>OY756433.1:21605029-22840528 GCA_963576905.1 Mystacides longicornis | reverse complement strand
GTATACACACATATTTACTTCTATCTTACTTTGAAAAGGTTATAACTAACATTTTAGCAAATACGAGATTTTGATGTGAAATGGTTCTTACGTGTCTACATACCTATATGTACATACTTACTTACTTTTACCTTACTTTGAAAAGGTTATAATTATCATAACTATTAGCAAATGTGAGATTTTGTTGTGTAATGGTTCTAGCGTGTCTACAATAGTATACACACATATTTACTTCTATCTTACTTTGAAAAGGTTATAACTAACATTTTAGCAAATACGAGATTTTGATGTGAAATGGTTCTTACGTGTCTACATACCTATATGTACATACTTACTTACTTTTACCTTACTTTGAAAAGGTTATAATTATCATAACTATTAGCAAATGTGAGATTTTGTTGTGTAATGGTTCTAGCGTGTCGTAACCTTACTTCCAAAAGGTTTTAACCAACATTTGTAGCAAAGGTGAGTTTTTGATGAGAAATTGACGTTAGTTAGAGCCTTTTTAAAGTAAGGTAATGAATTTATGTACCTACAGTTGAAGTGGAGACAGTCGGTGTCTCACAGCATGATCCACAAAAAGCGTAGATAACAAATGGCACAAGTATACTAATTAATATCAATGGTCTTCAAATAATCGTTAAATATTGTAGGTATTAATCTGGTTTGATAATAATTTCGACAAATTAAATCAGTTTACATACCAAAGTGGTGATTCACAACACACAGATAACTCGGAGCTATTTATAACATAATATTGTCAATTCTGCATTAAGATAATATTAAATTGAACTGTGTTAGTCAGATAATCTCTATTCTTTTCTTTTGTTCGTGTGTGTGAGTATGTACAACTGGACTGCACCAAAGCGACATGACTGATTTTTGTGTGCGAGATTTAGTGTAGGTAAGTATTCGAAAATGGTTTAAATTCACGATTTTCTCTGAAAGACAATTAATAGTATTTAATTTGTATTTGATTCAGGAAAATAATGGCTATAAGATGGTACCAATGCACCACAGACGAGGCTTTATGGAGAGGAGATGGACGTGACTGGGGCGTATGTTGGACAAGGATGAAAATTGTCAGTTGGCCGAAGAGAGCCGTTGTTTTTTCTCCCATCAGGAAGTTCCAAAGACAAGGAAGAAGCTCTCATATTGTGAGTGGAGGTCGTTAGAGCTGCGTAGTTGAGAGCTCTTATTGCCTCCCTATGCCCCTTAGTGGCTTTTTCTCAGCCTGGAACAGTCCACTCCTGAACGTAGGCCTCCTCTATGTTTTTCCACTTCTGCATGTCTTGCGCCTTCTACATCCACGGTCCACTCGCAAACCTTACCAGACCATCTCTCCATCAGAGTTGGGGTCGTCCGAGGTTTCTCTGGGATGTTCTACGACGCCAGCACAAGAGGTGGTTTGAGCTGCTGGCAATATTACCAGCCAAGCGCTATTTTAGTGTGGCAACTCTTTAGTGTTAAGTCTAATAGTCTCATTCCGTATTCTATCTTTGAGACGAATTCCCAGCATGGCACGTTCTATCGCTATCTGTACAGCCATCAATCTTTCTGCAGCAAGCCTCTGCTTTTTGTTAGATGGCTTCAAGTGAAAGAATGCATTTGTTTTGAAGTTTATTTAATTTTAGCTGCTGTTGAAAATAAATCATATTATTGTTCCATTTGATTTTCATTAGAGGTCATTGAAGCCAAGCTCCCTATGCTCCTAAGTGGGTTCAAAAGGGGGGAATATCTGTCTTATCTCTCTGTTGTTCAAAAAAAATAGTAAGCAGATAAGGGTGGATTATCTTTTTTTTTCTTAATGAAAGTAATGAAATGCTAACTTATTTTGTTGTCCAGATTTTTGGTTGAGGAGTTTCCAACAGCCTTTGACAGAATGACAATCTTTTTTAGTGACCCTACAGGCAAAAATCCGAAATCCAAGGCATCATTTGACCCATGTCGAAGGATGCGTGATTAACGGGTAGTTCAATAGCCAACGGAGACTCCTGATACCAGGCAACCTCAGGGTGACTTATTGCCTTACCCCTACGTGCGATGCTCTCTGCAGGGGCGGACTCATTTTCCCTAGATTTTCGTGGAAACAAATAGCAACTAGGAAGGGAATATGGAAGTGGAGGGAACTCCTAGTACCTCTATAAGGACGATCTTAAGTGTAGGATTTACTTCATCAGTGGTCAAAGGCGACTTCAGTTATTGTTGAAATATATACTTACCTAATGTTTTGAGACACCATGCAAAAAAGTCATCAAAAAATCGAGACAGAATACATAGCACACCAGCAATACTTTTCTTAAAACGTTAAGTCAAGGAACGTGTTCGATTGAACCGTTTTTGAAAACTATCCCTAGACTGCGCAGTGTTACCAACGCAACGTTAAATAATACGAAAATTTCCCGCTTTTCACATCCACGAGTGTTTCAGTCGAATATGTTACTATAAAGCTTACACCCTGAATCTAAATAAAATACCACACGGAAACTGAAAAAAACCTAGCACTAACTTGAATATAGAACTAATTGAAAAACAACCACGTGACGGCAAATTAACAAGCCATAGCTAATAAAATAAAGAGTCCTAGAAATTTTCATTACATATGAGAATATGGGCAGGAAGGTATTTATATCGATGACCAAAGATATTTACGTGAAGTGGTATTATTGTTTATGAAAACTATCGTTAATTTCAAATCATATGAATAGAAAACGAACAATCGCATGGGAAATGAAGACAATAATAATAATAATAAAATGGTCCGTTGGTCACCACGATTAATTCATTAAATAATGTGACGCAGTTATCTAAATACTTACTCTACATAGAGTGCGTACAGGAATGTCACCAATCATACGATGTAGTCGACATGACACAATACCAAGGCTCAGCTACTGGCATTATACCTACAGTCAAACAATAGGATTACAGTTAGGGATGATGTGGCCGTGCACTCGTGAACCGCGAGCTGCGACATCATAATTCGGTGGGCGAACCTAATTATTACAAATTAATAAGCCATAATGTTGTACATACCTACACCTACCTACCTTATGAAGTATCACGCTGAGCTAGATTTAGCATAATTGATTCCACATCACAATCGACGATATTGCCCAAGAATAATACTGATAAATATTCCGGGTTACACTAAATATGGTAATCTGCTACATCCTTCTGCCGATTTATATTAACACACACCATTCGGATACGTTGTCCTACCTATACGCTATCAATAACCAAGTGTACAATGTATACACATGGATGGATTAATGATAATATTGTTTAACCGTGCACACTAAACACTCCTATTTACATCCAATTCATCTTTTATTTTAGTTACTTGGTGACCCCGTAAATATTTACAGCGCTACTGAACAACATCAACGGCCACAAAGATGGAATCGCATTAATCGTCTAATTACAGAATATTCCGACAATTGTGTGTTGAGATTTGTGCGAGTAAATAAATGCAGGTGAAAACTTTCTAAACACAACTTATATCAATAAAAAATGTACATTTGAAGGAAAATAAATAACGTGCGCACTTTTATAGAGGTGGTATTTACGTAGACAAAGTAAAATATTCGGTTGTTTGCCTACACCGAACAAATATATTTGCTGTAATTGGTTTGAATAAAAAGTAATGTATCACATCAACATTGATACGATCATACAGATAGAGGAGAACAGGTCAATTTTAAATGTAATTATTTTACCTTGGAGAAGTGCTAAGGTCCTAGAGGCGGGTGAACTTTATCACAAAATAACACTGACATGTCACTAATCTAAATAATTAATTACTCAACACTCAAAAATGATCGAAAATATGACAAGAAGTGTAGAATCCATCTCGAAGATGGCGACCGCCCGCTACGGCAGATTTAACACTCACGAACTGTCACTTGAGAAGAATATCCACTTATTATGCACTAACGACACACAGGATCACTTTATCAATGAGATAAGACGAAAATTAAATAACTGACCGTTTTTTATAAAACACAATAAAGAAAGAAACAACCTAATATCACAAATACTTAACTACATGCTTCTATCTAATAGTTTTAATGTTTTGTTCGTAAAGGTGGAGAATGACGTGAAGCAACGAGCTGAGTGAGCAGGCTGCCACCACACCATACATACATATTATTATTTTATTATTATAGCACTCTCGGATAGGTTGGTATCTATATACACCCAGTTCACTTCGGTTCGGTACAATATAAAAATACGCATACACACGTACCCGGACAATACTCACGGGATCCTACTTACACTACGTTCAGTCGAATTTATTCACTCACTCTTCTCTATACACATACCACACACATACTATGTAGGTGAGCGACAGGGTTGACAATATGCCGGCGTATTAGCAGAGATCTTTTCAAAGTGAATTGGCGGGATTTGCCAAACGAACTACTTGAGATTTTATTGTGTCGCGTTCACTCAAATCTTTTGCGCTTTATTTTAACTCACAATACCGTCAAAACATGTTAAATTAATTGATTTTTTGGAGTTAAATTACTTGATAATTGTATATAATAGTTTTTTTTAGATTTAGATAACTAAAAGTTGAAGCCATTTTCCTAAAATTTTATCAGCGAGT
The DNA here is from genome assembly GCA_963576905.1 of Mystacides longicornis. Classification (NCBI taxonomy): domain Eukaryota; kingdom Metazoa; phylum Arthropoda; class Insecta; order Trichoptera; family Leptoceridae; genus Mystacides; species Mystacides longicornis. The sequence continues at coordinate 22,835,916 of OY756433.1, read as the reverse complement.
TCGAATTCCCGGTGAACATTTCATTTTGAATATTCCCATTGAAATATTTTTTGGCAGAGGAGCACACTAGCTGACAAAATATTTAACGACTTATCAGAAAAAATATTTCATATTTACTCAATTTTTTTTATTTACTAGGTACTTAATCAGAAAAGAGACAAAATTATTTATCACAACTTTTATATAATAGATCACTCTCTCGAGAGTGGATTGCCGCGTTGAAAGAAAGAAGAAGAACTTTTATATATAAGTATTATATGGAAATGAGGTCACAGCTTCCTTTAGTCTACCGAAAGTGTCGTATTTTATAGAAGAAATCATAAATGATCAATTATTACCTTCATACTTCAGTTCGTATGTTACTATAATTTAAAAAAATATATTATAAAACAAATCAAGGAAATGAAGAGGCCTAGGACAGCCTAAACAGAAGTTTTTTTTTCTGATTAAGAGGTGATTTTAGCCTCCATAAAAGTATCAAACCATTTCGCTAGTTTATATATAAATTCCTATAGGAAGGATTAGGAATTACCAAGAGCGTGGAATAAAAAAGTGAGGTGTTTCTTTTTAGTAGAAATTTAATCCATATAGTTTGTAAATCTTCAAAGAAAAAACCATGTTTTTTAAAAAGAGTATAAAACAAAGTAAGTATTAACAAATAAATAAACACAAACATAATCTTGAGACTAACTGAATAAATAATAAAATATCTACAACAAATAATATAATTTTTATTAACAAGTTTACAGGTAAGTACAGTAAACAGATTTTTAATAGCTACAACACTTAAAATTATTTTATGTCATATCCACATATTTTATAAACTACATTATTTATTTGTGTCGGAGACCATTTTTTTTTATTTAGAAATCATTGAAATAAAAATCCATAGAAGATAGGATCTTATGCTATGGAGTTTACAAAATTGATGAGAATTCATTATTGGGAATGATTAATTTACCAATTTTTTTATTGTAAAAATAGTTCTACTGTTAAAAACTTAAAATGCTGTATTTTTTTTATGTAATTGACATTTAATTAGAAATATTTTCTTATAGTAGTTTTTCTGAAGACAATCATTTCAGTTTAATTAAAGTGTAAGAATGTTAAAAAAATAGCTATTTATTATTTTCGCAATATTTAGAACAGTGGTTCTTAATCTTTTTGGAGGTACTGAACCTTGCCAGTTTCATATGCCAAATTACTGAACCCTTCTTAACTTGAAGAGGGATTCAGTGAAAAATTCTTAATATTAGTCGGTGTTTCTTGACCTCTGAACCCAAGAGACTGACTCACCATATCCTTGGTATCCGATCAAACCCAGATTAAGAACCGCTGATTTAGAACATCAAACATGTTCACAAAATGTAAAATGAGATACATTTTCCAAATCTATGTTTACTAAAGAAAACATAATTTAACGACTGATATTAGAGGCACTGAATTCAGTTGACGTTCGAAGGCAAGAGAAGCTTTAAATAATTATTTTACTAATAATTTAGCTACAAAATGGGAAATTCAAATAGTACACAATTAATCGATTACATCTATTCAGAATTATTATTAATCATTTCTAGTAAATTCTTAAAAAAAACATTTATAGTTAAATGGTACATGTGAAAAATCTATACAGTCTCTCCAGCTATCCAAATGGGATATCATCTTCACACACTGAACCACTTTCCAGCACATCAGTTTATCAATTAAACTTGATACTTAAAAATACATTACAGGTCATATCTTAGTAAAGTGGAAAATAGAGAATATAAGATCTAAGTATGTAAAAAGATCTTCAGTTTCTTAACACACAAGTCAAGCATCCCACTACTAGATTAGGCGTATTGCTGTTTAAGAATGTTTTGCGCAAAGAATCTCATATCTCATTCATACGGTTTATGATTAGGATAGTATCGTGTTAGTGTCAAGCCTTCATTCCATTGCTTGATCTTCGTTTTTTCTTTCTATTGAGTAAGGACATCTATAGAAGTTGAAAAGTCTATCAAAATTCTCAGTTGAAATATCCATAAAATAAAATGTTACATGATTACAAGAAACCTTCATGATAAAATATGTTAAGTACATACCTATATTATCTTATGAAATAAAGAAATACGGAATTGAAAATTTTGTAATATGGGAACTTATTATTATTGCTAGATATGACCTGTGTGATTAAGTGTACTGGGCTTGAAAATTATATCAATTAATATTAATTTCAAATTTTAATATTAAAACAATGATTATGAACAACCAGAAAAATACGTCACATAGATTTATGACTTTTGTGTTAGAAAAACAAAGATGAAAATGTTATTATTTAACCCTTACACCTATATTATCATCATTATACTAATTAACCATTATTGTACAAGACATCACGAGACAAGTGAAAAATGTGTGAAAAGACCAGAATATCTCTCACTAGTCTGGCATGAATGAGTAGGCAAGGTGTGAAAATTGGATGGGGGTTTAGGATAAGAAACGTCAAGAAAGAGATTGATAAAATAATGACATTACATAAAATGTCTGTTACAAGTTCTGTAATCAAAATCCAAGACACAAGTAACATTTACGTACAACAACAAAAGTCAACAACAATTTTGATTGTCTATATTTATCATGCAATGAAAAAGATGAGCAGGCATGCATTTCTGTCCCATATAATCAATCATTGTTGAAGAGGTAATAAATTAGTTTTTTTTTAATGAATAACAATTTTTTTTATTATTGTTGTGCAAATAATGGCAAGATAAATAATAATGCACTAAGTATACCATCTTGATGGATTGTCGAGTATTGAACCCAAAACTATTTATTTGGAAGTCAAGCCTCTCACTGGCTATTCCACCAAACATTTTCAACAAGCACATTAAATGGTGATTACATCGGAATTCAAATCTTTATTTAGATTGAGATCAACGCCTTTTTTACTATTATTTTCAAAAGCCTCTTCAGCATCCGAATTACTCTCGTCGGCAGCATTATGCACCGTGATCGTGTTAACATTTTTATTGTTGAAAATATCCGAATTATTTGTATTACTGGCTATCGTGAGGGTATCTATATTCGTATTAACGGCATCTTGCGCAGATGCATCTGGTGGTGGAACTTCAACTCCTTGTATTTCGGCATCGCATGAAGGGTTATCACCTTGAGGACTGGGTGTGGTAAGAGAACTCCACCAGACAGAGAGAGCACCTTTAGCTTGAGACAGAGCTCCGCCCACAACACGAGATGTAGACGCAACGGCACGTCCCGTGTTAACTACGGCCTGAGTCACCTTCCGCCCACTTTCGGTGCTGGACATTGTGCTGCAATTAAAGAAAAGGAAATTTAGACAATCGCAAAAAAATAGTTAAAATTAAATAGCTGAACAATATGACCAAGAAAACTACCTTACACTATTATTTATTAAGATATTTGTAAGTTGTGAAAAAAGTTATGCGGAAACAAAAAAAGTAATTGAATTAACTATGGAAACACTTCAAACCAAAATTACGTTTTAAACAGGCAAACCATTTTTCGAAGATAATATGTTAAAAATAATTACTCACAGTTTGAAAGAATGAAAATAGATTGATATTTTAGTGTAATTAATAACCAACTTGAGTTATTTCTAATATAGGTACATAGTATGTAAAAGTTGTATTTTTTGTAAATTAAATTGCACATTAAACTGTAAAATGTCCATTTTCAGAGCACAAACTATCTTATTCAATAGGGAAACTTACTGTGCTAATCTCAGTTTCATATCAGTTACGGACAGCTGTCCAGCAAAGGGATGACCAGCTTGCATATTTGTAAATAAGTCATTCTTTCCCCTATCACCATTTCCAATCCAATCTTTGAATGCATCTGTTTCTTTGAAAGCTGTTACAAACGATGCGTTGAAGTTGTCTACTTCTCTATTTCCCTCTGGAAATAAAAATCAAAATATACATAAAATCAAAAATAATTTCATTTGTTAGGGTCAAGGCTGAAGAGACTTTTGCTTGATCTATAATTTGGAGTGTTTTAAAATTTCTTGTTTTTTTTTTAATTGTGACCTCCCTAAAGCTGTGAACTGACAAAACTACTGGACATGAATGAACTAGACTTGACTTTTACATTGTGTTAAAACCTTGAGACAGTGTTTTTAAAGCGCCATTATAAAGCTCTCGTGTGAATGAGGCCTTACACAGTATACATATTTAAAGTTCAGAATTGTCCAAAAAAATAAAAAAAATCTATTGCATTCTAAAGTAATTGCTATTTTCACAGAAGAATAAGCTTTTGAAAATTACGTTTCAATTTTGTAATTTTTTCATCAATATGAAATTCAATAAAAATATACCAATCAAAAAATTACCTGGTAGAAGACAGGTTCTGAGTAAACACAAGGTATATCCCGCAAATTGATCTCTTATCCAAGCATCCCCTTGAATGGAACCATGTCTCACCAGATGATCGGCAAATCTTAAATCTTCTGTGCTAAGTTGCAGTTGTCTTCTGAGGTAGAAATCCGCCGTTTCGATTCTCAACTCGTTAGATTCAATCAAAACATCAAAGAGTTGTCTTTTTTGTTTGAATAATACATTAGATGCACCGATTATAAATCCTTTGACAGCAGGATCAGATAACAAATCTAAGTATTGTAACGAAAGATAAGGTAAACACAAATGACCTTCTGAAAACAGTTTAAGAGGAAGACCAAATTCAGAAAATTCTGCATCACCAGCCAAATTGGCCAGTCCATTTATACTCATTTCCCTGACCATTGAAGGCGTGGATAGGGACTCGGGTATCTGTCTAGATATTTTGTACTTTTCCCCAACACTATGACACTTTTCCCTTTCACCGATTATGGATTTTTCTTCTTCATCCACACCATTCTCAATGGAAGATAAACTGGGATAATCGGAATCATTCTCTTTGCTTAGCACAATCTGTTCAATGTCTAAAAAGTCATTACTTGAATCGTCTTGTTCATTAGATAAGTGTGCATCACACTGTGTAGTGTTTTGTGAAGTTGAAATTTGTATCGGGGACATTGGTCTGGATAACCTAAAATCAATATAATGTAAATAAGTATTGCAACATATTATTATAAAGGTAAAAACAGTCTTGATAAAATTCTGCGAATGGTCAATTATCGAAAAAAGAGTGGGTAAATTTTCACACAATTACTGTAGAACAATATTTATCAAACTTGCAGTTCATGTGGCACTGTGAAAGTTTTTGTGAAATGGTGAGTAATTGGACAAAAGCACTCCCCGTATCTCAAAAAGTCTTAAATTTCTGAGAACCAAAAATCCCTGCTGGAGAGAATATTTATAACTCAGTTCTGTCATAGACAAACATTGCATTTTTACTGCTGTACCAATGATATAGGGCTCCCAAACTACAGGTGCCCTGAAAGAGGGTAAGCAAAAATTCCTTTGGGCCTATTAACACGTTTTGACACAGGGCACACAACTGAACCAGAGATAAGGAAATGGCTTGTGTCTTAATAGGAGTGGACGGCTCCAAAATGACGCTATGTGAAAAATGTATGCACATATTCATAGACACGACATAGGAAAAAAGAACAAAATGTTCCATAGTTGCTTACACAATATTAGCCGATTGCCGCAATCCATTTTGTATACAGTCAGGCAATAGGGACAACAACGTTAAGAGTGCCCCACTCACAGAACCTGCAGGTAGTCCATGAACCACAATTTTTCTCTGCAACAACATCAATTTAAACAACAGCACAATTTTGTGTCTCCAAGACTCCAGTAGAGAAGTAACTGAAAGACCTAAGATAGTGAAAGAAAACATTATTTGGGTAGATTATTATATTAAATGCATAATAATATGTTAAATAGCATAACTGTTATCATGTTTGATTTTTAAATGACAACTTTTTACATCAACCGAGTTCTCTAGGGTGGTAAAATTAACATTGTCATGAAAATTTTTAACAGCACGTCACTGACAGGATTCAAGCCTACATCACCAACTCTACTATGCTGAGACACAAGTCTCAAGGTTGCAGCCAGGTGTAGAAAGCATTGATTTTAGGTTTATATTAACTAACTTCATAATAATATAAACTTATTTGAAGACACTATTTTTCTATATTTTTTGGGCTTACTATAAAACAGTTTCCTAACATTTTTATGTTTTGGAAAAATTAACTATTTTTTAACTGTTTTTTATTTATATATTTATTTCTTTGGTACCAAAGAAATAAATATATAAATAAAAAACAGTTAAAAAATAGTTAATTTTTCCAAAACATAAAAATGTTATTTGAAGACTCTTAATAAAGAATTTAATAAATAATAGAATAAATTTACCTTCTAGAATTTGTTCATCCGTAGGTTGACATCCATTCAAATGTCTATAAGCATCTTCCAATAGTTGAGTGTTACAGAAATCTGCTTTTCTAAACCATGCTTTCGCAATGAGCTCTAATTTGATAGCTAACCTACCATAAAGTGGTTCACGTGAAATAACACAGACACTTTTCTGGACAGAACTTCTTGTCATATCTGAGGTACGTTGAGTTACTTGCTACAAAATAATGTAAAGTAAATGTTTATCAAATACACTATTTTCAAAATCCCTCAATACCATAAGATCCTATTTTGACAAACAAATAAATAAAAAAAATGTTTCATTTTCGCCAAACATTTTTTGACTTCCGTAATTTAAATTTGAAAAAAGAACCTCAAACCACAGAATATTTGGTTTGAAGAGTTTCCAAAATATAATTACCTATATTTTTCTTATTATTATTGATGTAAGTGTTTTGCAAAAAGTTTACATAAAGTCAAAATACAATCTTACTTTATTTGGGGATTTTAACCTCATTTTACAAAAAAAAAAAATTGGAGATCAATGCAACATACATCTAAAGGAATTTGTCGAAAACAAGAGACACCAAATACAGTGTGTGGTGGATCTGTCAGTCCAGGAAGGTGAAAGAAGAGAGTATCACTGTGATAGTTGTGGGATCCATCAGGGAGAGCTAATGCTGGAAGGTATTTCCAGGCTGGTGGTAGCTCATTCGGATTTCCAGGCGTTAGATCTGGATAGGAATATTCAACCTAAAAAAATATTTAACTTGTAAAGTCATCGAAAATTTGAAATGTATTGAATTTAAAAAAAATCACTGGAAACTTCGCTGATGCGTCTTAAATGAAATGCTCAATTTCCGCGATAACGTCACAATTTGTTTGAATAATATAAAACAGACAAGAGACATATCGATTGATTGTTCAAGGTATTCTTCTCTCACCTGACAGCCCTTTTTGTGGTGAAATCCAACAACTAAAATGTTGATAATTGGTTGAGACATTGAACACATCTTCGATAAATTAATTACTTATCTTATACACTACAAAATAATAAATAAACATTTCAAAATACGCGTCAACCCCGGCTGAGAAAAACACAATTTTGACAGCTGACGAAAGCAACTGACATTCACAAAAATATTGATTTCTTTATTTTCATAGTGCAAAAAATATTTTTCATGGTGGCAACAATTACGTGAGTTTGAATAACATTATTTTTGTTATGGCAACATTTTTAAGCCATCTTTCAAATTTAACTGCCGGTCTGTGTTTTTGAGTTTTGAACTTTGGTGATCGTGTTTGTTTTAGCGTTTATTGTTTGTAATTAAGTTTAACAACACTAGTGGTTTGTCAAAATGAAGTCCAGGTATGTTGAAATGTGTAAAATTACTAGATTCCTATGAATTTTACTTTGTTTCGCGATCATAATTTTGATGAGTAAATCCTGTCCTTGTTTATTTACAGTCGACCGAAAACACCAGGAAAACTTCATAAAACAAGTTCGCGTGATAGTGTGAATAAAGCGCCCGTAAATGTATACTGCAGAATTAGAAAAGTAGCATGTCAAAATATAGGACCGGAACCATGTCTTCGAGTAATCTCTCCAACAACTGTAAGGTTGACACCTCCGGAATCTGCAAGATTCAACGGTCATGCTCTTCAGTACTCCTTCAAAGAAGTATTCACACAAGAAGCACCGCAAAATGAGGTTAGCCTATCTCTCATATCCCTAAAATTTATTGCCTGTACTTACAATATCTTGATTTTTCATGGAAATGTTTGTTGCAGGTGTTTTCCAAGATTGCATTACCATTAGTAGAGAATTTGGTAAAAGGAAAAAATGGGTTAATGTTTGCCTATGGGGTAACTGGTAGTGGAAAAACATACACAATGACAGGTAACATAATCATAAAATTTTGAAGTGGCTGGTGACCCAGCGGTTACAACGCCGGCTTTCGTACTGCGGACTTCTTGGTTCGATCCCAGGTGCCGACCATCTTCCTCTTTCACGACACAAGCTTTCAGTAGCTTACTGTGAAAGAGTCAAGGAGTGTATTTGTGTTCACTTTGAGTGAGCACAGATTCATTTTAAAAAAAAAAAAAGTTTTTTTTTTATATTACTACAATTGCTATACAAGTGAGTATCATTTGCTTATATTTTTTTTAGGAGAACCACACAACCCAGGTATAATGCCAAGATGTTTGGATGTTATTTTCAACACTATAGATTCAGTACAGGCAAGGAGGTTTGTGTTTCGTCCAGATAGAATGAATGGATTTGAGATACAAGAGGATGCGGACGCCGCTCTTCAAAGGCAACAATATCTCTACAAAACTGCTGTACCCAAATCGGCCAAAAAGTATGACCAATTTGAATAATTTTAAAATGTGCTTTTCAACTCTTAAGTTAGTATTATGTAGTTAAACCTTGATAAAACATACAAATTATTTTTATGAAAAAAAAAAAAAAAAAAACAGAAATGTAGATAATATAGGGAAAAAAATGTTTCCGGTAAATCTTTTCACACATCCTGTGACCTTATCTGAAATACGAACATTCTGTCTAAATGTTTAATTATACTGAGATTATATACTTCGTTTGAATGAAATATGCACTAGTGCATTTTGTATAGACAATTAAGTAGGTACTTAAGTCATTTCAGACCAAGCGGTAGAAAAAGACCATACAGTGGTATTACTGCAAGTGGTCGTAAATGATCATTTCGTTAAAAAAATCTGAAAAAATTGATGCCAGATGATTGTTACAAGCTGTGCGACGTTGCTTAAAAACACATTTTATAAATCCATATTATTTGGTTGATTTTGTCAGAATGAAAAACAAGTTATTTTTTGTCTTCATGAATCAAGAATCTTGGGGAAGAAATTCTTTTTAAAATAGAGGATTCCCTGATGCAACAATAGATAGATTTCGATACAGCACGTTGGTACTTGCCATGGCCAGGGATTCACAAAGTTTACTCCAAGGGAACAAGCATCCATTCCCCAATTAGTCTGTTATATCAAGGTTTTACTAAATGGAAAATTTTGTTACTTTGATGTATGTATCTGTCTTTCCTGGATTTTTTTCATTTAATCAATTTGTTTATGATTTTTTTTGTAGGCACTCAAACCCCGACATGGCTATGGAAATATCGGAGACATTAAGAGCTGGTGGTGTGGACGAGGATAATTTGTACGCCGTGTTTGTCACATATATAGAGGTGTACAATAATACAGTGTATGATCTGTTGGAGGAAGGAACTATAGGCAGAAGGTAGATTATCTGAGTACTGAGTTACTGTTTGTCTCTTTCTATATTTCCCTAACGATGTTGTAATGTTGCAGGAGTCCCCTAACTAAAATAATCCGAGAAGATTCCTCTCACAATATGTATGTTCATGGAGTGACGGAGGTGGAAGTTAAGGTAAACTTTTGTAATAGTGATTAATATTTACTTGCAACAACTGAAATGCAACAAATGTAACTGGTCGCTTGATAGAAATTTTATACCTGAATGATTTTGTGGTTAGTTAAAGAAAACAAATATAAATTAACACTTTTGTATACGGAAAAGGTCAGAAAAGGCACAATGAGCCTCGGACGCCTTCGAGCGCAATGGAGAGCTATTGTTGCCTCCCTATGCTCCTGAGTGGGGTTTAGGCCTCCCGCATTGTTGGTTGGTCTGGGGGGGGTCCGCGGCGGACTTGGTTTATTTGGGGCCAGCTTTTCGGTTTGATTACTTCGATCGAGCTGGAGGGTCGGTTTCGTGTTGATCGGGTTTGCTGCGGATTGGTCTCCTCCGGGCTGGCTTGCGTTGTGCAGGGGCCCTTAAAGGGAGTATGCATGTGTGTATACAAGGTGTCAGTAAAGGGAATTTATCTAGACAACCGGTTTTGTCCAATCTGAGACTGCTCAACCTTCTCTCAAACAAAATTCTGACCTATCTGGGAATCGAACCCAGGAACTCTTCATCAGATTTATTGGGTTATTAACTACTGGGCTACCGAGGTCTATTATAAATACCCTCTTGACATTTAGTTGCCATGAATAAAGCTTGTATGTTAGAGGAAATGGTTGGATCAAGGGCTCGAATTCGTAACAAATTTAAGGAATTTCTCTGTCGAAACTGCAAAGCTACCGATCTTGGGTTTAAGTGAAAATTAGGCATCTTGTCTCTTGATTGATGTAGAGAAAATTTCCATATATATATATTTTGGCTATACTGAAACCTTTGTATAGAAAAGTGACAATTTATTACGCTTCGATATGAGTTTTTAATTCTTTTTTTTGCCTTGCAATGCTGAAGTTTATTACTATCTTTTCCCAATCAATGAACAATCTGCTGGGGCAGTCTGTAAAAAAATACTTTAGCTTCTCTAATGTCAGGATTTTTTTGTGCTTTCAATAGAGTCGAGAAGAAGCTTTGGAGGCATTCTACAAGGGACTGAAGAGGAAGAAGATGGCCCACACCACCCTTAATGCTGAATCCAGTAGAAGCCACTCTGTTTTTACTATAAGATTGGTTCAGGTATTGATATAAATATTTCGAGCCTACACATTATCAAGTTTAGGATAATTTTATTCAATGAAGTTTGTTTGTACAGGCTCCAGTGGACAGCATGGGTGAAGAAATAGTGCAGGATAAGAAATATGTGAACGTATCGCAGTTGAGTTTGGTCGACTTGGCTGGCAGTGAGAGAACGAGCAGGACTAACAACACAGGTTTGAATCCTCGATTACCCAATCTAATTTCAAATATTTCTCGTAATAAGTGGTTGTATAAATGAATATTTTATCCAATATGTAACAACTAATGACTATAACAATTCATTACTGATGTTCGATTTTTAAATGGAACAAACCACTACTGATTTACGACCCTCTTCTACTGTTATTTCGAAGGCTGGCTTAGTGTGATCACTTTACGTTAACAACGTTCGCCATTAGGTGGTAATGTTTAAGTCTCCGAAACTCCTAATCATGAGAATTCTCAACATGTTCAACATATGTAGTAAAATCCTATGTCAAGAGAGCAACCAAATTTAAAGACTGCGACTGCTGTCATGAATATTTTATCATAATAAGTAGTTGTAAATGAACATTTTCTTTTAATAAATAGTTGTAAATGAATATTTTCTCATAATAAAAAGTTGTTAATGAATATTGTATCAAAATCAGTAGTTGTATTTAATGATTAAAATGATTACACAGTTGCACTTTCACAATTTTTTATGAATCTCGAGCGCTTTCGTCCGACTCACGCAGACATTGTCAAGAGACTAAAAATTATAAACTCAAAGAAAAGTATGTTACAATGATGGTGGGAGAGGATACTATAGTTAACAGATGACAAGATATTATTATTATTATTATTGTATACATATTTTTAGGCTAGATATTGTAGAAATTAACTAGTAGGTAACAATAGGATGGTTGACCGAAATTATGAATAGGCTGATAAAGTAATACATTAATTTAAAATAAATACAAGTAAATAATCATTCATAAGACAATATTCTATGATAATAGAGGAAATGGTGCAGGGACTTGAATGTTAACAATAGAATCGCGATTTTTATGTATCTCGAGCGTTTCAAGACCTAATCTGCGATACCTGTGTTCTTCTGAGTGCAATACCCTCACATTGTTCATACTAAAAGAATGAATATGTTCAATGCAGTGGTCCGCCATCTCAGAGTAACCAGATAGACCTCTGAACGCTCTATGATGTTCCTTTATTCTAGTTGTAATGGATCTGCCTGTTTCTCCAACGTATATCTCCTGCGTGAGTCGGACGAAAGCGCTCGAGATTCATAAAAAATTGTGAAAGTGTAACTGTGTAATCATTTTAATCATCAAAATGAACTTTCACTATGTGAATTCACAAACCTTACAAAAAGTAGTTGTATTAATGTTGTCCTAATTATAGGGAGACGTTTGCGAGAGGCTGGTAACATCAACAATTCATTGATGACCCTCCGCGCTTGCCTGGAGGCTCTGCGTGAGAACCAACAAGGTGTAACGCCCCCGAGAATAGTTCCGTATCGTGACGCAAAAATAACTCATCTTTTCAAAAATTTCTTTGATGGTGAAGGTCATGTGAAGATGGTGGTCTGCGTCAATCCCAGCTGTGAAGATTTTGATGAAACCCTGGTAATTATTCACATACTGTTTACCGTATACTCTTTATACTTAGCAGTAGAAATGAGAGATCTATGAATGAATGTGTTTTTTTTATGAAATAAATAAATAAAAAATAAAAAAATGAATCAACATGGAAGAAATCTGTTTGACATGAAAAGGAATGTGGTATGGAAGTTATTACGTTGTTACGAAGATGAAAGTTACTAAGTTGAGGTGGTTTTGGATAGTTGAAAATACTAAATAGAAAAGCATCAAAATACTAAACCAATTAATGTTTTGGGCAGAAGGCACTTGGTGCTAGTCCAAGAGTCTTGTATAAAGCTTGTGTCATAAAAGAGTCAACTTTAAAATGTTTTCATAACTTTTGCAGCAAGTAATGAGGTTTGCCGAAGTGGCTATGGAAGTGGAAGTTGCGAAACCAAGAAACCTTCCTGAACTGGGCGCTGGCATGACACCGGGAAGGCGCAAGGCTAACATCATATTCAAACAAGCCAGAGCTAAGATAATGGCTTCTGATGAAGGGTAACTATAATATGTTTCGTGCTTCATTCGAGTCCAAAGATGCTTTCTTTGTTGAAAGTGATAGTGGATCAATAGTGCCATTTTCATTTCATTGCAGAAGTGACGACAATCAGTTGGCTGTGGACTTGGCCCTGGTTTACAGCTTGGGTGGAGATTTCCCCAGTCTGGAATTGGGTGGCACCCGCTGTGAGGAACTAGTCAAACAAATCTCAGAACATCTCCAAATGAGACTGCAGAGAAGACGAGCTATCATTCGAGATAAAATTTCACGAGGTAACTAGGATATAGTACATACACTTTCCGCGACAAACTAAGAACTTTCAGTGATTGGCAATATGTATGTATGGCCCTGTCAGTTGCATAGATAAGTTCCTCCCGTTTGCACATATACCTAATGTTCATACACTCCAGAAGGTATTTATAGTCCCATGTTTCCCCACACTCACAGATGTCTTCCTCCCTGTATCCGAGATGAGCCTTCCTGCCACGGCTCAACTTTGCGTGCCTCTGGCTTGCTGGTTAATGCTGAAATCATTTTAGAAAACCTTTTCTTGATTTCATTCACAAAGATATTAAACCATTATATTATTATCATGCTGGTCTTAAACCACACTATTCTAGTCACAATTTAGGGTAATACCATGATACAGGTGTTTTTTGTTTAAGAAACGCGGACTTTAGAGCAATGAGAACTAGCAAATTTTTATAATCGTTAAAGAAATTTTTTTTTTTCAAACTTTATAATTTTTTTTTCTATTAAAATATTTAACCCAATCTCATTAATAATATCAAATTGCAATTATATTTGTAGATGATCGCTTCCGAAACAAACTAGAAGAGATGTTGAAGTCATCTGTTTTGGCAAATACGGAAGCAGCCACGTTGCGTAGTCAGCTTGAGCAAGAGAGGCATAGAGCTAGGGCTTTGGAGCAGAGACTAATAACTAGCGAGGAAAATGTTGCACAACTTGGAAGGAAGCTGGCCGCAGCTATGGAGCATGGAGAGATGCTAAGACACCAGGTATGTGTTGCCCGAATTATATCAGGTTTTGACTTGGAGGTTGAGATCTGCTGTAATGGTATCTCATCATAAATCTTTGTTTATTGTTGATGTAAAGAAACTACTTTCAACCAGCCTTCAAAATCGGCATATATCGCTTATATCACGCACTACTAATAATCAACCCTATACCATGTCATAAGTATACCGCAGAATACTTTGGCTACCTCGCACTTTTTTTTACACTTTTGACACCTTTCACACTAACCAAAGGCTTGTGTCGTGAAAGCAAAAATGGTCGGCACGGCCAGGATTCGAACCTACGACCTCCAATACACTGTGCGCATGAAAGCTGCCGGTTAAAATAACTGGACTACCATCCACCTCAGCATTTAGCAAAGATGTTTGTGTTTCTTCCATACTATGGGGTTGATTTCAAAGCAGTTTGATTGGACCCTCTGGAAAATTTGTGTGCGTAATTCATGAGTATGTACGAACGGTCGATTCGATTCATTGACAGCTGGGATTGTTGCAACTTCGAGTTTGTTTTCGTTAGATAAGTGTTAAAATATGAAAAGTGCAATGGTAGTCTGTCTCATTAAACGTCGCTATTCCTTCCTTATATCTGGGGGTAGCCTGGAATAAAGTTGGCATGGAAATTAATCTTGTTATAGCTCATTCCTTGTTTTATTAGTAGCACATCTGCATATTCTGCGTGTATTCGAAGAATAACTTTCTATTAGTATAGCTGAGTGATGTTTGTTAATCTGTTTACATAGTTTTGACTCACCCACTATAAGCACAAAAATAATATTACATGGTGTTTGTTGTTTCAGTTGGATGAGAAAGAAATGAAGCTGAGTCAAAAAGTGATGGAAAAAGAGAATCAAAAGAGGAAATTCACACAAAGGATAGCGACTGAACATGATAAAATGAGCAAGGAGTTGGAAATAAAGTTGAAAATGCAACGAGAGAAACTGAAGGTATAAAATATAATATTTTTTGGCAATTTTACTATCATAGTCAATTACTTAGTTATAATACTAAATTTTACTTTTACCACTCGACATAATGTAAATCTATATGATAATTCGGTTGTCAACTTATTTTCGTTTTTCATTGCACTACGCATAAAACGCAGAATTTACGTTCGATTTTAATTATCGCTGGACCTTGCGATTATACTCGTAGTAATGTTAGATACAAGCTATTTCATTTTCTAAAATGTATTTAATAAATTTCAAATATGTAAGGATCTTCATCGTATGATTTCAGTAAAACAGATAGCAATCTTTTGAAGATCTAAAGCAGTGCAGGTACCAGCTGTACCTAATATAATTTACTCTAGTCACGCATTCAGGCTTATCTTTTAGCTGTCCTTCTACTGTCATGTTACAAATGAATAAATTATTAGTGCTGACTTGTTTAATAGGTATATTATTTTGTCATTTTCAGAAAACTATTCAACAGAAAGATGAAAAGATACGCCTTGTGAAACACATTCTTACATCAGACGAAAATGTTTCGAGTGTACCTCAAAATGATCACGGCCCCATAGAGTTGAGTGACAGTGACAAGTCTAAGGAGACGTCCCACAAGTCGGAAAATGCGACATCGCCCAGTACAGTCACTACAGCAACTTCCAGAAGGGTGAGTTGATATCTTAACGTTTTTCTCTTTTCTTCATTTGAATCCGTTTTGTGCTTGTGTCTCCTCAAGATACAAGCATGGAATTCAAGATAAAAAAGTCTCCTTTGAAAAAGCAACTGATAGTCACTGACAATAATCAAGCAATCTTATCAAGAGGTCCTGGGTTTGACTCTTAGTAGGTCCAGAATTTATTTATGTGTTTGTCACTTGGAATTGCTACTCGGGGTTAGCCTGTCACTTGAAATTGCTACTCGGGGTTAGCCTATCTCAGATTGGACGGGACGGGTTGACGAGAAAAATTTGCTTCAAGCAATAAGTTCCGCCGACTATATGGACAGTTGTATAGAAAAGTGTTAACTTAAATGATAAGAATATTGTTAGCAATAACACTTGTGATACATAAGTGTGCAAATCACATTAATGTTAAAAGTGTACGAAATCAAAGAAAAATAGGGAATAAATACTAAATCTTCAAATTTATTGTCGCGAGCAACTTTGTAGAACATTTTAAAATAAACAAAATAAATTAAAATCAACAAAAACTTTGTCAGTTCTACGTGAGTATATTTGGTTAAAACGTTTTCGGACAACCGTCCATCTTCAGTAACCTTATCAGTATTGATAAGGTTACTGAAGATGGACGGTTGTCCGAAAACGTTTTAACCAAATATACTCACGTAGAACTGACAAAGTTTTTGTTGATTTTAATTTATTTTGTTTAGAATAAATACTTCTAGATAGAAAAGCTGTTATTACAGCCAGGAGCAGCATTTCAAAAACCAACACACTTCCAGGATCAGAATGTAAAAGAAGTTGCAATAATGTAAAATTTTATGTCATTTCACTTTTTAGGGTATAACTGTAGCAAATCGGAGACACAGAAGATCGTTGTCAGCGGATGCGGGAGGATCCAGTCGCTGGTTGCTCCACTTACCACAGACAGTTGTTCCATCAGGGACGGTCTTACAACCGCATTTACCCAAGAGACGATCAACCAAACAATTAAATGTTAAGGTTTGGCATGGTTCATTGAGTCTTTCAATTTTACCATTTTCTTAATACGAATCAAATTTAATCCTTTCGCTTTTTTTTTTTAGGACATAACCAATCCGAAAACATCTAATTATTGTCTGGTCTCTCAAGAACAAGACACAGACGGCGAGTTGGAAACCAAATTATACAAAGTAAGCATCCTTTTAACATTCAGATACAAGAAGATGGAACAAAATTGAGAAATTATAGTCTTAAAGGAAATGCATCATTTTTAGCATTATTGATACCTGATTCAACAGTTTTTTTTTTAATTAAATTACAGGGTGATGTTGTACCGACGAGTGGCGGAGGAACTCAGGTTATCTTCAGTGATATTGAAATGTTGAAGATTGTGGATCCCGTCAACATGCCTTCTGGCATCAAGAGAGAAGGGAGTGAAACTCCTCTGAAGAAAGTGGCCAGCGACTACAAAAAACCCAGAATGTAGAATTCATTACTCATTTTAGATTCCGTATAAACGGTATGATGTTTTTTTTTTTTTCAGAAAATAAATTCCACTTTAAATTTCATATTATCCTTGTTGAATTGAATTTGGGCGGAAAGTACTTATTTAAAATTGAATAGTTTTGTATGGTAAATTTTTCAAATATTTTCCAATACTATCATACTATGCACAAACTTTAGTCAATATTTATGTTTATAATCGGAGATGTGTCATAAATATAGAAATGCAAGGCCCTTTAAATGTGTCGTCAAAAGTAGAATAAATTTTCGAAATTTAGATGAACTATATAACAAAATTTATGTATAATAGGCAGCACACAAAGATATATTTTGTCTTTATCTTACGCTCAAGTGTGAGAATGGTCACTACATTCTATCACTTTCTAAAAGTGTGTGTTTACACCAAACGATCAGCCAGAGCTGGAAAATAGATTAGGTATATTTTCTTGATCGTTGAAATGGTCACCAAGGAAATAACAACAAGATAGAACTGTCATCCCGAACTAATTAGTTATCGCTTGTTATTGTTTCCGTGGTGTCCAATATCCACCATAAAATAAAGTATGCTCTGTTTCTAGATTTGGATCTATGTTAAAATATTGTTAGAAATAGGCTTTCTTGTGAAAATCTGCTTCCTTAGAAATGTAAAAAAATACAGACTTGCATATCTATTTATTATATGTTATAAAATACTATCCAAACTTCTGTAACATGTAGGGCAGTGGAGATTATTAACATTCTGTGACCATGAAAAGGTGAAAATAATTGGGTTGTTGTGTGCTAAAAAGTTGTATTTATATTTCTTTCTTTTCTATTACGAGTATTAATTAATAACAAACGCAGATAAGAGATCAGCGAAATTTCATTTATATGGCTGTAAAATCCATTGGTATTATGATGTAGTTGCCCGGTCCTTAATTTGAGTACGGAAAACAAATAATTCCATGAATTGGATACAAACTGTCAGTATAAAATGTGAAATTCCAATACAGTGTGATTTTATTTTTAAGATGTTTTTGTTACTATTTTTTTATTTTATACATTACTTATGAATAATTTTATTATTTATAGGATCCATAATTTATAATTACTTACCATATTTGACCCAATCCCGCCCTCTGTACACAGATGTGTTCAACATTTTAAAATTGATGTGTAATATTCGCAGCTGTGTATGGTGAGCGAGAATGGGTTAAATAATATCATATTGTATAATAATTTGTGTTTACTAAAGTATTTTTATTTTTTTGTAGGTATTAATTAATTATAATATTCAAAAGACACTAGAATTAACATTAATTTTTTTGATTAAGTTCTGTATAATTTTATTTTTTGTATTGTTTTGTTTAAAATTTCATTTTTTTATTCCAAAAATTCTGTTAAATAATTTTCCATAGATTTAATTTGGTATTGATTTTTACCAAAATGTTTGTTTTGAAAGTTCTCTAAAAGATCTTTTCTTTTCAATCCTTGTGACCACACTTTGGGGATCTTTGGTCTTTCCCAGTGTCATAATAAGATTAACACAAATGTTTTTGTTTATTTGAAGGGAATTTTGGTTTTAAACTAATTTACATTTTTTCCATTGTATAAAAATTAAACCGTTGAGTAGATATGTCATACTGAATATTTTTTCTGTAATATTTTGGAAGTTTATACTTATTTTGTATTCTCAATATTACTATATACTTATTAACTATTTATTTATAGAGGAAAATATAAACGTATAAAAAAATGTGAGTATTATTTATACCTTTTTGAAGTTACTTCTCTAAAGTGAAGCTAACAGAATTCTTTCTAATACAAATATACCTTTCTGCATCACCATGCTCATTCTCTTTAGCTCTGCTTCAAAGGAACCATACACAGTATTTACTGAAGTGTATTTTATTTATTTATTAAGCATCAAGGCGACATTGTCGCTTTTACAAACAAAGAAAAAAACATTTTACTCGATCCATTACATGCACTTTAACAACACATTACGCATAGTACCTATAGAACACCGCTATGCAGGGCGACCACTCACAATACACCACACACACATTAACATATAGTGTTTCCCGGCCGATGAGACCTCTCAATCATTCACTTTTTCAACAAGTACACAGTTTCAGAAAGTACGTCTATGTCGGTTAGTTTGTTTCCATCTCTCAAATCCATTGTAAAGGGGAGTAGTAGGGGTAGTTAGTAGATGCATTTGGCCACCCTGAACGTATCCACACTTCTGGTGCTCCGTCTCGGCACTCCATGCAAACTTATCTTTTCTTAGAGGTCAGGAGCATCAATTAGTCTATGAAGAATCTTGTACAGAAACACCATGTCAGCGTTTCCCCTCCTTAATTCCAGACAGAAGGTTATACTTTTTATGAAGCATTCTGTAATTAATATTTTTTTTTTGTTATTAAATGAATCTGTGCTCACTCAAAGTGAACACAAATACACTCATTGACTCTTTCACAGTAAGCTACTTAAAGCTCGTGTCGTGAAAGAGGAAGATGGTCGGCACCTGGGATCGAACCCACGACCACTGCACGAAACAGTGCGAAAGCCGGCGTTGTAACAACCACTTCATATTTTATAATACAGCACACTTAATACCTATATGCAGGATATCTTCAAAGTGCCCTCTGCAAAAACATCACTCACTTATACTGATGAGAAGGGAATGTTCTTCATCTTAGTTTAGGCCTTGAGACTAATTGAGTGGTGGGGTTAGCCTTCTATGATGTAGACTCCCAGTTGTCCGTGTCCTAAGTAATAAGTTTGGAATTACGAGTTGCCTACTAAAAACACGTAGGTACCCCTGTATGCTATCAAGACCATGCGGACTATCCAATCTGTCGATTATAGAGAACTGAAACACCCCGCCACCCCTATAGGCCTAATTTTTTTCATGACGATATGATAGTCGATAAGGTCGATGCATTCCAAGATTGACAAAGATTATATTCTTATCAAACTTTCCTGTTGAGGTCTTTTGATACAGCTCTCAGAAGCAGATAAGCGTGTTGGATTACCCAGGGAATGTATTACCGGGGGTCCACCATAAATATTTGGATGCTCATTGTAAATCATCTCTTATTATGGAAGATAGCCATTATAAAAGATATATTACTATGTTCTTCAATTTATAAGCTGGTGTTAGTGACTACACAGATAGGTTTTGCCATTGATTGGTTGTTCAAAGCATGTGTTTGAGCCGGTATGGACATTAGCAATAATTGAATTGAAAAACTGATTTATGGGAATGCGTTGAAGTGGGATTTAATAAATAGAGTCTATCTCTGTCACCCATCCATATTTCCTATAGTCCAAAACTGTTGCCATCTCTCTCTCCTTACCCTTGACCCCGTGGAATGCATTATGCAACGCTATCATCAGTAATTAATTACGATTATTCCGAAACACACGCAGTGCGCGTCTCCTT
This sequence comes from Mystacides longicornis, assembly GCA_963576905.1. Classification (NCBI taxonomy): domain Eukaryota; kingdom Metazoa; phylum Arthropoda; class Insecta; order Trichoptera; family Leptoceridae; genus Mystacides; species Mystacides longicornis. Next base: position 22,815,348 of record OY756433.1, on the reverse strand, counting down.
CGCTTATTGTCGCATATTTTTATCGCTTTCGCTAATTTAATCATACGCATAAAATTACTTTCTCTTAACCATCTAAACCCGCTTACTTTTGTATGCACATAATAAATATTGCATTTTGTGTTGTGTAATAAATCAGTGGAGTCATCGAAGACATCAGGGGGTCCATCCATGCAGAGTTCCATAACCAAAGGTAGGAATTTATATTCATTAATTCTCACCATATGTGCAAACCTTTGATGAGTTTTTTGATTCCATTAAACCGCATCCCGCATATACAGTCCGCTAATCCGCTCAAACATTGAATGGTCCATTACGAACCGGATTAAATTAGCTTTCGCAAAATAAATTTATTGCAAATTTATTTAATTTCGAAAAAATATTGCATTTTTTCGGAACACAAAACCGCAGTTTGAACAAGCATTGTCGATAAATTACAGATTAATTTGTTCATTCATAGTATTAAAATATTATTAATTAATATTTTCGCCGCATTTAAAATATATTTAATCCATATTAAATTTGGAATTGTTGTAACGCATTCACAAGTATTGTTAAAATTGATTGTTGTTCGCTAAACATAGCAGCGCTGAGTACTATAGAAAAAATTAGATTTCTCAAAATAAATATAGTGCATATTTATTTAATTTTCGAAAGATATTGCATTTTTCGAAATACGAAATCGTTTGAACAGGCTTTAATTATAATAAGGTTAATTAATTGTTCTTTCATATTCTTCAAGTATATTATTTAAATATATTTCCGCTTATAATAATAATATTACAATTCAGATGTCAAATTTGGTATTATTGTCATAGAATTATTCACATCGCCTATCATAAGTACATTCGTTGACTGATACGAGTTTGAAAAAATAATATTATCTCGCAAATAAATATATTTAATATTTATTTAAGTATAGAAAAAATATTACATTTTTTCTGAATACCTAAAACGCATTTTGAACATTCTTAATATTATCTAGCAAATAAATATATTAAATATTTATTTTAGTATCGAAAAAATATTGCATTTTTTCCGAATACTTAGAACGCATTTGAACAGACATAGTGTAATGTTTATATTGTTCATTTATAGAGTAAAATATTAATTTACCGCAACGATTGAAATATTGTATTTTTATTAGAAACTCTGTGAAGAATAATTATTATTATTTGGTAAAAATTCGCTCTTCACGGCGTTTCATCGCACCGCTTAAGTTCATACTTACATATCTATTAACTTGGTACCTTTCTGTTGAATACAAAACGAGTAAAAATACGTTCATTGAGAATTTAAATCGCTACAAATTATAATTGATAATATTATTTTATTGAGAGGTCGTTTTATATTGTTATTAGGTACTTCATAATAATAATTGGTGATAGCTATTCACTGTAAATTTATTAAAATTCGCTCACGTTTGTTTACAGAGAAATATTTTTTCGCTATATAGTAAATAGTAGATACATTGTTATTTATAGTTAACTTAAAATAACATAATGGTAGACCGACTTAGTATGTTGGAGGCCTTAAAGGACAGCATAGAAGAGAGAGTCAAGTCTCTTTACGCAAAGATCGCAACACTGGTTTCGAATACCAGATCGGCCTCGCAATTTTTGGTTGATTCCTCGACATTAGAGGAAGATTACAAACAGTTTAATGATACAATGGAAACTATTGTCTTATTAAAAATTAAACATGTCGATGATTATATACCGTCTTTTGAAGGTCTAAATGTTTTCAAAGATATGGTTTGTTCAATTAAATGTAAACGGGATGAATTGCTAACAGAAAAACAAAAACTTGTTTCACCATCTGTGTCTGTTACTGAGAGTACGAACTCAAAAAATCGCATAAAACTACCAGTTTTGGACATACCTAGTTTTGATGGAAATATTCAGAATTGGTCTATATTTTACGAGTCATTTAAAACAAATATTCATTTAAATACTTCGCTTGACAATTCCCAAAGAATGCAATATCTTATTGGGAAATTGACTCACGGTGCTCTAAATATGGTAGCAGGAATAATACCTACAGGTGAAAATTATAATAATATTTGGAATAGTCTGGTTAAAAAATATCAAGATGATCGCACTTTAGGATCGTTTTATATAAATAATATTCTAGACATATCTCACTCACGTCATGATTCAAAAAGTTTAAATCTCTTCATTGATAAATTGTCTGCAGGTGTAGCTGCATTCAAGCAATTAGCCATTAAAGATAATTTGGATTTTGTTTTGTTATGTTTCGCTCTAAGAAAATTAGATTCTCAAACTGTAAACGAATTTGAAATGTCAGTTAGAGAGAAGGAAATGCCCTTGCTAAGTGACTTAGTAAATTTTGTAAAAGATAAAATAAAAATAATGGAGCGTACTTCAAACAATAATAATTTGAAGAATTATAATAATAATAATTATGGAAATTATAAACAGAAAATTAATCATCGCAATGTTTCAAAGTCTTTTATGACCAATACCAAACAAAATACTTGTTCATTATGTAAAAATTCCCATACTCATTTTTATCAGTGTTCTGAGTTTAAAAAACTCAAACCAATAGAAAAGTTTAATTTTATAAAGTCGAATAATGGGTGCATAAATTGTTTAAGTTTAGCCCATAAAATAACACACTGTAGTTCTACAAATTATTGTAAACATTGTAATAAAAAGCATCATACGTTGTTGCATTTTGGTAATGAAAATGTAACTCATAATAATACTGAATCTGTGATGATTGCCAGTACGTCAACATCATTGCTCGCTAGTAATAATAATAAATTACATACAAAGGTAATTCTTTCTACCGCACAAGTATACGCATATTTGAATGAAAATAATAAGAGATTGATTAGATGTCTTATTGACAATTGTTCGCAAAATAATTTAATAACGCTCGCCTGTTGTAAAAAATTAAACTTACGAATTATCCCTTTACACAATTCGGTTGTCAAGGGTGTGGGAGTCAGTTCTAAACCAATTTATGGTTATACATCGTTGAAAATACAATCTCGCATTAATCAACACTCATATGAGATTCAATGTTTAATATTGGATCAAATTACTGAGGACATGCCTTCTGAATTTATCAATACTGGAAATTTTCCCAAATTAATGTCAGTACCTCTAGCTGACAATACATGGAACGTACCGGGAAATATAGATGTCATTTTGGGAGCTCAAATCTTCCCTCACATATTATTGGGAGGACGAATCAATGTAAATAATTTATCTCCTTTAATTGAAACTACATTAGGATATTTAATAATGGGAAATTTACCTAACACATCTAATAATAATAAAATTAACAGTGGCGTCTCGCATACAATATCGATGATTTCTCTTATCGATCAACAAGATTTAGAGACATTGTCATATTGTACATATTCTAACAATGAGTTGGAACAATCTTTACATAAGTTTTGGCAATTAGATGAAGTACCTAATGTACAGCATTTGAGCCCAGAGGATGAGGAGTGTGAAAATAACTATTGTTCTACGGCCATTAGAGATGGTCAAGGGCGATTTATAGTATCTCTTCCATTTTCTAAAGAACCAAATTTATTGGGTAATTCGTACGCAACTGCTCAGCGACGTCTAATGTCTCTTGAGAAAAAATTCAGAATAGATCCCACATTGCGCAATCAATACAATGATGTCATTAATGAATACATAAAAAATGGTTATTTAATTGAAAGTCCCTCTCAACATGACGAAGAATATTTCATGTCATATCGCGCTGTCATTCGACAGGATAAATTAACTTCAAAGTTGAGAATTGTTCTCGACGCTAGTGCAAATACGCACACCGGTGTTTCGCTAAATGATATTCTACACACTGGAAATAATTTACAAGCAGATTTATTTTTACTTTTACTTAACTTTCGCTTATTTGCTGTAGCCATTACCTCAGATATTAAACAAATGTATTTAAGAATTGGTGTAACCGAAGAACATCAAAAATACCTAAAGATTTTATACCGCTTCAATGATGAAGAAAATGTTCGCATTTTTCAATTTAAATGTGTTCCATTTGATTTAAAGGCAAGTCCTTACTTAGCTATGCGTACAATACGCAAGCTTGCAGAAGCTGAGGTACAATCCTTTCCAAATGCCGCTAAAACCGCAACTTCGGATTTCTATATTGACGATTTAGTCAAATCAGTTCACGCCAGCTCCGGGGATCGAGAGGCTGCGAAGCTGATTAATGATTTGATATCTTTTTTCGCTTCAGGAAACTTCGAGCTAGTAAAGTTCGCCAGTAGCTCAAAGGATCTAATCGCTAAATTACCGCCGCAAAACTGTGCTAAGGTTGTATCACTCGCACGCTTAGAGCTTTGCTCTGCGTTATCGCTTTCTAAATTAGTTCGAATCGTCTATGATTTTTTCAATCCTCGATATCCTATTGAGGAAAAATACGCTTTGTCTGATTCCACGCTCGCTTTATCGTGGATTCATTCATTCCCGCACCGCTGGTCTATATTCGTAGCTAATCGAGTAGCCAAAATTCATGAAAATTTAGATTGCAAACATTTTTATCGTATATCTGAAATAAAGAATCCAAGTGATTGTTTATCTCTTGGATTGATGCCTTCGAAAATATTGAGGCATGAGTGGAACGCACCTAAATGGGTCTCGACTGCGCCTTCTTGGCCTGTCAAACCATTTATACCCACTACTTCAACAGACATATATGAATTTAATTCAAAGATTTTAAATGTCATTGTACCTGAACCGCCTATATTATACCCGCTGATCACTCGAATATCATCATGGAATAGATTACTTCGCGCCATAATATATATATTGCGACTTATTCGCAAACTATCAGCTGTAAAAAATATTCAACTTGATCATTTGAATCTAGCCGAAAAATATGTTTTGCTAACCTTGCAACAGGTACATTTTGGCAAAGAATATGCAGCTATTTCGCAGGGTAAGGAGCTACCTTTACCTTTCAAAAGACTTGATCCTTTCATAGACAAGGAAGGTATCCTTCGCATTGGAGGAAGATTGTCTAATGCAGACTTACCTTATGAAAGGAACCATCCCGCGCTACTTCCAAAATCTGATCCCGCTGTGGATCTATTGGTAGATTATTATCATACTTTACAAACCAGACAGAAATGGTGCACTAAAGATAAACCCATTGAAGTGGGTACTATCGTTCTTATACATCTCGATGATGTTTCACCCCTTCGGTGGCCCTTAGGAAGAATCGAAGAGGTTTTTCCTGGCTCTGATGGAGTCAATCGTGTGGCGTTGGTTAGGACCAATAATGGAACGTTTAAACGTCCAGTTGTAAAATTATGTCCTTTGCCAACCCAGTAATTTATCTTACAAGTATTCTTAGTTGTAAGTTTAGTTAATAACAATAATTCTAAATTTATTAAATATTGGTTGCTAATATAGTAACTTGTTTTTCTTTCTTTCTTTTTTTTGACGGCTTGTTCAAACGCCTTTTTGTTCATGTTCGCTTTGTCATTATTTGTTGAAAGCTTAGTACGCTTTAAGCTTTCAAGGTGGGGAGAATGTTTGAGCCGGTATGGACATTAGCAATAATTGAATTGAAAAACTGATTTATGGGAATGCGTTGAAGTGGGATTTAATAAATAGAGTCTATCTCTGTCACCCATCCATATTTCCTATAGTCCAAAACTGTTGCCATCTCTCTCTCCTTACCCTTGACCCCGTGGAATGCATTATGCAACGCTATCATCAGTAATTAATTACGATTATTCCGAAACACACGCAGTGCGCGTCTCCTTCGCTTATTGTCGCATATTTTTATCGCTTTCGCTAATTTAATCATACGCATAAAATTACTTTCTCTTAACCATCTAAACCCGCTTACTTTTGTATGCACATAATAAATATTGCATTTTGTGTTGTGTAATAAATCAGTGGAGTCATCGAAGACATCAGGGGGTCCATCCATGCAGAGTTCCATAACCAAAGGTAGGAATTTATATTCATTAATTCTCACCATATGTGCAAACCTTTGATGAGTTTTTTGATTCCATTAAACCGCATCCCGCATATACAGTCCGCTAATCCGCTCAAACAGCATGTTAGTAACATGATTCAGAAGAATAGAAAATAAGAGTTAAAAGACAAAACTATTAAGATGTTGGAATGAATCTTTTACACTCCGCCTTAACAAAAAGTTTATTTCTAAAATATACATAACAATCCTCATAGAATGAAGTAACAGTGGTAAATAAGAATACACATTTTTATTAAGTACGGATAACAAGTACATTTCCTTACAACTAAATAAGTAGCGTTGTTAAAATTTTGATTCTGGGTTTTTCCAGTCTAAATCTTCAACTGCATCTTGCCTAGATAAATTTGTGCTTCTAACACTAGATTCTGAACTAGCGCGTGATAGAACGTTCAAACTTTGCGGTTCTAATAAATAACTAAGAGACTCCACACTCGGAGTATTGGACACTAAGCCCGTCCCAAGTCTGTGGGAAGTATTTTTAACATTTGATTCTTTGATTTTTATATCACTGGGTTGTGCATCGTGAAATTTGATACTACATTTACCTTCATCTAAAGGATTGAACACATTGGAATCAATAGAGCTATGATCGGAGCAAGGACTAAACTCTACACTTATCGTTGCATCTGATATATCTTGCTTATCAGGTGAAAACATTTTTTGTGCCTGACTCATGTCGTAAGTCTTCCGTTTTCTTTCTACTTTAACAGGGGAATTATCTTTAGAGCTATTATTGTCACTGCTAGACGATGCACGTTGATGTTTACTCGCAACATTTTTCTTTTCATCATTAATTTCTCTTTGAGCTTTTAACGATACAGACGGTGAGGATCTCTCAGATGATACCAGAGGTGTGGATTCATCGTCACTCTCCATATCACCAGACTTGCTGACTTTGTCTATCGAAGGACACTTATTGAAAATTTTATCTCTTAGTCTACTAATGATTTCAGCACTAGAAGTTTGTGCGACAAGCTCAGCAGAGGGAGCTTGAATTTTAATTGTCGTTTCCTGCCCAACATTAGTACTAATTTCTGTCTTCGGAGAACTATCTTCCGCTGATCTAGAACGGGCAGCAGAAATTTCTTTATCAATTTGAAGGCTATCATTTTTAGATATCAGAAGAGAAGACGGTCTTTTTTTGGATGTGTTTGAGTGTCTTCTACAAATATTTGTGGAATAATCTTCAGATTTTCCAGTTGGTAAAGACTTTTTACGGAAACGTTCTGATTTCTTATCGTCAACCACATCTTGACCTTTATCAGTATTAAAGTTCCATGCTGAATCGTTTTGCTTCATGCTCTCAGCATTATTACTTGATTTGTGTATTTTAATATTCATATCAAACATGTTATCACGTTTAGAAAGTAGTTGATGATCACCATATTGCTGAGTATTATGTTTAATGGTTTCATCTTCAAATCGTACAATAACTGGAGTTAGATCACTGTATTTAAGACTAGAGTCAGAGCCGTAACTGACACCTCGTTCGTTAATTGACACATGCTTTTTAGATGACGAAGTTTGCTTGAAACTTCCTTTAGATTTCAGAATGGAAGGATCTAATTTCCTGGGCATTTGTGGAGAAGCAGTCAGGGACTGGGAAGGGGACGCGGCTTGCCATCCGCTGTTGCTGTTACCCAGCAACACTAACTGGACCGCCTCGTTTTCATCTGAAACTGATAAATATAATTCATCTCAAACTGTACACTTATCTAACCTAACAAATAATTTTATTTACAATCATTCATTATATTTATTGGTTCAATTCAATAAAAAACAATTTGTTAACTTAAGAAGAAATTTGCAAATTAGGATCGAACTCCCCTTTCCATTTAAACATGTGAAAATAAAATCCATTTTAATTTCATTATCAATTCCATGTAAATATTGTTTTCGTGCAAAAAAAAAACCCTCAGACAAATTGTTAGGAGACAAAATATTATAATTGTTAGTACGGTTTTATAATTTTGATATTAGCACACCACATTGAACACAATAAAAAAAAATTCATGCAAAAATGTAAATTTGCAATATTATCCAGGATGCAAACCAAATCACCAAACATTTCATGACAAAGTATTGTGTTATTTATTCAATTTTAGAAACAAATTGTTATTTGTAGTAATAAATATTAAACACAGATAAACGTGCAATTATAAAAAATAAAACTCAATGGAAAGCGTTTAATATTTTATTGAAAATAAATAAAATATACTTAATATAAACATTTTTTTCACAATAATGAAAAAATTCAGGGTGAGAGAGGTTTTTGATACTTCGTATTATAATTTGATCACAATAATTGTTGGTATAAAAATAAGGACAAGAATATAATAATATTAAAAAAGCAATGTTATTGTTCATTGTAAAAGTATTATTTGATATTTAAAGAAGACTAACTTATGAGTAAAATTAAATTTTCAAGGAAAATCATATGTTATTTAAATTAAATAAACATGCATATTGAACGTTGTATTTAAAAAAAAAAGCGTCAAGTTAATTTAAAATTATTCAAAGCTAATAAAATGAAAGCAAATTGACATTGAAACATTTCTCACAGCCAACTATTAGCTGATTTCTTAGGGTGCGTTTATACCAAACTAATATAGAGCCAGAGCTGGAAAATAGAGTATAATTTCATAATCGTTGAACGTTGATGTTGGACACCATGGAAAAAAAAAAGCAAGAATTCATTAATGGACGATGACAGATTAGTGTCCATATCAACGATCAAGAAAATATACTCTATTTTCCAACTCTTTTGTACAAACGCACCCTTAAAAAAATGTCCCTGAATAATATGGAAGGACCATTTTTATATAATACGGCAAAAATATGGTAATTGAACCTTATAAGTACCTACACCTATATAAAAGTCTAAAACAGTTTTCCGATCACTATAATTAAAGTACATTGTTCATTTAAGTAACAACTATAATTTTAACTATATAACACAATACTTTGATAAACAAAATTACTGGGTGAAGAATTGAACTATTGAAAAGATGCCATTCTACGTTAATGGAAATTCGAAAAACAAATTTTGATATCTGCCCCCGCACCACATAAAAAACGAATTCATTTTTTAAACGAACTGTGACATAACCTCAAAATAAAAATAATAAAAGTTTGTTATTCTCCATCCCGCTTGTCATAATAATTCAAAACCACAATATGGAAAGTGACGTAAGAAACGTTCGAATAAACATGGCTTCGCCTTATTATTTTCACGGTAAAAGGTACTTTCTTAGAATAGTAATTATTACTACGTAATTAAAACTATGTGTTGTGCTGTCATAATATAAAAATATGTCATTTTTGTTTCGATTGCCACTTTTAGAAGGTAAAATTGAATTGGAATCTTTTCAATAGCAATGTGAAAGAACAAGTCAGAAAAATATACATTCAAGAACCTACGCCAACGTTAAAAAATGTCACAAATACATGCAGAACATATAATTTGATAGCTACATAAATATCACAAATCAAAAAAATAAAATCGTCAATACAATGATATAAAAAAAAAACATATCATGGAAATGAGAGGTGAAAAAAAAAAATTAAAATATAATTTGCCGCTAATTTTAATACTGAAAATTTTGACTAAATAAAGCGTCATCATGGCTAAAGATGATATTAAAAATATTTATTTAAGTAAGTTTTTATTTAATTTAATTTATTACTTTTTTTTAAATTTTTTAATCAAATTAATAACGATTTCACACTTCATAATCTTTAATTAATATGTAATAATAAAAAAGTTTTGAGCGAATTCCGTTAAAAGTTTAACAATTTAAAGTAATGCTTTTAATTTCGTTATATTATGTTTAATTTAATTTTAATTGTTACTGTATTAAAAAAAGCATAAGATGAGAAAACAAAATCTCTAAAATTAGTTGAAAGTTACTTATTATCAAAACCATAACTGTTGCAAATTTAAATAAGTTAATTATGATTCGAGTATAAAGAAAGGCACTTTATTAAAAAAAAATTTGGAAATAGGTAATTTAAAATAAAAAAATCAAATTATAAAAAAAGTTCCTAATGAACACATTTCATCAATACATACAAGATAAAAATTCTATACAAAATAAATAACAATACAAAATTGTTCTTCAAGGCAAGAATTAAAAAAAAACAATTTCAAAATTAAATAATTAAAAAAAATATATAATTGTCTAAGTTTTTTAAGTATATTTTTCTACCTAATTGTAATAGGTACTTCTATATATAGTAAATAATAACATTACCCTTAATAAGTTTAAAATGCATTAAGGTTTTATATATATTTTTAGGCACGAGAAATGGTAAAATTGATCTAAATCCACAATATAAAATAAATATGTATGTACTTATATTATTTTTGCCTTTGTCAATAATTATCCAAAATCTAAATTTTTCTAATTTTATTTTCACTATTTTAAAGTAAAATATATTTTATTACGATACAGGTCAATTTCCAGTATAATGAAATTTGTAGGATCACAAAGTATATTTTTTATACTACTTTACACATTTTAAAAACTACATATGCCTTTATAGACAGATAAGCAATTTGGACTAGATATACCATGTCGCTGATTTTGATGATTACCTATGGAAGTTAAACTTAAGATTCTACGGAAGAATTTTTAAAAATTTATTTATCATCTCTTGGTAATAAAGTATATTTGGAAGCAGATATTCAAAGATCAAAAGAGATAAAAAATTATGACAAAATCATTGTCGATCATCATACACGCTGTTAGATTTTATGTATGTATCGTATTTGTAGATTTACTTTTTAAATTTGATACAAATCGATGAAAATCATGTGACAAATTTGCATTGTTTTAGCAGGTTTCAAAGTATTTTGCTGCATGGGTTCTCATTAGGACTTGACCTGTATCTTGATAAACTAAACATCTCCGATGAAATCATAAGAGATATTAATAGAATCTAGTCCCTGATCCGTAGGAGGTATAATAATGACTGTAGGCTCTATATTCCGTTGTTGTCTGTGACTATTGCTTTCAGATTTATCAAATCTTACTTTATGAGGTGCAAGAGTTATTTCGTTTAATTCTAAATCTGTGCCGGGATGTGCATCCTTATCCGTCATGCTTTGTATGGCCGATGTGAGGTGATTGGGTGCGGGTGTAGTGAGATTGTCAATCAAAAGGCCATTGATGGGAGAGGAGGGATATAGTTCGTTAATAGTAGGAAGTGGAGTGGAGGGCTCACCTTGAGGGACATTGGTTTCACCTCCGAGAACATCCTCAAACGCTTCTTCATTCAATGTCTGTAACGCCCCACAAATCATCTGTTCTTCCAGAGTAACCTGTAACACATGCTTTTAATAATTTCCAAAAATTTAAAATAAAGTATAAAACAAAACAAAGCAATCCCCCATGAAGAGCAGACAAATAAGTCAAGTAAGCAAAACTTGAGAAAATACATAGTTACAATGGAAGAAAAAACATTTTTTTTACAATTTTTTTTTGTCGTGTGTAACTTTGTAGAATTTTTTTTATCAAATAGATTAAAAACCAAAGCAACATTTGGTGGTATTTTAATTAGAATACGGTTTTACAGTTTTAAAAAAAAATCTTTGACGAACAATGCAGATGGAGAAAATGTAAAAGGTCCCCAGCTTAATTATTAGGACCAACAAGGTTCGTTTCATATTTAAGATATAGTTTTAAGGGAATTTAAGAAATACTGTCAGTTCATAATAGGCAGACTCAATTTATTCACACTGGATGTAACAGAGTTCAAAGTTTGATCTGTGTTATTTATATTCTGAGAAATTACTTCATTTTTGGATTGATATTTTGACATGGTAGGTACATATTTACAAAAGTGAGGATGTGAGACTTTGTGTTGCTTGACAGAATTAAAAAAATGGAGATACTATTATCCCTAGGAAGTTAATATTGCTACAGAGTTAATATACAATATTAAAAAAGAAATACATACACACACACACAATTTTGCACTTCGCTAGCTTCTATTTAAGAAAATTTTATGTTTAAAATATTATATTATGGACATTAATATTACTCATAAAAATCTGTTGTTTCTACAACTAACTAGTATTTTTGTAGCGCTCTATCGAATATTTCAAAGCCTTTGACAGGGTCAATCACAATATTTTAGTAAAACAATTGATGAGCATGGGAGTTTGTGGCTCATCAGATGGTTAAAATTTGACCACACTTGTTAAAAAGATCACTCGATAGCAGTTAAAGTATATTTATATTTTTTTAGTAACATTTTTGTAAACATTTACACTTAAGCTATACACACAAAATATATTTGTTCCGTGCTACATTACCTGATATTCGGAATACTCCTGAGCAAACTTCTATCCATTGCAAGTAAGGAAAATAAAGATCAGTCATTGATTATAAAGGCATATATAGGGATTGAGGAATACAAGACAAAAGCAAAAGAAGAAGCAAAAAGAATTAAAGTCATAGATTTTTGTAATTTTTTAAAGCATGATAATCTCCAATTTAGTGAAGTTAATGGAACGTCACATGAAACAAAATTAAAAAGCATTTTGGTTCAAAATTTCTGTATGTGTTGTCATTGAAACCAATTAATTTGTTTATTATATTTTGGCCAATATAGAAGTCAATTTGAATTGAAAAAAGTAATTCAAAAAAATTTAAGGGTATTTTCACCTGTTTCTCCATATTTGTTGGTCTACTTTTAGGGGGCTCTTGTAGAGTCCTCATTTTCCCATCTTTCTCGCTTCGTTCTTTCTCTGAAAAGAACCAATAAAAAATACTACAGATTGGGGATTTTCTTCATCATTAAATTTGTGTAGTGCATTTGACAATATAAAATCCTCTATTTTTTTTATTTTAATTGGCGTTTGACATCTATCAAATAATGCTGAATAAACATTGTTTAAAGCAAATCGGTTGGAATTATACAGGTAAAATCTTGGTACCGTTATAACTTCACGGGACCATAAAAAATATTTCGTTACAACGAAATTTCATTATTCTGGATATATAGGAAATGATACATTTTTAATTTTTTGTGTCGCCATATTATGCCTACTCTGATGTCAAATAAAATATTATTGCTATTATTAAGAGAGAACAAAATCAAATTTCAAGGACTTATCAATTACGTGAAGGAAATATGTTACGCAAACACTTGCGAACTCGCCAATGCCAAAGACAAACTGAAGTCGGAGAAATTTTACTGCCCAATTATTGTAAGATGATTTTAAAATTTTTAAACAAAAAGTTTGCTATACTGAGATCCACTTTGTTACAATGAATTCTGGTTCAGTACATTTTATATGGAAGTTTTTCGGGGACAAATTGACGATTCGTTATACTGGAAATTTTGTTACTTCGGTATTCGAGATTTGACCTGTATTGGTTAAATAGGTAATTAATTTATCATTATACAAATTGATTTTTAAGTACTTTTTGAAAGAGCCGCATTTTATCAATTTATTTACATATCCACAAACCCAAATCACTTGATAATTGAAAACAGGGATATAAAAACTGATAATTACTAAGAGAGGTTGTTTCTTTGATGTTATAGGTACAGTCTGGCTAAAAAGAGTAGAAAATAATTGAGGGCGCTGCAGTCGTTTGTATGGCAACATTTAATAAGTACTCTACATTTATAAAGTAAAGTATTGTAACCGCCAAAATATTAAAAAAAAAAATACTATTCAATGTGGTATGTGGTATCATATGAAATGCTTTGTAGAGGTTATTTAAAAGAATTTAATAACGAACTGTACCAGCCATGGCATTAAAAACGAGATGGAATAAAAATCTACGCAAAACGAGTCAAAAAACAAGAGATAATCAGATAATAATGAGTGATGTAATCCACAAAATGGTGCTTACAACTGCTTACTATTCTATGGCCGAATTTTAATCATATTATAAATGTCAAAATGTTTAAACATAACCTATAATTTATCTGTAAGTGAATATTATAGGAATATACAAAAAAATATCCAAATTAGTAAAAGGTACTTAATAATTTTTAAAATGAATTGGATGTTGTATTTACCAGTTAGAATTGCTGTCCATTCGTAAACATTTGTAATGTCAGACAACAACCTATGTTGAGTGTTGCCAGAGTGATAACATTTTAGTTCATCAATAATTAATGTCTACTCTTTTTAGCCAGGCTGTATACCTGGCAGCAGTATCTATACTTTTTAAACTTAACTCAAAAATTACCAAATTACCTTGTGATGGTAGAATGTGTGCGGAAGCTGGAGGTAAGAGATTTTCCAAGTCTCGCAGTTCTAATATTAATATTCTGAAAAGTTCCCAGTCACCAAAATTTAGATTGAGGATCTGAAAATATAAAACAACATAGTTCATGTAAACCAAATAAGAGATTAGAGAGAGAACTATTGTTTGATTAAATTCAAATAAATATTTACCTGTTTGAGTTCATTTAAGTCACACTGTTTAAGTACTCTTCCAGAAATATTATGTCTCTTGAGTGTGGGACACATGGAATTGGCTGCGTGTGGCAATTCTTTTTCAATTATTGAACACAGAGCTGAAATGCTCAATTTTGATAGTCGAACATCGCACAGTTCACTCTGCAATTTAAAATGTTGATGATGAATAATTTGGTTCAAAGATGACATTGGCCTGCAATGTATGTAAGAACAATCTGCAAATGGTTGAAATTTGAAAAATCTGTGTCTCAACTAGCAGCAAAACCCGTCTGATGACAGGCATGGAAAAGGGTTTTTCATTATTTGATTGTCATGTAAATCAGTTAAATACTCTCGTAAATGGTTCCAATTTTACATTTATGTGTACTAAGAACTTTTTAACAAATCTTCCCGCAGTCAAAATTGTATGTAGAAATCTTTGATATGGTATCACATATTTTTAAGGGTGTGTTTTTACCAAACGTACATAGACCCAGAGCGGGAAAATAGAGTATATTTTCTTGATCGTTGATATGGTCACCATGGAAATAACAACGGGAAAGAACTGTCATCGCTCGTTAATAATAATAATTATTAGTTCTTGCTTGTTGTTGTTTCCATGGTGACCATATCAACGATTAAAAAAATATAAATAAATAATTTTTTTTCTTTTCTATACAAAGGTGTCAGTATAGCTGACGGAACTTATTGCCTGAGGCATTTTTTTTCAGTCAACTGGTCTCGTCCAATCTGAGACAGGCCAACCCCGGGTAGCAATTGCAAGTGAAAAAACTCTGACCCCCGGACCTTGTGATCTGAAGTCCACGCCTTTACCACTAGGCTACCGAGGCTAGTATATACTCTATTTTTCAGCTCTGCATCTATGTTCGTTTGATACAAACGCACCTTAAATATAATAATAATTATTCCCACAGACATCATATGATTGTTATTGGTTGTCATGGAAAAGAATATCAACTTGCCAACGAAAGTATGAAAAATATTTCCAGTAGATAATTTTGTCATTTGTATGAAAATTTGTGCACAGGATTTAGAGGGTTTTAATGAAAATACCGAGTTACGGACGAACTTCCCAATAATATGAAGGATATCAGCAGAGAATGCGCATTCATAGAATGTGAATTGCTGTTGGAATCTTTTGTGTTTTTACATGGTTCTCAAATTTGTGAAAAAATAATGAATGTATACTAACATTAAATTGTGAATATGTAAAGGGAATGGGTTGAAGGGTTGCCATTGGTGGAGATTGCATTCCATGTGGAGAGGATGCCTCAGGCCAGCCTGACCAGGCTCCGGGTGTGCCACCTCCATAAATTGGAGGCAACGTGGGAGGTACAGTCTGAAAAAAGCAGATATGAATTTCATAACAAATTTTTTATCTTTAATGTTGAATGAATCAGTTTAATTTGTCAACAAATTTACTTATTAATTTGAATCATCCACTAAATAATTGATATGTAATTTTTTTTCATTCTTTACAAGAGACCAAACAAAAATGGTAACACATCTCACAAATCGACATAATCATACAAGACAGTTAAAACTATACATAGATAATAAATATAAAATGCACAGATAAAAAAAAGGAAATGAAAAACAAAACAAATACAACAAAAATACTAATAAACAGATTAAAAGTGGACTATAAAATAATGAACAGTGCAAAATTTGACAAAAAAAGTCATCTCTTTTCCTTTCATTTCATAGAGAAAAGTTCACATCCAAGTATGGTAAACTATTTGAGTTTTTCAGAAACATTTTTTACAAGTGTACTATTATCTGTTCCTTTGAAACGCAGTAGAGGGGTTTGAAAATGATCTAGAGGGATTAGTGATTACACTGCACAGTGGAGAGCTCTTGTTGCCTTCCTATGCCTCTAACGGCCGGTTTCAATAACCTATCTATCTCCTATCTATGGTTAAAAATCTATCTATCTTTACACTTTGGTGTTTCAATAAACAATGGTTAGATAGAATTTCTATCTTAACTTTCTATCTATCTTTCATTATATGATTTGTATAGAAATCGGCGATAAAGCGTTTCAATAACCTATCTCTAGTAGCTTGTGACATTTGTAATTACTGTTTTTTCTATGGTTTTTCTAACCCCTGATTTCGGCGGTTTGTTTTCCTATCCCCCGATTTCGACGGCAAGTGTTTGGTATAGCAACAAGTTTTTTTAAAAACAATGGCTTTTTCAAGTGACGAGAGCGATTTGGAGTTATTTGAAGATGGAATCTTCGACTCTGACGAGGACGAAGCACCCTGGATGTTATATTCACGGATAAATTTCATGTCGATATTTTTTTATAAAAATGAATCTGTGCTCACTCAAAGTGAACACAAATACACTCTTTGACTCTTTCACAGTAAGCTACTGAAAGCTTGTGTCGTGAAAGAGGAAGATGGTCGGCACCAGGGATCGAACCACGACGTCCGCAGTATGAAAGCCCGCGTTGTAACCGCCGGGTCACCAACCACTTCAGTTGTCGAACAAAGATTTTCTTGTCAGGTTTCGGTTAACCAAAACCGTCGTAAATGATTTATTTTTAATAAATTATTTTCTTATAAACAATATACGACGAGACGCGAAAAATAATGGTGGGCGAAAGTTGCGTCTCTCTGACGCACAGATATTATTATATTGTCCATACCCAATATAATAATATTGTTGATATTGAAACTCTGACGTATAATCGAAAATTGACATGGACGAAGTATTGACAATTTCTATGATCAAATGCGGATAGTTACTGGTAACTGACATAAATACTATCTATCTGTTGTTTGTTTATTGAAACGCAGATAAGGATTTTTTTATTTTATCAATGTAAACAAACAGTCATTTACAAAACATATTAACTCTTAACAATAGACAGTTAGTGGACCAACAAAGAAAATTAACTGCGGTTAATTGACGGATAGCGTTTAGCTGATTACTACGGATAGGTTATTGAAACCGGCCGTAAGTGGAGTGACAAACAGAGTCTAGAATAATATGAACATTCAACAAACGTAAAAAAATATTTACTAACATGTTTTCGTTGTCCGTACATTTTTCTTTCATATGATTTTTGAGACACCATAGGGTTTGTCGGAATATCGTAATCTTCAATAGCATAACGTTGCTGCTCATCTAAAAAAATAAAACATAAGATTGGACTCCAATTCCTCTGCACAGTCCAGGAAAGGCTGCTCCAATGCACACCATCAAAGAGATGGATAACTATTGGTTAAATTACAGGCCACAAGCTAATTTCAAAAAGCATTTTTAAGTTCACATATAAAATATATTATCAAATCCAATATATTTTTTTTTACCTTTGATAACCTTTTTTATGTATGGGTCAAGATTAATGGTGAAAGGTAAAAATATCTTAAGATCAGCAGCTAATAGGCTGACCCTATGGAATCCAAGAAACACGTCAAGTTTTCTTTCATCCTTATCTAGTTCCATTAAGGGTTCGATTTCACGCAGTTTTGGTATATTAGGACGAACTCTGAAAATCAAAGTCAAATAAGAGAAACATATTATTATTTCATAAGTTTTTTTTTCACAAGATGTTTTGAAAAAGTAGAAATAAAAGGAAAAAGTTCATACTTATCATAAATTTGTTTCAACGGCATGCTATCATCTATATGTTCCTGAAACTTTTCATGATGCAAAATAATCCACGTAGTTCTAAAGGGCCACTGTTCGGTTAAATTAACCCACGATGCTAAATGGTACCAACTGAAATCTATTTGGAAGGCTTTGAGGAGACGACCTGCAAATAATATTTTAAACACATTAGGTTTGGCTGTAGAAAAAAAAGTCCTTTAATACCATCTAAGGTTCTTGATGACCAATCCTTTGGCTCCTCAGCCAACCTAGCTTTAACCCATGAAATGCTAAAGTAGTAAAAGTGCACTACAAGAAGAAACTACAAATATTATTTTGGATATTTTACCTGTGATATAAAGAACATTCATTAATCGCCTCATGCTTCTTGGGTTTACATCACTAAAGTAATCGTCTGTTAGTAAAACTCTGAAAATCAAATGGAAACAATTAAAACATAATAATAATATATTATTAGAAATATAGAGGCAGATGAAAGTACCCCTATTGTAAGTTTCCGTGACATTTAACTGGCAAGAAGTAACAAAATTATGTATGGAAACATGTATAGCGCCCCGAAAGAATACTTCGGAAAGCTCCCCAGTCCATACAAAATTCCCGTGAGTAATATTCAAAATAGTACATTTTATAATACAAACCTGTTCAAATCAGCTGGGCCGCTTGTAAGTCCGACTTTATGTAAATTGGAATTGACTGAAGAAGCTATTGATTCCGATATTTTTAATTTTCTAACACCTCTAGAACTACCGCTGCTTCCTAAGCCTTTTAATTTTTCTTGACTTGACATTAACTCAGATGCCGAAGAAAGTCGTCTAGCAGAAACCTGCGATTACAAAATAAATAAAATTAAAAAAAATAACAGAATCTAGAAGAGTTTTTTAAAAATTTAAAACAAAATTCTTACAGATCTTTGTAATGATGTGGAGATGTCGTCATTGACAGATAAACCAGTAAACTGTTGTTTCTTCATTGCGGTTTGTTGAGCTACTTTAACTTTTTGTAAAGAAGAATTCTGCAGATAAAACGGGAGTTGAACCATGTTCTTCAAATAATCCCAACCACCTATATTGCTTTCTGAAAATGCTCTTCGACTATTTGCTTCTACAGCCTAGAGCAACAAAAAATTGAATTGAAATTAATATTGAAAGTTTCTTTTTAGTTCAAGAAATTTAATTAAATTACAAACATTTTCTAGTGATTTATTTAACAAAACAGGCACATTCTGAAATATTAAATGAAAAAATCCGACATGCGCTTAAAAACAACATGATTCCTTTTTTATATCATGGCCACACCATGGGTTGGTGTGATTAGCCAACATAAATACAATAAATAAAAGTTGCCAGATTACTAAACTTCGTTTGATGAAAAATGGCAACACCATCAGAGGCATAAAATTTTGTCTCAATAATATTTTTTAGTCTTATAGCTTGGTAACATTTCTCGAATTCTATTAAAAATTTTGAGAATTTAAGAAACCGATAGTTTTAAATATAATGTGATAGTTTAATATGTTAGAAACATTCTCAAGTCTTTAACTAACTCTAGCTATACTAAATAATTAATTATTAAATACAAAATCTCATCAAAGATAAAATTCAAACATTCATTCGTTAAAACAGATGAGAGGTGAAATCAAATCATAAGTTAAAAATCACAATTTGAATATCGCTTAAAAAAAACTGACCTCTTCCCAAACAACCTGTCGACAGTAAAAATAATTAAAAATGGAAATAAAATAACCAAATAGGTTTTTTGAAAGAATATATTTATTATTTAATAGCCAATCTGTTTGAAACATAAAGTATTTTAAAAAATAGTGAAATAATTGACAATGATTTTTATCTTGTACTTAAAAAGAAATTATTTATTAACAATAATATAATTTGGATATAACTTAACCAAGAATATCATGTTAGATTAATTTACAAGAAAAACCAAATTTTAAACCATCGTCTATTGGTTTGACGAAGACAAGCTTATTTTTTTAAAATCTGAAATAGGTACTTAGTTGTTTTTTCTCGATGACAATAAAAATCGTACAAGTTAACCAAGGTGATTGATAGTCCAGACTTTCGTACGTACAGCGTATTGGAGGTCGTAGGTTCAAATCCCAGCCGTGCCGACCATTTCCGCTTTCACGACACAAGCATTTGCTTAGCGTGAAAGATGTTAAGAGTGTATTTGTGTTCACTTTGAGTGAGCACAGATTCATTTTTATTTAAAAAAAAAATTGTATTGAAATTCCATTATTTAGTGATCAATATTCTTAGCAATGACATAATTTTACTTTTATTATCCTATGGCTTTTTCCTCAATCTCATTTTCAAGGAATTTTTTGATAGAAACAATTTCACAAAACAATAGTTTTGGAACTATGCATGACCACAAACCACTAATATGTTGGTAGAACAAATGAGAACAAAATCAGAGGACATAGGAGTCTACTTTTCGAAATCTAGAAATTGGAGCAGCTCATAACTAAGTGACAAGTAACAAACTACCTTTTTTCTTGTTGCAAGATGTTCCACTGTACACATAAATGTCAATTTTTAACGTAAACTCACCTTACTGATTATGTGCGGATCAATTGCCAGAATGATAACAAATGGACTGTATTGTTCTGAACACAAAGTATGAATTGCATTCAATACAATCAATACTTTGTCTTGTTCACATATGTCTAAGGCGTCAACGACTACAACCAGCCGTGTCTGCTGACCTGTGAACGCATCCAAGCACTTAACCTAAAACCATAGATATAATTAATAAAAAAAATGGAACATAATAATAGATGAGTACTCAAGATTTGGTGAAATAAGTTTACCATATCAGTAAGTAACGTAACTTCAGGTCTCAAAGCTTGCAGGAAACCTTCTGATTGTTTGTTGACGCTTCTCTTTAGCTGTGATCGAGGAGATAGAATCAAAGATGACCCTATTCGGAGCCAAGTATACAGGTTTGCCACTGCGGCTATGGTGAGCACACCTCCTAGCCCCAGTAAAACTCCTTCTTGAATCTTTTTTACCCTAAATAATTAAATCATATTGAGTAAAATAATCTTCTTTTTATTTTATACAATAGATAGAAAACACATGATGATAAAAAAACTGTTATACAAAGGGTACGGACAACAAAAACACCAGGAAAGTAAACATTAATAGTGAGTAGGCTTGGGACGTTTCCAAGGTTTAGAATTTCAGAGATTTTGACAAGTTTGACCATCTAAAATGACGAACTTTGTTAGGGTTAAGTGATTAAACTAAGCCAGCCTGTCAGGAAATGGTCGGAAGCCCATAAGCATTCAAATTTGTAAAAATTCTATTTGCTCTTTAAACGCCACACAGGGGTATAGGGAGGCAACAAGAGCTCTCCATTGCGCTCAATTTTGCGGAATATTTAAGGTCATGACAAGGAGGACACCAGATGCCTGAACCCCTCCTGATGGGCGTCTGAGGCATGTTTCTTCAGCCTTTTCTGACCTGCTGGGGTTTAAGGACTGAGGTGGTCAACCTCATGGACCCGATCTGATTTTTTGATTTCCTGCCTCTTACATGATGCTCAAAAACCAGCAAAAAAGCAGGAGTACTATTCATAGTCGGCAAACTCGTGGCACTCAAACACTACTTGATTTAATGATCCATTAGATAGTTGGTTCTATATGTAAGATCTATTCCTGGAATTGGCAAAAGAATCCATAAATATTTAGAATGTCGTGTTCATGTCAGGCTGATTGTTGTGTTATGACAAGTCTGTCTGTTTTAATACACAGAATTCCATCATAACCTAAATCTTTAGTAATGTGAAGAACTATATTTAGTAATGTGAAGAACTATATTTAAATGTCACTTACTGTACATTTGATTTATCATCTTTTAAATAATGCGCCAAAACGGATATACCAAACGAAATAAACAGAAAACATATTTCGAATGTGAATATGTGGGGAATGCAACAAATACGCCGCCATCTGCAATAAGAATATAAAACTGAAGACATCATGAAGTTTACCTTAGCGTGGTATTGGATGATCTAAGAATGTTTGGGCTTACCTCCAATCGGCAGTCGCTCTAATTGGTTTTGGTCTAAAAGCTCGATATAGCCGAGTACATAATCGACCATATTGACTCTCTAAAGCTTCAGATAAGCTGACCATCATTTGTATAACAGAAGCTTCACCTTCTTGTGTACTACTTTTTGCTTGGTCTGTAAAATGGAATCTAAAACAAATTGAATAAACAATAAAAAATCCGACCAATGAGTTCTTCTTTATCATTATGAAAGATAATGTGTATAATTACCTAATAGGTTGTGCTGGTAGAGAATGTGAACATTGAGGTCCCGGAGGATGGCAAAAGACTACTTGTAAAACTAACTTGAGGGAATTAAATTTTTCACTTAAAGCTAACATCACAGTGTATGGCCACGACCACTCATACCTGAAAAACAACGGAACTTTGATTAAAAAAAGCAGAAACACATTATTTAATAAAGTAGGTACTTTAGGACAATCCATTATTTTTTATTTGATTTTCGCCACATACTTTTTATAATATCTCACGTTAAGTAAATACAAGTATAATTTTTATCATTTTTCACAGCAAAGGCATCTGTAATGAACGAGGAATATGGTCTGCGTTACGGATAGAACCCACAATCTTCACAACATGCAAGTCAGTGAAGAAAGTGCTTGGCTACCAACCGTTTCAATGATAGCCAACTCAGAGAGACCAGTAACTAGAAAAAGCTGCCTAAAGCAGCAAGCTACACTGACAACTTTTTACAGTAAATAGAATCCAGATTCGTGACCTAAGCTGCAAGCAATGAATAAGGAGACAGAGAGGAAAACTTTGGACACAGAATTTTAGGTCTAAATTAAATTAAATGTTGCAGACAATGAATTAACTTACCTTCTGCTTGCATACCACAGAGCAATCAAAATCACATAGAGTAATATAAATAATAATGCTAATATACATAATGAAACTATCCAGGAAGCCCCGGCTATCATGGCAATGGTGCCACCCAACATGGCCGCGTGCCATACTCCCCATCCTACGGCCCAACTCCACGACCAGCCAACTTCAATCCATTGTTTTGCAAAATTTTTCATTTCCTCTAAAATTATAATAAAAAATATTAATTAGAAAAAAGTCTGTTTTCTGCCTACCCTGAGTAGGATGAGATCGATTCTACAACAGTTTCAAACGTTAAACTCATAAAATTTTGTTTTTCGTGGGTAATTTCTACCATAACAACACAAGCCAAGTGATATTCCATAAGAAATTGATCAATGTGAATATAGTTGCAGATGATTTCAACCAAAAGATGTTCAAATGTCAAAACCCTTGTAATGGCCACCAAATTTCCTTTTCCCAAACAAATTTATTTTGATCAAGAAACATAGCAATATTAACATATAGTTTATGAAGGAAATAAAAGAATTTGAATCGCTAAAATAAACTTCTAATGCACTGGGTTCCGTGGGAGCGGTCCGTCGTCTGACAAGACGGCAGTCTTTCAAAATATATGATAATGTTTTTGTTACTACGGTAATAATATTGACAATGTTCTAAGTTGACATTCACTGCTACTACTATAGCAGTACTATAGACCTAGGAAAACAAACCATTACTGAAATAATAAATTACGGTGGTATTTTTAAGATACCTGACAAAAAAAAAACTGACGAGAGTAATTTGACATAAGACGGTATTCTTTAAATTTTTGACAAGGCTGTCTCAGGTGACATTAAATTGAATGATTGATCGGGTTATTCTAGAGGTACCTATTACAATAATTTTAGCGGAACATTTTGTGCAATTTCCAGAGGATTCTAAACTTTAGAGGAATTTTTACGGAGTCGACATAAGTAATATACACATATACATTTTACCTCTTAATTTATTCAGTAGAAAAGACTTTCCTGAGCCCCAGCGAGCATACAATCCAACCGTGATTGGCATAGACAAACTGGGTTCCGAGAGCATATCCGCTAATGCACTGCTGTACAATTCATACCCCAATAAACTTTCATTATCCTCGTTGGTATTCAATCTACGTGCTCCAAATATCTGGCCTAGTATAGTTTTCGGATAATTCATATCAATATTGTATGGCGTTTCTTGCGCTCGGTTGGGTCTGTATAGAAGTTGACTGTGCTTGGGGTTTCTTAACAAAATTTCTACTATGGGCTGCAAATATTAACATTTTTATTACTTAAATTTAAAACTCATAGACGCTATTTTCAGGTAAATAAATAGAATTTAGCTGGGGTATTTCACGAAAGTGCGAAAAAGTTTGTTAGAAATATTTTCTTAACGGGTAACGCCAAAAAGAAATCAATTTTAAGTAAGTGAGACAAATTTCAATTAGTATTTAATGTTCACATACAATAAATATTGTTTTTTTTGTTGAGTTGTAGGTTGAGACAAAATGAAGAGACCTTCCAGAATAAAGAGAACTGCTCAAAAAGCATTCCAAATTAGTTAAACTATTCAAAATTAAAGTTCATTCTAGAATAAAATGTAACTTTCAGTTTCACATGTTAAGGACACGCGGAATCATTAAGTAAAGTAAAAGTAACAAAAAGGGGTACTTTGGTGCAAAGCACCCCTAAGTTTCAAATATTTGACTAGTTCTAAACTTAAACTTTTTAGTGAATAGCCCTCTAGTTTATATAATTAATTTAAGTGAAGTACCTTTGATCTAGCTCTCATAGCTATATGTAGACAAGTATCACCCTTTTTATCAACTGCATTCACTCTAGCTTTCTTATCCAACAACATTTGCACCATATCTGTGTTACGAGACCGTACAGCTCTAAGCAATGGTGTGTCTGCATCCTGGAATCAAATAATTATTCATTTAGTTGAATCATATGATCACTTAAATGAGGTAGCCACTGCCATCTGTTGAAATCGGTTGGAAACAAGAGGTAAAAATATACATAATATGTAATATATTATATTACCTTTGTGGCCAGTTCTAAATCAGGATTGGATTGAAGTAACAATTTTAAAATAGCGGTATGTCCTTTTTCAACAGCCGTATAGACAGCTGTCTTTCTATCTTTACCTAATACATCTACATCAGCGTATTTCTTTAATAAAGCTTCTACGACAGCTCTATGACCTCCTTTAATTGCGTGAATAAGGCAAGTGTCTCCACCACGATCCTGAAAAACAAATATACAGGTTTAATTTCAAATATACGGAATGTTTGACAGTTAGTGGGATAGTTGCATAGGCTTTCCACTTCTAAAACAGTGGCTTGTGTTTGATTCCCGGGAAAATCAATTTTTTATGTTATTTTTTCCTTTTTATATTCAATACATTGTTTCGAAATTAAAATACAAGCAGGAAAATTTACCTTTGATAGAAATTTCAAGGATTAAAAAAGTACCATGGGAAAACCGGGAGAAAATATCTCAGGCAAAAAGTACCGAGGCCTACTGAGATTTTTTTTTCGAACACAATTTTAAATTCATGTGAGGTAACCAGCGGAAGATAATTGAAATGTAACAGCTAAAGGTAATTGAATGCAGGGGTGTGTATTTGACCACCTTTCGTGTTCGGAGTATCATTATTATGTATATTCTGATTGGTGAACTAAAAAGATAGAATTTCATAAAAGAAGTATTAACCTGTATGTTGATGTAGGCACCGGAGTTGAGCAAAGCGACAACTATATCATAATAACCTTCCTTACAAGCTATGGCCAAAGCAGTGCATCCATCTTTATCTAATGCATTGACATTGGGTTTGTGTTCTAGCAGCATTTGGACTATCTCTACTCTGTTTCCTGCAAAACATAATCAAGTGCTGTCTTATCATGTACCTTACATTATACTAAAACTAATAGATAACGGAATATGAATTGAATTTTAAGGGCAATAAAATCATAACTTTAAGAATAGCATTCTAATTATTTTGAGATGAGCACGATATAAAGCGTGGTTTGTTAATCAGGAAATAACAACATTTTAAATGTGAAATTTTATTGATAAAAATAATGATAAGCTGTTTTAAACTTATAGGTTAGCCTCACATCCTTCCTAAAATGGATAAAGACTATCTTTATAATATTATTAAAAATTACATTTACATTTACAAAATTACATTACATTATATTACTAAAAATGAACTACATACTACCAAACACTTTTGAAGGACACTATATCAAGAGATTAAAATCAACATATTGCTGCTGTGGGTTTTGTTTTTGCACAGCAGCTCAATCGAAGAGTAAAGATAAGTACAACATTATCAAAGTTAACAATGAGCACTTTATGTTTAAGTATGATAGATTACAGTTTGTCCATGAAATACTGGGAATTAGTAAATAGTATTTAATAAAATAACTTTGTCGAAACCAGGGTTGTTGTAAATTCTGAATGATGGGCATACCTTGTGTAGCTTGAAGCAACGCTGTCCACGAATACATCCCAGCTTGATCCGGTGTTGCTCCAGCAGCTAGTAAAGCCTTCACAGCCACAGTATCTCCCTTCCTGGCTGCCCATACTAAAGCCGTTGTGCCATATTTATCTCCAGCATTAGGACGAGCCCCGGCTGCAAGCAGACGCTCCACAATGCGAGAGTGACCTCTGCCAGCAGCCCAAACCAATGAACTGAAACATCAAATATTGTATCAATAAAAGATTCCTGTAAAGAAGATGATGTCCTTTAGCAGGAAAAATCTATGGATTGTTACAAAATCCCTGACGTGGCACCATGGGAATATTGGACTCTGAAGTGTGCAGAGTAACTTGAAACCCCAATCCACCTCCAATAATGACTGCCTTCCAATGATCACAACAAGACATAAAAACCTGGGTAAGTTCCCAATGTACCCAGGGAGGAGCGATAAAGGTAAGTTTGGGAATCACTCCCTTATGAGATGGATTGTTCGCGACGCTGAAGTCGAGGTTCTAGGTGCTTAAAATTGACGCAGCCTGGACTGGCAGAAGAAAAATACTAAGAGCCATATAAGTGAAGTAGGTAAGGAATAATATTGGGATGATCATTGTACCTTATGTGATAATTTCCATGGGCATTGACGTCTGCTCCTTTCTCCAACAGTAAGTCCACAATATCTTCGTGTCCTTTGTACGAAGCCCACATGAGAGGACTCCAGCCACCCTGTAATCAAACAGTTTACATCTAATTCCATTTCCACTGTCATAACTGATTTACTGAGTGTGAAATATGTCAAAAGTGAGCACCATACCATTTCTCTTTGATGCACATTGGCTCCATGATCAAGCAGGTCGCTGCAGATGTTGAGACGTCCATATTTAGCAGCCAGTAGAAGCGCTGACCATCCATCGTTATCTTCTACATTGGGGTCTGCTCCATGAGCCAGAAATTCTGACACCATCGCTGTGCGACCATGTTGGGATGCCAGCATGAGAGCTGTGGTTCCATTCTACAAACAAAAGACATGTTATTCAAATCAAAGACGTGTCAAATTTAAGCCAAATAATTGTGCTGACATGATAATATGTAAGATTAAATTAAGATAACTGTCAAATTAGAAACATTTTAAAACCATTCAAAGTAGTTTTTTTCTTTTTGAAACTTTTTTTTTTAAACTTTTTGACAGCAGTGTTGGCAAATAGTCTACCTAGTACCTAAGATATACTGTAAACGTCCCATATTTTTAATCCAAGATGTCATTTGATCCGTCAGTAACTAATGGAGGATCTCTGAAGTCAGGCAACCTTAGGGCTTTATAGCATTACACCTACATGCAGGGCTCTGTAGGAGTGGACTGTTTATTTCTCTAGCATCGGCAGAGGACATACCCATCCATCATGACCTGATGTAGAGGATATACCCAGTACACCAACATCAGTGGTCAAAGGGGACGTGAGAACACATAATCAAAAACAATTGAGCAATGAAATCCTGTTAAGACCTATCTTTTTGGAGCATCAAAAAGACAAGAAGACTTTTTGTAGAGGGCAGGAGGTGGGA
Source organism: Mystacides longicornis (assembly GCA_963576905.1). NCBI lineage: Eukaryota > Metazoa > Arthropoda > Insecta > Trichoptera > Leptoceridae > Mystacides > Mystacides longicornis. The sequence continues at coordinate 22,787,295 of OY756433.1, read as the reverse complement.
GCTCAATAATTTGGTCACAGTGACACAAGGGGCATAATATGGTCCCTAGTCTTTACAAAAAAAAACGCACTTTCAAGAATTTAGGAAAAAAGTCAATCGTACTCTTCAGTGTAATGATGCAATAAATTCAAGCTATATGTTACTAATTTAAAAATTGCTTTTTAAGGCTTAAAGATCTATTTAGTTTTTTTTTAATTTAGTCCTCTTAATCACAAAGTTATGTCATTTCTAAGCTATGCAGCAATATAAGTTCATTTTAATAGATTGTGGAGCAGAAAGGGGCTGAAAGTTAACAGATTTTCTGCCTACAGAAACTCAGAACCTGGACTGGGCTTAGAACTGTGGCCAGGTTACTGAGATGAGAGGCAATATGGCCACAGAATGTTGGACAAAATTATGAAAATGTACTGTTACTAACATCATCTCTGTCATCAATTTGTATTTGTTTACTTCCCAAGAAGGATTGCAGGCCATTCAGATTGTCTTCTAACACAAAGTTGGAGAGTGTCTGGAAGCAGAGTGATACCATGGATTCTGTCCGGTGAAGGCTCTGGAAGAACAGAAACAAAACCGTTGATTGAATTTCAAAAAATTTTACATTATAAAATAAATACATCTTATTGTAACACAGGTCAATATCGGTATAACCAAATTCGTTGAAAAGCGATTTTTTTTTAAAAAACTCTCTTCTTTTATTACTAAAATTTTTGAAATTGAAAAATCCTAACTGTGTTTTTTTTTTCTTCAAATAAAGTTTATATTTTTTTTTTAATAAAATGAATCTGTGCTCACTCAAAGTGCACACTCCTCAACTCTTTCACAGTAAGCTACTTAAAGCTTGTGTCGTGAAAGAGGAAGATGGTCGGCACCTGGGATCGAACCACGACGTCCGCACTAAACAGTACGAAAGCCGGCGTTGTAACCGCTGGTCTACCAACCACTTCGAAATTCTTTAAATTAATTTCATTTGAAAGCCAGAAAGTCTACATATTTAAAAATAATAAAAATTTATTGAAAAAAAAAATATTGTGGTGTGAAAATTTTATATTAAGTCGTTAAGGTAGATATTTTTATGTTTTATTAAAATTCATAATTTATTCTACAAATTATCCTCAATAATTTTATTGTTGTGAAGATGTTCACCACCTAAGTTGACAAGAAAAAGGCAAATTTCATGCTCAGTTACAGTGTTGCCACCTGTCCGGGTCAAAAAGTCAAGGCCACACTGAAAATACTAGGTAAAAGCATTTTCAGTGTGGCCTTGTCAAAAAGCTTACAAAGGTGGCAACACTGCTCAGTTACTTCATAATTTTTTTAAGAATCCAATTTAATAATAATGAAAATGTTTTCAGAAAATTTATTTTAATTTCTACATTATAGTGTGATAAACTATGATTGTTTTGTTTGCTGTTCTGTATAACGATTTTGACCTGAATTATGAATACTTTTTTGACATAATTTATAAATTTTCATTAAAAATATACAAATGTATTACTTCTTCACACAAAATTAAAAGAGAATGTACAACATAATGATTGAAAACCATGCAAAAGAAGTCTAAAAAGGTAAGTTAATAGAAGCGGCATAAAATAGAAAAAAAAATAATGGATTTTGTACATAGAAATGAAATAACAAGCAATGATGGTAAACTTCCTAAAGACTATTCGAAATTAATTTATTTGGAACTCATCCAAATAATGAAACATTAGACAATAATTGTTACAAATTAACAAGGACTCGAATATCTGTCATCTATTTTTCAGTGCCGTATTAGCTCTAAGCAAAGCATATTTAAAATAAACTAATTTAACACTTATCTAAACAATCTTAATTTCAATCTTTTTAAAATAGTTAAGGGAGGGATATTCATGAAACAAACTAATTAATTCAAATCTTAGCCCTTCCTACACCATTTAGTTTAAACAAAATATTTTTTTAGATCATCAATTTTGCCTAATTACTAAACATGGGATAAAATTAAATAGGCATAACATTAGAATGACTTGTTTTTTTTTTTATTATTGGTTGGCTTCACAAGTTTTGTAAATAGTTTTTAAGGCACTCTGAGATTTGCAGAAACGCCAAGCAATTCGGAACCGATATAGATTAAGTTGAAGTGATTGTCTGAAAACAATATGGTTTATTGGTTCCTCACTGTCTAAAAAATATTTCTTTTTAAAAATTAAATGGTGAATGGGCTAAAATTTAAATTAAATCGTATATAGACTGTTTCATGAACACCTCTTCAGGTTAGCATGTTTGACTATAAAAAATACTAGCAAGCGTATAAGTCTACTTGCTATAGCTATCTGTTAAATACATCAATGCTTCACACCGCATTTATACCAGATCCAGATTGCTCTGGTGATGACTGACCGTGTTGGAGTATCGCCTGAGTGCAAAGGCTCCAATACCGTGGATTGCACTGCTCAATATGTTTGAGGTCGACTCAGAGGGGGCCGTGATGCGGAACTTAGGGATGTGGAAATGTGGTGCAGCCGAGTGAGCTCCTCTTTCTCCGTGGCTCGACTCCGGTAATTGCAAATGAAGAAAGGCAGCCCCCAGACGACGTACTTGTGCAAGTCGACTTGTCTCGGAAGAAACACAAATGCTATTGCTTTTACTTCTTTTATGTATGGCTCTCTCCGAAAGTAAGTCATCGTCGAGGGATGAAGCGTTTGTTCCGATATCGTGACTAGCCCTTCTACGATCAGGAGAAGGTATAGAAAGAGGTACAGGTGTATGAGATAAGTGGTGAAGTTTCCGATCATTTGTGTCGCTTTCAATGTTTTCCAATGGAAATAATTGCTGACTGGAGCTTTCAGATTCTTCGTGAAGCGTCGATAGATTTGTTTCCGTTTTGAATGTAATTGGTGAATCGCTATGAGAATCATCGTTGGATATTTCTGCCACATGTTGAGTACTTTGATTTTCCACATCTGTACTGAAATGGCTATGATATTCTTCTGCTTCGTCCACAGGAGGTCTGGTGACATTTACAGGAGCGTGTAAGCATGCTATCAGCTTGCGAACATGAGAGAATTGGTTGCCGTCCTCTCTTGACATCGAATCCACTGGGGGGCATCACTTGACTCCGAGGGACCTTGGTACCACAATCTGATGCTTTGTTGCCACTGGGAGAGGAAGCACAGTTTTATTTGTGACATGAAATTAATTATTACTAACCAATGTTACACTCTTATTAAATTACACTACAATTTGACATTTTCAGAAATTGAATTTAATTACATTTAAACATACGACTGCAAATGTAAATTCCCTGCCATGCTATGAGACATAATATGCAAGATATTTGTGACAAACACATGTCACAGGATTGGACATTTTAGAGGAAATGATGCACAGATGTAATAATAGTCTGGACTAGTCTATTTTGGTTTATTATACTCGTGAGTGGCCAAATTATAGTCCATTAATAACACTGTAGAATAATTAGAATAGGCAGCCGTTATTTTAATGCCAGCAAGTGTGAGTCAGTGAGTCTGATTAAAACAATTCTTTCATTGATTAATTTCGTATATGCTTTTTTATATAAAAAAATAATAATGGAATAATATTGAGAGTCACGTACTGTGTACGGTTGTGAAACTTGGGACTCTGAAAGTCAACACAATGAAGAGATTCGAGGCTTTTGACATGTGATTATATCGCAGAAACCCTTGGATTGGACCGACCTGGTTACAAATTCAAAAGTCCTTAGACGAGCCGGGGCTGGAAAAGGTAGATGTCAAAAGAGAATAGACAGGTTTCCCTACTGCGGAATAGTTGTGTCAAGTGGGCCAGGACAGAGAAAGATTCGCCACTAAGGTAGATAGGTAGAAGACAATCCTACCCCCAAATGCCCAAGAACAAAAAACTATGAAATGCTCAAGAACTAAAAACTTTTAATATGCCGAAATGCTCAAGAACTAAAAACTTTTAATATGCAGAAATACTCAAGAAGTACAAGCTTTTAATACCCTGAAATGCTCAATAACAAAAAACTTTTAATATACAGAAATACTCAAGAAGTACAAGCTTTTAATACCCTGAAATGCTCAATAACAAAAAACTTTTAATACCCTGAAATGCTCAAGAACAAAATATAAGATTTGTTTTGATGAAAAACCTGATTTTCTGATTTCTCGGGAACCGAATGGTTGATAAGCTGCATATCGCTACAAAATAAGTCGACTAAGAAAGAATTAGGGGAGAGTTGGGATCATTGGGCACTTTTTTATATTTTGGACTGTAAAATTTATAAAATCGATATAAACTCAGATTTTCTTCTTTAGACCAGTAGTCCATAGTTTTGGCTTGTGTTTATATAAGAACAGTATACTCAAATGTTGTTTCGTTCAAAAGTTATTAGCGTTTTTCAATGACTGTTCAAAAGTGCCCAAACCTCCCTGTGGTAGGGAGGTTTGGGCACACTGCTGGGAGGTTTGGGCACCATACTCAATGATTTTATTCAGCAAGCTATTAAACACATTTTATATGGAAATTTTCATTGAAAAAAAGACAATGTTAAAAATACATTAATTTAGAAAGAAATTGTGTATTTGAGAGTATAAAAAAAGTATATAAATTGAAAAAATTAAGTCCAAAATGTAGGAATATAGGGCCAAATCCGTGATTTTTCAAATCCTTTTTTTATATTTTGTGATTTAAATGCTTGTGGCATAGAAATTGTAGCCAATTTAGGTATTTCATAGGTGGTCATCGTACTACCTCCATCGCTAGCAAGCCTTTCTGTGACTGGAACACCATTTTCTTTGCAAAATTTTAAAGTAGGAACCGATCTATGAATTTCGTGATTATCCATCAAAATAAAAACTGGTGACTGTGTAGTGGGCTTTGCATAGATACGGAAATTTTGTATGTACATTTGTAAAAGTTTTCCGAAGTCATCCACCATGATAGATAAGCAGTTCCATCAGATCCTATCCATCAGAGCTCCATTCAAAATATATGATTTAAAATTGACTCGAGGAAATATGAAAATTCCAATCGTGTTATCCCCGAACAAATTGTTACTAAAGTACCGCTTTCCGCGGATGTCATCTATCTAACTTGCTTTACTCCTTATACTGCGATAATCTTTTGCGTCCTTTGGGTGGTTGTTAGCCCAGATTCATCAATGCTATAAGTTGATTCCGAACTAAAAAAAAAAAAAAAAAGCGTCGACATTGGTTATGTTAAAACTAGTCGCTCTAGTTAGGCTAGTAGCTTCTGGAGTCCTTACAGACAGTTCAGGATGCCAACGTAGAAAGCCATACAACCAATTTTTAGATATTATGTTGTTTTTCACCCAATTTTCTGGAGGTTGTTTATTTAAAGCAAGAGATAGATATCTTCGGAGAGTGGAACTCGGAATATTATACTTGTTGGCGGTTGGTTTAATTTTAGCCCCACATTAACCTTCATTAAGAGTTTTATCAATCATGTCCTTTGGTATCTCTTGTCTTTTATCCATAGTTTTGTATTTAAACGGTATTGTCTGAAAAAAAGTAAAACTCAACACTAAAGTAGGGAGCATTGGGCATGCCCAACCCTCCCTCTATGAGCAGTGCCCAATGCTCCCTACCACCCGTTTTTTTAAATAAACACTCATATTTTTTTTAGGTCAGGAGTTATTTTAATATGCATTTTCGAAAAATAATAATGAATATGTATTTGTTCAAAAAATACAATTAAAATACGTACCACTGTGTAAAATTTTATAAAAAAATTGAAACGATACTTGGAAAAAAAATTACTTTTCTACAATGAGTGCTTTTCTATATCAAAAACAAACAACGGCGTATTGCGATTTTGTTTGAAAGAATTGACGGTTGTTTTGACGTTTGTCTGTGTTGCTAGTGAAAATATTAATGAAAAAATATGAAATTATTGCCATAATTTGTCTACTTTTTTAGATACTTAGGTGTGTCCAATCCTCCCTACTGCCCAATGGTCCCAACTCTCCCCTACATTATTTGCACATAAATTTCGAAGGATTTTTTCAGGGATGCCCAACCAGAAACTCGCGAATCACACGTTTTTCGCGGCAAAATCCGATACGGCTCATTTTAGCAACTCAAGCGTATAAATTATTCGCATAGTAAAATATGTACAGTGACGAGGTTAATAACCATCTTTTGTATTCAACTCCTAATAGATTATGCATTTTCTCGTTGTTGTTGTTATTATATACGCTTTAAATTAAACATTCTGGTCCAATACAAAATTAAATATAGAGACAAGATGAAAAAATCAAATACTTGTTAGGATTTGAATAAGACTCAGGCAGCCCTTCAAAGGGATATCCACAAAATCTGTTGAAAAGAGGGAGAAGGAAAGAATTTGTATTTTTTTTATCTTCATGGAAGGTCAATGTGTTTTCCCTGTGATATTTTGTTGATCTCTTTTTTGACAGTATTAAGCAGGTTTGTGAGTATACATACATAATATGTTCGAATTTCAAAATGGTTAACGTCTCTATGCCAACAGATTGGTTATTAGATAGATAAATGAAAGAAAAAAATAAATAGCGTACAACAAAAATATATGTTGAACAGCGCTTATTGTTGTTACTTGTTATATACCCAGATAATTCAGCCACATATTCATCAGAATAAAATGTAATTTTCTGTGTGGCAACATTACATACAGAAATTATTTTTACATTCTTGTTTTATCATATTCTGGCGCCATATAATAATATGTACAGTCGCAGTCTTTAAATTTGGTTGCTCTCTTGTTCTCAATAATTTCCAACTTTTATCTCTATATTATCTCATTAGTAATTATTAAATATCTACTTGTTGCATACATGAGATTTGACATGTTGAGAATTCTCATGATTACGAGTTCCGGATACTTAAACATTACCACCTAGTGGCGAATTCAGTCAGCCTTTGAAATAACAGTAGAAGACGGTCGTAAGCCCGTAGTGGTTTGTTCCATTTAAAAATCGAACATCAGTAATGAATTGTTAAGAGTCATTAGTTGTTACATATTCGTTACATTCTTGTTGTCGCATCGCATGGTGTATTATTGGACAGAATAAAGTGCTTGAAAAGGAACCCTGTGTTGTTGCTCCTAATCCAACCATTTTCCACTTATTTTCTTTTCAATTATGCGTGAATAGTTTCAAAACCATTTGGAGGCATTCTCTTTAAACGCTTTATAATAATTATTAATTAAACTACATATTGTTATAAAGTACGTACATAATTACCACACAAACCGTTTTGTGTAATATTTGTAGCAAAGGTTTGTAACACCTGTAAAAAGGTAAATGCGCCATATAGATGCATTTGTCCCGCAGATTGTGCAAAATTATTGGGAAACAATCTGAATAAAAAAAAGTGTCCATTACATTTCGGATCCCATTTTCCGACTGCCGAATTTCCTCTTATTGGAAGTGTAATGAATTGCATAGGTAGGTACTGAAGGTATCTATTTAAGAATAGCTCATAAGACTGATACTCGAATAACGCCGCCAACCCGAAGTATTTCTCGCGAGCCAATGTAGTAGTGCGTACTGCGTTAGTTCCGCTGTTTGAAAAGGGCGAATTTTTTTTTTCAAAATTTTCAAGCAATTAATTACTTGGGATATATGTTTAGGTTTCAATGTGAAAGAATGGATTTTGTACGAATTTATTTGAAACTAATTTAAATGAGAAACAACTATTGTAAGATTATAAAAACTTTGGTATAATTTTTGATATCTACCTACTGAAAAACTATATACCCAAGACCTGACAGATTGTGATTGTTATTTAGGTTTTGGAATTTTATACACAGAAACAATGATCTATATATCGACTTCGGTAGCCTAGTGATATTATAGTCGTGGACTTCAGCTCACGAGGTCCCGGGTTCTATTCCCGGTCGGGTCAGAGTTTTTCAATTGAAATTTCTGACTGTTAAAAATTGCGTCAGGAAATAAGTTCCGCCGGCTAATACTGACATCTTTATTTTCTTCAAAACAACCCAGTACTAATACAAATATTTCGAAACCAAACACAGCGAAATCGGTTCAGCCGTTCTCGACTATTAGCGAGACACACGCACAGCTAATAATTTTTATATATAAGATAATACTTCATACCTAACCTCAACTTGTAAGAACTATATTAAGAGAACCTACATATTAATATTATTTATTTATCTTTAAGCCAGAGCATAATCGCTTTATTTCTAGCTTACCATCCAGATGGAGGTCAAGGGTAAGCGAAAATGTCAAGGTTCGGGCGTACTCTTTCCATCCTTTGGAAAAATTGATATGGGAATCTAAGAAGAAGAAGAATAGGTATCGTAAAAAACCATGAATTCGGCACTTTCTACCTAACTGGTCAATTTCAAGCAAATCTTGTATTATGAAGATGAATATAATACATATGTAAATTTCAAAAAGATATATTATGTAGGTACTTTCCGAGATCGCATACACTTTTTTTTTTTTTTTTTTAAATAACACTCACGGGAATCTTTTATGGGTTGCGGAGCTTTCTGAAGTATTATTTAGGGGCGCTATACACGTTTTCATACAAAATTTTGTTACTTCACGCCAGTGTAAATGTCACGGAAACTTACGACTCTAACTCTGAGAAACTAACTGAGCTACTAAATATTATACGACTGGCAGCAAAACCTGTTGGTTGACAGACATAGAAAAGAGTAGGTAGGTATCGATAAACTATTTATTGTCATAGAAACGAATATCGACTTACAAACGAATGATATCAAGTATGAAAAATATCGTAGTGGATTGGTTAGTTAAAAATTATTTCAAGTGGAATTAGTTAGGTAATGAATGTTTCAACGAAAATACCGAGCCACGGACGAACTTAACAAATTATTATATAGTCGATAATATTTTGAGTAAATTAAGTAATTTTTGTATCAGTTAGAATTCATAAATAAAAAAAAAAAAACATACCGAATAGTTATGAATATAAACACTGACTAAATCTTTACAGATTGTACGCACGCGACTCACAATATGGTGGACCATTTTCTTCAAAACTTCTCTCAGTCGCGTTTGATACAAACAAAATAAATAATATTCTAAGAGCAATATAGAGATTCCATGTTTATAATATATTATTATTTTATCTAATAAATAATAATATTTGTAAACGATACATTGTAGTTGATAAAAGAATAGAAGTTTATATTAAGCAAACATTGTAGAAATGTGAATAATAATTGTACCTACGATTATGCTTAAACTCGCCTTACTGATTATACTCATACTTTTGGTTAACTTCCCAACTAAGATGTCCGAAGATAACATCTTGGTTGACAACTAAAAGAGCGGCAACTATCACACACAAAATTGTAATTATTATTTCAATGGCAACAATGGATAAAACAAAAGACTATCCACAAAGAACACTAAATGAAAAATTCAAAAAGATTTGAAAATGGAACGATAATTATTATGAGTATAAAATATAAGTGGTTGCAGTTGACGTCTTGTATGTAACTCGTGTCTGAATGAACTAAGTACTGTTGTTATTATTAAAATGTCCCAGTGTGGCATGATTTGTGTAAACAAAAATAATTACTAAACATTAATATAATCTAACTAAACGCAATTATATCATTATATTGACAGTTTTGAGTTAAACTACTGTATCTTGAATCTTGATACGAGAGAGTAAATTGTAAACTTCAATAAAATTTACTAAAGTACATACCAATCGATTATTTGGAAAACTCTACTACTGGAGTAGGTATCAAATTTTTAAATTTCGAATGAAATTCAATTTTTTAAAGGAGTTGTCGAAAATGATATTTTTATGGCTTTGAGCGTTTTAAGGAAGTCCTAGCTTATAAAAAAGTGACGATAAGTCAATGAAATGACAGCTAGACACTTGATTAGGAATTTTCAGTACCTTTGTCATTGATTGATAATTCGAAACGTAGAGATAATCTATACTACTATTATAAAGAGGAAAGTTTTGATTGATTGTTTGTTTGACGGGAATAGGCTCCGAAACTACTGAACCGATTTGAAAAATTCTTTCACTGTTGGGAAGCTACACTCTCCCCGCTGAACATAGGCAATATTTTATTTTCATATAGCCTTTGATCCTTACTAAAACTCCAATAAGGTGCAAAAATTACCTAAAATATTCTTTACATCGCGTACGCTGCGAAAACTATTGAAGATAGAGTAAAATAATGTACTACAACTTTGTAGAAGACATAATTATCTACAAAAAGTGTCGCGACAGCATACGTCTAACTATTATAATAATGCCACAATAAGTGTTGATTTATTAAAAAAAAATAATTTGAAATGTGGCAGAGATATAGGCGTCACTGGGGTACGAGCCGGACGGGAGGGGACCATTGGAATGCTACATTATTCCAGATTAACATAGCCTATAGAATATTTTGATAAAGTTAGGGATCTATAAAGATCATAAGAAAACTGAATTATTTTTTTAAATACCTATGTACCTACCCGTGCGAAGCAGGAACAGACTGCTAGTCATTAATAATTAACGTATTACTAGCTGACCCGACAAACTTCATGTTAACTTATTAGCTGAATTACATTACATTTTAATCCAGTCAAAATAGTATATCGTCATCTACTGAGATTACATGAATCAGAGAATAGATTTCCGTATATTTTTTAGAAAATGGGAGTGTGAGGTAGGAGGAAAGATTTGGAGTTACACGTATCGTGTCAATTAAAGTCCTCAAGAAAGATCATGGTCCAGGTCTGAAGTAAGAGAAATAGGAGAGGTTGTATGACAAATGGTATGTCGGTAGAGGAAGCGAAAGAAATGTGCTTGGATTGAGAGTGGAGGTCCGTTCTCTCTGCCTACCCCTTACCGGACACGGCGTAATGGGTAAAAAAAGTAAAAGAAATTTCGGGTAAGGGAAACCTAAATCACCTTAACGGTATGAACTATAGTTAAATGCCTATTCTTATAACTAACAAATAAGGTAGGTTTAAACCTCCCTCTGAAAACAAAATGCAATTGTCAACTACTTATATGATTCTCACAAATGGAATTATCAAAATACTAGCTTTCCCGACAGACATTGTCCTGTGTTCCTAACTATGAATATTGAATTCGAATTTGTATGGTGATGAATTAATTATCATTTGACCAATGTGATTCCGAACGATGCGTCTGTTTTAAACCATGTATATTCCATCCGCATTCTGTCAATCGTACCAATTGACAATTTTGTCAAAATTTCAAAATTGGAATTAAAATTATAAGGTAAAAAGTACTAATAAGGTAGTCTAAGTAGAGTTTTCTTTAATTTTCTAATTTTCCATGCATTATTCTTATTTTTTTTCTTCTAAAAGGACATTTTCCTGATAAAAGCCTACACAACAAAAAAAGAATTAGAGAAATCGGTCCAGCCGTTTAGGCGTGATGCGATGACATCGGGAAAAAGCTCTCCATTTTTATATAAAAGATTGATCAAATGAAGAGAAAAAACATGCTTTGTGAAGTGATATGCAAGTTAAATTGGGTGCCAACGCTGAACCATTACATTATTATTATCTTTATCGACGTTTTGAATCGATTCAGGTCCCCCACTCATATAACTCTGTACAAACGAGTCAATGATTGAAACTAATTGATACTAAATTAGGTATGGATGTGTATAAAAATAACGATATTGGAGTACGAAAGACATCCAATTAAGTAAACTTCTTTGTCGAAAGTCGCTAACTGAATGAAAGAAAAAGAACCGGAAAATTCTGAAGACGTATTCGTTTTGTTTAGAATATTTCATATTTGTAGCTAATTTCATGCCAATAGGTATGTTTTTAATAAATTTACAAAATGCGTAAAGAAACAGTTGAAATATTTTCATTCCATTTTTAAATCATCAATCAAATTTGAAACGCCACAGATAAAAGATGAATATTTATAAAAAAAAAAAAACAGTTTACACGTTAGTACCTACCCAAGTAGGTATCTACTATAAAGATAGCAATAAAATTGTTTGAAATGACATAATTATTCGCAAGTAGGTACTTTAGTAGCTTTATCATTGTTACATTATAAAATAAACCGCAATTAATAAAATACGTAATACTAATTGAGATAAAAATAAAAACGTGGCAATATCAGGAATTAAATAAATAAATGTATTCTTCTATTTGAAACATACTTAAATTTTAACAAAAAAATCACCTGATTACGAAGAGCTTTCGATGAAGGCGTTTTTCTAAACATGGCGGTATCATTTAGCAAAAAACACAGACTTCAAAAATAAATAAAAATATAACTGAACCACAAAAGACAGTTGATCGTATGAATGTTCAAATGAGAATGAAACAATAATGTACTAAGCTGGGAGTAAAGAATCGATGTAATAATAATCAAAAGACTTAATCCTTAAACACTTGCATAAGCGAAAGTGTTAACTAAACATAATTCATGTATAGGGTGTTTCATTAAATAAAAACAGCGAATGCTTCAGTGTTGCCATAAACAAAAATAATATTATTAATTAATATCATGACTGAAAACAGAATTTTTCCTACTTAACGGGTATTCAAAACAATTAGGTATAAGGGAAAATTCTAAGCGTACTGAGTCACTCAGTATACATATTTTTATATATTTTTTTTAAATTTATTGATAGATTCGGAATACGTTCTAAATTTAAGATTATATGGAAATAAAAGGAACACTCTGTATCTAGCAAGAGTTAACAATACAATATTATTATTGACTCATGATAAAAGATATTGAATATTAGATTATGTTACCTTAAATAAACAGTTATATAAAGTGCTAATAAGTTGTGTACATATTGTTACAAGGATAAAAAATCTGTTTAAATTGTAACTTGGATAAAAAATATAGTAGCAGAATCGTGGATCTTTATAAAAACTATGCGACAGTGCTCTTCTATGAATTTGGAAAATTAATACCTTATATACATAATTAATATTAATTTCCTAGACAAGTTCCCTTTCGACGCGAAAATAATGTAAGAGAGTACCTGGAGGACCTGTTGGTGGACGTGCGATGCCAGTCATATGTGAATCTTAAAAGAGCCGCACAAGACAGGGAAGAATGGAGGAGAAGAATTGACGGAATTGCTGCAAACCAATCTTAGGATTGAAACCAGAGAAGAAGATAATGTAAAAAGGCAGTGCGCAGTTCATTTGTTTGTTCAATTCGAATGGTTTACTGTTTCATTTCATCTTGTTCTTCTAAATGATTTATCATGAGCGAGATAGCCTATAAAAATATTTTCAAACTGGCTGATATATCTGGCTACATATTGCAGCCACACATTTCATGGAAATCACGGCCCGTATTTTTAGAAGCCTCATATAGCCACAGTTATGTTCTTTTTACACATTAGAAATACTGATTGAGAAACATTTCTCGACTACTATACTAAAATTACACTATTTTGGTCTCCCGATGAAGGACATGAAAGTATATGTATAGTTTTCGCATAATATAAGTAATAAATTTATCAATGACGTCAAAACAATCTTTAGTAAGATATTATCAGCTGTGAATATTTGATGCAAGTTACGTGAACATTACAATAATACCTCCCTTCAAAACTTCAAAGCTAATAAAGTTTATTATTTTGTATTTAAGTCGCGATGTCATGGGAGTCGAAAATACGCAAAATATTGGTAAATCCAATCAAAAGCGTTCGGAGGATCAAAGAATATTTATCTTTGTTATAAATAAACATCATTCAAAAGATGGATCAAATTTGCTTTATAATAATATCTTGATTGATACGATCAAAGTTAAGCAAATATGCAATTCTAAAGTCGGCGTTGTCAAATTTATTATGCGACAAGCCAATATGCATAAAAAATAACTGAACATTTTATATAAACTCTTCAATTGAAAAGGATAGGACTCTACACAAGATGATCTGATGCGATTTCGTTACCCTATTGGTCAACAAAATTCATGAACACTATGAATCATAAGGTCCATTTCGAGTATTGAATTAGAGATGTCGTACCTATTCTCAAATAAAGAAAATTTGAACCTAACCTATTACAAAACTCGTTTTAAATTATATACGACTTAAATGTCGGCACCGCCGGCTTTCGAACCTACGACCCCAATACGCTGGAGTACAAAAGCCGCCGATTGATACCACTGGACTATTTAAATTGTCTGATTTTATTTTCAGTAAATTCTCAAAATATCTAACTACTAAACATCTTTGTGTGGAAAAGTGTTAATTCATTTTATTTCATACAGAGAACCGAAAAAAAAAACAAAGAACTCCTGTTGAATATAAAGGTGAGAAAGCTGTGTATGTAGGTGGTTATCCATGAACTTTGGTAAGAAACATACCGGGAATATAATACAAGGGAACATTAAAATGAGGATTCGAGGAGCAGACATTCTAGCAACGAATCCGGAGTTAAGTGGAAAATTTGTTCCGAATTGTGAAGAAACAGGAGACCAACGCCAAGAGGTCATGGTATGGCAAAAATACGAGGAAGATATTGAGTGCTATTAGGATGGAAGCAACATGAATTAAGCGTGTCTTTGAAAACTCTACAAAGGACTAGCGTTACACTAATTCTAGCATCCACATGTAATAATTCATTTACCCATTAGTACTTCATAATGTTATTGTTTAATTGCTCGAATTTACTTAGTGGCTGAATGTGTTTACTTTGGATTACTGTTATCTCTTAGCTGCACTGCTCTATAGCGACCATAAAACATGGAAGAGCTCTTTTAATTAGCCAACTATTGGCAGTGTCAAGTATGTACGTAAGAGCTGGTGTTTGCCCTAAGACCGCTAACAACACCGTTGGTAAACTGTTTACTCTATAAATAAAAAAATCATCTACTATAACAATATTTAAGGTTTTCAATTATTATTATTAATCCACACGTAATTTTCCGTATTTGAAATTAAATAACACATTTCTCAGAAATAATTCGACAATTTGCGTAAATGCAAACCAACAGGCATAACTTTTATTTGGAATCATTCAATATTTAGCTAACATTTTTATTTAACTAGAATGACGCATTTAATAAAGCTATTTTAGGCTGTAGATATAGTTTATCTACGCGCCATTCATAGCAATGTTTTTTTTTTCAAAATGACTTATCTATATATAAATACGTCAAGGAAAAACTATGTAACTATTTTTAGGAAAATTCGCACACTTATAGTTTATATAGAGAAGGGGTGGCAAATGCTAATATTTTCTTAAAATCATGCGTAAAATGGATTAAATCAATAATAAAAACACTACGCACACTACTGTAGTGCTAATGAGTGGCGAATACTAATATATTCTAAAAATTATGCATAAAAATAGATTTCATAAATAAAATAAAAACACCTACTGTGTAATGTTATGTATTTGATACACAGATACACTTCCACAGACTACTTATAAAGATATCAACTTCATATATACAAATGTAAAATGAAAATCGCCTCATAATGGGCGCAGAAAGCTTTTTGATTGATTGATATATTCAAATGGAAGGTGGAGCTGGAAATGGCAGGTTATAAATAGAGAAAAGATTAACATTGTTTGTCTTTAATAATAATAGAAAAAGCTTTGTACGTAGGTATCAAAATTTCAAATTTGACGTAATGTATCCAATATCCATGTCATTGTTTTTGAAATAGCACTCGCTCAGTCTTTGACAATAGAACCTTAATAATGTTCAAACCTAAAATTTAAATAAGTTATGGTCGAACTTCGAACACTGGTCGACCACTGGCTTAATACAGTGTAAACAGCATGGATTTTAAGAAAAGGAATAAAATTCAAGTTTAGAAGTAGTCAAATATTTGAGACTACAGCCGGTTTGATAAAAAGCTTCAAAAGAACACTTTAAGTTCCCTTAAAAATTTAAAGACTCCTTTAATTAAGCTGATGCATTTCTTAAGAAATATTCCAGCTAAAATTTGAAATGTCAAAAAAATATTTTAAAGTTGGTAGTGTTACCATGGAAATCTATGAAAAACATAGGTTGTTTACTAATATTTTTGCGGAATTTCTGTTGATCTGTCAATTTCATTTCTCAATAGAGCATCAAAGTACCGTTTTTTGTGTTAATTTATTATTATGGTTTATGAATTAGTAAACGAAATCTGTAAACAATAATATTCCTCCCGTTTTGCTGTTTTCCGCCCTATTTTAGTCATTTTTGTCCACAGTGTCACCGCATATAAAATGTTTATCTTTGTGACAGAGAAAGCGCCACGAAATTTTCTATGAACTCCGGTGGTAAAAATTTGAACTCACTAAAGTCGACTTTAACTAAAAATAATAATCAATAACGGTTCTTTAGCTAAAAGTCGGTTTTAAATGTCGTTTTGTTTTTATGAAACCCGTTATTTTTTAAAGGGAGTTTAAAGTTTCCTTTATTTTTTATGAAACCGGCCGTTATGGGTTGTTTTCCTATGGATACGCCGCTACTATAAACAGCGGTGGACATGTCAGTTGAGAACATTGTCAATATTGTTTCCGTAGCAACAAAAAACATTGTCATATAATTTTGAAAGACACCGTCTTGCCAGACGACGGACCGTTCCCTAGGAACCCATAGGTTTAAGGGCCCATACTCTCAAAATAACCGTTTTTGACACTTTTACTTAATCATAACACACGAAAATGAAATTTGCGTCTTATTGTAGAATGAACTCTAATTAAATGGTTTATATAATTCAGTGGCGGAAAAATGTGAAAATAAATCTTAAAAATTATTGGAATTTGTTTCATTCACCTTAAAGTTTTTTTTTTTGAAGAAACGAGTATAAGTTTAAGTTTAGTTCGAAGTAAACTTTGTGAATACTCCAGCCAGCGGGTTTAAAAAGAATGATTAAGGCAGATTGTGTGCCTCTGTTAAGGGTAAAGATCGAGCGTTATGGAGAGCTTTTAAATGGGGTTTAGGCCCCCCGCATTGCGTGATATACTGACTGACCGGATTTTGTTTTTTTTTTGTCATTCAATTATTCTAATTATTGGACCATCACGTTGTTATGTTACTGAGTTTGACGATCTCTATTGGACGCGATTCTATACACTATTATAGCCTGGCGACTATGCACAAAGACACAAAATAAAAGAAGAATGGTTGTTTAATGAAGCATGGCCCAAAATCTGCTCCAACAGTTTACGCTCGATTTGAGTAATGGGCGTCGTTGTGTGAATAAAACAGCAGTTAACATAATCACACTCTATTTATAAAAGTGTTGGGAACAAAGAAATACAAATTGGTATTTATTAGCTTATAACAATATGAACATCTGTTACTGAATGTACTGGCGTCCATAATTAACTTCGATTTTCTAATATTTTCACTATATAATAAAATAAATGTAGAGGTTATGTTCCTATGTAAAGGCGGCTTATTTCTGAGAGGGGATACAGACAGGACAGAGAAAGGTGCGCGAAATTGATACACGTTAAACTCAGTTGGGAATCGAACCCAAAAACTTCAGTTCAGAACGGCTGTACTAGTGATTTGAACGTAACAAACCTTTCCAAACACGGTTTTTACCTAAAGAAATCCCTTAGTATTAACTTAAATTTAAGTCGGCAATTTGTTATTATAATTATTAACCTCCTTAAAACGACCTCGCTAAACTAGTAGTATAGGCACTGAATTTTGATCAGGAGGTTCCGGGATCGATTCCCGGTTGGGTCGGAATTATGTATTTTTCAATTGAATTTTTTTACCAAGTAGTATTGGCATCTCTGATTGGACGGGACCGTTTAATTGCCTCAGGAAATAAGTTACGCCGGCTTTACTGACACCTTTGTATAGAAAAGTGTTGGTTTATTAACAGGCTTCAAATTTTACATTTGGAAAAAATATCGTAGATGTCACCAAAACGTATTTACTTTTCCACAACTCCTGTTGTCCTGTAAAGAGCACAGCGTTCAATATTTCATTTGTTCAATGTTTCATATTTGAACTTTCATAAAAACGAGCTCCTTCTAGTTCCTAAAAATAATCAAAAGTTATATATTTCACAACATTACAATTGCAATCAATTTTCAAGATGAATATCTGAAATGGTTTAAATATGACAAACCTAGTTCTATTTATAAAAATGTAATATTGTGAAAATTCGTTTTCTACAAAGCTTCATAATCTTAAAGGGGATCTTAAAGAACAGTTCCGTCTTAAGTGTTACTATATTTAGCTTGAGACGCATAAAAGACATATAAATATAAAAGTAGCGGCATATTTGGGTGAAAATTAACATCTAGTTCTTCACACAAAACGTTTCAGTTATTTTTATTCTGCCCATAAAAATATTGGAAAACTAGCGGTCTGCCCCAGCTTCGCAAGGGTTGATGGGTATTTAAAAAAAATCACAAAGATTTCTAACTTTTTAAAAATACTCTATAGCTAACATTAATCTGGAATAATGTAGAATTCTCCCTTCCCGTACGGTTCGTACCTCAGTGACGTTTACATCACTGCCGTATTTCAATAAAAAATTTAAAATCAAATAACGCTTATACCCCAATTCCCTATCAGATCCGCTAAAATTTAGCATCAACTAAAATTTTTAATTTCGCGGGCAATTTCTATGATTTCAACCAATCCGAGCAATATTGCTCAAGAAATCGATCGAAGTGAATATAGCTGCAAGTAATTTCAAACGAATAATTTCCCCATGTCAAAATTATCATCATGGCCGCCAAATTTCCTTTTTTCCTAACAAATTCATCTTGATTAAGAAATATAACTACTATATTAACATATCTTTTGTGATGAAAACTTGGGCAAAATGATATTTATGCTGAAAATAATAACTTATTTTATTTTGATTGTTGTTTTTTAGAGAAGTGTCTGAAAAAAATGATACGATTTTGACGTAATATAAGCAGTTCCTCTAAATTTTTGGCGGGTCTTTCTAAGGTGCCGCTTAAATTGATCGGGTTATTTTAGAGGAATTGTGATAATTTAAGTGGAACAGTCAGTTAAATTTTACTTTATTCATACACTTTTATGGCGGATTCTTAATTTTAGCGTATCTAATAGCGAATAGGGGTAATTGTGTCATAAATACGAGGTATAATGGTTAGACATATTATGTTTGTCGCGACACTTTTTTAAATAATGTTGTGTTCTGAAAAGTCGTACTACATTATTTTATTCCATCATCAATAGTTTTAGCAACGCACGCGGTGTAAAGAATATGTATGTAATTTTTTTACATCTTGGGTTACATTATTAGAGTTTTAGGAAGAAACTCAATTTTTTTAAATAAAGCCTATGTTACCCGGGGATAGTGTATAGATTTTGTAGAATATTTCGAATCGGTTCAGTTGTTTTGGTGCCAATTTAATGCAAACAAAACAAACAAAAAATCTTTTCTCTTTATCAATATAATATTTGTACTTATAGATAGAGAATTTATAATAGTACTGTCTCGTATCTAAAATATGAAATCGATTGAACATTGGTCGCGAATATAATGGCTTAGCTACAGACAGTAAACAAATAAAATAAACAACAAAAAAATATAATATGAACTCTTATCACCTGATGAATATTGGAAGCCGATTTTCTAATGAAATGATAGTAAGGGAAAAGACTTCCATAACTTCTTGGAATAGTTGGTAGAACGAGTCGGCTCATCTCTCTGGAACATACGGCATCCTTGCTGCAACCAGCCATTTCAGGTCTTCTTTTAACCACACACATATTATTATCCTAAATTTTAAAAATATACCTCACTAACATAAAGAAAATTATTTGTATTTGATCGAATACACATTATAACACCACAAGAATATTGTCAACGTTGACTTAATGAGTATTTTAAACACATAATGACTTACGACGGTTAAAAAAAAAAACATTAAGTAAATAAATAGATATTATTAATAAATTACGACGTTATTATTGTCTCCGATACGTCACTTTATCGAGCCTGATAGGAACACAATGTTGTGTGCCATGATACACCAAGTTTAGTGTGGTGATATCAATAAAGAGTCGACAATTTATTATCTTAATAATAATTAATTATTTTATTAAACGTAGCGATGCGCAGTCTGATCCACTTGAAACGTGGAGATTTAAAATGGAAGTGTGATTACTTACAGGTAAACCGGTACACACCTTTTTTTAAAGCGGATTATAACATTAAAGATAATAATTGATTTAAACCGTGGAAATGATACGAAGATGGAAAATATGTTTTGAATTGTTTTAATTTCGAGTACCTAAATCATATTTCAAATTTTGACTGTTTTAGCAGGTATTACATAATCATTTATAGTATTTAAGGACAATCTGCGATGGTTGGATGACGTGGTTGCAGACTGCAGTGCTCTGGGGCAAAAGAACCGGTAAAAATCTATCAGATCGTTGTGCACCAACAAAGCCAATAGGCAATCAAGATAAGACATTTACAAAAATGGATGTATTCATATCCTGGCGCCAAATACATGAAAGCTGTCGCAGCCTTTAAATTTGGTTGCTCTCTTGTTCTTAATAATTTCCAACTTTTATCTCTATATTTCAATAATAATTATTAAATATCTACTTGTTGTACACATGAGTTAACGTAAAGTGATCACACTAAGCCAGCGTTCGAAATAACAGTAGAAGACGGTCGTAAGCCCGTAGTGGTTTGTTCCATTTAAAAATCGAACATCAGTAATGAATTGTTAGAGTCATAAGTTGTTACATATTCGTCAAGTTGTGTATGTCTTAACCATTTTTTTTTCAAACAATCCAATTCAGTTCTCCCTTTTTGATCTCACTTAGGCGCATAGGGAGCCAACAAGAGCTCTCACGCAGTTTCGATGACTTCCTCCCACATCATATCCAGAAACATCAGCTTTTCCTTGTCTTCGAGACCCTGATGGAAGGAAGAAAGCGCTCTGTTCAGCCAACTGTCACTCTGCATTGACATTTTTGTTAAGTTACAAAATGTTTACGTGTATACACATTAAGTGAACCCATCAGACAATTTAAAAATTATACATACACGTTATGTTGCCAAATACGCAAAATGAAAATATGATCAAAGTTCATTTATTAAAAATAAATTTCTATTGATTTTTATCTTAAGTAATTCATATTCAAGTTAAGATTCTTAATCCCACGCGAATTGGGTAGAAGAATGTCGAGTGAGTCCATGAATATTTTTTAATTAAATTACTTAACTACATAAATATTTATGTCATTCAATGGAGAGTCAATGTTTAGTAGCTTTAATTGGAGATACAAGATTGTCAAATACTTTGGACAACATTTGGAGATGTATCCGTATGAAACTGAGGTATGATGAGTCTACAAGGTGCTTAAGATGACAGAAGAAAGAATGCTCCTGACTAGTTTTGAGTCTTAACCACTGTCAAAAGGACTTATACTTGGTCACATATTCCGCGGCAAAAAATATTCCTTCCTTCCTTTTCATACAGGAAAAATAAAAAGGAAAGCATGGAAGGGAAAAATGAGTTTTATGCTTCTAGATTCTCAGAATAACACAATAAGAAACAACAGTAGGCACATAGGATCAAATTATCGTGACCTTACATAGAAGTAACTAACATTTTCTGTGTGAGGTATAATAGCTCACAAGTTATCTAAAATAATATTTGTGGATAAAAATAATAACCGATTTGCAATGTCAGATCAATAAATCGTTTTCTGTAAATACAGAGTAAAATTGTATAAACCTTGCTATTGGTATAAATAAACAAACAAATAAATAAGACTTTGAGTGATATATTGAAACGTGCTGACAACTAGCTCGCAATATTGTTTACCCTGGAACAGCCACAAAGTAGAAAAGACATAAATCAATCAATTTACTTACAGAGTCAAAAGGCCACGTGTATAATATACCTAATGCAGTTTGCATACGCAAGTCAAGTAAAAAAAAATACATTTACAGTAAGTAATTCGGACAATAATATGGCACAAGCTTTATAAACAAACGTGTCTATAATATAGCCGGAGAAACGATATATTATCAAAGAGTATTTTCTCCCAGTCAACTGACCCTGATCAGTAAAAAGTCAACAGCTGTAAATCGGACCTGACTCGGAGTTAAAGCCAGGATATCTACTTCAAGATCCGTCAACTTGAGTGACTGTAGAGTATTCTTAAAAATACGGTGATATGAAAATAAAATATTGCACGATACCTATAAATATTTCAATAAGTAATATTGCACAATATCACAATTTTAAATGTTGCAATAGGTATTTCAAATAACTGCTCCGATCTTTAAACGTGATTTTCAGATTTGTTAGTGGCAATCGAAACTTCTGCAGTTTTCAGAATTGTGCAACAGTTTAAACCCATGTGCTGCCGGTTAATTTCCTTCATATAGTGGAAAAACTTTTATTCTAATATTGATTGGAAATGGGGTACTAAAAAGTGTAACCTTGTGGCCATGTATTTAAATCATTTTATATGTTTTTAGAAGATATTCTATCAATCGATGAGATCCCAACAAGATGCAAACTTGTCGTGGATAATAAAACTATTGAACAAGTGATGGAATTTAAGTATCTTGGAGTTGAGATTAGCAGCAAAGGAGATCTTTACAACGAAACCCTCAAACAGATCAATAAGGCTGCAGCTATATCCGGGTGCCTTAGGAATTCAGTGTGAAGGAACAAACACATGAAGATTGAAAGTAAGATGAAAATATACAAAACATGTGTTCGACCAATATCCACTTATGGAATTGAGGCACGGGGTGACACTTCCAGAACAAAATCTCGGCTGCGAATTTCAGAGATGAAAACTCTCCGATCTATAACTGGAAACACGCTGCGTGACCGTGTTAGAAATGTTGATATCCGGAGCTTGTGTAAGACAGAAGACATAGTGAGGTGGGGACGACAACGAAGGCGATACTGGAATGTAAACAGAATGTCAGAGAACAGACTTCCACGTATCGCCCTTGAAGGAAACCCCGAAGGACGCAGACTCCCAAGCAGACCCCCAAAGAGGTGGAGAGACAGCTGGCAGTCGACATCACAGGAGGAACAGGCGGCGGCACAAACAGATCCCCAGGATCTATAGAAAGAAGAATATGCGATCCGGGTTTTTAGGTAAATACTTTGGCATTCCGGATGTTGCAGCACATATTGAAGACTAGCTTTCCCGACAGACGTTGTCCTGTGATCCTAACTATGAATATTGAATTCGACTTTGTATTCCTAACTATGAATATGAATTAATAATTATCATTTTGACCAATATAATTCCGACCGATGCGTCTGTTTCAAACCATATTCCATCCGCATTCTGTCAATCGCACCAATTGACAATTTCTGTCAAAATTTCAAGATTGAAATAAAAAGTACTAATAAGGTTGTCTACGTAGGGTTTTATTTAATTTTCTAATTTTCTATGCATTTTTCTTAATTTTTTCTTCTAAAAGGACATTCTCCTGATAAAAGCCTATACGACGAAAAAAGAATTAGCGAAATCGGTCCAGCCGTTTAGGCGTGATGCGATGACATCGGGAAATAGCTCTCTATTTTTATATATAAGATAAATAAACGGAAATCAATAAGACACATATTGAGCATATTATGCTACTTATCAATATTGAATTTTGAAATGGATGCATTTATGGAAAATATGGAATCTTTCAAATTTATATAATGTAATGTTTCGATAATCGAACATATATGAGAGACATACGAATCACTAAAACACAACGAATTGAAACCTTTTTTCGGCGTTAATATTTGGATTTCAATTCTTAACCTGAAAACAATCATACGGTTACCGTATTTTGAAAGAGAAAACATTTCTTTTTTTCAGACTGGTTGAATTCAATAGGTGCAACACTATGAAAAAGCCTTAAAAAGAAGACGTTCTGTCTTTCGAAAACCGAACATAAATTGAACTAAAATCAAGATCGAAGTTAAGTTATGAATTGCATCATTTTTCTGCAGCTTTCTGATAATATAAAAATGTCTATTGCACAACAATCGTTAGAGTGCAATCATAATAAACAATTATTGCTTATACGAGAGTTTTGACCATAACAACCAAACAATAAATAAAGAAAAAGTATTCAATAACTGTGCACCAAATTCCTGTGAAAAAAATGTCATCATTTTGATACCACGGTATTATAAGAAGACGTATGGCGGTATTTCAGTAATTGTCAATTGACGTTCAATTTATCACATTATTTTTGTACAAACTTGGTTATTTCAAAAAACCTATAACACAAGGGATTATACCCATGAAATAAATGTTCACAAAATACACAAAAATAAACACATTTGACGACCGTAGGGCACTTTTAACATAATCCCAAAGCCGTTTCAGACGTACAGATTTAGAGCGAACCGATCTTAAACTGAAGACAACTCTTTGGTTGGACCAAGACGTTGTATCTTGTGTAGAGAAATATTAATAGCTGGGCATTGAAAGGAGAGAGTGTTGCGCGCTATGAATCTTCTTATATGAATGTAACAAACACATTGGGAACATTTTTATATCTATATCAGCGATGCACAAACCGCAGCCCGCATACGGCCCGCCGATGAATTAAAATATTGGAAAATCAAAAGAATATTTAAAATATACCTGTTTAGATATTTTTATACGTTTACCTATGCCGCGGCCGCCGGGAAGAAGCCAGAGTTTGTCATGTGCTTTTGGATTGTTAATTGATGTTCTGGGCGACATTTGAAATTATGTAATTATCCTTTATAAGTCTATTGTATTTAAAATTGATTCCACAAGATTTATGTGTTTAGTGTTGTGACATTAATATTTTCTATTTTCCTAAACAATGTTTTTTTATGTTTTTGTTCAATCATCATGTACCTAGGTACAAAATTCATAGTTTACTGCTCTTCCAAAAGTAAATAAGTAAGTAATTTGTAACATGCCATTGATTGATGTATTTTTTTTTTGTAAAACTTGGTATTAATGACACATCGTCCCTACAGGGATGTAATGCCGTGATAATAAATAAAACAAATATGATTACGTATTACAAATATCAAACGATCATTAATCATTAGTTTGTACAAATTAAAAAATTAAAACTTTTAGAGTTAATTTTTCAACTAAGATGGCTTGAATTTGTAATTCAGAATATGAGGAGTTGTGGAACTACCCCCGAGGATGCACAAGACAGAGCTGAGTGGCGGCGTAAAATACAAAAGGCATACCAGACCATCATCATGTGGGAATAATAATTTCCCGGGAGAAGAAGAAGAAGTTTTAATTTCCCATGTAGCGGCCCGTCCTTGGCTCATAATCTTCCCCAGTGGCCCCTGTTACCTATAAGTCTGTGCATCCCTGATCTATATATTATTTATATTTGAAGTGCTGATTGCGCACATGGTCGTGTATCAATACTAGTGTTGTCAACAAACTTGTGAGTGATCTTATATATGCGTATGTAACACTGGACAATACTGTGGGAACTGAGCAAATATTCATATACCTATTTACTTTATTAATTTCATTTTTTTAAGACTTACAGCACAACTTATTAACAACAATAATGAAGACACAACAGATTAATAGAATAAATTTTTAATAAATAATAAGAAAAACTTGTACCAAAAAATACTATAAAATCACTTTTGGCGGGTTTATACTCTCTCCCACCCTACCAAGAAGTATAAGATGAGTAAAAACGAGATCAGTAAAAAAAGTAGTAGGTAAGGCAAGTGAAAAAAACAGGATGGGGCAGGGAAAAGGATTTCAGGATTACGATGCGTTTTAAGTGAAGACATTCGATGGTTTATGACTAACTTTCAAAGAAGTGTGGTTATTCAAAATTGAAGTTCAAAATGTTTTCAAAATGTCATCTAGAGTAAGGGCCCGAGACTTGATGATTGATTCCTTGTACGGAAAATTTGAGGCGCAAACTCCTTTCTGCTTTCATCGAGACTATTTCGATGGACGTGTGCTTTCTGCAAGCAAGTTTTCTCACATAAATATCAATAAGGTCGAGCATGTTGGTTTTTTTTTATTGAAACAGAAACAGTAGTATCGAAAGCTTTTGAGAAATCTGTATAGATACAGTCGATCTCATAAGTTTTTTGTCAGGTCGGTACTCATTTTTGAATTATTATTTTGATACTCCTTTTGCCGAAAGAAGAAGAGGTTATTAAAGTGTAGATAATTGAAAAAAAAAACATTTACATACCTAGGAACTTAAAAGAAAAATCTGTAAGTGAATAAAATTTGGGGATATCGATAGAACAAGTAATACGGCATCCACGGAGAACCAATGACGAAAACCCCATAAACCGTCCTAAAATCTCTCTGCCACAAAATCTAAAAAGATCAGGAAGAACGAGGATAGACATTGGAGAGTGTCTATGAAGATGCATCCACACCTAACACTGGGAGCTGATGGACTTAGGACACTTAGGTGATGAAGATGACTTTCGGATTCAATGCAAGCTTATCCGAGGATGACGTTATGTTGTTGATATACTTTTTTTTTCAGTTACACACAACTCAACACTTAATTTGTAAATATTTTGAATAGATTAAAACGACGTAGTTGCACTTTCACGAAAAATTATCTGAGCTCGAGCGCTTTCGTCAAACTCGCATTGAAATTATCAAGAGACTAACCTAAGAAATATAAACTAAAAGTTTGGTAATAATAGGTCTTCGTTTTACATTTACAGGAATTCTGGTTACATCTGTTAGTGCCTTATGAGAACAAGAAATTAATATTATTTTACATAGTTTTTTATTATACCTAGTGTTATGGTCTTAGTAGAGCTGATGGTGTTGAGACTTGGACTTTAACTACTTTCGCGATATTCTTTCGAATCTCCAAGGTTTCGAGTCCAAGTCTCCTATTTCTGTGGCGCTCTGAATGTAGATATTTTGAATTTTATGGTATCAAAGGGTATGGAGACAATGAAAAATCTATTGATGCCTCCATAACAATACAGTATTATTTTTTTAATAATTTTTAAAACAGTTTTGTTCAGTAAGCAACTTTTTTCATTTTAAAACTATAAAACGCTTTATATTTTAGCCGTTTTACATCAAGACATTTTCATTCCATCAAGGTATTTCAAGATTTAATTTGATTTGGTTACAGTATCAAAAATCATTTACAGTATCAAAAATCATTTACAGTATCAAAAATCATTTACAGTATCAAAAATCATTAATAGAGTTTTAACTCATTTAAATAAAACCAGCTATAAGAGCCAAAATAATTAATGTTCTGACGGAAATTCACACTGCGACAAGAAGAAACCGTATTTAATTCAATTTCGCAATCCTCATTCAAATTATTGAACTCGACTGACATTTTTTTGACAGCTGTCAAAGTTGGCAAAGAGAAGTTTTAATTTGGCAATAAATTACATCTTAACGACAATTTAACGCAATATTTCAACCATCGTAATGATTATTGACAACGCATAGATGTTTCATTCACACGAAAAAATAAATGGGATTTTAAGTAACTTATCGATTTATAAGAACAATACAACGGAAGAAATTTACTCATACTAGGATGTCGATCTCCGATTATTTCATAGTTTTAGTTAATGTGACAATTATATGTATCTGAAATAAGAAAAAGAGTTAAACAGAATAGTTATTTACCTTTATTTTTTCAACAAACTAAACCAAACTAGTTTTGTATGCGAGCATTATTTATTTATTTATTTATTTATTTTATAAAGTTATATAAAAATCTTTTATATATCTTATAACAATTATTATATTAGGGGTAACAAAAACAAAAAAAATACTATTAAGTGTGCAAGTGATCTTGTTGCCTGTCTGATGCCCCTGAGTGGGTTTTAAATATTTCCAACTTTATTCTCTATTTTTCACTAATTATTGATTATATACTTGTTATATACATGGGATTTTTCGACATGTTGAACATGCCGAGAATTCTCATGATTAGGAGTTTCGGAGACTTAAAAATTACCACCTATATGGCGAACGTTGTTAACGTAAAGTGATCACACTATGCCAGCCTTCGAAACAACAGTAGAAGACGGTCGTAAGCCCGTGGTGGTTTGTTCCATTTAAAAATCGAATATCATTAATGAATTTTTAGAGTCATATTAGTTGTTACATATTCGGTTTTAAGGGAGTTTTGATTTTGATTGATTTGAGGTAATAACTGGTATGGATAGGTCAATCTGAAAAAAATATGTAATTCGAACTCAACATTTAAAAAATATTTGTAAAAATTGAACATCATTATTGAAATTTTTTATAATATTCATAAACAAATGTGTATTTTGCATGAACGACTGTTATTATAATACATTTTTCAGAGTTTTTTTTGTATGTTTTAACTATTTGAAGTCCCTTGCCCTCACAAATTTTTTCTTATAATTCATTCCGTATAGGTAATTTTTGTTAATTTTTAATGTCAGGTATCCGCCATAGTTCTTTTCTACTACGATATCTTTATGGGATATGTGTTTGCGTATTTTCAAACAAAATAACTCTAGATGTGTGCCGGGTAGGCGTCGTTAGTCGATCAATCAATCAGTCACTGTTCTGAGCTTTTCTCATAAAGATTATTTAAAATTTTCTTTGAAATGATTATTGAATGAGGCTTGAATATAAAATATAGAAAAATTCATATTCTAACGCAATCCCGGTTTTTTTCCGCAGCACAATCCATTCACAAGTGGGCAATCTTTGAAATATTTTTTTTGTGTTTACATCGCATTTAAACGAATATCTTCTTACATCGTTCCACAATTTCTTCAATCTAACAATAATCATACAAGAAAACAAAAACTATAAAAAAATAGGCTATCACCATAAACACTAAAAGAGTCCGCCTTGGAACTACATTCGTTGCCAAGTCTCTGAAATCTTTCTTGGAGTGAATGAAACATATTATAATTCCTAGCCATTATACCACAAACAAAACATAATACAGAAGTTTTAATCAGCCGAGTGTGACGTATTCCTGTTTGATCCATCAAGGTAATACACTGCGATATGTCGTGTTTGAGTGACTAGAAGACTTGAATCAAAATACTAACTGGGACTTTATCCAACTTCAATTAAGAATCTTGAATACAATGAAATCAAGGCATTCGATGTACTGCCAAGACGCACTTATAACATTCTGAAAAAAATATTATTATGTACGTATAGTATTTAGCCCTAGTTCTATCTGTGCTCTAGCATGTGGAATGGGAAGTTTATTTTTATCTATAAAACGGTTAAAAAAATAATATTACTGCAGATCACAAATAAATATGCGAATAATGCTTGCATGAAGTTTTTTTAATTTATTTTTGGCATTGCACCCGGTACATTAATAAGGTAACATTCGATTTAAAATTTAAAAAATATAAACATATTCTTACATACCTACTTAGGCACTATTTACGAATAAGTGAGATGAGATCAATTTCACGTGTTTCTCTTTTACTTTTGACCTTGCAGGAAATATCCTCGCAATTAGAATGAACTAGAAAGAATATTTTCGAAAACCTACAAATTGACTGATTTGACGAACGGCGGTGGTCACATGGCAGGCAAAGAAATGGTCGAAGATGGTCCAAACCTGGAGAGCCAGAATGACTGCCAGGAGCGTCGGGAGAGAGACGACCTCGTTAAACAAATTGGGGTCAACTGGGTCCAGAGAGCCCAAAATAGAGCGGCGTGGAAGGAGATGGAGGATGCCTTTGTCCAGGAGTGGGTGGGTCTATACCCGCTGAGAAGAGATATAAAAATAATTTAAAATTTTGACTCAATATGTATACCATAAAATTCCACAGTGTCAAGTTCCCTTAAAAAGAGACGAAACGGAAAAAGGGCTGCAACGTTTTTAAAAATCAAAGAAATACCGTTAAATCCTTAAATGTCGATCCTTATATACCTATAGCCAGTAGGAAATGGATTTTTCATATGTTTTGGAAAAAAAAAACAGTCCCACTCTTGATATATGGCCATAAGCCATGGTAAATACCTTTGTTTCCTGGATCTGACAAATACACTTAACCATTCCTCTTTTTGAAAATCATCCAACTACGCAAAAGCTTTAATATATTATAATGAAAAAATAAAACAGCCGAATGACATCCTTACCCTGACGGGTGTACGACAGGGTACCAGTTTTGGTCCTTTCCTTTATCAACTTTCTGTGGATAAAATTGTTGGATGAAGATTTGTGGGTTTAAGCTATACCAACGGCTGGAAAAAGATCACCGAAACATTAAAAATACTACGCAGATTATTATTTCCAAAATCACTCGAACTCGGGTGGAAATCTTAAAAGTACCTCTCAGTAAACAACATCGAATGTCAAATAATCCGTTAAGGGAGTGCCGACATCATGACGGCAGGGTTGATGACCGATCCATCGAGATAAGATAAAGCACTGTGCCCCGGATCACCTTCCACAAATTTGGGTGATGGCGTGATTTGAAAGCAAGAAAACTTGATGTACCAAACAGTTGCATTTTGAAATGCCACAGTTTGTAAATAGCCATAACCAGAAATCCAAAAAGAAATAGAATGTAAGTGAATTTTAAGAGTTCACTATGATGTTGATTATAGAGCAGTACTGTCCGCGATCTATGAAAGATGATTGAAGACTACAAACAAATTATTTCACAGGCTCGGTATAAAAATAGGTATGGACTAAAACACTACTTGATGATTGAAATGGATCTCAGCGGAAAATGTTTCATACGAAGATGGATAGATGTCGTCAACATTCGAAGCTAATTTTATAAATTCATAATATTTACTTTTACTTACGTATTACATTACATTTTATTTTGATGCCAAAGAGAAGTCGTCGACACATACAATATTGACTTTATCCATTTGTATGTATATCGATGCATTTTAATCATTAAGATAATATAAAAAGATATGTCAATAATCATTTACCGAATGATATTTCAATAATCAAGATTTTTTATGGTTTAAATGAATTTACGACGTTATGGTTGACAGCCTTCTTCACTAATGGCTGACCAACCGTTAACAATTTAAGCCCATTTACATAAAGTCTGCAAATATCTAGAAAGACGAAAGCCAAACCACAATAAGCATCGATTGAACTAGTTCTAACGTATGCCTAAAAAACCTGCAGTTAACCAAGCAGGGCAAAATAGACTACACGCCTATTGGATCTGATGAAGATTCTGACGTACGGCAAAAAAAGGAACAGAACACGGCAGGATTATCAAGATCAACAGAGTGTGTTGACTAGGACAATGGTTTCGTAAGTGGGACATGGAGCTCCCAAAATAGTGCTGTTCAATGATCCTTTTTGGACGAAGAAGTGTCGGAAAGCCAAATTTGCGATTGCTGGATGACGTTGATGAGGACAGTAGGGCTTTGGGGAAAGAAAACTGCAAGATGGTGGAGACTGATAGGAGGAGGAAGCAGTAAGCAGTCGAAAAGGATTGTGACAATCAGGATGAAGTTGATACCGTTGGCGTAAAGTTCTATGATCAAATATTTTGGTATTACTACATGAGGCTACTTTTCATTTTATTTGAAATGGACTACCACCAAGCATCTTCTGCCTAAAATATTAACAAAAGTGTATAGGAATTATTTTCCTACCTATGAGGTATATTTTATTGTTTGTTAAATTTATTTTTATTTGATAGTCCGTTTTTTTCTTTTATCTTTTCTTATGAATGTATGCACGTAAAATCACTACCTGAATTTAAACAATATTATTAAAAGGATGTCTGTCTGGATGTTGCATGCTGCGGCGTTTTTATAGAAAGAAAACTCCTCTAATTGCTACAGAAGAGGCAAATTAAGAAGCACAAGAATATAATCTTTCTACGCTTTCCTCCTGAAATTTCTAAGAGTTAAAATATGTAGGACGTTCAATTTAACACAACAATTTGAAAAGTTTTCGCACATAAAAAGTTTCAAATAGAAACAAGAACTTTCTATGGGAGTGGGTAAATTTTAAATCGAAAATTAATAAAGTACATTTTTGAACCTTTTAAGAATCTGCCTATTTTCTAAGTAAACAATAGAAGTAACTGAGGCATATTTTTTTACAGCATGCGCATTATATTAATAAAAAAGAGATCTCAAAAAAGAAATTGTTTTTATGTATAATATGCATAAAGATCGCCCTTCTTTCATGAGATAACTTATGACAGTGAATTAAGAATAATCTCAAGCCATTGTTTATGTTTCCAAGCCGAATAAATCTCGCTCTTTTCAGTCTCTGAAGAATTTTCTAATATACCTAACAATGAGTTTGAATGAAGCCGGGTATTTTAATTGCTCAATTGTTCGTTGTATAATCTATCAAGGTTAGTCAATCGTAATATAGGTATACTTAGTGGCGATATATTCGTATATCTTGTGTACCCAATAATAGTATTCACATGGTACTAGCATTTTAACACCACGATTCTAAAATATTATTTTGATTTTTTTTTCAAATTTATTGATTAGTTTTCTAGTATTCTTAAAATATTAGACAAATATAACGTACCTAATTCCTATAATTTAATAATCAGTTGTTTTCCTTTACTGTATTTCGGATGGAAAAACATTCCAACAAATGCTAATATTATTTCAAGGGCTTAAGTCAGATGTAGCAAAATGGCTGTCACCCTGATGATTCAAAGTGACAAACTGTCAGCTTTATGTCGATCTTTACTGCGGAATATCACGACATCACGTCAGAAAATATCATCAAAATGTTGATGCTTGTTGAACCGTGACAGCTATTTCATAGAATCTGACTTAGGTCACATCGATCTGAACATGTTAGAGGACGCTATGGGTTTGACGAAAAATTTCCATATTTTTGCTTTCTTTTTATAATATTCTTCGTCATTATTTAATAGCGTTTATTCTTTCAACAGATCCAGATTATCTCTATTTGTAGCCTATCTTTTTATACGGTTGTGGATATTCGCTTTTTCAAAAATAATATTTTATGACAAATATTGTAAACTAGCTTATACCCGTCTAGCTTTACGTTTTTGATTCCGATTGTCAGGCTTGATCGGTAGGTAATTAAACAGGTTCTAGTCTAGCTTCCCATTGCTTAACAGACCTCTATAACTGACATAAGCACAGAAAAAGAAGAATGACACTTTTACAATGTTTGTTTTACCGACCTCATAATATTATACGAACCTACCGACATAATTTGCAAGTTTTCATAGAGAGAGAGAGCTCTTTGTTTGAATCTAAGCTACATACAATAATGTGTGATAATTAATTAGGCTTTCCACCCATAGAGGGTGATTTGTGCTATCTGTCAAACTTCAAAATGGAGGAATCATTTTGCAAATTTTTTCATTAAATATTTATTTATTGAGAACAATAAGATTTGAATAACATTTATATGTATAACAAATCAATCTACAATTATTTTATTACATTTTCATACCGTAATACCAAGATTCCATTCAACGTTTACATGAGTAATTTTGTTTCCAAAAGATGGCTTACTGTCTTTTTGAGAAATTTGTATGAAGATCCTAAAAAATAGAGTTTTTTAAATAAATATATTAAAGTTAATGCAGCAAATTGTATTTAAGAACCTTCTCAAGCAAATTGCACCGCCCTGCGCAGATTCATATCTGACGTAGCATTTGTATTTTGAGCGCGATGTTCACATATACGATAGAAAGCAGACAAACATTTCTGAATTATTATGTAGATTATGCTATCATTTCATAAATTGCTGTAATTATTAAATGTCCCCAATAACAGCAGCCCCAAGTTGCTTTCGTGGCATTCTGCGAATTCGTCGACTACGGCGATTATTTTAAAGCACAAGAACCAGAAAGACATAACCAAAGCAGCCATTTTTTGGATGTGACCGAATGTCAGTAAGCCATCCGTGAACTGATAGTTTGTCTATTTTCGTACCAATTTTAACTTATTGAACACTTTGTTCTTCTAGTGATATGAAGTGTTTATTATTTATTTTATTTGTCGCCCATTGACCTTACCACGAACCGTCAAACGTAACAATACTAGTCAAGTAATTGCCAAATGTTGACGGCGCACAATGAAACATTTTCCCCAAAACACTTCTGAAAGGTTGCGGAAATTGCAAAAACATGTAAATTATATTATTTTTGATCGATTACATAGAACTTTACGTTTAAATCAACAGTTATCATTTAGAATCATGTTAACCAAGAATAAAATAATATTTTTAACTGTCGTTCTTAACAGGCCCTTAAAAATACTTGTACGTGTAGCAGCAGTTGATATTTTTATTCCAATGACAACACAGTTTAACGCATTGCTTTATTTGGTTGGTTAGTACTGTTTTATCAGTGTGCATTACGAACAAGTGGCCATATCGGTGTATCTCCACACATCCAGCTGCACAACTACAGTAACGTACTTAATTAAACCCATGTGATTGCTGGGATTTAAAGGTTTTAAGAAGTCAGCGAGCCATAACTGTCTGGCGGAATCACGGTATGCTCAAATGCCTTTTGTGCCAATGTAATAAGTCCTTTTGTTCGCAGTATTTTGTTTTCACACAATTAAATAGTTTGAAACAAGCACTGTTAACAATGAACGGTGCAAAATTCTCGAAAATAAATAAACGATTCTACAGATTTTTATTTTAAGTAGTAAATAAATTAGCACATTTTTATACAAATATGCCAGTAAAGCCTTCAAAAAGAGCCTTTTATTTCTGGTCCATAGAACTTATTTTGTTTGGGGAGGGGATATTCATGGACTCCCAGCCTCTCTGAATGGGTAGTGCTGGACTTGAACCAGCTAAACCCCCCGGTCGGTTGTTTCGGTTTTACCTGGACTGCGAACATGTCAGCTCCTCGTATCACATCCCTTGCGCACGCCTTTCATCCTCCTCTTTCTGCCGGATCACACTACGGACGTACTCCCATCCCTCCCTACTATCGATCATCTTCTCGATTATATTTTCCACTGATATGTGGTTTCTTTCCTGTAGTTCATGCCTTAATGTTTCTCGTTCTAGTTGCCACCTCTGGCACTCGAATTTAGTTTCAAGAGTGACTCCCCAGATGGCTGTGATATATTTAGCAGGTATATGTACTGCCAAAGTAGGTACTCTGGGATGTGTTGGCACGGAATAAGGTTTGCCGACCAAACGGCATGCTCTGTTTCCAAATCCACGATACATTTATTGATTGACTATAAATTTTACGACCAATCAAACGTACATTATATTAGAGTACAAACAATAATACCTCAAAATAATAATATGAAACAGTTCACTTTATTGAAGGCAATTTATCAAAAACTCATTAATTAATTAAGTGGTTTACGATACAAGCATACAATAGAACGACAATTTTTATTAAGATTGATTTATAGAACAATGTGGTATATTTCAGGGAAAACCAAAGCATCCAATGTCAAATGTTCATTTATTTGTATTAAGTAAGAAAAAATGTAGGTACGTCCTATGTTGTATATCACTGTAAAGATTTTTATGGTTTGTTGCAATAGATTTTATTCGCATAGGTAATTTTTAAGATAAGTATAGAAAACATATTACCTACACTCGTTTTGATTTTTTGTTATTGCCCTCGACTCGTTTTCAAGTGTTAAAGGTGTTTTGAATTACACATAAGAAATCTGATGTCTATTTTTATACACCTATATACCTTGTTAAAACATTATCAGAGAGGCGGTCCAGATGGATAGGCCACATACTACGCCACGACAATCTCCTGCACACCATAATGGAGGGCATGACTGAGGGTACGAATGCTAGGGGGCGTCCGCGTCGAGAGTACCTTGAACAATTATTTGAGGATATGGGCTGCGCATCTTACATGGAGCTGAAGAGGGCTGCGGAGGACCGGACGAGATGGAAAACTAGATGCAGATCTTTGCTGCAAACCAATCCGTAGGATTGAGACTGCAGAAGAAGATATACATATTTGGCTAGTTTCATCTGTATGTATACGACTGTTGCTATGAAAATAATAACCGTCTAAGGGACATAAAAATAGATATCGCTCGCAGCACCCAATCAAGGATAGTGTAAAAAGTAAAAAAAAAAGATTTGATTGTAATAATATAATCAGAATAAAGAATAATTAAATCATACTTCAATAATATTTTACTGTGTTATTGTGCCAAACAAACAAACCGAAGAGACCATAAAAACTGGTAAGAGAGATGCGATGTCCCTCACAGAAGCGAAGTAGATAATAATATTATGTCCCGATG
The DNA here is from genome assembly GCA_963576905.1 of Mystacides longicornis. Taxonomy (NCBI): domain Eukaryota; kingdom Metazoa; phylum Arthropoda; class Insecta; order Trichoptera; family Leptoceridae; genus Mystacides; species Mystacides longicornis. The sequence continues at coordinate 22,751,152 of OY756433.1, read as the reverse complement.
AAAAAGGATAGATGTTGGCCTATTTGCCAACTCCTTAAAGCCTAGTTCAGACTAGGTCGAGTAGCGAGTAATTTAGTAGATAACTTACAGTCTGGCTAAAAAGAGTAGAAAATAATTGAGGGCGCTGCAGTCGTTTGTATGGCAACATTTAATAAGTACCTACTCTACATTTATAAAGTAAAGTATTGTAACCGCCAAATTATTTAAAAAAAAAAATACTATTCAATGTGGTATCATATGAAATGCTTTGTAGAGGTTATTTAAAATAATTTAATAACGAACTGTACCAGCCATGGCATTAAAAACGAGATGGAAAAAATCTATGCAAAACGAGTAAAAAAACAAGAGATAATATAATGGGTGCTGTAATCCACAAAATGGTGCTTACAACTGTTTACTATTCTATGGCCGAATTTCAATCATATAAATGTCAAAATGTTTAAACATAACCTATAATATATTTGTAAGCGAATATTATAGGAATATACAAAAAAAATATGTCGGAAAAATATCCAAATTAGTAAAAGGTACTTAATTTTTTTAAAAATGAATTGGATGTTGTATTTACCAGTTAGAATTGCTGTCCATTCCTAAACATTTATAATGTCAGACAACAAACTATGTTCAGTGTTGCCAGAGTGATAACATTTTAGTTCATCAATAATTAATTTCTACTCTTTTTAGCCAGACTGTACACGCTACTCGACCACATACCGTTCACACTATATTCGAGTAGAGTTCATTAGTACCAAACGTCATTTTTGTCACAACTACTATGAATGGTTCCAGCTAATGAATATAGGTTTAAGTTTGAAGTAGTGTTACGATACGTTTCAGTACTAAATTACTCACCGCTCGACTAAAATACTCGACCAATATGAACTAGGCTTAAGCGGTAGACTTGATGGACTAAAACACGAAATTATTAAAACTTCCCCAGTAGTCCTTATTCTTATTGAATGACAACTCCCTATAGGGCCTAGCCTTAGAACATTATGGACTCGTTGGGATTCCGCATAACATCAGCCTCACGTCAACATCAGCTGATTACGCCATTTCTTATGAAGTGGTGTGGAGTGAAGTGGCATTTGCGAAGTAATTGGGTACACTAGCGGTTACGACACCGGCTTTCGCACTGTTTCGTGTGGAGGTCGTGGGTTCGATCCCAGATGCCTACATATTCCTCTTTCACGACACAAGCTTTAAGTAGCTTACTGTGAAAGAATCAAAGAGTGTATTTGGGTTCACTTTGAGTGAGCACAGATTCATTTTTTATAAAAATAAAATAAAATAAAAAAAATGTCTTCAGGTTGATAGTTGAGGGTAAGACGGGCCATGATTGTTCACCATAGCTACCTCAACACAGTGAATGGTACTAGCCATTAATTTGTTTTATGTCGAATGAGTCTTTATTAATTCATTGATTTAAATGAACAGTGCGTAGGTACCTAATAATATAAATTAAAATGAATGTCATGATAAATAATTAGAGACCAGTTGATTGTCGTCACAGTACCAAGAACGGATTCGCGTGGTTTCACCATGATATCAACATCTATTCCATGAATTTTCCATTGTAACAATATTTAGCGACTAAAATTCGTCACGCAAACACAAATATTTGCCTTTTTCTTGAAGAATTCTTCTGCAATATTTATTTTTGTTGACTACAGAAGTTTATAGTATAAATAAATAAATAACACTAGTCTATACATAGATGTTAATATAGCTGGCGGAACTTAATGCTTGAAGCATTCTCTACGAGTCAACCGGTCCCGTCCAATCTGAGTCAGGATTCTAGCCCCGAGTAGAAATTTCAAGTGAAAAAACATATGTCGGCTCCTTTGTCACTAGGCTACCCAGGTCGGTAATATGCCCTGATACTATCAATTTGGTTTTTATCCATTGGACCTCAAGATGTAACAATTTTTAAAATGAGGGATTCCAGATATAGACATTTTACCAATTACCCAATGTAACAAAAGGTTTTTTTTTAAGGGGATTTTTTTGCGCTCCGACCTGTAGTGGTATATTGTGCTTGCCCTACTTGCTCATGGCGTTTCCCAATTAGATCTTCCCCACTAATCCTAACAAAGGGTAACATTATTTAAATCTCTCAATGAAAGGATACACTCAGAATGGGTGGTGCAAACAGATAATATTTATATTTTAATACCAATAATTTCATGATTATTAAAAGTGTTTCAAATAAATTAATACTGCTAACAGCACGACATTCTCACTAATACTTGCAAAAAAATAATTAATTAGTTCAAGTACTTCGTGTTTGATCAATATTACCGTAATATTGATTTGAACGCGAATGAAAATATTTTTATGAGCGAGGGAAGGGCTCACACGTCTGCTAGTATGCCAGCTATAACTGTAAGTAGGTAAGTAAGCACATATCTAACAACTAGCTGCCCCAGCTGTATATTTCCGCACGGCAATTTCGGAAAAAATTTGACAAACATTTAAAAAAGCTTGCCAAATAGCTTGTAAAATAAAATTATGGACGGTATTTTTCTTCTTCTTCTTAATTTAGGCCTTGTGGCGATCTAATAAAACTTATGTATGTAAATAATTTTTGTAATTGATTGGGCATTCCACCCATAGAGGGTGATTTGTGATATAAATAATTTTAATAATTTAGTAGTAATTATTTGGTTAAAGACATTTATTGAGAAATTTATTACTATGTTTATTTTGTTTGTTGCTATTTTTATATGAAACCAAGTAAATTGAAATGTTTTCTTTACGTAATGAAAAAAGAAAAAAAAAAACGAGTTGGTGGAGACTTTGATCTTGAAATAGTTTTTAATATTCAATCTTTCTGCTTATACAAATCCTGTAATGACGAGTTTATCGGCTCCGGTTGGTGTGTGGGTGTTGTATCACATGGAAAGCTGGGTGCGGATGTTCATTCGTAGATCATCGGAGTAGCGGTGGTAAAGAAGTGACGCCGGTCATCTCTTTCCAAAAAAATTTAGGTGGGGAATTTTTTATGATTTTTATACCTACTGTCCAGGGTTCATTGCTCAGTATCTTAGGAATCTCTGCGATCTTTAAAAATTCATATGGCGCCCATTTATAATTTGAGATGTAGGTTGAGTTAGTCGGCAATTAGCTCTCCGTTGATCTACAGTAATGGCTGGTTAGGTAGGTCTGCGTCATATAGGATGGAGTGGGGGAAGTCGGTCGCGGCGAATCGCGAGACGATGGTTTTTTGAGGAAAAATAAATTTCAAAATAATGGTTTTCAAATTTCTTTTTTTGGGTGGGAGTGTATTGTAACAGACGTTTTTCTATGTGGATTATAATTCAAATTAGGCGCGCGTCCGTCGCAAAGAAGTTAGTTCACACTGTCGGCGTTTGGGGGCGTTAGTAGTGACGCGAGTCGAGACGGCGAAAACAATGTAGGTAAATCAGAAATAACTAATTGCCGTCATGGACGGATTATAAAATGTTCGAGAGGTTTAATCAGCCGGACATTCCTGCGTTGAATCTGTGAAGGGAGAGGTTTCCCTCTGTGTGTGTTTTCTGATATTAAGCAGAACGATGTAATTGCGTGCTAAGTGTGTGTCGGAGTTTAAGTTTAAAGTGATTCTAATCGTTACCCGCCGTAAACAGAAGGTGAGAAATTTCTGTCTAATTTAGTAAATCAATCGATTGTAATGTTCATGTGGGTATTTCGCATAGATTCTAATTTGCAACGCTTTCTGAATCTTTTCAGAAGGGCGGGTTCTAATCTGCGGGTCAAAAAAAACTAATTCTTTCCGGGAGACACTGCCGTGACCTTGAGGGTCAGCCATACGGGTTTTATGCAAAGCGTTGAGACATCAGTACTGCATTCTTTCGTTCGAGTATATTATACTGAGGAGTTCATATTGCCGAGAGGGAGTCGACGGAAGAAGTAATTGTGAGAAACAAGCCACTTGAGGGAGGCTGCATAGTATCGAGTCAGTCATTCGTGGAAGCATTCGTCGAACTACTTTGAACGAGTTAAGTAATAAACATCCATTTAATTTGTCGTGTGTGTTCGGCGAATTCCATCTCCTTTTCATTCGTCCATGGGAAAATGCCTGGCTGACCTTGAACTTACAGCACCCACGTACCTGTAGCCGTATTGTTTTCTACTTCTTTGAAAATTTATGTACATTCTAAGAATATCCGATAATATAGATGATTTAAGTTGAACTTTGATTTAATAATTGATTGAGACAACCAGTATTTAGGATTGTCTGCTACTGGGTTTCTATTGAGAATTATGAACGTATAGATTAATAATTCGAAAGCTGTACCAATCTCGCCTTTTGTAATGTTATGATTTGTTGAATAGAAACGTAAGGTGAAAATATGATTTATTGAATTTAAATTTATTGAAGTATAATATGCTTCATCCAGTGCTTATATTGAAATTTGAATTTATTCTAGTCGTTAAGAGACGACGATTTGATATGTAATTTGTCTAAGCAAATGATTTTTCGTTTCAATAAAAGATTCATCTGTATTAATTTTATACTTTCTTTTATTTAGTATTTTGTAGAAGTTTCCCCGCTTGATGAGAGGAGATTTTCTTAAAGAACTCACTACCTGAGAATATTGAGTAAAGCTGGGCTGGAATTAAATTTCTTTTGTGTTGGATTAGACCAACAATAATTATACCTTTCAAAAGGAGTGGCCACAGGGGTTTGTTTATCTGATAGTCGAAGACTTCTGGCAGACTCTCCCCGGTGTGTGGGTTCTGCTTGGCTTATCCAAGCTCAGCAGAATCCGTCACATAATTGGCGCCCAACGTGGGGCCTTTTGAAAGGGCGGAAAAAGGGCTTTTGAAGTTTCCTCCTGTCAAGCCGCGGGGACTGTGTGCAATTTTTGTGAATTTATATAATATAATCTTGTCTCTCTTCTCATTTTCGACGCGGATGTCCCATTAGTTTGTAAGGTAAACTATGTATTAATTATCTTTTGTACAAATGTATGGTGGGTGTGCTAAAATTTAACAATATTGTGTGGAAAAAAACTGGTCGGTGAACAATAGAGGTCACAGTTCACGGGGTGGGTAGTCCATTTTTCTGCTGAATTTTTATAAAGTTGTAACATGATATACCTACAGTAACAACTTGAAAAGTTTTTATATGTGGCAAGAACAATATTAATCAATTTTTTTATTTATTGGAAAGTGAGTTGCAATAAATTATAAATTTTATTCTACTTTTGGACTTTTCCTAATTTGTAAATTTGAATTAAACTTTTTGGTGTTTCAAAAGTTAAAAGAATTTTTTTGTTTCTAAAGCGCATAACTTTTAAAATCGAACCCCATATAAAATTTTTGCTAAACGGAGCACTCAACCTATTTGATTTGATTTCAGCTTTCACGATTTTTGTGACCTTCGGGACCTCTGTCATTCCATCACCCGTGTCCTGGGACTCAAGCCGTCTTTGGGAGCCGTTCCGCACTGATTGGCCTGGCCTCGCCGTGTCTAAATATCCACAAGGAACCCGGTTGGGTAATAATAGTAAATAATTATTTTCCTTTTTGTTTGGCACTTTCTATGTCCCATGTTTTTGTGGCCTGAGCATTGTGCGGATTAAGGTTGTATGAATGTGAATGCTGAATACGTAGGGTGAGACTTTGAATAATTTCAGGTTTGGCTTTGATTTTTATTTATGAAACATTAGGGTAGGCAAAGAGAAAGCTGGGGGTCAGACATTCTATAGCTTAGAACCACTCTATCGCGTTAGTAGAAAGCGGTAGAAAATACCTATTTAGGCGTGTAACCATGGAAGGAGAGAAATACTTAGAAGTAAAAGTTCCAGTGACTGACATAGTCGTCAGCTCCGTGTCGTCTGACGGAGATTTCCGATACCAAGGCAATATCGGAAATTCAAACGACATTAGGGTCGGCTTATTATTAAGAGAAAGAGGATTGAGAAGGAGCGCTGGTCGAGCAGCACTCATGGTGGACCTTTGGTCGCACCCGTTTCCAAATCCTGGAGTACAGTGGCTTGCTGGATGCCGTGTACAGCGATTAGGGTGACTCACCAGTAATGATTTTTGTATATATATTTTATTTTATTTAGGTTAATTTAGTATTAAGGCAAAGATTTATATGTAGGTATGTGTAGTATGGAGCCAAAGATATTTTAAAGATAGAAGTACCAATGTAAAACGACCGATAGGTCCAATTAGATTATAAGTGTATATATTAGTTAGTAGGTATAGTTAGGTTATAATTTATTTATTGTATGCTATAATTGTAAATAGTGAATATTAGGTTAAGTCAATTTACGCTTCAACCATTTGTCGGTACGGAGTTTATGCTCTAAATTATTAATTACTCTATTCATGCAGAAAGGGTAATATATAAAAAAAAAATCGATATAAGATGTTTCTGGAAGGAATAGAACGCAGTAAATGAGAAATTACGGTTTTATAGGGAAAAAGAATATAATTTAAAGTGAAGTTGGATACATAAATATGCATCTCTCAAGAGTACATTCGATCCAAACGACACTAGGGTATTTCGTTAATACCAAGCGAAAATCAGAATTCGGTTGACGGGGAAATTCTTACAACTCAAATATGTAACCCTTAAGGGTACATGAGCGAAGAAGATTAGGCCCTTTGTTAAGAAACGAGGAAAAATTAGGAATATTTTTCTTTTAGAAAAAAGTTGAGGTATTAGTTAATGAAGAAGGAGGTACGCGTGGTGTACCCACCTTAAAACAGGCGACTTATAGGGTCGAGTATTACGCGAATGAATGATTGTTTACGTGAATATGTAGCTCTTACGAGTGCATTAGTGAAACAAACATGGCAAAGGTATTGCGATAATACCGAGTCGAATACCGTATTAGGAATGGAAAGGAATGTAATGTAGTGGAGGAAACCGAAAAGTGATGATGTTTGTTCATTCATAATATGTAACCCTGCGAGGGTACATCAGAATGTGAACTGGTCACCTACTAACAAGTTATTCGAATATGTGAAAGATAGTTCTACGCTCCCAGTAGAGACCTAGCGAATTAGTTGGTGGGCGCATTAAGCAATCTCACTCTGTCTGGACGTTATAGGTTAGGTGGTGCCTGTGGGATTGAAAGTTGAAAGAACGGTTGGCGCAGTGAAAGTAAAAGGTATGAAAGGTGATATTAAGATTTAAGGAGAATGAATAATTGTGAGATGTCTGTAGCGATCTTGTTGAGTGATGTTCAGAGCACAGAAGCAGAGGTGCTGGAACGGGGCCTGCGTAGTAGCCTTATTGAATGTAAAGATTTTCGTCGCAATTGGTGAGGTCCGATTGGTGCGGATTGGCCTCGGAGGTTGCCGAGTGTTGGGACCGAGTGGTCTTTGTAAATAAAAAAAAAATATATATACATATGATGTTAAATTACTCTAAGATCGATTACGATCTAATAAAACTTATGTATGTAAATAATTTTTGTAATTGATTGGGCATTCCACCCATAGAGGGTGATTTGTGATATAAATAATTTTAATAATTTAGTAGTAATTATTTGGTTAAAGACATTTATTGAGAAATTTATTACTATGTTTATTTTGTTTGTTGCTATTTTTATATGAAACCAAGTAAATTGAAATGTTTTCTTTACGTAATGAAAAAAGAAAAAAAAAAACGAGTTGGTGGAGACTTTGATCTTGAAATAGTTTTTAATATTCAATCTTTCTGCTTATACAAATCCTGTAATGACGAGTTTATCGGCTCCGGTTGGTGTGTGGGTGTTGTATCACATGGAAAGCTGGGTGCGGATGTTCATTCGTAGATCATCGGAGTAGCGGTGGTAAAGAAGTGACGCCGGTCATCTCTTTCCAAAAAAATTTAGGTGGGGAATTTTTTATGATTTTTATACCTACTGTCCAGGGTTCATTGCTCAGTATCTTAGGAATCTCTGCGATCTTTAAAAATTCATATGGCGCCCATTTATAATTTGAGATGTAGGTTGAGTTAGTCGGCAATTAGCTCTCCGTTGATCTACAGTAATGGCTGGTTAGGTAGGTCTGCGTCATATAGGATGGAGTGGGGGAAGTCGGTCGCGGCGAATCGCGAGACGATGGTTTTTTGAGGAAAAATAAATTTCAAAATAATGGTTTTCAAATTTCTTTTTTTGGGTGGGAGTGTATTGTAACAGACGTTTTTCTATGTGGATTATAATTCAAATTAGGCGCGCGTCCGTCGCAAAGAAGTTAGTTCACACTGTCGGCGTTTGGGGGCGTTAGTAGTGACGCGAGTCGAGACGGCGAAAACAATGTAGGTAAATCAGAAATAACTAATTGCCGTCATGGACGGATTATAAAATGTTCGAGAGGTTTAATCAGCCGGACATTCCTGCGTTGAATCTGTGAAGGGAGAGGTTTCCCTCTGTGTGTGTTTTCTGATATTAAGCAGAACGATGTAATTGCGTGCTAAGTGTGTGTCGGAGTTTAAGTTTAAAGTGATTCTAATCGTTACCCGCCGTAAACAGAAGGTGAGAAATTTCTGTCTAATTTAGTAAATCAATCGATTGTAATGTTCATGTGGGTATTTCGCATAGATTCTAATTTGCAACGCTTTCTGAATCTTTTCAGAAGGGCGGGTTCTAATCTGCGGGTCAAAAAAAACTAATTCTTTCCGGGAGACACTGCCGTGACCTTGAGGGTCAGCCATACGGGTTTTATGCAAAGCGTTGAGACATCAGTACTGCATTCTTTCGTTCGAGTATATTATACTGAGGAGTTCATATTGCCGAGAGGGAGTCGACGGAAGAAGTAATTGTGAGAAACAAGCCACTTGAGGGAGGCTGCATAGTATCGAGTCAGTCATTCGTGGAAGCATTCGTCGAACTACTTTGAACGAGTTAAGTAATAAACATCCATTTAATTTGTCGTGTGTGTTCGGCGAATTCCATCTCCTTTTCATTCGTCCATGGGAAAATGCCTGGCTGACCTTGAACTTACAGCACCCACGTACCTGTAGCCGTATTGTTTTCTACTTCTTTGAAAATTTATGTACATTCTAAGAATATCCGATAATATAGATGATTTAAGTTGAACTTTGATTTAATAATTGATTGAGACAACCAGTATTTAGGATTGTCTGCTACTGGGTTTCTATTGAGAATTATGAACGTATAGATTAATAATTCGAAAGCTGTACCAATCTCGCCTTTTGTAATGTTATGATTTGTTGAATAGAAACGTAAGGTGAAAATATGATTTATTGAATTTAAATTTATTGAAGTATAATATGCTTCATCCAGTGCTTATATTGAAATTTGAATTTATTCTAGTCGTTAAGAGACGACGATTTGATATGTAATTTGTCTAAGCAAATGATTTTTCGTTTCAATAAAAGATTCATCTGTATTAATTTTATACTTTCTTTTATTTAGTATTTTGTAGAAGTTTCCCCGCTTGATGAGAGGAGATTTTCTTAAAGAACTCACTACCTGAGAATATTGAGTAAAGCTGGGCTGGAATTAAATTTCTTTTGTGTTGGATTAGACCAACAATAATTATACCTTTCAAAAGGAGTGGCCACAGGGGTTTGTTTATCTGATAGTCGAAGACTTCTGGCAGACTCTCCCCGGTGTGTGGGTTCTGCTTGGCTTATCCAAGCTCAGCAGAATCCGTCACAATTAAAACGACCAAATTTAATCCTACCGTAATACCATTAATAAATAAATAATTTCGCCAAAATGTTTTAGGATTCTCCTTAATCTCCGGTAAGGTCTTATTAGTTCACTTCAGCCTTCTTCTTGTGATCAGTACTGGACAAAGGCCTCCCTCTTGGACTTCTTTGGACTTTTTTTAAGATATGTTAATTACAAGTTTTTTTTTTACTAGTAATCAACATTCATCATTTAAGAACGTGATTCTACAAGCATGCACTGATAGCCTTTTATATATTCGATCCTAAGTAGGTATGCGGCATGCCTCAACCTCAACGACATGACATTGACAAATTTGTACTTTACACATTGGCGTATCCTCCACTATTACATCATCGCATCATGCCATGGTGATATAATCACGAATATAGGTACTCGAAGTAATAGGAATAGGTACTGTTGAAAAAAATGACACGCGGGGGAAATCACATCGAATAACTTAGACAAAAAGCGCAATATTTAAACTCCAAGTTGTTGTCGGTAGTACCTATATCATGCTGATGTTGGTTTGTCCGAACCCTGGCTCTGCCCATACATTCTTTGCTTACCTTCTTACTTTTCATTTTGGTTAACTGTTAATAGTTTTCTGTTTTTAGATCGTGTAAATATAAAATCAGCGTTATTCATTGGAAGACCTTTTCAACTGAATATTCTTGGGATCTCTCATGTTAAGGTGCATTTATATACCAAACGATCAAAGACCCAGAGCTTGAAAATAGAGTATATTTTCCTAATGGTTGATACTGGACACCATGGAAACAACAACTTATTAGTAGGTGATGACAGTTTTTTCTGGTTATTATTTCTTTGGTGACCATACCAACGTTAGGAAAATATACTTACTCTATTTTTCAAGCTCTAGGTCTTTGTTCATTTGGTATAAATGTACCTTTACTAAACTTGCGAATCCCAGTTTAAATTTGGTCAAAGAGCAACGACACATTCTATTGAGTCTGAATTAAATGTCGAATTGTCAGTTTATTTCTTACTGTACATAAAAGTTTTTCAATGCCCCACAACTGATTTTGTTACGAAATCATCAAATGGACGAGAATGTATGCAATCCTTTAACAGCTTCCCCTATTCTGAGTTTCCGTGATATTTACGCTGGCGTGAAACAACAAAATTTTGTATGGAAACGTGTATAGCGCCCCTACAGAAAACTTTGGAAAGCTCCGCAGGCCAGCCCGTCAGTTTCTCACTTACGTTAATGAGTACAATTCGGAAATAGGGTAGGTACAGTTTATTTAAATAAATAAATAATAGATAATTTATCTTTTCGACCGTGGCTACTTGGTGGAACATACTTCGAACTTATTTTAAAGAAACAAAATATTTAGTTTTTTCCACAATTTTATTCAGCTAACCGGTTTTCGAAGACCGTACGTCTTCTTCGTCAGGCTAGTAGATGTTAACTAAATTACAAAAAGTGATCCAACAGAAAATAGAAGCTATATAAATCAAAATTAGAGAGACAAAACAATATTATTCTTACACACTAGAAAGAGACAGAAACAATGCGGATGGTCAAACAAAGGCAAGTAAAGATGTTATTAAGTGCTCCAAAACAAATTTTTAAACGGAGAGAGTTAATAATAACAAAAGACATACCTAATCCATACCTCGAAAACTGATTCTATATTATTATTATATTTAAAAGAGAAAGTTTTTGTTTATATTTTTTTCCCGAACATAGATACCTAGCTGTATGACAAAGAATGTAATAAGAAAGAGGAGACAGGGGTGGAGAACTGATACAACAAAATAAAAAAAAAAAAAAAAAAATAATAATAATAATGTTGTATAATCTAGCATAGACTTCCAAATAAAAAATATATATCGACGGTCAAAAGGTAATAGGGGATAAGCGACAAAAACCTAATTGTTCAGGAGAGCAGTTTAAAGTTTGAAATTTCATAAAAATGCACATAACTTTTTTATTTATTGTCATATTTTTAAAATTGAAACAGTTATCGGATGAAAAAAAATAAATGTAATTATTTTTAATTTCATCACTTTGATTCAAAGTTGCTTTTTGTGGTTTTATGTCGCTTAGATCAATTGATCTTATTTTTCTTTAGAGGTAATTCGGCATAAGTTACCTCATCACAGAAAATAACTAAGGGTAAAGAAGACTTAGCTACATTCGACATCCTCATACCAAAAGGTAATAGGTCATAAGCGACATGACTGTAGAATAGCTAAAACGGGTAAAGAAGGATAAGTGACGATTAACATCATTGTACCAATTGGTAATGGAGCATAAGAAACAGTGCTTATAAAAAACATCGAGAGGTAGTTAGAGATTAGCGACACTGTAAGTGGATTGACCAAAGGGTAAAGAGGTACATCAGCACATCAAGATTTTTATACCAAACGGAAAATGGGAACATCCAACGCACTGCATTATCTGGACAAATTGGTAGTGTGGATTGAACGCCACACCTTTAAAATTATAAAATCACAACCACCATGTTTTTTCTTTAAAATAAGACTTACCCATTGGTTACTGCCTGAATTTAAAGAGTCATACAAAATCATAAACGGATATCTTTATAAGAAGGTAATCTAATTTTTTTAGTTTCATTTTAATTTTCAAATCTTTGCAAACACACAGTTTTTTTAATACATAATAACAAATAGACATAAAACCAGCAAATTATGCCAACATTTTTTTTACTTGATATACACTACCTACACAAAGAAAAAGAAAAACACTTAAAAGCTAGACGGGCATGTCACTGAGCCCGAAAATCCACCAGGGCGCATACCTCGACTCTTGCCATGACGGGTTCCAGACACCCGGCATCAGTACCCTCATCATAATGTATACAACATGGACACCAGTATGGGGATTGGGGAAGATAAGGAAAGAGGAAAAGGGAAGACGAAAATAGATCGGAGGGCCCCCGCCTATGCCCGATGAGACACAGAACCTATCAGGGATCCAATTATGGACCTCTTAAACATAGAAAGGGATACATGAAAGATGTCTATACAAAAAATGCGTTAGAATTATCCGATGAAAGATGAATGAAAAAAATTTGCAGGTAATAAGTGCTGCACCTCGGTTGTTTAAAAGTAAGTGTCGTCCTGGTCAATCTGATTGGGCAGTTGAAAAAAAAATATCTTAGAGGTTACTGTCGATTATATTATGGGTTATTTTATATAAGAAAGAAGGCAACGTGCGCCTGTTCTCTAAGGTCATTATTTTATAAGAAGCATCTAAAATCTTAAATATAATAAATATTTACTCTGTACTTTCTCCAACCTGTCAATATACGTGATGTATTGGGGACTCCAAACCACAGTAGCAAAGTCGAGATAACTTCACACATATATAAAGTATTTTTAGTTTTTCTATTGACTTTAATGGCTTAGATACTCATAACAAATCCCAGTTGTTAAAATGCCTTGTTCGTGGTCATATCAATATGAGTTCTTAGTGTCATTTTGCTGTCCACCAGTGCCTCGAGATCCCTGATAACGAGACATCTCCTCAAGGAAATTTCATTAATTTTATAGTCCTATGGAGGGGCTCCTTTCGTCTTGTGAAGGATATCGCGTTTCATTCATCAACTTTGAGGAACAGTTGGTTTCTAGCACAGTATTGAAAGAGGTCGACCTGAAAAGATTTCGCGTCCTTAAAATGACTTGTCCTTTGGTAGACCTTTGTGTTAAGAAAATCAGAAGATCTATAGCATTGCTGGATAATATCATTAATGTACCTACATGCTGAAGAGAATTGGGCACAGGTGAGAACTCTGCGGTACACCGGACACTCAACGTCTAAGCGTCTGAATAATCTAATCCAATCTATTCCAAACTCCTTTTACGCCCCACTTAAAGGCACATGGAGGCAACAAGAGCTTCCAATACGCTCGATCTTGCGCAATGTTTATGACCTCAGATATAGCAAATCACGATATGAATGGGTCTTTCTCGTCTTCGGGATCCTGATGGGAGGAAATACAGCACTCTCATTGGCTTACTTTTATTCGGCATCCTTAACACATGTCCCAGCCAAGTCCATCTCCTCTCCATAATGGTTGTAGTGATGAGCTCACGCTGGGTTCGCCGGCTGCTGATGCGGTGGTACCATCTTACACCCACAAATCTTCTGATAATTTAATCAAATAATTATTTGTTTTAATTAAATAAAACTTTTATCTCTATATTTCATTAAATATCTACTTGTTGTATACATGGGATTTTTCGACATTCTCATGATTAGGAGTTTCGGAGACTTGATCATTACCACCTAATGGCGAATGTTGTTAACGTAAAGTGATCACACTAAGTCAGCCTTCAAAATAACAGTACAGACGGTCGTAAGTCCGTAATGTTTTGTTCCATATAAAAATCGAAAATCAGTAATGAATTGTTATTTATTAGTTGTAACATATTCATATATTATTATAATTATTTGTATAGCTCTGATAAGTCCATACATAATAATATGTACATAGATACGTAAATAAAGGTTTCTTTTCACACTATTCTTTGTTAGGTAGGTATGCGGTATCTTTATTATCTACGTTAGCTAGACTCCAGAGTTCACAAAGGTACTTTTCAGACAAAAACTAAATATTAAGGGGAAGGATGTAGGCAGTAGGTAATGGAAATTACATGACCTGCCCTTGTGGTTTAGTCGGTAGGTACCATAGGCCTATTATGTCTTAATTGATAATGATATGAGTATGGAAATTGGGAGAAGATTTTTTTCAGCTAACCGTAGCTATTTCGGTCTCACTGGACAATAGTTAAAGTCACGCCTTATATCTAAGAAGGCTAAAGCCACTCTAAATAAGACATTAATTATACCAGTCCTAACATATGCCTCAGAGACCTGGACACTGTCTAACCATGACGAAAACAGGCTGAACGCGCTTGAAAGGAAAATCCTACGCAGAATACATTGCCCTATATTATGGTCAAACTTAGTGCAAAGGTACAACACTCTATGATCTCTACAAGGATATCAGCGTAGTCAGGTTCAAACAAATAATTAGTTTAGCATCGATTCTCTTATACAATTTTTTTCTGATCGTACTATGGCTGTAAGTGTGGGTGAAGGCGTTATTTTGTCATGTCCCTGTAAGTGTTGTTGACTGCTTTGTATCATCTTGACGTGGTTCCTGTCCACTGATCTACATAGCCAGAATATTGTTTCTCTTTTTAATATAATTTTTGTTCTGACGTGAAGCTAGAAGGGCCTTTTACACCATTTTAGCATTAAACAATAATTACGGTATTATATTTATTTTTTACTGTGCTTTCCTATTGAAATTGTATTATCCGAATTATACTAATTTATGTATATTGTTTGTTTTCCTTGTAATTTAAATTCTTATGTATTTTGTATATCTATTTTTCTTTGCTATACTGATTTTGTATGATTTGTAACATGTGATGATCGCAAGAGTCCCGCAAGGGACCTACGGGTTGATAAGAGAGAATAAAGAATTAAGATTAACAGACTGCGCTGGCTGGGTCATTTGCACCGTATGGAGGATCTGGAGCTCCAGAAAAAGGGTGTTGTTTAATAACACAAACGGTAGAAGAAGCGTCGGAAGACTAAAACTAAGATGGCTGGATGACGTTGTCGCGGACTGTCGGGTTCTGGGGCAGCAAAACTGGAGGGTGGCAGCCAGTGACAGATCGGGATGGAGAAGCTTTTTGGATGCAGCTTAGACCCACCACGGATTGTATGTAACGCTGAAAATGATGATGATTATGTCTAAATTACTGGATTACCTACTAACCTACATAAGAGTTTTTATGCTCTGTCTAAGGTTAGTTGTTGATGTAATTTATTGGATACAAAAATACGTTTTATCACTTTATATTAGAAAAAAATATATAGGAATGTAGTTGTTAAAAAAACTAAAGCAGGAACTTATTGAAATAACACAATGCACCTTTGTAAAAAGCAGGTTTCATTATTTTAAATATTGTAAATGATAGGTACCTTCTTGCAAAATAGAGATTTTTTCAAATTTAGTAAAATATGCGCTATGTGGTACTAAAGTAACCAAGCAATTAGAATCTTTGGATAAAAAAACAACAGCCTTCAAGGCAACTACTCCTGTAATTAAAGACTTTCAAAATATTTTTACTCGCACCTAAGCACTATGCTGTTTCATGCGCGGTGACCATTCATTCATTCACCATGTACTTATTTAGCTTCTATGGCGATTTTTTTTAAGTAAGTAAATAAAAAAATTATAATCAGTCACAAAGTGTGGTAGGAAGGTTATTAGAACTTTTACTTCCGGGTAAAGGATCTAGGTCTTATATTATTACTAAGCAGTCTTTAAAACGATTTAACTTATCATAGAAGCTAAGCAATTGAAACATATCGAGGATATAATGGCCTGTACAAGTGTACACATCTGAATACGCGCGGTAACGTAAGCAATGCAAAATTGCATGCAACGCATCAAAATTCCATAGTACGCGGTGAGTAGTGTGGTTCTATGAAATAAGCGCATCGATAAATATCTAATTGAGTACAAAAATGTGATAAAAATTGCTGTAAGCACCAATTAATAAATTATCAATATAAAGTAATACGGCGTAAGCGACAGGTTTGTATTAAAATTGTAAATGGTAGTACGATTTAAGCGACATATCAATATCAATTTTGATTTTAGTAATTGGGTATAAGCGACAGCTCTATTGTAAACTTGCAAACGAAAGTAAGATATAACCGACAGTTTAATATCAAATAAGAATAAGTAATTGGGTATAAGGGACAACTATAGAGTAAATTTGTTGGTGGTAGTAAGGTATAACCGACGCATCATGTTTTTGCCGACAAAGGTAAAGACGCATAAGTTCCAGCTTTCAAAACAGGTGGAAATGGTAAAGAGTCATAAGTGCCCGGAGTATCTATGCCAAGGAGAAGTATACAGACATTACCGACTATAAATAAAAAATAATGCCATTTTTACACAGGTACAAGCGCCCTAAGGGTAAAAAAGACCTAAAAATCGGTCGGTTACACCAAAAAGACACTATGAAAATGCATTTTTTTCCCGGGGCATAAGTGACAAAAAATTCATCGTAGAGCCGTGGGAGTGAGCGCATTCGAAAGAGCGGAAAATTTTAAGTAAGATGGCATTCATAACTCATTTTTGACCAAAGTGTCGCTTATCCCCTATTACCTTTTAACCGTCGATATTATAACAAAACTATAAAATTATTTTATCTTGTACAGAGACTTAATATGTAATGTATTATACATGACATGGAGCAAAAAAAAAGTAATATTAATATTATTAGTATTATATAGGTAGGCATATTATGTAAATTATAGAAATGTTTTTTCGTGTAAAAAACAATAGGCAATTTATTATACAGAGTTTAAAACTACTATCCAAAAGCAACCTATTATACAAGACCATTTATTGTACAAAAAAATATAATAATAATAAGTATATAGGCCATAGGTATATTATGTAAATTAATGGAGATATTTTATCGTGTACAAAACAAAGGCAATTTAATATACTGGACATAAATTTAATGTACAAGGCTTAAAGTAATAATAATTATAGTAATAAATATATAGGTCTATATACCTATGTCCTATATATTTATTACTATAATTATTATTACTTTAAGCCTTGTACATTAAATTTATGTCCAGTATATTAAATTGCCTTTGTTTTGTACACGATAAAATATCTCCATTAATTTACATAATATACCTATGGCCTATATACTTATTATTATTATATTTTTTTGTACAATAAATGGTCTTGTATAATAGGTTGCTTTTGGATAGTAGTTTTAAACTCTGTATAATAAATTGCCTATTGTTTTTTACACGAAAAAACATTTCTATAATTTACATAATATGCCTACCTATATAATACTAATAATATTAATATTACTTTTTTTTTGCTCCATGTCATGTATAATACATTACATATTAAGTCTCTGTACAAGATAAAATAATTTTATAGTTTTGTTATAATATATATTTTTTATTTGGAAGTCTATGCTAGATTATTCAACATTATTATTATTATTTTTTTATTTTTTTTATTTTGTTGTATCAGTTCTCCACCCCTGTCTCCTCTTTCTTATTACATTCTTTGTCATACAGCTATGTACCTATCTATGTTCGGGAAAAAAATATAAACAAAAACTTTCTCTTTTAAATATAATAATAATATAGAATCAGTTTTCGAGGTATGGATTAGGTACTATGTATTAACGACAATGTCTTTTGTTATTATTAACTCTCTCCGTTTAAAAATTTGTTTTGGAGCACTTAATAACATCTTTACTTGCCTTTGTTTGACCATCCGCATTGTTTCTGTCTCTTTCTAGTGTGTAAGAATAATATTGTTTTGTCTCTCTAATTTTGATTTATATAGCTTCTATTTTCTGTTGGATCACTTTTTGTAATTTAGTTAACATCTACTAGCCTGACGAAGAAGACGTACGGTCTTCGAAAACCGGTTAGCTGAATAAAATTGTGGAAAAAACTAAATATTTTGTTTCTTTAAAATAAAATAAATAATAGATAAATCTTCCAAAGGATCTAACTGATTTTGAAAATGTTTACTGAAAAACTCTTTTTTATTCTGAAATTCAATTAAATTTTGGTAGAAATTTACTAAAAATTAAATAAAAAAATACATTCGAATCTTTTTTATTAATTTTTTACCCATCGCGCGTTTCTCGAACGAAGTAGGCAGAATGTGCGGTATTCCATTCTTTCCTATCCAAACTTTTCGCTTCCTCCAAACGCATAACATTCCGTATACATGCTCTTCTATTCCTGTTGCTCCTGACTAGGCCCTTCTCTAAGACGGCACCGATATGATCGGACGATGTCATTGGAGGTCGGCCTCGTCTGCGTGCACCCATTCTTTCAGATTTACATATCCTTTTAGTCATTCTCTCCTCGTTCATTCTCTCTACATGCCCAAACCACCTTAATGCATTCGAATCAAAGCATCGTATTGAATTATGTGCTGTTGAATATATTAATTATTGAAAAAAAAAACACTTGCTTATTATAATAATAAATTGACCTTTAAAGTAGGTACATATGCATAAGCAAGGGGAAATCCTTCTGTTTTATCGTATTTTTAATGAATAATAGTAGAATACACATTAAGTGAGGCTTCTTATATAATACTTAGTGCTCATACTTGAAAAATTTACCACTCTAGCAGATGTGCAGAAAGTCAACAGTGAACTAGATAATGCATGATTTCAAATTGAAACACTATTGACTGCTGTATGTATGTCACAATCAAAGGAAATGTGATAAGAGTTTTGTGCGGACTCCATTCCGATAAGAAAAACTACTGAATTGTTCGTTTCATCCAACGAACAGTCGGACGTTCTAGGGAATCTCCTGGTAGCTGGACTTATAAGGGATTAGCTGGCTTATGTTGACGTCTAGTGGTGGTCGCCGAGCAAATACTACTCATCCATGGTTTATATATATACATATAAGAGAATCACGTTTAAATATCTTCCTATGTTACAAAATAATAGGAATAAAGAAAGACATATTAATTAATTTTCTCATTTCCTTTATTACTCGCTCAATCCAAAATCGGATCATTTTCATATCAGTATCATACTTTTTTTTTGAGTAACCCTTTCGCAAAATGGAAATTAAAAAAGCAAAAAAAAACCGAGTTGTGATTTGAAAACGTTTTATTTATGAGGTTTTTTATTGATTTTTACTTCAACCATTGTTTAATTAAAATATAAAAATATAACACTTTTCTATACAAAGGTGTCAGTATAGCCGGCGGAACTTATTGCCTGAGGCAATTTTTTCCAGTCAACCGGTCCCGTCCAATCTGAGACAGGCCAACCCCGAGTAGAAATTTCAAGAGAAAAACCCCTTAGAAAAACTCTGACCCGACCCGGAATCGAACCCGGGACCCCGGATCTGAAGTCCACGCTAGTACAACTAGGCTACCGAGGTCGGTTAATTTATCACCTTTTAGAAAAATGTTGTGTTAATTTTTCAGTTTTAGGTCAAAAGGTGGAAAATTGAAAAACTCTGAAAATTGCGTAACTCGAAAACTATTTGCATTAGACCCCTGGTTAAAGGGAACAAAATTATTGCAAATAGGCTCTAGTATAATTTTTTATTATATAATTTATTTAAATATTATAATTTATAATTTTGTAGTATAATCTTTTCAAGGAATTGGTCAAGATACAAGTCACCCTGAGAATAATCTCGTTCTGATTATATTTTAGGCGAGAATTATACAGGATTCTCAAATAATATTGAGATGGTCATACGGAATAAATAAGCGCTTGGTGTCTTTTATGTATTATAATGATATGGGAAAAATCTCATTTTCGACAATTTCCTTATAATGTAGTTAAGCGTTAGCTTATACATTATGAATACAACAAGTCGTCCATACGATCGGATATAAACAACGGTAGATTTAACGATAGCATTTTTACACACGAAAACATTCAATCAACGTTTTCATAAATATTAACGGAACCCATTAATCTTGTTCCACAGGCTACATACGTATAGTCCAAATGGCAATCAAGAATACAATATCAACAATGGCGATTAGTTGACTTCATTTCGGCAAATTTGGAAGGTGGTATATGTACGTCATCGGCCCTAAATTACTAAATGTATTGTTATACCAAGTGGACAAAGATGTTCGATAGTATAATAGCCCACGTCAATTGATAGCTATTTGATGTTGTGGTTTCACAGTATTAAAATCGTAATATGCAACAATGAACTCTGGCAAAGTACTAGATGAATCTCAAAATACTGAAACTATTTCTGGATATAGTGCTGGAAAATCAAGCACGAGAACATCCAAAGCAAGGTGGGAATATTATAAGGTTTGTATCCAACGAATTATGTTGTATGTATAGGATAAAATACCAGAGCTGACACGGTTAAAACAACAAAATGACATTTGAACCAGCGGAATGAATACAGGTAGACAAAATTGTATCGAAATAAGAGTGAAAAAAAAAGAAATTTGAAGACATTGTTGGATGGAGACGACCGAGAAGTAGAAGTGGGTTCTGGAAATGGACAAGTGTCCAGCTGTTATGAGCGACTAGGGACAAATTGGACAGTCACAGGGTGACCCTTCCTTGTAATAACATAATATTTTTCCACACAATATCAACGTATGAATATTTTATAAGCACCTTAACCATGAAAATTGTTTTCACCTTAGTACTGAAATTATCACAACCTTGTTTCACGCCAACACGATAGAACAAAGTAGCTCTTAAATTATGCATACTTAGTTCTATATTCCAGGATATATAATAAAATATGACATAATACGTTATGTATTTTATGCGGTTAATTATATGTTGAATAATACTTTGAAGATATAAGGACGGTTAAGTTGTTCGGACATTAGTAAGAATTCTTCGAATTATGTTAGTTTCAACTTGTCCAGCTGGACGTTTTTTCCTGCGGAAATAAATCAGTGTTCCCTTATAAAAATGATTTGTTATACGTTTAACGTGCTTGAAGGGCAATATCTTACCCATTCCATTTTGAATTTTGCGGGTAATGATCGATGTGAATACAGCTGCAAGTGATGTGACTTCAAGCAAATAACTTAAGCGAAGCGATAGTTCTTTTTTATAAGTTACAGATAAATAGATTGAATATAGCTACAAGTGGTTTCAGTCAAATCTCTAATATAAAAGAAAGTCGGATTAGTGCGAACACTTATAACTCGAGATCGGCTGAACAGATTCTTCCGATGTTTGATTTATTGGATTCTTCTCTGCCCCGGATAACAGAATAACTAATAAAAAGTTGAAAAATGTGTAATAAATAATACAAAATATAATATTAAAGTTAGTATAGAACGGATTTTCTGCGACGCCAACGCCAGTTATGAAAATTTCTATAACAACAAACTTATTGTTTACCTGACAACCATTGAAATTAAAAATATTGATTTTTGACGGAATTTTTTTCGAGCTTTCAGAAATATTTTTTTAACATTCAAACATTAAACGTATTTTTTGTATAAATTACAAATTTGAAATCAATATTCATATCTAGTTAGGAATACTTACAGGACAACGCCTGTCGGGATTGTTAGTCCCTATTATATAAAACAGATAATGTGGCATAACCATAGCGATATTCTATGGTCCAGTTGAGAAAGATCTCAGGAAAATATACTTTTTGCAAAAGAATTTATAATGATTAAAAAAAAAAAACAATCATTCGGGGTTAGCCCCATAGAATATGTCATTAACACAATTTTTAGGACAGGGAAGGTTGACTAAGATATTTTGTTCATCTGACAGGGTAAACTGTCTCTTTCAAATGGTTAAAACGATCCTAAGAAGTTTCTAGAAAAATAGGTACCTATAATAAAACGAGAAGATACCAATATAATAATTATAATGACTCGGCCGTTCGTCTGTCTTTATAAAAAAAGAAACAGGTTTGTTTGAAGGAGGGCGGGCTGGGTCTAAGATTCCACTGTGATTAGTTCTGGAGTGGAGCAAATCACGAAATCATCATTCACTCACGAAACCTCATTATAATCTGTATATATAAAATTGATCAGTTTGTTCGCAATAGAGAGCACACATGGAGGTTGTCAATTTAGATTTTTATAAAGATATCTCTCACATAAGAAGAAAAACTCAATGTACGCCGGCTATCGTAGACGAATTCAACCATTTTTATACCAATTTATTTATTTATTTTATTTATGTATTTATTTATTCAGTTAAATAACAGTGAAATATATTTAATAGCTTCAAAAAGTTTTTGCGTCTATTACACTTACAAGAAAATACAAAAAATAAAACAAAGAACAATAACAAAAAATACAATACAAGTTATTTTCATATTAAAGCAGATCATCAATATTTCTACACCAAATACTCGATTCGCCTGCAGAAAACCTCATATGTAAGATTGAAAATATCAATATCATCAGACAGCTGATTCATCAAGATCATCGCTCGGTTAATTGGTGAATGCTTTGTAACATTTGTACGTCCTCTGTGCATATAAAATAAAAAATGGGAGCGAGATCTCATGTAATCACCAAATGGAGAAGAAAAATTGCAAAGGGATTAATGGATTGGATAGGTGTTTATGTAAAAAAGGTGATAAACAAATGAAATTGTTTGAAATTCATCGGTAAATCTTAGATATTTAAAAAAGAGATCGAAACTCTGCAATGTGAATGATGTTGTTAAAGCGATATATGCAGAAATGCGCATATCAAAATTATGCAAAAAAGACAGATGAAAACCAGCAGACGATAGTATGGGTGCATGTATATGGAACTGCATATCGTTAGTTCTTCATTAAAGGTAGTTGACATAATACAACTCATGGACAGATAGATTGATAATTAAATTAACACATAGGTATTTAAAATTTATAAAACACGCGTTCTACTAATCACGACATGCGGGAGCGAATTTAGAGCTAACACAGTGATAAACAACTACCTGAACCATGTTGAAAAGACAGATAACACCAAGATTTTTATGCAGGGGGACGTCAGCAGAACACCTCTTCATAGAAGGAGTGGTTTGGAAGATGATCCAATAACCCAAGGGATCATTAGATTTATGAGAGCAAGTTGAAGAAGTGGGATTTAATACGCAATAATTGTGGAATGAGGCACTGCATATTATAAAAATTCTTGTAATTTAAAATATCTACAACGTAGGGATGAATCACAATATGATGACACAAAATTCTGAGTTTAGATCTATTGAAAGAAAATGAAAGATAAGCAGACACTTCTCTAGATTACCACGATTCACATCACATTGTTGAAGGCCTTATCAGGTCTCACGTAGATAAGAAGATAGGACAATTTACACTTTGGTGTTCCGCTTCTAAAGTGTTTCTCCTAATTAAGAACTTTTATCATTAATTAATTTCTTACACTTGACGGTATTTTTGATCTGTCACTTTATGAATCAAACAAATTTGGTATGTCGAACTAATGGCATATTATTGATATAAACAGTCCATTCCAACAAGAAAACGGATCGGGAAAATGAAAGGGGCGTCGAAAAACTTCCAAAAAAACTGGTGTAGATGAGGCTTATATCCAGCATTGAAGGACAGAGGGCTGAAGAAGAATCAACCAACGTCCAAATATTTTGTATATCTTTTAATTTCCTGGGTGCAATATTTGGTCATTTTCGTCGTTTAAATCGGCAGAACCTTTTTTATCTTGAGTCGAAACAACTTTCTACCTGTCCTATACTACTTCCACTCCACAGAGAATTAAAATCTCGAAGATGTTGCGGAGAGCCGGTATCTAATCATGGCTATCAAAAAGTGTCATATCTCCTAGCTAGATTATGTAGGTATCGAACGATGATAAAAAAAGCCGTATTTCAGCTTATCATACAGGAGAAGCCAAGGCGGAACTGAAGGATCGGGAGAAGACGGACGTCTTGGCAGCGCTGTGTTAGACAAACTATTTGAAGATGGTTGTAATAAAATTTAGGAGGGTTGTCGATAAATATGTTTGTAAAGGTCATGGACAAATTTCGTCATTTTCCACAAACCAAACAATATCATTGATTTCTCTCATCTGAATAACGTTTCTTACTTTAGAAATACGATTAGCTATATAAAAAAACTGAAGGAAGAACAATACGCGACAATTAATACTCATGAATGTTTATTTATTCATAACAATTCGTTGATCGATATCATTAGTTTGACTAAAACGACGCGTACATATTTGCAAGGTACAGTAATAAAATTATGACTGTGTCTTCTATCATTGAAACATCCATTGTATAAATAAAGTTATCGTCAATATGACGGCCAAATGTTATTTACATAAGAAATAAACTGATGCGTAGGATTCTAGCAGACAAAAGAACTACTCAAGTTGTTTTCAAAGTCAAAGAACTGTCCGAGGTAGAGTTCTACGAAATCCCAATGCCAAAAAACAGGATAGCGTTCAACTCCGGTATTGCGTCTCTATTAGCACAAAGATTTCGCATACTAATAAGTGATATGTCTCCTCTGCTGTGTAATTTGTTGAGTCATGTGAACCTCATGAACGTAAACGAAGATACATTACAAATAAATAAGGAATGAAGTGAGGCAATTAAAACTCTTAAGGCTTTTTATGTCTTATTTGGTAATGCATAGAAATAAAGCTTCCGAAGTAAGCCCTTAAAAATAGAAGAAAATGGTAAAAATAATACCATTAGGGGTTCAAAGTGACTGAGTAGGAAGGTAGCTAATATAATTAAAGGGATTAAAGTATTAGAAGACACACGTATCAGGCACACTTTTACCAAGTACCTACCTGCTGTATTTAGTTTGTTTTGGACTGTCATGCGTCACTGATACCGCAATAACCTCTTATATAATACCATTTTAATATCTATCTACCTTTGTATTTTATCATTAAACGGACAAAAAAACATTAGGAATACATTGAATGCTGATTTGCTGCTTTAGTATATGTATATCATACTAATCATGTTCTCTTCGTGTGTACTTTTTTTGTTTTGTTTTTGTTCGAACTGTCAAACTTAACAATTGACCTAATATAGTATATAAGCGAAATAACTTAAATGATACGTACCTATACTCCAAATGACTTTTGACAGATGATACAAATATTCGCATGATTACGTTAATTATGTTACAGACGCCTGTTATTGGAGCATTGGGGGGTGCATGTGTTTTATAATATTATGTTTATCTTTGTATGTGTTATCAATGCTCTGTTGGTGTCTTTACAATAAATAAATAAATAAATAAATAAATAATTGTTTTTTTTCCTGTATATTTTTAATTACAAGTAATTAATTAAAGAACCTAATTTTTTTACAGTTTTTCCTTTTCAAACACAACAATATTCATAGTTTTGTTGTTGATTTCCTTGTCTACTTGGTATCTTCTTGTCATCAGTTAGGACTGCGCTCTTGTCTTCTCTCGATTCTTAATTTGCCTGCGAAGTGGATGTTCAGTTTCCTTCTGCCTCTTTGGAGGTCTGCCAGTTGCTTAAGTCAGCTGGTATTTTTATTATCCTTTGAGGATCTGCTCTCTCTCTACGTGATCTCTCCAGAAGAGACAAAGAATCGCAATGATTTTTTTAGAACATTGATATTCTAGTCTAAAAGCGTATTTGTGTTCACTTTGAGTGAGCATAGATTTGTTTAAAAAATTGATTTTACTGGCTACGCAAAATAACGTAACATATTAAATAATTCTTCAAAAACGTTACTTGTAACTTTGTAATACTTAGCCATTATACCGATTTGAGGGGTTAAATAAAACTTTGCAGTATTACGATATTTTTTTTTATCCGAAATATATTTTCGGCCGACTATGCGACCATCTTCAGCGGAGAGTTATTATAAACTGACAATTGATGTCACAACAATTGATTTTGTACTTGGGAGGGGACATACAGACAACTAGATCAGTTCTTAACTTACTTAAACACAATAGATAAAAACATACAATTCACAATGGAAAAAGAAGAAGGAGGAACACTTAACTACCTAGACCTTAGTATATCAATCATAGACAACCAATTTAACTTTAAAATTTACCGAAAACCTACATACACTGACACCATAATACATTCAAACTCACATCATCCACACTCACACAAAATGGCAGGCTTCCACTCAATGATACACAGACTACTATCCATACCCCTCACAAATAATAATTACAACACCGAACTCCACACAATTCTAAATATAGCCACAAATAACGGATACCACAAAAACACAATTTTACAACTCCTGAACAAAAAACTTCTAACCAAAACAATACATAATTACGTTTACCCAAAAATCCTAGATAAAAACAAAATCGAAGACAACTGGCGAAGATTACTCTTTGTAGACCAGGTAACAAATGAAATCACTTCCAGACACACAAAAGACACATTCAGACCAGCACTTTATACTAACAATTCACTAAAAAAGCACCTATTTAATTACAAGCAAAAAATAGACACCAATAAGAAATCGGGCATATATAAAATCAACTGTAAAGAATGCAATATGGGTTACGTGGGACAAACAGCGAGGCAATTTGACGTCAGAATTAATGAACACCACAAAGCACTTCAAAATATAACCATCAATTCGGAAATGGCTGACCATTGCAGAGAAACTGGACATCACATAGACACAAATAATATACAGTACCTACATATCCACCACAAAAAAGGACACAAAATGAACAGTTTAGAAGCATTAGAAATCCATAAAAATAAAGACAATTTAGTTAACAACCAAATACCCACACTATCGCCCTTACTCACACTCTTTATAAACAAACATACACCTGGAACCACGAACACAATACAAGCACCTACACAACAAAACCCCTGATATTTTCTATTCCTTTCTCCGATGTTTTTGTTTTTATTATATTCCTTTAAGTATTTAATTTTTATTTCTTAAGTCTTTATTAGCGTATACCAAATATTATCATACCAATTAGTTTAATTTTGTCAACTTATACCAAATTTAATATTGTCAGTCAATATGTTTACATCTTTTGTTTTATCATTTTTAATTTATTAATGTATATCAATATATGTTCTTAAATTTTATTTTGGTTTTCTTCTTTGTATTAGTGTATATCAAATAATGTCAATCAACATGTTTACATCTGTTGTCTATCGCTCTCCAATTTTCAATTTTTATTTGAGTAGGTATATTAAATGGGACCAGACAATAAGTTTATATCCATTGTTTATTAGTTTTTAAGGTCTATTAATGTACGTCAAATATTAGCAGTCAATATCTATACATCCTTTTTCTACCACCCTTCAAGGGTACCTACCTATATGAAATGTGCCAACTACTAATAATGTATTATGTTTACCTAAAATTCAAAAATCATTTTTATTTTTTTTTTTTCATGTTTTAAATATGGTCAGTTAACAATGTAGGTACCTACATACTTGTAAGCTTTCGTACCCTTTGTATGTCCCTCGGCATTTGTTTTGTTTTATTCAATATTCTTCCTTTTTTTATTTTTTTTATAAATTATGTCACCCTTAAAAAAATTCAATTGTCTATAGACAGTTGTTCTGTTAAGTTTAACTCTGTTCAATTTTCTTTGTTCTATTAATTTGTTAGATTTAAAACATCAATTGTCAGTTTATAATAACTCTCCGCTGAAGATGGTCGCATAGTCGGCCGAAAATATATTTCGGATAAAAAAAAATATCGTAATACTGCAAAGTTTTATTTAACCCCTCAAATCGGTATATTAAATAAAGTAAACATCGTAACTCATGTAAAGTAGAAACATCTTATGTAAGTACCTACAGCAAGAATAATGGTGATTCAAGAATTAAACAGGTTTTCCGGTTCAAGGATTCTTAAAACATTTCCGGCATTTTAGCTAAACATAATTTCGGTTTACGGTAGTAAGTAGGTATATGTCATATATGTGAGTGTGTAGTCAAACAAGCAATTAACACGTTTAATTTCAAATGAGCGAATTGATGAGACACATTCGCGTAATAGAGTTAATTGACATGCGCGCACATCGCTATCTCAATGCAACGCACGTGAATCTGAGTAATCAAGTCTTTAAAAATCCAATCATATTTACTTACGCAATATAATAAAATTTACGAGACTGGCGTAGCACTTATGAGTTTTGTATTCCTCCAGCTCTAGGATGGAAGCAAATCATACATGGGTGGTCATCGGAAATGTTAAAATTCTATTTAAACTCTATTCAGAATACGCTCCCAGACCCAAGCAATTTATAACGAAGGAATATAACCAAAGATGACAATTGCCACCATTGTGGAACATCAGCATGCACGGCTATGTATATCTTGGCAGGCTGTAAAGTAGCTTTACCAGAGGGAAAATACTCATACAGACATGATAAAACACTAGAAATTGTGAGAGAAGCTTCCAGCCTTGCGGTGGCTAGAAGTATCAAAGGAATAACCGCAATAAATCAACTGTAACATTTATAAAACCAGGACAAAAAACCAGACCTATAAAAAACCAATATCAATAATAAAAAAATCAAACGATTGAATTAACCTAATGGATACAAGAAATTAAAGATATGCTCTTCCAAAAGAAATCTGCATCTCATCTCTTAGACCTGATTTAATTATATACTCACTTTAATTAAAAAGAGTTATTTATGTGGAGCTAACTGTCCCATGGGACACAAATATCCCAAATGACCACTAATACAAACTAAACAAATACAAAGAACTAGTAGATAAAACAGTTCAAAATGGCTTTAGTACAAATATATATGCTGTAGAGGTGGGAGCGAGAGGACTACCCGCAAAATCTTTATATTGTTATTTTAAAGATTTAGGTCTTCATAGAACTAAAATAAAAAAAATTCTGGATTGGATATCAAAAACTGCATTGTCGGCATCTTATTGGATTTGGTTGGGCAGAGGAGTGGAGGATCAGTCGGAGATTGGTGGGTGAGTGTGAGTTAAGTCATAAAGGGGCCCCTTAAACCCGCAAACATGGTCGCAAGCCCGCGTGACTTGCCTGTTCTAATTGATGCTCTAATCAGCTGTCCTCGTGGGTCTTAGTTTAAAATCAGTGAAACCATGATTGCACTTCTCTTTTATAACTGAATAAAACCGTATTTCTTTACAAGAACATAACAGGCCTAGTAAAAGAAGAAGAGTTGGAGTATCCTAAAACAATATCTTAAACAGCAAACAAGTTCAAAGTGCAAAGCTTTGTCTATATCGGATCATTGCTTCCGAGTAACGATGATTGCGCTGAAGAGATTTTCGGATTGCGATGGCCAGAAAAATCATGGCGAGATTGGACAGGATATGGAAGGATGCATGGAAGCGTCTCTAAACAAATATTCGGCTGGTTAGAACACTAGTCTTTCCAATATTTCCATACATGGAGATGAAACATAGCTGATAATAAAAGCCCGGTTAAGATAAGGAATGATATTTTCGATATAGTTTGAACCCCCTATACTCCTATACTAATAGACGAACCAACGAGTCTGAGCCAACCATGATGAGAGAATTAAAGATCGACGCATGGTCTCTCATTCTTCAGCTTGAAAAAAGTTCACCTGTATAGAGAAGAACACATTTTTATACGAAATTAAGGCAGCCGGGAAAAATTATTACTCGTTAGTGGTGATGAAGGAATCAGAGGTAAAGGAAGATCCCACACTATAGATCGGCAGACCAAGTCAGAATTACGTAGAGAGCAGGGGTTACGACCAATAGTATAAGGAATGTTTCGTGCGGAGGTCGTGGGTTCGAATCCCGGCCGTGTCGACCATTTCCGCTTTCACGACACAAGCATTTGCTTAGTGTGAAAGATGTCAAAAGTGTATTTGTGTTCACTTCGAGTGAGCACAGATTCATTTTTATAAAAAAAAGAAAGTTGACGATATTTATAAAATAAAGTAAACGAAGTAAAAGTTTAGTGCACAAATTCAGATATTGCAGAATTGAACTAGCACAGCGATACGGATACTGTGCATGTTGTGTATTGACATTCACGTTTAATTTAAACAATAACAGTAGATCCTAGATATATCTGGAAATAGGCACGCAGATGGGACTCACCGTAACATATGTTTTATTCAACGGCCGAGTCGGTGCTTAAAATCAAATGATAGGAATTAAAATATACAGTGATACTCGGCGAAGTTCTA
Organism: Mystacides longicornis; assembly: GCA_963576905.1. Lineage (NCBI taxonomy): Eukaryota > Metazoa > Arthropoda > Insecta > Trichoptera > Leptoceridae > Mystacides > Mystacides longicornis. The sequence goes on along the minus strand of OY756433.1, from coordinate 22,720,804 downwards.
CTGACAACCCTTTGTATAGTTTAATTACCGAATTCAAGACAACAATAGAAGAAAGTTGTAGATTTGCTATTCAAAATTCGAATACGTTAGCATCAAAAAGTTGGTAACTCATCATTTGTTCTCAAATCCAAATTGTATTTTTTATTAATTTTGAAACCATGTTTTAAAGTCGATCAACACTAACGCAAGCTGTCGGAATTTCAATAGCTCAATAATTCTGAGAACATAACGTTATTTTTTACATGGATTGAGACATGTGTTGTCCAGTGGCTAATGTTTCTGTATGGGATGGATAGGATTCAAGTTCCCGTCCTACCGGGGGTATTGGATTTCTCAAACATGTTGATCTTCAATTATTGTAATGTGCTGATCAAAATAGCCAGTGAATTATATTTATAAATTGCTCAATGCCCTTGAATGGATTGGAAGCCTGGATGTTACTCTGTAGGGTACGTGTCACTCTTATGAATCAGACAGCACACTTCTGTCTTCTGACGTTGCCGCCCGTTGGTAGCAGAAGCCTTAGAAAATACCAAAAAAAACATTATTTATAGAATACCGCTTACGGGGGTGACGTGTTTCGATACGATCGAACTTCAATGCGAATGTCTGTATCTTGAAAAAATGGCTAAGGGTATAATAATGGTAGATAGATAGAAGGACGTAAAACAAGATCAAATAGAAGACATGTAAGGATTCTGGTTAATTTGCTCATTTGAAAAAAAAAATAGAGATGTTCCAATGTCGGTGTATTCCAATGTCTGGTTAATTTGCTCATTTGAAAAAAGAATACCTAGAGATATTCCAATATCTGGTTAATTTGCTCATTTGAAAAAAAGGATAGAGATGTTCCAATGTCAGTGTATTCCAATGTCTGGTTAATTTGCTCATTTGAAAAAAGAATAGAGATATTCCAATGTCAGTTCATCAAATGTAAAATTTTCTTTGAGACGACAACCTTAATTTAAAATCATGACAACGGATGATCAAATGTTACGTGTGGACAGTCTCTGCATTTGAAATGTGGAATCACAAAGTGCTTAAAATATCATGGACTGACATGATCACCAACACAGAAGTCTTACGCAGAGTTAACGCAATTAGGGAATTATTCTCCTAAATTAAGGACCGTAAGACTTCTTACTTATCATGTCACATAATGAGAGGTGAAAAATATAAGGTTTTAGCACTCGTCATGAAAGGAAAATAGAGTGCCGCAGATGAGTGGGGACTCAGTGGGGAGGAAGCAATTTTCCTGGCTCCGATACATTCGTGAATGGACAAGATTAAAAACTCTAGATTTGTATATAAGAGCAGCTGAAGAAAGTGAGGCTTTAACTCAAGTGGTTGTCAGCTTTGGGGGGATCTTATAGTACACCGGGAGAGGGAGAAGAAAGTCTGATCTGATCGTCCAACATTTTCGGACGCTTCGAAGACGGTTGCGATAATTGCGGTATCACTGTATTGGATTGATACTGTCCGGAAAAGTACTATATTAATAGCAGTCGCATTGTTGAGAACCGAATTTAATGTAACGTAGAAGTCAACAATACCCGAAGTCGGGGGATTAGTGTTGTTGATCACATTTAGAAACTCGCACTACAAATAGCGCCGCTGGCTAACATATAAGTCAATTGTTTTTTTGGACGCTCTATTGGTGAGGGGAGGTTGAGATTGAATGAAAATCTTATTAAAGAAACAAATATAAAAACGAAAGATCAATATATAACCCAAATATATTTACGTAAAAACAAAGCATTAAAGCAACTCCAGCCATAGTCGTGAGTCGATTTTTCTAAATGTGCGATTAATAAATAGGTATATATACATACTTGAATCACTTGTTCTAAATGTACTAAGCGTGTTAAATTTATTGGTCCACATATAATATTTTACTTAAAAATCTTTGTTTTGAAAATGATTGTTTGCTTAAATAAAGTAAAAATAATTAAAAAATCTTGATCAAAAGGTGGGCTTATCTTGAAGGGCATCTCTCAGCCATTGCAAAGATATTATGAACGATATATATTTTTAAGTACACACTCGTTCAAAGGAACGACATGTATTTAGTGTCAAAGCTATCCTTACATTCACATCTTTGTGTGAAAAATAAAAACAAGTACTCGACACAGTTTTATTTCAACAACAGTTGAGCCTCAGCATACATAAAAGCTTTCCAGGAATTCTTAGATGAGACAAGAAGTCTGATATGATTGCTTCAATTTGAAGTATCACGAAACAATAGGTTGTTTTCAAGTACTTCACACAGCAGTAAAATCAATAAAACAAAATATATACACAAGTACGATAAGTTGTAGTAAAACAACTTATCGTATCGAGATCCTCCATTCGTTGTGCGACATAAGTTTATGTTTATAATTAATTAATATTCAACTCCATCAATATTTAATATTTACAAACTATTTTCATATATATATATATATATATGTGGATATGTAAGTTGTGGGTATTATTGTTTAACAGTCACATGTCAAATCAACAGCAGGGGTATTCACGAAAAAGTTTAGCTCGAACTAAACTTACATAATTATTTTCTTATGTAACAAAAATATCATGTTTAGGAAAATGAGACAAATTCCAATTATATCCTTTTTGTAATTTCATCCAAGCTGTAAATTATGTTCGGATTTACAAAGCTTGATATTAAAGTTAATAGTTTCGTATTTTACTAATTTTCAAAGCAAACTAGTACATTTCTTACTTAGTGGAAAAAACGTTAGCTGTGACGAGAATGAATAAATTCAGGTAGTTCGGGAATGTTGTGAGAATGAATGAAGAAAGAACGACAATAATTAGGTATATGTAAGAATAGGTGCACGGAGACTTAGCCGACATAGATTGATGCCGTTTTATCATGTCGGTGTCATTTTAAAGCAGGGCTAAGTCAGGAGTAAAAGGAAAGAAGACACTACTGTAAATGAAGAAAAAGAGGTTTGTCTGAATTGGAATGCATTAATAAAGTCTGTACTCTGTGCCTATCCACTCCGGGAAACGGTGTGAAAGGTAAAAAAAGATAAGCAGATATATCGCAGTGAAGAATCCCTGTCCTTTGTACTCGAGTGAAAAGTAGGATAACTGTACCCCTATTCTATGTTTCCATGACATTTAAGCTGGCGTAGTAACAAAATTTTGTATGAAAACTTGTATCGAACCCTTTCAGAATACTTCGGAAAGCTCCGCAGACCATACAAAATTTCCGTGAGTTTCTCACTTACATTATAGTGAGTAAAGGGGTACTGGTTTTGTTGGGAGAACAGAGATTTTTTTGCGGTTTATAATAGCAAAATCTTCATACGAGTAATATCTATGCCCTTGAGATTCGAAAGTAACGAATTAGGCATACCTACTTATATAAAATTTCCTTCAAAGTAGTCTAAAATAACTAAACACTGGCCTTAATTCTAGTAATAAAGAGACATTTTCTCTGCGATGACAATAATTATTAACAAAACGTGTAATATAACGGAGATCGTCACTTCAAGTTACGTTTGTTGAAGAAAATGCATCACAAAACAACGTAAAACCATCATAATAAACAAACGAAGTCATACGAAAAATAATAATATTTAGAAAATCTGCGCTCCAATCTTGCGGTTGTTCAGCAAGGTTTTGTATGAAACTGTTTTCAATGACAGTGCGCTTGCATTGACCTTAGCACGATTCACTCTGTTAGGGGGTACATTATGTATATTATTTTGATGCTGTTGATAAGAAAGATTGACAAAATATTATGATGGATTCATAATATGTAGTGTTTATTTAGCACTTGCAAGTCACAATAAAAACATTTACAGGAATAATTAATACAAATAATATAGAGAATAGCACAGGGTCAATTTTCCTGGTTGTAAAATAATAAATGCGATCGCTCCGTCGGTTAGGATGAGAAAATCAGAGAAACGTTCGACAGTTTGGTTGGCAAAAAGTGATAATGTTTTTGAGTAGAGTTTGCTCAAAGGTTCTTTATCGCTTTTTAAGTTATTATAGGTTAACAAATATCTTTAAATGAAAATGGATTCATAGATTTTGATATAGTACGTAGATGGAGTACTCCTTTATATTTTTATAGCAAAAAATTTAGCCTCATGGACAGGACACTTTTAACAGATTGGTTGGCAAAATGGAATGTTGTACAAAAACTCGCTAGTAAATTAAGTTTTTTTTATAGATTTATTTAATTCAAATCACTCAAAAAGCGACAAAGAACCTTTGAGCACATTAAGAAACATAATCACTCTTTTCCCAATCAAAGTGTGAAACGTTGAAATTTTTGGGCTTTACTTTTAAATAGGACTCGGTGTTCTGGGTTTTGTGTAGAATTCTGTGGTTGAAATAAGACTGGATCTAAATCTATACCTGAGAAATGACTTTAATACGTACCTATTCGAAATATACCTCAAAAATTTTTTGGAGTTATGAAAAGTTGGTTCTCAGGTACAGAAATAGATTATTATCTTGATATGAATATTATTGATTTATTGATACTCTTATGATAAACAGTTTTCGAAGGCGTTTCCGGATGTAAAATGACAAAGATAGATGAAGACTCAAATATACTTGTAAGCTAATAAGAATACCAGTACGTACTTTTAATCAAGCAAAAAATAAGCACCACCTAATATCGAAAAGTACAGCCCTTCTGTTCTGAATACCCCATGCTGTTTCTCAAAGCTCAAACAGTTTCGTTATGCTGTTTCTACCGCTCAAACAGTTTCGTTATGCTGTTTCTACCGCTCAAACAGTCTCGTTCAATCGGAGTTAGTTCCTCAGGTGGAAATATCAATTTAATAAAATCTCTGAAATATTCTGACTACTAGATATCGAGTCGAGTATTGTTAAAAATCAGCCCCTAAATATCTGGGCTAGAGAGGTATATATTTCCATGCTTCTGTGGAGCCATATATTTACAAAGACATACAAAATATAAAGATACTGTTTGCTTCACACGTTGCCGAAGCCCTACCAGCTAACATGATCAACAGGAAAGAGAAAAGTGGACTGTGAATGGATGCAATGCACTTACCCAAAATCCACGTTATCCAAATGTGTATGATCGATCTTCTTTGTCTTCTCGCAGCACTGCACTTTTGTTAAAACTATATTAAAATAAATGTTTGGATGCACAAGATGTAATATGTAAATGATGAAAATTGATATGTCCCGATGTATATAACTTCCGAATTTGTAGCGGCGATAAAGAGCGGTTGGTCCGTGTGTGCGGTCCCGAGATGCGGTAAGTACTTACTACTGAAGTGCACTGCAGGGAAGGGTCCAAGGAAAAAAGGTGACAATATTTGCCCTGCAACGCGAACCACCGATTGTGACATTTGACCCACGTACTTATAGATAAATATGTAGGCACCTATATAATATAAACATGTTCAATTTATAACATTGAACAGATACATTTAGGTGCCGATCATCTTCCTCGTTCACGACACAGGCTTTAAGTAGCTCTTAATGTGAAAGAGTCAAAGAGTGTATTTGTGTTCATATTGCGTGAGCAGAGATTCATAAAAAAAATAACATTCCAGAAGATCACACGACTGACTGAGATAAAAATTTAAATCTTCATTAATGTGCATTTATATGCAAATCAAGTTTTTTTATGACGATTTCGTCCATGAACCCAAAAAAACATCTGGATATATGCAAATATACATAATTATAGGATGAACTTGAAAAATTTATCTTCAGTTGATGAAGTAAATAGTCATTTTCAAAGCATTAACACCTTTAAAAATGTACAAGGTTATTTATTTTAATTTTCAAGACGCCAAGTAAACATTAAAATCATAAACCAAACAGCATATTATTGCAAACACATATAGCCAATTTAACTATCGACACTCCAATAAGAGGCTTCTGTTATTGCATTACTAAATTGCTTAAACGTATTAATATTAAAATTTAAAATAACGCAGGCAATATCTTATGTGATAGAAGACGATAATGCATGAATGCGGCGTTAAAAACCGATTAAGTATATAACTTTTAAGACTTATGTTTCAAAAAAATTGCGGTCGAAGTTTATTTTCGCAGAGAATACCGATGGGGACTGCGGAGGACAGATAATCGGAAGCGTTTGATGCGTAGAACTGACAAAACTAGACGAAGGAGGATAGATCACGTTTAAAAGAAAAGATGAAAAGAACCTTCCAGTCCATTTGGCTGTAATGTCGCTAACTTGAAACGAAGATAGGAGTATTTATTTGAACTAGTGGTCGACCAGTGTTCGAAATTCGACCATAACTAACTAAATTATGTTTGAACATTATTAAGGTTCCATTGTAAAAACAACGAATTACACAAATTTGAAATGTTGATAATACCTATGTACCTACAAAGTTTTTTTCTATTATTATTAAAGACAAACAATATTAATCTATTCTCAATTTGACCGCAGATAAACAAAAGAATATATGCGAGTCACAAATACAAAACATTACAGCGGTGTTAGTAATGATTTTTTTTATCTATTTAATCTACTTTTTATGCATAATTTAAAAAAAAATATTAGCATTCGCCACTCCTTCTCTATATCAGCTATAAGTGAGCGAAATTTTCCTAAAAATGGTCAAAGTTTTTTTTCTTCACTTATTAATATCTGTACCTTAGAGCATAAAGTGTGGGAGTCACATTTTAGTAATTTTGCAGGAGAGAGGATTTAGTGAAACTTGAAATTACAAAACGCGAACTTTTTTTCTATATGAAAAGTATTAAATCTGAAAATATTTTTTTTTCACCAATTAGACCATGTTTTATGTTTAATTAATACAATTTTCAATATTCTTTATAATAAGAAATATAATGGATTATGCTCTAACAAAAATTGGACTTAAACATATTTTTAATTTCAAAAGTCACCTTTTTTAACAAGTGGTGACTTCAATATTTTGACCACTTATAGAACCTTCAATTGCGAATAAAACTGTATCATTAAGTCAAAATCGCAAAAAAGTGGACTCCCACACTTTATGCTCTAAAGTACAGAATATAGATGACTTTTGAAAAGAATTTTTCGCTTGCAATGTCTAAGATTGAACGGAACCCGTTGATTGAGAAAAAAAAATGCCTCAGACAATAAATTCCGCCGGCTTAACTTTCACATTTGTATAGAAAAGTGTTTATTTATGAGTCTTTTAAGAAATTTGCTAATTAAATTTTCAGTTTCATGAAGAATTACGATTCATGTACTTAATACCTACGTAAGCATATATAAATTTCTTGAAACAATCAATATTAAGAGTATAAAATAAAATTATGAGCTTATTTATAAGAATACATATTATATTCACCTCAAGTGTTGTAACTATTACCTATATAGCTTCTGCTCAGATTTGAATTAAAAGTTTTTTTGTCGAAATGACATAATAAAGAAAAAAAGGCATACAGTAAAAGCATAACTATTTTTGATTTCGAGAACTTTTCTTTTCGAACTTGTGTCATTAGGTATTTCAAAAATAATATTGTATTAATATGATTTAATGAAGTGTAAAAATGTTGAAGTAAAGAACCAGTATTGTACCAATGTATCCCGGTGAAATGGTACAATTAGTGTCGAGTTACAAGCTGACAGTTGAATAGCGCCGCTGTGTCTGGGTTATCTTGCGTGGAATTTTATCAATTACAACACCACATCATAGCAATTATAATTTATTTATTGAAATACCTCGTTAGCCCGATGGTTGTTCAGGAATCCCGAACCCCATCTTCCTTTAAAGTCCCTCCAGGTCAACAAGTGGCTGATGTTGTGCGGGATATGGGAGAAGTGGGCGAAGTGTGGAAGAGCAAGATGTGTCCTCCGTGGTAAGGATGCCTCGCGACGTACGGGGACTGGCGAAGAAGGAGCTGTCATAGAAGGCCTTCTTTCTTGCCGGATTCTGAGCTCCACTCGAAGATCCTCCAAATCACAACCACCTTCAGAAGCAATCGATATATTGTCGCTATTTGGCGAATCTTCTTGAGGCACTGATGTGAATTTAACTGACTCATTAATATTTGTAGACGCCGAATAACTCTTTGATATTCTTCTAGTGATTGCTTTGGGGAAGGATGGTGAAGCTGGACTTCCTTCCGGAGAATCGTCCTGGTTAGGACTCAACAGATTCTTCAAAGCCTCCGACATGATGATGGTGCGGGCCGGTGCTAAGTTGGGAAGATAATTCCTTGACGGATCTTGGAATAAAAACTGGCCGCACCGTACAACTTGTTGCGACTAACTTCACTAATCAACAAGCGACATTCACACTCTTGAAACACTTGCGGAAACATTAAAATAATTAAAATTCAACAATCGTTATGAAAATAAGAAAACACTAATCAATTAGGTGTACGATTGGAACAAACGAAGCATTTCTTCGCATTATAATAATAATATTTCAAACACATTTGCTTCGATATCAAGTGGCATTATCGTATGAACAATTCGCGATATTTGCGTGCGATTACAAAAACAAAACACACAATGCGCCGAGTATAAATAAATATAAACTATAAGAAACGCGTGCGTGGCGAACGACGGCCAGCGCTATACTCAGAGCTCGCGACAACGCCGTCTACTATACCACAATAAAATTTACAACGCGGTCTATATGATCACTAGTTTACTTGTCATTAAAAAAAACACTAACTTTCATTACGTTTTGCTTAGTGACACGATTTGTCGTCTTTATCGTAAACAAATCACGACATCTTTTATAACGTTCTGTAATCTAAAAAAACCTTCCCGTAATTTTAAACGAGTAACAATATTCACGAAGTGTGCAATTGAAATAACGGAGAATGTTGTACTCGCAATAATTCTATCATCATTAAATTTAGAATAAGTACTGTGGTGAGCCTAGAACTGTAAACATATTTTACTAAGTACATAGTTCTTTTTAGTGTTGAAGGCTGACGGGCATTTTAGGTAAGATTTTAAATTAGATGAACATCTTCCTCTTTAATGACACAAGCTTTAAGTAGCTTATTCTGAAAGAGTCAAATAGTGTGTTTGTGTTCACTTAGGTGTGCGCAGATTCATTTAAAAACTAAACTAAAATCGAATACGTTTAATAAATGTTGCTTTGCCATCTTTAATAATCCGAACCGAACATTTAATAAAGTAAATTAAGATTTTTTTTGGTGGTGTACTTCTTGTTATTTGGTTGGAGTCCCAGTTCCAATCAAATTCTGCTCCTAGTTTAAAGTTTATTGTAGGTATGGTGAAAGACGTTGAAATGTTGAGTATTGACATTACAAAGAGTGGCATTATTATGATTGAAAGAAATAATGGAATTATAATTTGAAAATATTCCATGGAGAAAAAGATTACCTATATTTTGACCGTGATCATAAACAAAAAACGTATTAGCCCTCAATATGCCTTACCAAGATTAAAAGACCCATATCAAATCAGACCCATTCAATTGGAAACATTATTTTAGTTTTTTATTTCGATTCTTCTTATACACATATAAAAATGAAAATCTGTGCATGTTTCTAGCTAAAACTGGAGACGCTGGACCAATTTGGTCAATTTTGGTTTAGAAACATTCGTATAACTCAGGGTATTTTTAAACGGTGAGAAAATGGGGAAAATTGCGAGGAAAATAGAAAATAAAATTTCCCTTGCAAATCATGTTACATCTCACCAAATTGTATATCAATGTATATAAAACTGAATGTTTGTGAAGGTGTATTTGTGTGTGCGCATTTCAATGAAACTTTGGTGATCTGTTCTACAAATGTCCAGGAAGGTTTTAGCTGAGTAGGATTTCAATACCACTGCTTGGAGGGTAGTTACAATTAGAAAAGTTTAAAATGGAACAGACATTGGATAAACCAGGAGTATTCTTTTTATATTCTGGGTTAGGTTTAAGTTCGACGGGCGGGTCAGCTAGTTAACAACAAAAAGTTACAAAGGAGGGCTTACGAACGACTTTTGCTGTTGATTCGAATACTGCCCTAGTGTGATCACTTAACATTAACAACGTTCGACATTAGGTAGTCAAGCTTTACTATCATTTTTCAACACGCTTATCTTCAAAACTACCGATCTGATGTGAAATATTATTTTTGCTTTTAATGGAAAATGGAATATCATTCAGACAATACACAGCTTAATACAAGAATTTTAACTCAGAAGCTGGAATAATTTCGATGGGACAGCTAGTTTTTAATGTTAATAACGAAAAGTGTTCTATGTACATGCACGAAAAAGTGTTCTAGTTGTTTTGTAACATGGCTGTACCTTCATTATGTCAATTAAGTTGATACAAAAAACGATCTACCTGCATGTTAAAGGTATAGGATTCTTCATTTCTGGAACACATAATTATTTTTTTCTTAACATAATGATTTCTTTTAATATCACAATAAGACACGCTGTTGGGGTTCTATTACATACGTACATTGCTGATATATTGTTTTGTATTGAGTGAACATAAAAAATCATTTTAGTTTCATTTTACAAAAACACGTTACGGAGATATTATTTGTGGATTCATTACGAAGAAAAACCAAACGATGCGCAACACTATACATGCGCGTCTTGAACGCCACCATTTGTTATAATGTGATTTACATTCACGTGAATAACATTAACAAATTTAAAAAAAAATATCTATTAAATTCATTCAGTAATGTATAAGATATTCATATATATGTATAGAACGCATTGGAGAGCATTTGTTGCCTCCCTATGCTCTGAAGTGGGGTCACAGAGGAAGTTGAGAGAAGAAATATTTACCTCTTACTACCTATCGCAAAATATTAAATCTGTCTAGTATGAAAGAACAGAATGGAATAAAATTTAACGAAAAACAGTCGCCTCACTCTAGCAGGGCTGGGCAAACTTTTTGGATGGCGGGCCAAATTCAATAATAATTCATAATAAACGGCGGGCCGCAAAGAAGAAGAAGAAAATACTATCTTCTTCTTCTTTTGTTTAAAGCTCTAAACTTGTGGACTGTCCCAACCAGGAAGAATATGTCAATTTTTTCAATACAAAATATTATAAAAATCTTCAGAAGATTTAATAATGGCGGGCCGCATAAAAAGACCGGCGGGCCGCAGTTTGCCCAGGCCTGTTCTAGTGAACATTTTGTTCTAAATTCATATACCTATTAAGTATTAAGCCAAGTGGAAAAATAAAATGCTGGACAAATTGCAGTAGTTAAGTATTTCAATGGAATCTACTTCAAGATAACGTAACATAATAGGGTTTTTACCATAAGATGTAATTACTAACTAAACGCAGTAATTCGAGGTTATTTCTAATACAAGTATACTATAATACTAGTCATAAACGTCTTTAATGTTCGATATAAGGCTAGGTACCTACCTGCTATACATTTAAAGATAACATAATTGGAACATTGTAGTATAAAAAATGTAGTTTTTTTTGCACCAACATCTGTTGTGCCGATTTGTGCAGACTTAAATTATTGCCATTCAAATAGATATTTTTTGTGCTAATAAAACCTCAAGCTGTTTATGTATCATTAAAAAATCAGAAGTATTAAATGACAGGCAATATAAATACGTAGCAACATATCTAAGGTTGTTTTATTTGATGCTCCGGACACAGTACATCAATGAAAGAGATATATACAGGTTGCCGAATCACATACCTATAACAAAGAAATTTATGCACTGCGTTCTTTATTGCTTTTTTAGTAATAGAACTCTTTGACCTATAAATGCCTAGAAGAATGCATCCCAATACACAACATTTTGTTTGCAAATCGGGTCAGTGTGTCAATTCAAAATATTCCATATAATTTCTGTGCATGAATTGTACATTTGGTGAATTTCAAGTAAAATTTCTTATCTCGTAACGAATTTAATACTTTCTGCAGGCAACGCAATAGCCAGCAAATAATTTCGGGGGAGAAGGGTGGTTTTTTTCTTCTTTTATTGTGCCAATCCACCCGGGGTGACATGTGCCATTATCACAAACAATATACAATAGGACAAACATAACTATATGACAAATCTACACAAATATAAAGGGGGGTGGGTTAGTGGAGTTGCGAAGTAGAACAGTAGAAAAACCTAAGTTGTCTAATTGGTGCTTTGCTAAAGAAATATCTTCATTTCGGGGGTATCGAACCCTGTTGACACCACCTTCGCCCCTCCGGCCCCCGTTGATCCTAATAAATAATAGGCGATAATGAAAAACTATTTTTAACATTTTAAATTTCAATCTATGGTACCTACGTTTTTATCAGATTTAAATGAAAAATAAATTAACAGCAAATTTGGCAAATTCACAGATATGTTTTGGTCCCCTAACGATTTTCATTTGTATTTTTTCCCTAGATACCAATCTATTTAACAGTTTATCAATCTGATACACAACTGATAATTTGTTAAAATGTTACAATTTAAAACGATGACTCTAATAAATTATGACTTTAATTACTTACTTATCACATTTCACTTAAAATTCTTATCTATTTTGATCGATTGCGTCAAGATTTAATAAATGATGAATAAAAAAAATATTGTTATTACAATGTGAAGGCCAATTTTTATCTTTTGATAAACAAAATAAATATTAATGCACTAAGTATTTGCATTACCTAATTAAATATTTTGTACGGGGTCCTTCATTTCCGCTTCAACATTCCATTTCATTCCATTTTTACGAAAATTGCGCGGACGGAGGAGTATGAAATATCGCACACTTATAATTCATATAGAAAAGGAGTGGCCAATGCATTTTTTAATATGTATAAAAATACATTAAATCAATAAAAAAACATTACAAACACCACTGTAATGTTATGTATTTATTTATACCATTTCCTCTTTCACGACACAAGTCTTTGCTTAGTGTGAAATATGTCAAAAGTGTATTTGTGTTTACTTCGAGTGAACACAGATTCATTTTACTAAAAAAAAATATTGAGATTGGATTAATATTGTTTGTCTATTTTTTTTTTTTATTATTAAATTTGGCAATCCACCCCCAATTGTTTGTTTTTAATAATAATAGAAAAAACTTGACGTATACATTTGAAAGAAAATTGTGGAATAGCGTTCGCTCAGTCTTTAACCTCACTGATAATATTCAAACTTATAAAATAATTAATTATGGTCGAATTTAGAGCACTGGTTCTCAAGGAAGGCCAGGTCACAAGTAAGAGAAATATTATAAGAGGTTGTATGAGAAATGGTAAAATATGTCGGTAAAAGAAGCGAAAGAAGTGTGCTTAGATAGAAGGTCCGTTCTCTCTGCCTACCCCTTACGGGACACGGCGTAATTGTTAAAACAATCCCTACTAAACATACTTACTCCATCACTTGCTCAATACATTCATTTTCTAGGGTTATTTTACAATTCGTTCTTGTTTCACTACTTTCAAAAACTTGTTGACATTCATTTTATGACTGTTTTTGCACGATTAAATTCGATAGTGAATAATTTGCAATCGTCTCAAATTCGGTCTTCAGATTGCTCCTAAATATGCCTTAACGACCTGCAATTTCAATTCAATAGACATGAGGATGTTCTGTGTCATTGTTAGTAAAAGCCAAGGCCGTTCTTTCATCCAAATCAACTAGCATGTAAAAAACCTTAAAGTATAATCCTTTATAGACAAATATTATAATCACAGACTATATAATTTATTCCGAGCCATACATCATCTCCTGCCAGATCTTCAACTATGTGTGTTGGATTTTATTATTATTCTTGGTCGTGCAAAAAATATGAGTGATAATTGCTGGTTTGGAAAGACGCTTTGGCGGTCTGGATCCATTCCCCGATTCGCAAGTCCGATGGTGAAGAAGTCGGTACAATAAGATAAAATCACTAGAGCGGAAAATCTTCTTTTGTTAGTTGCGGTTTGCGTAGGTCTTTCTTGTCTTTGACTACCTGCTCCGTAGACCGAGACACCATCTCAGGGTGCGTTTATACTAAACGAACATAAATAGGATCAGAGCTCTCTATATTTTTTTTTTCTAGATTACCGGCGACTCATTCATTTGCGAACATATTGCGCCGTGGTTTAAATTATATAGATATTAGCAAAATAATAGACAAAATTCATCTCCAAGAGTTAAGGAAAGACAAAAAAAGAATCAGATTAAAATCATATTTTGTTCTACAAAATTTAGAAGGATTTTATAAATATTTCGACAATTAATACTAAGAAGGTGGGCAATATTTATCGGATATTGGACATCAGGGATATTAAAGTGATGCGTCCCTAATAGGGCAACCCAAAAAAACATGGTCCATCGACTCCACGTCCAATCCGCACTCACACCATGGAGACGACACGAGATTAATTTTGAAAAGATGACCATCCAATCTGTGATGATTGAATCTCATTCGTGATAATGTCACTACTTGCTTTTTATTGAATTTGAGTCCATGATACCATGGCTTTCGTGAAATGCTTAATTTTAATAGAGTATATTTTCTTGATCGTTGGTATGGTCACCAAGGAAATAACAACAAGATTGAACTGTCATCGGGCCATTGATTAGTTCTTGCTAGTTGTTGTTTCCATGGTCTCCAATATCATGATGCTAGAGGTTAGTTCTTAAAAATGTAACATCTTTTTCAGCTTCGTTCTACTGGAATATCAGTCTTATTTCAAACTCGAAAATTAACCGTCGTCGTTGAAACATGATTTTTTTTATAATCATGTTTTTCCAAGGATATACCTACGCTTCAATCTTCGATATCCCTTGACTACGTTCAAATCTTACAGAGGTCATATTTTTCTTTTAAAAAAGTTGTTTGAAGGTCTAGATTTTTAATGCTTATCATTTTTTTTAATTTGCCAACTTACAAGCAGGTTGCGACTTCAAAAGTGAAGATTGTGGTAAGTCAATTTAGTTAGGTTGTGAAATTTTCAACGCTATAAGTTTGTTATTTTTTGTACTATAATAGGATTGATGATGAAGTGAGTGGTTGAAACAAAAGTGATAGAAACAGTATTATGTATTTATAAAATAAAAGAGTACATTTACAATTATCTAATACAATTCATATATTCAAAATACATCGAGTTCATTCCGATAAAGTACTTGAGCTGACCAAATCGCCTGATTTAACATTGTTATCACAGCCAAACATAATACAAAGTACCTACCTATTTGCCTATATAAAAATACCTACCTATGTAGATATTTCCTGTATGGAAGCCCACCACGTCCCTCGCTTATAAAAAAAATACTTACAAAAAAGTCTTTGATAAAAACATCAAGATAGGAACGTAAAGGCGAATGGGCGAATAAGTAGAAACGTGTGTCTATAAATCAATTTATGCATTAAACACTGTGACTGAATTATGAATATTTTAATTTAATGTTATTAAGTCTGGCAAAAAGATATCTGGTATTTAAAACTGTTAATTTTTCACAGGTGCAATAATTCATATACTTGTCTATTTGAGCTGTACGTATACATTGAATATGTGTACATTGTATATTAAGGGCTACAAGACGGGTCATGAAATGTGCGGCAAGCATTTACAGCTAGCTTGGAAATATTTGCATCTGGTGTCTCGCTTAAAATTAACAAGAAGAAAATAGTTTAAGAAATATTTTCAAAATAAATGTTTCCCAACCATTTAGCAATAAAAAAAGTATATTTAATGGCAGAGACATTGTCGAAGATATGGCCAAATATAACAGCAAAAGCTTCATAGTGAAATGCTACTACTAATCAATATCACGGAGATTTTGCGGTTACAAACTTTTAGTAACTACCAATAACTGAAATAATCGTCAGGAATCGAAGAGCGAAAATGTAATAACTAATAACCAAAAACGGACATATATTTATTTTACTACCTAACACAGCATACTCCCTTTGTTTCCTTAGGGGCAAAGAGAGGTAACAAAAACCCTCCACCGCGCTCGAAATTGCGCAATTTCGCAATGACCTCTATGACCCACACCATGTCCAAACGTTTTACTACCTACATACGTGATTATATTTTTGGCACAATGTTTTGCAAGGGAATCTGGTACATTTGATTCTTACTGGACGTAGACACAGAGTATGTCTCAAACCATCGAATATAAAAATTACCTCTCCGCATACTGGTGAAACGTCCCCTAGCATTAAGCAATTATTCATATAGCCTTTTTACCAAAACCAATTTAAATTCCACATTAAATAACACGTGTCTTTGGAAGCACACACGTTACACAACCACTGATTTGGGCTCATATTCTATTTAGTATTAGAATATGAGTAACGTCTTTTATCATTAACGAACACATACAAAATAAGTTTTTTTTTTATATTATTATATCAGCTGTAAAAAAACAGTACTTATCTTAAATATCTAATAAGCGTTAAACGGGTAAACATAGTAAAGAAATGTTTGCGCACAAATAAGGCATTATTCACGCCATAGTTTAAATATTTGACATCCCAATCGAATAACCATTGTCATTTACAAAATGAGCATATTACATTACATACTTACCTGTCTAGTTATTCCATGTGACAATGTCACGACATATTTGTCTTTTCAGATTTATCTAGTTTTAAAACAAAGACAAAATTATTTGAAATAACTGTATTGTTCTTTTTTTCTAGTGTACCTACTTTTTTTCTTACTAGTAGGTACCTACTCATTTTCCAATTTGAAAATCGAACTATAAAAACTATTTTATATTTTGAATTAAGTGGGTATATTATCTTTTTTTGTTCCATTGTTGGACATAATCTTGCCCTTCGATATCCACAGCTGCCTATCATCATGCCATCCTCTGGCTGGCAGCATATTTCAAGTTTTTTTTTACCATCTTGTCGACACTTTATTTGAGTAGGCACCTACTCTTTCAATTCAGCCCAACTTTGTTAACTGTTTGTACAGTATATGTGACTCGGTAACCTAGTTTTCTAAACCATTAAAGTTTTATAGCAATATATCCCGTGTTCCATAGCGGGAAAGGTCAGAATTTTGTGTGACGACTAGGAACATTCCCTTAAGCCGCTTAAGCAATACCTTCCGACTGCTTTTACATACCAACTAGCACCAAAGTTTTTTGTTATGTTTTACCGGTTATATGTGTAGTGACTGTTATCAATTTACTCTTATGTACAAAAAATTTAAGTATATGTATATATTTTTCGAGCAATGTTGACTGCAATAAAATGGAGTTAGCTTGTTGCACCCGCGATGAAAAAGATACAAAAGTTTATTTTTTTCAGAGAATTTAGTTACTTATGTTTTGAAACTTTGTAAAAGTAAGAAAATGCCACAAACAAACTTAAATAATTTCTTTTTATTAGTGTAGTGTAAATAGAATTGAAATAAATGTCAACTCAAATTGGTTGCACCCGCGATTTTAATAACGATCGCGGGTGCAACCAATTCGTTTTAGACACTCTTATTATGTGATTTATACTATTTTTTATTATTCTGGCGTACTTTGTATGATAATATATGTTGTTTATGTTTAAAAATAGATATATAATTTCGTTTTAGCTATTATTTAGCTTTTTACAGAGATATCGGATAAAATGGCTAAAGAGCAACAGCTTCGCAGAGATATACACGACAGTTGAATGAAAATTCTGAACTTTTTGCAGACCATCTCTGTCTTAAAAAGGCTTTTGATTCAAAACGGAGAGATATAATGAAAAAAAAGAACAAGTTCCTGAAGAATATTTGAAAATTTTGGCGAGAATTAAATCGATATGTAAAAAGATGGAGATCAATAAACCAACAATTTGATTTGACAATATCTTAAAATTAATTATTTTTTTACTTTAAGTGCTAATTTTGTTTGCAAACTTGACTACGGCCTTACGACCGTCTTCTACTATTGTTTCGAAGGCTATCTTAATGTGATCATTCTACGTTAACAATGTGCGCCATTTAGGTGGTCAAAAATCTCATGCCCCTGCAAACTGGCGTGAGGCATGTTTCAGAAATTCGATGATTTTGACAAATTTTACCACTCAAATGGCAAAAGTTTCTTACGTAAAGTGATCACATTAAGATATCGTTGAAAATAGTAGTAGAAGACTGTCGTAAGCCCGTAGTGGAATCATATTTTCAAACAAAATTACCTCTTAAAATCACACATTAATTAACTAAATTATCAAATTTTTGGGTAGTTAATACGTTAAAATCTACCTTGATCTGAATAAGGACACAAGAATCCATAAATATATGAAACGTTGTGAAGATGGAGATGTGAGAAACACATTATCGCAAAGTTGGAAGCACCAGAGTAAAAGGCTAATGAAAATAAATATGTTCATAGATTTTTGTTGAATATTGACGTATTTTAATTAATTGAGAATAAATAATTAACAAACCCTACAGAAAAAGGTGTTAATTAGTATTAAAATTGGTTGAAATCTTTTTTTTGTTCTTAAATACGTTTTTATTGATGTTTGTATTCACTAAAATAAGACGGGTTGCACCCGCGATATTTGATGGTTGCACCCGCGATTTACTCAAACGTGAAAAAACCAGGGTTTATTTTTATTTTCTATTATGCTACTATGTTTTTTTAATCGATCAGTTTATCTCCTTTTTAAATAATACAGCATAATTTAATAAACGTTTCACAATTAACAGACTTTTGTGTTTTTGACTTACGATCCGGAAAGGTAGGGCCGATTTCGTTGCACCCGCGATAGCACTTTGAACCTTATTTCTGACTATATAAATGTTAAATTAAAAATCTTGGTAACAAATATATAATGATAATGTTAAAATGTAAGTCTTCCAATATTGTTTACTAAAAAAATATTTTTATTTTAGCGCTGGGGGAACGTTATATCCTTCTAAATGTTGCACCCGCGATAATGGAATTGCCCTGTAGTTAAAATGTAGTTAATTTAAATAATCTATGATTCTATTTTCGTACCACATATTTGGGTACATAAATTGTTTTTTGGTATGCAAGGTGTTGAAAATTAGTACGAATGTTTAAGTCAATTAATTACATGTACTGATTCGTGATAGGGTACAGCAAAGTACAGGTGACAAAAAATTCACGACGAATCGACTGATGATCTCTTTAACCACATATATGTACTTAAAAATAAAATGCAGGTACTTTGTGTCATTGTGAACGCGTTTATACAGGTATAACTGTGGATACCAGACTTTGCTCGCATTGCATATATTGTGTTATTATTATTATTTATTCATTTTAAAGATGAACACTGCTCACCATTACAGTGTTTCGGTGAGCTTTTCGGTGAGCAGTGGGAGAGAAGATTACATACATGTCATAATATACAATACAAAAATAGTACCTTAAGTAGGTGTAGATAAAAACAATAAAAAAAAAACTAAAAAAAAAACATAGGAACATAATTCTTATGACGTATTAATAGCGGTTTCAGATGCTGGTGCTTTAAAATTCAATCACTTTAATAAGAATTAATTGTCGATATGGGGGTTTTAAAATTATTATTTCTAAAAGAATATCCTATACAGGGGGCAATGAGACTTTCCTTTCAATCAATTAGGGCGCTGAAATAAAATAAGGATTGGTGGATTTTTCTAATATACTTAGTGAAAAGAATCGAGGCGGTTTAATACATATATTATCGCTCCTCAGTGGAAGCAGAAATAAAATCAACATACAATATCAAATTACAATAATGGCAAATCAAAATCTTCGAGTGTGAGAATTGTTAGGTATTTGTGATATTAATTTTCTTAAACAATAAACAATCAATTAATTAGGTTAAGCGATAGCCGTTTCGCCCTTTCCCTCCCAATCCACCAGAGTTTGTGATCTTTTCTCTGACACCTTATTATCAAAAGGAGGGCATCTACTTCTTTCTTCTGTCTTCTATGAGCTCCGGCTGCTCGAAAATCAAAGGGGTTGCGGGCACTAATAATTAATTTTACTCGGCGGGAGGGCTTTCGCTTTTAACATACATATAAAAATTACTGACCTTAAAAATCCTAGTGACGACTACCTTTCTGAGCTCAGAATCACTATTAACTAACACTATAATTCACTCGAGTCCTCTCTGTGGGTCCCTCGGCGTCTTCCTGTCTCCTCACGCTGGGTCCTCTCTGTGGGTTATCCAGGTGCTTCCGTTGTTGGTCAGTTCCCGTCCTGTGATGTCGTCTTCTTCTCCGAAGTCCAGTCCAAGTCTCCTGCAAGGCTGGTGTCAATAACGTGGCGATCTTCCTTCCTTCAATGGCAGCTTCGTGTCGTCCTTCAAAAGTGGATGGCTTCTAATCCTTGCTGGGCGTCTCAATAATATCGTGGTCGTCTTATGTGTCCTTCCGTTGCGTGCAGTGTGTGTGCGTGTGTCCAAATTACGAGCCAAGTGCAATTCAGAGTGAATGTCAGAATCAGGCTATGCGCGCGTAAGAGCGATGATAGAGAATAAGTATAAGGGCTGACGGATAATAGCGAATAAGAGAGCCTAATAGAGGCTGACGGATAAAAGAGAATAAGAGAATGAGAGCGGCGCGCAGCCCTTTTTAAATCCATCTCTGATGCGCGTCCCTTCCTTCCTTTCGGGGCGCTGTAAGTGAGACGTCCGATATCTTCATCCTTGTATATCTTCTTGTGTGCGCTAGGAAAAAAATCTTAATACTAGGTACATACATTTTTCTCTTACGTTACAATTATCCTATGCACTGCTACGTTGCAATTGTCATGTACCTACTTACTTAATAACCATTCTATCAATCATTATTTATTCTGACGACGACCCTATTTTATTCTAACATATGACCAAACATTAATACCTACTATGTAACATTACTATGTCGTATTTATCTACCTAAGATCCTTATTTCGCAAACCTATTCGTTCCTGTCTGAGCATATATTATTTGGAGACAATACTTCTAATATAAAAATCCTAATATCCATCTATCTAATCAAATCAAACCGAATCTAAACAATAATTATTTTTCGCGGCAAAATTTTTGGCGCGCATCCTACCTATGTACCTAGCTTGGGTTCTTCCAAGCCTTCATAACATCTGTGCTGATCGGTTATCCTATGTGTCCGGCCGGCGATGGTCACCTATTGTCTCTACGCGGACCCGAGCCTGTCCATTGTTTTCAGGGTAGCTAGCAGCCACTCTCGCCTGCCTACGTACCACCTAACTAACATATGTTGTCCAGATATTAACTAAAAATTCCCAACGTTGCATCTCATTGCACGTGCGTATACCTAGACGCGTATCCTGACACATTCCAAAGCCATTGTTTATCATCTAAAACATCCAAAACATCCCTACAGCTGCAATCCTACGCGATACTCAACCTATGGCGACTCAGAGATTCTCAACCAAATAATATCTATACAGCAATTTTGATTCACCAACTAACTAGCTCATATCAATCGACCCCCTCTTTTTGAATCAAAATGATGTATAAAACTATCGAATCCTCAATTAAATGATACCCCCACTTATAACAATTCCTAATCAATCCCCAAAACAATCTTCCATTAAGGGCGCCAGCGACGTTCGATTTAAAAATGCGTAATGAAAGGTAAGTATGAACGCGCAAGCTGCTCACCTTTCGCATGTATTAATCGTCTTATATGCTTACACCTATCGCTATATACACCTTAGCTTACCATGCATTAGCCTATTAAGAATATCCATCACCCGTAAGTATATAAAAAAATATTCCTAAAACTAATAGGTATCTAATATCCAGGTACTTAATTAATCTACCTCTTCCGTTTAAAATTTAAAATCTTCCTCCATCTACATAATCATATTATTATTCTTCCCCTCAAAACAATATTCCTAAGACCGCACACATCTCACTATGAGTATTTCCTAAACTCTCTTTCTAAAATTCCACTATGCTATTCCAACTAATTACCCTACTGTGAGTTTTTTCTTCTCTGCCTCTTACAGCACACCGAAAAAATCACCAACTAAAAAAAAAAAGGTGGTAGCCATATTCTTTACACTTCCCCGTGACTACGCGGGTTTTAATTAATTAACCGATTAATAATTAACCCCGCATGCACTATTAAACGTACGAAAATCTCCACTCTAGTCTGCACATACAATAACTAATTTTCAAGAAAAATTCTACACACTTATACATCAAAATTCAAAACATAATTTACCTACTCAATTAAAACACACTACCTGACCCACAATGACACGGTATCTCTGTACCTTCAACACACCCTTTCTACCTGTCGACGTATTGGTAACGTTTTTCCTGAACATTACCCATTGGTACTACACAACCAAAAACCCAATTCAAATTGCTCACTCCATAAGAAACAAAAAAAATCTCCTTGCACATGACCTTATCTGAATGCTTCTCCCGAGCATTCACTGAACTACATTGTCGACACAATTAACCACTTTTTAATACAATGACACACTCACAATTTACTAATTCACGCACAGTCCTATACTATCTATTTACCACACACAAAAAACTCTTCGACCAAAATATCTATCCGTATACTCTATTAAAATATCTAGGCCTATTCATCACATAACTCGATTGCATCTAAATTAATATCACTGATACGTACATTATTCAAATTTCGCGGGACTTCTGCAACAACACTTTCTGAATCTATACTCTGAAGATCTCTATGGACATCAGCTTGTACCTCTATTCTGTGACAATCATTCTCAATATCTAACCCTGTTAACACATCATCCGTAATTTCCTCACTAGGTCCAACTAAATTACCTAAAGCCGACGAAGGAGGCTGCCTCCTCCCCACCGACTTAGATTGAAAAATCACTTCAGCTGATTTTTCAATCTCTAGGTTCCTATGTCTCATAATATCTACCCCTGGATCGACCGTCCTACTGCGTGACCCAGGGCTTGCGAGTTTAAATTCGCTTCGCGGTTAAAATTATTCCTACTATTACCTCTTGCGTTATTCGTACCATTCAAATTAAAATTCCCATTATTTCGCGACGAGTTTGAACCATTCTGACTACTATTTCGCGGTTCATTGAAATTATTCGAACTATTCTGCCATCTATTGCTATTATTCGGAGCCTGATTTATATCAAAATTAACCTGCCTGTTATTCCTATTCTGCCCACTATTATGATTCCTATACCCATTGTTATAAAATCCATTTGGACTCCTATTCCTATTTTCAAAATTTACTCGAGGACTACTCTGCCTGTTACCATTATCCAACCTTCTCTGAGGACTATTCTGCCTAATATTTCCATTACCAAAATTTCTCTGTGGCCTATTCTGCCCATTACTATTATAATTACGCTGCCTGTTATTATCACCATAATTATTCCCTCTAAACTGATTTTCCTGTCTATTCCCCGGTGATCTCTCTTGTCTAATATTCCTATCATTACTTCTTCGATTATCGCGCCTATACTTCCTACAGTTCCTCTGGAGGTGAGGTCCTCCACACGTATAACAATTCACTGGCGACCTCGGTCGAACAGTGACTGGTTCAGCATTCACTGCGTAAACCATTTCTATTGGGAAATCTATTTCGCTAACCCTAGCCTCAAGTAAATCAAACGTTATAGTTTCCTTAGTTAATTCCCGCCTTAAAATGCTTGTATACTTCGGCAACATTAAATTTAAACTATGCAGCGCAAACTCTGCTGAATATTGCGTACTGGAGCCATACACCCTATCGTGTACCTTGGCTTTTCTTCCTAGAAAAGCTGCTCCTGACTCTTCGGATTTCTGCGTATCCGAGAGCAAATGACCAGTAAGGGACATCCTGGTATTTTCAACCCCGTATCTATTTATTAATAAATGCCTAAACGTAGCCCATCTAACTGATTCGCAACCTTTGGTTTGCCACCAATTCCTAACTGAACCTCTCAACTTTAATTCCGCGATCCTAACCTTTTCCGTATCCCTAATATTTCGCATTGCGAAATATTCCTCACAATCATTTAAGAACTGTTCTGGACACTCGCTTGGTGTCCCAGAAAAATAAAAATTATCGTTTAAAACCTCGTCTCTAACATACACAATTTGTGGACCTGTCCTATTTGACCTCGATGCCGACTGAAATTCACTACTAATCGTGTCCTCGCTAACATTTTCTAAAGGGCTACTACTTTGCGATGAGTTCCCGCCATTATTCCTATTCGATCTTTTTCCCGCGCCATTTTGAACTACGCTAAACATTAGATATCTGCATACCGTTACTAATAATCCCCACAAATTAAAAATAAACATCTTGAACTAAACGACTGATGACGACAAAACACAATAAAATACCTAAACGCACACGACAATAAAAATTAGCAAAAATGAAATGCACACACTGACAAAATTGCAACGGAATACTCGTTTACCTAAACAAAATATCACAATAAAAAATATAACAATTCACACTCAAAGCCTATCAAAGTCAATAATTTACCACCAATATAAAATTATTGACAAGTTAAAATTATTAATAAAGCAATTCAAATGCAATTATTAATTTACTAAGACTCTACTGATTACTCCGTACAAATTTAACAGATTAGCCTATAGCCAATCACTGTGGAGAATCACAAAATAAAATATGCAATTTGCAAAATTAATAAATTTAACAATAATCAAATCAAAATTATCTCAGGGTATGGATTAGGCAAAATGATCAGATATACTGATCACACACGTTGGCGCCAATTAATATTAATAAGAATTAATTGTCGATATGGGGGTTTTAAAATTATTATTTCTAAAAGAATATCCTATACAGGGGGCAATGAGACTTTCCTTTCAATCAATTAGGGCGCTGAAATAAAATAAGGATTGGTGGATTTTTCTAATATACTTAGTGAAAAGAATCGAGGCGGTTTAATACATATATTATCGCTCCTCAGTGGAAGCAGAAATAAAATCAACATACAATATCAAATTACAATAATGGCAAATCAAAATCTTCGAGTGTGAGAATTGTTAGGTATTTGTGATATTAATTTTCTTAAACAATAAACAATCAATTAATTAGGTTAAGCGATAGCCGTTTCGCCCTTTCCCTCCCAATCCACCAGAGTTTGTGATCTTTTCTCTGACACCTTATTATCAAAAGGAGGGCATCTACTTCTTTCTTCTGTCTTCTATGAGCTCCGGCTGCTCGAAAATCAAAGGGGTTGCGGGCACTAATAATTAATTTTACTCGGCGGGAGGGCTTTCGCTTTTAACATACATATAAAAATTACTGACCTTAAAAATCCTAGTGACGACTACCTTTCTGAGCTCAGAATCACTATTAACTAACACTATAATTCACTCGAGTCCTCTCTGTGGGTCCCTCGGCGTCTTCCTGTCTCCTCACGCTGGGTCCTCTCTGTGGGTTATCCAGGTGCTTCCGTTGTTGGTCAGTTCCCGTCCTGTGATGTCGTCTTCTTCTCCGAAGTCCAGTCCAAGTCTCCTGCAAGGCTGGTGTCAATAACGTGGCGATCTTCCTTCCTTCAATGGCAGCTTCGTGTCGTCCTTCAAAAGTGGATGGCTTCTAATCCTTGCTGGGCGTCTCAATAATATCGTGGTCGTCTTATGTGTCCTTCCGTTGCGTGCAGTGTGTGTGCGTGTGTCCAAATTACGAGCCAAGTGCAATTCAGAGTGAATGTCAGAATCAGGCTATGCGCGCGTAAGAGCGATGATAGAGAATAAGTATAAGGGCTGACGGATAATAGCGAATAAGAGAGCCTAATAGAGGCTGACGGATAAAAGAGAATAAGAGAATGAGAGCGGCGCGCAGCCCTTTTTAAATCCATCTCTGATGCGCGTCCCTTCCTTCCTTTCGGGGCGCTGTAAGTGAGACGTCCGATATCTTCATCCTTGTATATCTTCTTGTGTGCGCTAGGAAAAAAATCTTAATACTAGGTACATACATTTTTCTCTTACGTTACAATTATCCTATGCACTGCTACGTTGCAATTGTCATGTACCTACTTACTTAATAACCATTCTATCAATCATTATTTATTCTGACGACGACCCTATTTTATTCTAACATATGACCAAACATTAATACCTACTATGTAACATTACTATGTCGTATTTATCTACCTAAGATCCTTATTTCGCAAACCTATTCGTTCCTGTCTGAGCATATATTATTTGGAGACAATACTTCTAATATAAAAATCCTAATATCCATCTATCTAATCAAATCAAACCGAATCTAAACAATAATTATTTTTCGCGGCAAAATTTTTGGCGCGCATCCTACCTATGTACCTAGCTTGGGTTCTTCCAAGCCTTCATAACATCTGTGCTGATCGGTTATCCTATGTGTCCGGCCGGCGATGGTCACCTATTGTCTCTACGCGGACCCGAGCCTGTCCATTGTTTTCAGGGTAGCTAGCAGCCACTCTCGCCTGCCTACGTACCACCTAACTAACATATGTTGTCCAGATATTAACTAAAAATTCCCAACGTTGCATCTCATTGCACGTGCGTATACCTAGACGCGTATCCTGACACATTCCAAAGCCATTGTTTATCATCTAAAACATCCAAAACATCCCTACAGCTGCAATCCTACGCGATACTCAACCTATGGCGACTCAGAGATTCTCAACCAAATAATATCTATACAGCAATTTTGATTCACCAACTAACTAGCTCATATCAATTTCTTCTTCTTTAAAATGTCGCAATTCACTATCGAGAGAGTGATCTATGCCATATTCAATCACTTGAAGACGTAATATCTGAGTGGGAATCAAAAGAAATGAAAGGGGGAGAAAGAAAATAGTATAAATCTTTAAAAACTAAACAACTCTTTGTAATTTTGATTAAATAACTTTCTGAATTATGTGAACTTACATCGAGCATTCTGCTCGTTTTGCGAGGTAAGTTTTTCAAAACCTGGGTAGTGAGTACGTAACTTTTGCTATAGCACGACTAACCACACATCAATCTAACTACTCATAACCACGACTTAACTACATAATAACCACGCTGAAACGCACAACTAACTACATTTGTAACGTTACGTACTCGCGCTAACTACACTAGGAAGTAGTTAGTCGTGCTATAGCCCTTACGTACTCACCCCCCTGAACTTAGCCTGCCCACATCAGCATTTCTTCCAAAAGCCTACAAGTGTCATATATTTTTGGAGTAGGCAATACTCCTATAGATATCGATACGAATTAATCAAGAAACTTTCATACAATTGAATTACCTTTTAAATCCTGGTTTTCGAACAATTAGTAGACATACATTGTATTGTGATATATAAAAATGGATAAATGTTTTAAAACATATATAACTATCAATGCTTGAGTTGAAAATACTCACCATACATACATACATACACAAAGATTCGTGTCCACAACTCTACTAACAATACGACGTTGTCTATTGCAAAATTTGTATTTGAATATTCGAAGCAGTTCGTCATGCATAATTAGGAACGTCTCAACAATACAATTTGACTGATGCTTGTCTATTACTTGATTCAAATTTTGTTTGACAGAATGATGAATTCATCTGAACATAGACAATAATAATAATATAAAAGTACCAACCTATTCGAAGTTTGACGGATGTTAATAAATCAATATTGCCACAGCTTAAACAAAATACATATGTACACATCAGTGGCGTGAATAAATATGTCGAGAAGTTTCTTTTTACCGTTTTTTTTTTTTTTACAATCATAATTTCCCACGAATCAACTATTTTGATTGAAGCACAATCTTGCGGATATTTTCTAAAGTAATTTTCCATAGACATTTTTTTATTGAAAATGAATTTAAATGTGCTAAAGTATGGCTAAAAATATAACAATAGCTATTTTATTTACATGCATTCTCCACGATAACTTGTTTCTCTCGCAATTTTTAAAAGACCAGTAATGAACAGCTCCCGTGCGGGGTTACGGATCCCCCATCGGGCGCCTCCCCAGGTGGTGGATAGGGGAATGCCTCACAGAGTGAGGTACCGAGAAAGAAATCGGGGCGAACCGACATCCGAGGCATGAGCTTGCCTAAAGCCACATGCATGTGGACATGCTCTAAGGGACCACACCCTAACAGAAAAGGTGGCATGAACTTGCCACAGTCTATTTAGGCATGTTCTAAGGGAGATGACCCTGAAAGAAACATCCTAACAATTCTGTATGAATGTCGGAAACAAACATGGACTTACCCCAGGGGGGTACCGCTGTCACTGGCAGCGGAGAATCCCCCCCCCCGAAGTTTCTTCGGGCTGCCCCTCGGATTCTGGGGAGGGCAATTTTCGATTTGATAGAGAAACCAATCCCTTTGCAAGAAGGGATTCAATTATGAGAACTCCCCCAAGTTCACATCAGACGGGAGAAAGCGAGCAAGCGGAAGACGAAAATGAACTAGAGCATCCAAAAGCTCGTAAAACGAAGAGAAGAAAGAGATCCAGTCCTATGTCAAGTGAGACCTCTCCACAGGCAGGACAAAAAAATCTTGGTGCAAAGGCGGAAGAGCTGGTTAAATACGTCAAAACAAACAAAAACGTCCACAAAGAAATAAAAAGACTAGTGTACGAAATCAGAGGACTTGTATATCAAAACTCCACTGACATGCAGGAGCTTAATGAGGAGTTGAAGGAATATAAAGACAGAGAAGAGAAACGAAGGGAAAAAGAAGAAAATCCAAAACTTACCCACTGTCTGAGATGCAATTTTCAGCCTGAAGTCGATCTAATCACTGAAAATATTGCAAGTTATGAGGA
This sequence comes from Mystacides longicornis, assembly GCA_963576905.1. Classification (NCBI taxonomy): domain Eukaryota; kingdom Metazoa; phylum Arthropoda; class Insecta; order Trichoptera; family Leptoceridae; genus Mystacides; species Mystacides longicornis. Next base: position 22,692,180 of record OY756433.1, on the reverse strand, counting down.
CTTTGAGCGAAAAAATAGACTACCCTGGAAGAAAAATAGTTTCGATCACATCATCATTGGCAAAGGTGATCCCGTTAACTGTAACGCGAAAAATGTGTTGTACATATGCGAAATGGAGCCCGAAAAACGCGGGAAACTTGACAAAAGAATACTGAACCGGTTCCCGGAGGCTTCGGAAGGAGAGCTGGAAACGTGTTCTGGCGGAAAATACATTGATATAACGAACAAAATTAGCTTTATCTCTAAAACGGGACCCAAGACGATTGAACGTACCGCAACTGTGTTCTTTTTTAATACGCTGAAAGATATTTTTGACATGATCAATAAATGCAAAGAGGCAAATGAAGGAGATGGTGATGGGATAACTATTGTAATCCCAGAAGGGGTCGATGGAAATACCATGAAAAAAATGGTGGCAACAGCCTTCCGAGGAACAGTAGGCAAAGTAACGCTAATAAATGTCGGTAAAAATAAGCAACAAGAGAAGGACATATTGGTAAAAACAAGGCGAACAGAATACAATGGCGAAAAAGTTCTGGTTGAGAGCACCACTGACACATACGCTCTGATTGCAAAAAAACTGAAAATGGGACTAAAAGGAGATGTGGAAATGGAGAAAATAAATAAAATGAAAAAAACTAGCAGAGGTGGTATGCTTCTTGACATAAAGGGTAATGCAGAGGGTATATCGAGCAAAATACAATCTATTCTGGGTAGTAAAGTACGAGTTCTAAAGAACCGCCAAACTAAAATTCTGCACATCAGAAATATTGATCCTTCGGTTGAACTTGGAGAAATAAAAGAGACTATTATGCAAACCAAAGATCTAAAGTACAGAGACATAATCGAAGTAAGAGCTCTACGACCAATGAGAGATGGCAACCAGGCATGCACTGTGGTGCTAGAGGAAGAAGATAGCAAGAAATTGCTATCTCAAGGAAGACTGAGGATTGGACTAGCCATGTGTTACATTAGAGAACGAGTAGATGTTCAAACATGCTATAAGTGTTGGGCATATGGGCATAGAGCTTTCCAGTGCAAAGGGGAAGATAGGAGTGAAAACTGCAGAAAATGCAATAAAACAGGACATAAGGCGAAGGAGTGTAATGAAGAAGCCTTCTGCCCCCTATGTGACACAGGTGGACATGTTGCAGGTAGTAGTGTTTGCCCTTCATTCAGAAGGGTTCTAAAGACAACCAATAAAAATAGGAGGAAAAAAAATGAACATTCACAGTTCTCCAAATAAACGTAGGCAGAAGTGCAGGAGCACAGGATCTGGCCATGATAATAGCACATAAGACAAAAAGTGATATGATCGCTGTGAGTGAGCCGAACTTATCTATGTGCAGAGGAGTAAACCGATACTCAAACACTAATAATGACTCACTTATAATAAATTATAGCCAATCACAATCAGTTTTTAAATATAAATCGCTTATCGGAGCGATTAGAGTAGAAACGGAAAAATATGCCATTTACAACGTCTATTTGAGCCCTAACACGTGTAAAATTTCGGATTTTGAGCTTCAACTTGCAGCCATACAAGATGATATGAAGACAATACCAAGAAACAAACAAATAATAGTTACTGGAGACTTTAACGCTAGACATCCAGCATGGGGCGGCAAAATAACGAACAGAAAGGGGAGATGTCTTCTGGACTGGGCAGATTCCGTAAACTTCAACATACTAAATGATGGCAGGGAACCAACCTGTATAAGGCCAAACGGGACATCCTACATCGATATTACGATGGTGTGTGAAAATGCGCTAAACGAGGGACTCTCGTGGAAAATTCTGGACGAAGTAGCCCTCAGTGATCATCGATATACACTAACTCGTCTTTCACTAAATAATAAGCGAGAAACTAAACCACGACGGTACATATACGGAGCCACAGATCGCTCAAAGTTGAATGACGTATTTACTGAAATGGCCAATCTTCCAAATCTGCAAAACTGTGAAGCAGCAATACGAGTCGCATACGGGAGAAGCACACCCAAAGTAAGGGCCGAAGATGGAGGGAAGCTACCACACTGGTGGACAGAAGACATCCAAAGCAACATAATATTGGTAAGGAAAAAGAGAAAGGCGTTCCAGAAATGTAAAAATGCTACACGTAGATCATTCTTTAAGGATGAATATAAGCATGCAAAAGCCGAACTGAAGGCAAAAATAGTGAAGTCGAAAATGAAATCATGGGACGAACTGTGCAACGGACTGGAAAGAGATATTTTTGGGGATGCATATAAAATAATTAAGAGTCAAATGAAAATAGCAAATCCGAAAACAAAACTATCACTTAATGAAAAAATTAATGCTTTTAATTCGCTATTCATAGGAGCACAAAACATAACATTGGAGAAGGTCGCTGCTGTGTGGAATTCGGATAACAATTTCTCGGAAGAAGAACTAAAAATGGTTGTGAAAAAAATTAAGGTGGGTAAGTCTCCAGGACCAGACGGAATACCTCCGCATGTCATAAAAGAACTGGTTGGAAATAACCTTGGATATTTTACCAACGTATTTAATCGTCTACTGGAAGAGGGGAGTTTCCCAAAAGAATGGAAAACAGCCAAGCTCATTCTATTGGAAAAGCCAAAAAAATTACCGAATGAAGCTACAAAGTATAGACCAATATGCCTTATTAATGTTCTGGCTAAAACATATGAATCGTTAATAAAAAATCGCCTAACAACCGAACTAGAAGGAAATGGAGCTCTATCAGACAATCAATATGGATTCCGTGCGAACAGATCTACGGTTGATGCTGTAAATCGCATCATCAAAATAGCCAAAGAAGCAAAAGCGATAGGGAGTGGAAATTTGCTTGTGCTTATAGACGTAAAAAATGCATTCAATTCTGCAAATTGGCAAATAATAAGAAGTAAATTAATAGAAAAGAAAATAAACGAGTCCATAATAAACTGTATAGTAGACTATTTAACAGGTAGGAAAATCCAAATAGACGGCAAAACTATGATGGAGGTTGGGGGCGGCGTCCCGCAGGGTTCGGTTTTAGGGCCAACGCTGTGGAACGTTTTATACGACGACGTCATGAGGATAGAAGTCCCAGAAGGTGTAGAACTTGTTTGCTACGCTGACGACCTGGCGATCTCCATTACTGCGAAGTCCGAAGATGAGCTAATAGCAAACGCCAACGCTACGCTGCACAGAGTGAAAGCGTGGATGCGTCGCCACAGCTTGGAAGTCGCACCTCAAAAAACAGTTGCAATAATACTGAGCGGAATCAGACGAGTGAAGGACGTTAAGATTCATTTCGATGGAACAGATATCACAACCTCGACGGAAGCAACGTACCTGGGTGTAGTCCTAGATTCTAAACTCAATTTCACTAGACACATAAGGAGGGTGACAGAGAAGGCTCTCGCAACAACCCGGGCACTGTCGGTACTATTACCAAATACAAAAGGTCCGAAATACCATAAAAGAAAGATCCTGGCAATGTCCGTCCAATCAGTGTTGCTATACGCTGCGCCGATTTGGGATACGGAACTGTCAAAAACGAATTATGCGAAACTTTTAGCAGCCCAGCGGCCTCTTGCGCTGCGGGTGTGCTGCGCTTACCGCACGATATCAACCGACGCGGCGCTGGTAGTGGCGGGGCTTGTACCGGTTCATCTTCTGGCGCGCGAACGCGGCAGACTATATTTTTTATTTATTTATTTATTTATTTATTTAGTTTATGAAGTTACAAAAATTACATATTTTATAACTTAAAAATATAGATATATAGACAAAGAGAATTGACACAGTCCGGAGAAGAACAACGCATCGAAAGAGAGAGAACCGTTGAAGAATGGCAGAGAGAATGGGACTCATGTGAAAACGGCAGATGGACACATCGCCTCATTGGGGACATTAAGCCCTGGTTGAACAGACAACATGGAATGGTGACGTTCAGAATGACGCAATGCCTGACAGGTCACGGTGTTTTTTCTGGCTACCTGAAACGAATAGGGAAGCTGACCACAGGACAATGCGTTTACTGTGGCGAGGAGGAAGACGACGCGGAACACACTCTATTTCGGTGCAAGAAATGGAATGCGGAAAGGTTGACTCTTGTGACAGAGATGGGGGGAGCCTTAGAGCCAGAAACCCTCGTGCAAAAGATGTGCCAGTCACTGGATCTCTGGAGGGCGGCAGAGGCCTTCATGGAGAAGGTTATGAAGGCAAAGGAAGATGACGAGCGAAGTGCTCAGCAGTAAAAAGTAGACAGCTTCGCATCTCTGGGTAGGCCTAATGGCAGGAACCGAGGTGTGAATGAAGATGGGGGGTTTTAGCCGGTAGGAGTCCGGCACTACCGGGTCCTTTGGGCCAGGTGTCCTATGACGGATTTCCCCCCACAAAAAAAAAAAAAAGTAATGAACAGCTAATATTCAACAGATCAACAATGAACAGCAAATTTTTAATAGACCAATAACGAACAGCTAAAAAGTTGGAGCAGTACAAACAAGGGCGGATCCAGGGGGGGGGGGTTAGGGGGGTCATGACCCCCCCCTAGGCTATGTAATCTCAAGTAGGGCAGTGATATTTATTAATAAAATCTTTATTTATATACATAATTATAATTTCAAGTGGGCCATGACCCCCCCTGGAGCAAAAGTACCAGATACCAAATTTTGAAAATGACCTTTTTTTTTTTTTTAGGAAAAGTGTAGTTTCCAGATACCAAATTTTTAAGATGACCTTTTTTTTACTTTGTTACCCCCCCCTGGTGCCAAGGCTGGATCCGCCCTTGAGTACAAATGATCGATTTAACAAAATTGTTTATCTTACAACGAAAATTCATTAATAACAATTGATACCTACTAATTAATATGAATGAAATCAATAATTTATTTTCACTTATGACAGTGGCGCACTCATTTGATAAAACATTAAACATTTATTTTCATTCTCCATGGAAAAATTATTCAAGTACCTACATAATAACAATTAAATAGTGAACTTCCTCTGCTTCTTAAGTATATTTTCGTTATATTAAAAAGAGATAATTCACATATTGTTTTTTTTTTTTTTGTTTTTGTTGAGGCCTTCCACCCGATATCGAGTGATTTTGGCCAATTCACATATTGTCTTTACTTCGATATTTTTATTGAAACGCTAATAACCAATCCAATTCAATTCGATTCTCTCTTTTTAAGGCTATTTAGAGGCATAGCAGGGCAACAAGAGCCCCCTATTGAGCTCGGTCTTGCGCAGCTTCTATGACCAAACCCCTTCGCTCTGCTTCGAAGGAACATAACAGGCTGTGAGAGAAATCCAATCCAACTAGGGGGAATATTTTTCATACTCATATTATTAGTCTGTAAGTCGATGGTTCCTATGACAATCAATTATAAGAGATGTCCGAGAGAAATAATATAGGTATCAATGAAATATGTGACTTGATTAGAGGTTTTCACATACAACATAGAAATGTCAACGTGGTGAAGTAAAGTTGGGAACTTTTAAATGACGATATAACTGATTGATGAACTTTTTCTATGCCTGTTATCTGCTGGTATTACAATGAATAAGTAGGTAACTCAATACGTAAGTAGATAATCTACATAATAATTCAGTTATGTATGTATTTATTTTCGTATGTTGGCACATCACGCATAAATCGCACACTTTAGGTTTGATTTTAATCGTCGTAAATCCTTGCAGGTATATTTATGGAAATCATAGACACATTTTTTTCCAATTTCTCAAATATATTTAATTTATTTACGAATTTCTAAAAATTTAAATTTTCATACAAAAATTTCAATTAATGAGAGTCGTGTTTTAAAAGTAAAATTTTACCTATTTTTCTGTATGAAACATTAAGATAATACATAGACTCGTGAATAAGGAAAAGCTAGACAAAAACCTGTTCACTTGAATAACCTACTGCTCAAATCCGACTATCTGAATCAACAACGTAAAGCAAGATGGGTATCAGCTAGAATAATTATATTAGACGCCAAGTTATGAAACGTACAATTACTAAGTCACATTTAAATGAGTTAGTTCACGATGTTGATTTTGCATTTGTGTATACTAACATCCTACTTTGAGATAAAATATTAATTTTCCAAGATAGTTAATGGACGATTGGATCTATGAATAATTCTTCAAAGAGTTTCCAACTATGCTCGATCTTGGCAGTTCGTATGTCCTCTTCGCAGACCGAGGGATACCCCTATTATATTTTGTACGTAAACACCTAAGTAGGTACCTGTAGCTCAATAATGTACACGTCATCAAAAGTAATAGGGTTCATGCTCATGTTTGGGGTAATACTGTATTTAGTTCAATATAGTTTTGGATATTAGTTTTTTTATCAAAGTAATAGATCTACATTCCTTGAGAAATACACGGAGGACTAATTCCATAACTAACTCAATAAAAAATATGGGGTAAATAGTAAATACAATGTTAGACATTATTTAGACATCAGTTTGAATTAAACACGCAAGTATTATAATTTAATTTATTGTATCATTTCTAGAATAATAATAATGAATAATATACATAATAGTAGAGTTTAGAGTTTAATTATAAATTAATTAACTCATTCTTTATAAGATGTCAGTATAGCCAGTTAACCATATTGCCTGAGAATTTTTTTTTCTAATCAACCAGTTTTGTCCAATGTGAAACAGTATGCTAACTGCAGGTAGAAATTTGAAGTCAAAAACCCATAAAAAATTCTGTCATGACTGGGAATCGAACCTGGGATCTGTTAATGTTTTTTCACCTTAGATAACTATATTACGGAGATGTCTAAGCGGCTTCTGACCAGGGTTGCCAGGTTTTTTCCAAAAAAAAATACCAAATCAGTGAAAGTTCACAAAAAAGTCATTCTCGAAATTTGGTATCAGGAAAGTTGAAAAAAATTCACTAAAAAAAAAATTCTCAAAATTTGGTGTCGAAAATTTTGTATCCGAAAAGGATGAAAAATTATGTAAACTATTATAAAATCAATGAAAAATCTGAAACAATAAAACTAGAAATAAAATAAAGCTTACAAAGTCCTACAACTGTAAATAAACAGACAAGACATAGGATTAAATTTAATTTTGGCACTGAATTCTTTCATTGAGACCATTAAATATGGTAATTAAGGAGCGTGCCAATGATAATGATTTCACTATAAATCTAATAAATCGTTGACATGTATTACTTAAACGTAAACCATTGCAATGACTAATAAAATCACGCGTAGAATATTCAACACACTATTTCACCAATTCAATTATCTAGTCAAAGAATTGAATAAATACGGAGTATGAAGCCATCTATTGGAAATGGTTGGAAGGATTATCGATCTTATCCAATAGATGCATCCAACGTTATATCATTTCGTTTTATTTTGTTGCATAAATTTTATATGTATTAAAACAGGTTACTAACTTGTTGTTAAATGTTAAGATATATCAATTGTAATTATCCTTCAAGACAAAGTTGAGTCCATAGTAAAATTATAATATTATTTGCTAACCTATGGCTTTTTATATTTACGTAGGAACTATGTATTTGCTTAATAGACTGGCTAAAATTTTATTTCTCTATGTTATTTGTTGGATTATTGAATTCAAAAATAAAATTTGCACTTTTCTATATAAAGGTATTAGTATGGCTGACCTGGGGTAGAAATTTCAAGTGAACACTTGAGAATATTCTGACCCGACCGGGAATCGAATCCTAGACCTCTTGATCAGGATTTAGCACCTTCACTACAAAGCTATCGAGGTTGGTAATCAATATTTTAAGAAAGAACATTTTAATGTCAATTTATTGTTTATAAATAATAATATGAGGATAAAGTTTATAAAAAATGCCATTGTTTCAATTTATTTTAAATGAAATTAATAATTACTTACCTAGTTAAATATAAAACATTTTTTTTAAATAATATGGGTACTTACTTATACATTTAAGTCACCATAATAATAAATTATAGGATAAATAGTTGCTTGGAAAGCTTAAATTAAACATGTTTGAATAGAAACTATAATATTCTGCGGCATAAAAGAAATATCAAATCCTTCAATGTCAAAATTAAAAGGATTTCAAATTTACAATAGCACAAATTATGAAGTGATGTAAAATGAAGGAAAATACTATAATAATGCAAAATATTAAAACTTGATTGTTATTATCTGGTTTGTTAACTGACCTTGTTCAGTCACTGAGTCATCAAAACATAACGCTATTCACTTTTTTGTGATTTTGAATAAAGAAGTAACCAAGACTAGCATATTATATTCCATCTTTTTTTTAAATAAAATTACGCATATAGCCTTTGACATACTTATATTATAACATGCTTATAAAGGACGTACACGTTACAAGGAAAAATGTTAAATAAATGCACATTGTAATCTAATAATATTCCAAGAGGGATTTCTCAGAACCAAGTGTGAATAAACCTTGGGATGGTTTCATATAAAAATGTCATCACTTACCTATACAAAGAAATAAGATTCAATTTCAAACACTTTTTAGAACAAAATACACTATCGAATCATATGATTTCATTCAAATTGATTTAGTAAACAAATAGAACAAAATTTCGCAAAACGTTTGTCACTTTTTTGTAAAATATACTACCATAGACAACTTGTTTTGTTTATTGATTCTACCAAAAACAATCAAAATTAATCTTTTCAAAACATTCATGAAGCCGTTATCACCGTACACGATGAAAATAATATAGTTGGAATGTTCATTAAAAGTCATATTTTCGATTTATAAGAGTAAAAGACATTTTTAAAAAACGTAACATTGATTTAAAACAATTTTTATATCTGGAGAGCATTATAAATAAAATACCTATATAAAAAGTTTTACATCATGAAAATTTCAATATCAGATGTAGAATTAATTATTATTGTATGTAAGTAGTAATTCATAAATAAATAGCTTTTTTGAGTACCTAACTATTCATTACTTTTCACGTTCACACAAACATAAAAATTATTAAATTAATAGGTAAATAAAAGAAAAACAAACATGAAACATTCTTCATTCTATTATTTATTTAAATAATATTAACTACATACACAACCCTAAGTATTACATGTTTCATAATATTTCAATTCATGAATTTATTTACTATATTCTTTATATTGCAAAATGGTTCAAGAAGTTATTCTCTGCAAAAAAATTAATGAATAAAGTTACAGCCTAATTTGTATTTTGCGTATTAAACAGGTTGACTGGCAGAGATCCTTCGAGATAAGTCCGCCTTTTAAGTTTGCTCGAATGGTTATTATCATCATTGCAGTATTAATAAGTAATATATTCTTCTTTATTTACATTACCATTATAAAAATTATTTTCTGAAGCTCTGCGCAGGATGTGTTGTGAAAAGACTGTGGGGCGTGGAAAGAAACGAAAATATGAGGGAAGGAAAGAAAAGGAGAAAACGTGGACACCGAGATGACGTGAATCGAAAATCGAACACACAATCGAACATCATATCAAAATACATAATATGTAGGAGAGGCTGTATGAGAAATGCCAAATCCTTAACTTAATAGTACCTAAAATGTAAAGGTTTTTTCTTTTATACTGTTAAAAGTAGGTACCAATGCAACCGGTTTGTGTTTTCACTACACGAATAAATAAACCCCATCCGAAGCAACACCACCTATATAAGAAGGCCTTAGTGCAGGCGGCCATTTTTGGCCTCCCGCGTCACGACTGCCTGTGTGTAGACAGATATCATAGTGCACAGGTAAGTACATACAGATATAGGTGGGTGAATGTTGGGCCTCCCGATGTGACGCAGCACTAAGGCCTTCTTATATAGGTGGTGTTGATCCGAAGCCTTGGATCCGGGTGGAAAATAAACCTAAAAATTGAACTATTTTTGCATATTATTTTGGTTGAGTCTATGCATATTGCTTAGGAAGTGCCTCTAGAGCCGTAGCCGGATCCCGTACCCGCGTCCGTAGATTTGGTGTTGCCATATTATTACAGTTCATACTATGGTAACACTCAAATGACAGTTAATGTCAAAGCGTGAATTGGCGCGAATTTCGTATTAGTACCAAAGGACAGTTTGAATTTTCGTGCGAATCTCATTGGGGATACATGGGATACTATTAGTATCCGGAAATAATAATTAAACATCTATATTATTTAAAATTTGAATTTTTATTTGCATGTCTTTACATAAAGCTTAGTCTTTTTTTACTAATTTTTAATTTTATTTCTTTGTGACTTTTTTTAATATTTTTTTTTAGTGATATTTTTTTGAATACATGAAATTAATTTGTGTTTAAAGCCGAAAGCCGTTTATATTATGTAAAATAAAAAAATATCAAAAATATGGCGGATTACCTAATTCTAGGAATCCCAAATTGAATCGTGATCTGCAAAAACCACACATCTAACAAAATTAATGTTTTGAGAAAATTGAAAAAAACTGTTTGATTCTTAAACTTTATGTATATCGATATGATTCTTTTATTGAATCCAAAGCTCCAATGCTACTCTATGCATAAAAGCTTATTTTAAACATTATTATTATTTTATTATTTTTTTACAATTTTTTTTACAAAATGTACATGTGTGGTTTTTGCTGACCATCGCTTATTTCAAAGGAAAATAAGAAAACTTTTGTCCTTTTGTTTAAAATGATACTAAAATCGGCGGTGTAAAAATATTTTTTATATAAACTTGATCAAAAAGAGATACAATGCAGTACAATGTAATAAAATGTAATGAAAATATATGTATAATTGACTCATCAATATCTGTGGCGCAGTCATCTGCCTCTGTTGTTGGCTACTGGAAAATTTTATCGGGAGATTTCTTACCATGCCCCTCATGGTACACATAAAATTATTTAGCTTTATTATTTTTTATATTAGGTATACAAAAACAAAAACCCACAGTTGTCTCATATACCTCCTGAACAGCCTAGTTGCACTGGCTACCGAGGTTAGTAGCCTAGTTGCACTGGCGTGGACTTCAGATCCGGGGTCCCGGGTTCGATTCCCGGTCGGGTCAGAGTTTTTCTAAGTGTTTTTTCACTTGAAACTTCTACCCGGGGTTGGCCTGTCTCAGATTGGACGGAACCGGTTGACTGGAAAAATTGCCTCAGGCAATAAGTTTCGCCGGCTATACTGACACCTTTGCATAGAAAAGTGTTACATTATTTTTTTTTTTATTAGGAAGAGGTAAATTCTGCATTTAGTCGAAAGATAATACCTACAGTTGTAGAATCATCCGTATTTTCTTTCCACGCTTTTATTTCTGCATAGAATTTTTTAGCCCTTCTTTTATGAACCATGAGTTCTGCGACTGCAGCCTTTTGGCATTATCATTTATGTAGGTGACTTTATTTTGTACCCTATCTCTTCACACTTACTACACACATCTATTTGTGGACGACCAAAACGTAGATTAAAATTTTCTTTAAAATACCTCCTGAAAAAAACATATGACACCTTTTGTGCATTTTTTAAGCAAAAATTATCATGTAATATTTTAACCAAGAACAAGACCAAACAAGACAAACAATTATGACAAATGAAATGTCAACGAATAAACTGTATATAAAGATAAAGATATGAAATAAATCGCGCGTGGTCTGTAAAAACAACACATCTTCGGTACATGTGTTGTTTTTGCAGACCACGAAAAAATCATTTCATTATTAATACTTTAAAGAACTATGGAAGATGTGTGGTTTTTACAGAATATCACGGATAACACAAATTAGGAACATTTTATGCAATAAAACAAAATTCTGAAAAAATGCGAGATGTGTGGTTTTTGCAGATCACGATTCAATTTATGTCTCAATACTTGGCAATTTTGCATGGTTGATAGTGAAGTGTTAATATTAATCAATTATTCAAAAACGAAAGTTGGTGATACAAAGATTTCCCAAATGTTTTGGCTGATAAATATAATAGACGCAAGGAGTATTGAAAATCAAATAAAGTGGCATCATACAGAAAAAGATGCTAAGGAGTCTTTAAAATACTATTATGCAACATTAAGTTGTATAAGAGGTGGCAAGAAATACCACTCAAAAAGTGAAAACTCCACAAGAAATATTTTGTCACAGATTGTCCCGCTTCCATCCACCTTCATAGTAAAAATGTGGTCAATTCTTTACTGTGACAACTGTAATAACCATGCATCCTTGCAAGCTTATTTTAATGCATTGTGGCAGCAGCTACTTAAATTGCCTCCACGTATTGATTAAGAAGCTCAAGAGCAATTAAGATTCATCCTCATCTTCATCGGTCCCTCAATTCTGAGGATCATGACCATCATCATCGTATCAACCCGCGAACTCAATAATTACCAAATATTTTTTTACGTTTTAACTTCTAAAATGTTATATTGTGGCAACCATACTTCTAAAAAATAAAAACATCTCTACATTAATAAGTATTCTATTGTTACTATTGCTGATAGTTGTAATTTTGTTATACAATTACATTATTGTTCAACAATATTAATAATCAAATCCGTGCTCAGCGACAATTTAATATCATCTGTCAATGTCAATCGTCGGCTAAACAAGTGTCAATTTTTAGTTGTCTATGATAAAATATTGTCTATGGAGATCTACGGACGCCGTACCAAATTTTTGATGTTTCCGTCTACGGCTCTAGAGGCACTTCCTATTGCTTATGGTTGAAAAGATAACCATAGATAACATGGATGAAAACAATTCTTTGAAATTGAACGTCAGTTGTGGCGTTTTTTTGACATGTTATGGAATTCGTGTAACGTAACCTTAAAATTTCAATGTTTCTTAACGAAGTTTAGTAATATTATTATTAATAATGTCTGAAGTAATATCATTACCACAAAAGAAATATTACAGACAGAGGGCGCATTCAAATCCTATCGCGGATCACTGTTTTGACTAGTAAGTAACATTACTTGATATTTAGAAACTTGAATGGCTCAGTAGGAGGAATCAGCTATTAGTATCGACAGGCAATATAGGTACCACTTTTTATACTTTTATAATGAGTGGTGTTATTCTTGTATTGGTGTTAACTTTGGTAATTATTTACTTCGCGGACTTCTTCGATTTTTCACGATTTTTTATATGAAATACATATCAAATTTATATGCAGATAGGTAAATAAGCATGTTATGGATTGATTTGATAACATTTGAAGTATTTTATTAACCAATTTTAAGTAAAAATCAATTTTAAAAGTTGCCTATTTTCTCATACAAACTTTTGTTTCATGTAGTGACATTTTATTTTTTGATTGTAAAATTGGTGTTTTTGTCTGAAAAATTAAGATATTGTTGGTCATTCTCGTTTAGTTAGTCAATTTGGATAGATTAGGGGATTTGATAACATCCTCGAATGATAACACTACGATTTGAATAGGTTAGGTTAAGGTTGAAAAGGGGGATGGACCCCCCAAACCTCTTCGGACCCCCCCCCCCCCAAATGATAACACTACACTTGTTAGGTTGAAACATATTAATTTAATTAGAAATGAAAAAAAACGAGTCTAAATCTTTTAAAAGGGTTTTGTCAAAAATCGAAGAAGCCCGCGAAGTAAATAATTACCTTAACTTTAAATATACATTTTGATTGAAGTGATTTATCGTGGTAAGGCCAGACACTTCTCTTTCTTTGCTAACACATATTGTGTTTTTGAGGCTATGGAGAGAGAATAGATTGATTCACAAGTATGTACATCTGTAATGACACGATGGTTATTGACAAACAAATGTCTGGTGTGTACCTACATTTCATGAGGGTTTGCAGAACTTGCTTACTATGATGGGCGATTTGATTTAATGTTTAAGGTACAAACTAATTAGTTAGTAGATATGTATAGTATGTATGTACTTCTTTATACCCTACTCCCCTTCTTAACTCAAGTTTTTACTTTATAGGGAGGGTAAAAATTAAATATAAGTGAATTATATTGATGATAATGTAATTTATAAGAAAACAATTATTATTGTATTATTTTTGTATTATCTTATGTATAAAAATGGAGAGCAATTTTCCGTGGTCATCGCATAATGCCTAAACGACTGGACCGATTTCGCTAATTCTTTTTTTGTCGTGTTGGCTTTTATCAGGAAAAGATTCTTATGAAAGAAAAAATTAAAATAGTTGCGTGAAAAATTATAAAATTAAAGAAAACTCTACCTAGGCAACCTTATTAGTACTTTGTCCATATAATTTTTATTCCATTTTTGAAATTTTGACAGAAACTGTCAATTGTTAGATAGTTGGTGCGATTGACAGAATGGGGATGGAAAATAGATGGTTTAAAACAGACGCATCGGTCGGAATTACATTGGTCAAATGATAATTAATTCATCACCATACAAATTCGAATTCAATATTCATAGTTAGGAACACAGGACAACGTCTGTCGGGAAAGCTAGTATTTTAGAAATAAAAAAATGGTCTTATTTGCTAGAGGGCCAATGGTTGTATTATCATAAGAATAACAAAAATATACATTTAGTTTGATAGAAAGTTCGCTGGTTAAAAAATAACCAACTTATAACAATTTAAAACACCTGCTCATTATTTGTCTGAAAAGCAAGAATAAAAATATCAAAATAAATTTTGCTCATTTTTGATTTTAGCCCTTTTACTCCAGAAGACTTTGATTGGACTGGTCTATATCCCATTTTGAAGGATGCGGAGTGGAAAAACAAAAAGATTGAGTTTGCTGACATTGGCTGTGGATATGGGGGCTTATTAGGTCTGTATGATTCTATCCTGAAGTTACCATTGATATGAACTAACATAATTGTAATAATTTAGAAGCCTAGCGGTTAAGTTGCCGATTTTTGTACTGTAGGTAGTGGGTTCGATTCAAGGTGGCGAATAAATAATATAACAATTGTTAATAGTTTATATACTGAAGTGTATTGAGATTATTATAGCACATCAGTAAGCATTGCAAACATAATGACAAAGAGAATTTATAAGGTTGAAAGAAAAGGTGTAAGAAAGCAGGGCCGACCGAGAATGATGTGGATCGAACACATCGATTCCGTCCTCAAGGAAGGCTAGGTCAGAAGTAAGAAAAATAGGAGAGGTTGTATGAGAAATGTTATGTCGGTGGAAGAAGGATTGGATAGAAAAGCGTGGAGGTTCGTTCTCTCTACCTACCCCTTACGGGACACAGCGTGATGGGTAAAAAAAAGAAAGCATTCAATAACTATATTTGAAATGTGTTGATGACTAATTTTAAAAAAATCGAATCCCTGTGCCGACCATTTCCTCTTTGGCCCAAACAATCGAATATTTTAGTAAATAAACAATTTTACTATTTTGTTATATCAGAATAATATCATATTTAAACTATTTATGATTACTTTGTAGTGACATTATCCACAATGTTTCCTGAAACCTTGATGATTGGAATGGAAATCCGAGTGAAGGTTTCCGACTATGTCAATGATAGGATTGTAGCTTTGCGTTCTCAACATCCTGGCGATTACAATAATATCGCTGTGCTCAGGACAAATGCTATGAAATATTTACCCAATTACTTCCAGAAAGGCCAGGTAACTATATTTAGGATTTGTACTTTAGAATCTGTGTTTTTATTCAATAGTGTTGGTAATATAAAATAAAGAGTGAGTTAATTTTTTTGTGATTTCATGTTTTTATTGCATTTATACCAAACAAACATAGAGCTGAATCTAGAAACAGAGCATACTTTCTTTTATCTTTGATATTGGACACCATTGAAACAATAACAAGCTATAAATAATTAATGGGTGATGACAGATTAGTGTCCATATCTTTGAACAAGAAAATATACTCTACTTCCAGCACTGGCTCTATATTCGTTTGTTTTGAATGCACCCTAACGAATGTGGATTAAGTGTTCCTTACTTAATCCACATTCGCTCCCAGTGTGGAGCATGTGGACGCCACGAAGTTCCTCCAAGCCTCTCTATCTTGCGCCGGTTGCACAGCTTCATCCCAGCTTAGTCCAGCATCTTGTAGAACAGCAGTGAATGCCCGCTTGATTGTTAATTTTGGCCTGCCTCGCCTTAATCTTATCCCAAGATTACAGTTGAAATATTCAAAAATGTTCTTTATTCAAATAATTATTTACTTGTTATATCTCTTATATATAAAAATGGAGAGCTATTTTCCGATGTCATCGCATCACGCCTAAACGGCTGGACGGATTTCGCTAATTCTTTTTTTGCCGTGTAGGCTTTTATCAGGACAATGTCCTTTTAGAAGAAAAAAAATTAAGAAAAATGCATGGAAAATTAGAAAATTAAAGAAAACTCTACGTAGATAACCTTATTAATACTTTTTACCTTATAATTTTTATTCCAATTTTGAAATTTTGACAGAAATTGTCAGTTAGTGCGATTGACAGAATGCGGATGGAATGTACATGGTTTAAAACAGACACATCGTTCGGAATCACTTTGGTCAAATGATAATTAATTCATCACCATTCAGAAATTCGAATTCAATATTCATATAGTTAGGAACACAGGACAACGTCTGTCGGGAAAGCTAGTTTAACATAATAATTAAGAAGGTACTTGATTAGCTGGGTACACACTAGCGATGTTGCGGATGCAGGTTTTTTGACATCCGCGGATGCGGATGCGGAGCTTTCAAGTCAGACATCCGCGGATGCGGATGCTGATGCGGAGCTCAGAATAAAAAATGATACTGTATAATAGGGATGTAAAACCTAAGAAATAAAAGGACCTTTTTAACGAAGGGCCGCCTTTTCACAGAATAAAATAATTTTGTACAGTTTATTCTTCTTCTTCGTCAGTCTGTCTCCGTCAATTGCTGAACATAGGCCCCCCTCCCTCTCTTCCATTCATTCCTGTACTGAGCCTTTCTCATCCATGTACGGCCTGCAATCTTTGCGATTTCGTTCGCCCATCTGGGTTGGGGTTTGCCGACATTTCTTCTGCCTTGTCAAGGCTGCCACTCCACGTACAGTTTATAAGCATTCATTAAAAAATCAATAACAATACAACGATCTTACTCTACATGTAAGAAATAAAATGTCTTTTTTGAAAGTGCACTTAATTTCAAAATTTGTCTTGGTAAGTCCAGACTCCAGACCAGAACTAACACTTTCTAATATGGCACTTGATAACAAAGCTCAGTAGTTAACGCTCTCCATGCCTTTTACTTGCACGTGGCATGCATCTTCTTTCTCTCTCAAACTTCAAGTCCATACCTTTTGAGATAAGAACACAATTGCATATCTTAATTTCGTGTCGCGACTTGCTCTAGCGGTACATCCGCATCAACATTCGCATTAATTAATGCGAATGCGGATGTGTAAATTGATGCGGATGCTCCGCGGATGCGAATATCCGCAACATCCCTAGTACACACGTAACGATTTATCTTTAAGATTTGACCGATAATCGCTCATTTTCAAAATCTTACCGAAGAAAATATTTGAAAATGAGCGATTATTTCAAAATCTTAAAGATAAATCGTTACGTGTGTATCCAGCTATTAGTATGTCGTTCTTTTGTAACAGCCGAGATAGCATTCCAAAAGAATTGCAAAACTTTCCCTGATTTTAAATTCTCCATTTGATCATTTCAACTTGAGTAGTCCACTACTTTATAGTGGCACTTTTAGGATTTTTTAAATACATAAAATTAATATAATGTTGATAAAATCAAATTCATACAGTTTGCATTTTTTTGGTAAAACTTAAATATTGTTATAGATGTTTATGGCACTCATTTCGAATTATTCAATAATATTTAGGATGTAATCCTAAAATTTTACGGTGTACTTGACATCTGTTGAAAATTTAGGAAAACATTTCGTTATGGTTCTTACAAATGGTTTGAGTCTTAGCTGAAACTATGTACACATTTTCACAAATATTAAATAGGTGGCGTTTTCAAATTTTTCAGCTGAAAAAGATGTTCTTTTTGTATCCTGATCCACATTTCAAAAAAGCAAAGCATAAATGGCGGATAATAAATAAATGGCTTCTTGCGGAGTATGCATATGTATTGGCACCAGGGGTAAATATATTTCTGTTTTATAACCGATGATAAATTTCAGAATTTCTTTCATATGCCTATCTAAATAGGGTTTAAGAAATCATAAAAATATCAATGGTTTGAAGAGTTAGTCATTTTATATTTCATGCTGACCTCCAATATGCCTATTGGTTCTAGAAAAATGTAAAGTACCTATCAACAGGGACCTGAATTTCCAGGTTATTTTTATAGAAAATCGGTGTTATTTTTTAAAGATTGGTGTAAATCTTTTACATATTTGGGTACCTATCATTATCATAAAATATATGTTTAAAAAATAATTCAATAAGGCATCTATCCTGTACTGCTTATTTCGCAAATAAAGTCAGGATTATCGCAAATGCGAACAATTCAGGACTCTACCTATCACACTTTTCGGCTTTGGTCTTCCCTGTAAACTTTTTATTAGATATTGAATGATGAACTTGGCAAATGTGATAACTCTATCATGAATGTATATCCTCATCAACCTGCTTGGCAACCATGCAATTAATTGTCAGCAACACCATCCATATCTGGACATAAGTTAAGCACTACATGACATTTTTTTTTCAAATTACAGGGTATTGTTTATACGATTACGGACGTTCAAGATTTACACGAATGGATGAAGTCTCATTTTGATGACCATGAGCTTTTTGAACCTCTTACAGAGGAGGAGCTGGTATGTATTGCTTTAATTTGTTTCTTCAGCCTTACATTTATCTGGGCCCGAAACCAAGTGTTCTAAAATTGCCGACAATGCTATCGGTCAGTCGCTGTTCACATGACTGAGTGACCGATACCATTTACCGAACATCTCTCATCTAACGAATATGTAACAACTAATGACTCCAACAATTCATTACTGATGTTCCATTTTTAAATGGAACAAACACGGGCTTATGACCATCATCTAATGTTATTTCGAAGGCTGGCTTAGTGTGATCACTTTACGTTGACAATGTTCGCCATTAGGTGGTAATATTTATGACTCCAAAATGTCAAAAAATCTCATGTAAATTATATCTCTTATCTAGCCTAGAAACTGCCAATACTTCTCTTGCCTTGTCTGGGATGTCTTTTTTTCCTTTTTGTTATCACTTATGTTTCTGTTTCTATTTTCAGAAAGGAGATCCGATTGTGGATAAATTGTATGAGAGTACAGAAGAAGGACAAAAAGTTACAAGAAACAATGGTGATAAATTTTTGGCAGTTTTCAGAAGAATAGTCGGGAGATAATATTGAATAATTAAATTACTTATTTTAATAAAAAAATTACAAAGCTTATAAAAAAAAACTTTTATTTAATTTTCATTTGATAAAGCAACTTAATCCATTCTCCCACACTGACACAGGTTTGTATACTATTTTGCCATTTAAATTAAATTAAATTAAAATCTTGTAAGTGTTGAAAATTACCGACCTCAGTAGCCTACCAATTTAGGGGCCTACTTCTGATCAAGATGATTAGGTTCGATTCCTGGTCGGGTCAGAAAAATTCAGTGTTTTTTTATACTTGAAATTTCTACTCGAGATTGAAATCCTGTCTCAGATTAGACAGGACCGGTTGACTCGTAGAAAATGCATCAAGTTCTGCTGGCTATAGTATGTATAGAAGAGTTATAGAAATAATAATATTTTTTTAGGGGATGTGATAGGGAATCGGGGTGGATGTCTGCTTGGTTTTGTGTATTCTTCTGGAAAGATCCTTTGAATCCGTGCTGAATCAGATGACTGTTTCTGATAAGATTCTATGTGGAATACATAATATTATTATTAAGGCAATTCAAAGGGATATTGTCCATATAGAAAAGGATCAAATTATGAATACAAAATAACTTGAGATTCATGAAAGCCTCAAGTTTTTCAGCTTGGCAAAAACATGGTATACGGGTGTAAAGTCAATGTATAGATAGAGACATCTACAGCCGCGCTCCACGAAGCTACCTGACATTTCGAATCCCATACAAATTCCCATACTAATGAAATTGGGTTTTTTGTTTAATTTTTTTTAACCATAAACGATGTTATTAAGATGTTTTTTGCCCCTCTTTGTTTTCGGTACAATGATTAGCAATAATCGTATTTTTTTTGTTTCTCTAAGAAACATTTTTTTTTCTGGAACTGATTCCATACAAAATGTATGGAAGAGTGGAGCGCAAAGCTGTCAAATGACGCCCCACGTAACACACGTATTCACCACTGCCAATTTGGAATTTTCACATTTGTTAGGTTGGTAAATGATGTTCAGATGCATGGTGTCAAAATAATTATCTGGATGCAAGTACATTTTTGACACTTTTTCATCTTAGGTACCGGAATTTGTATTTTTTTTTCATCTTTCGACTCTCACTGGAGAGAATGATCAAACATCATATATTTGAAACTTATTTGCGCATTTATAGCTAGGTCGTTGAACTTTCGTCCAATAAAAACGCTCGTCAGGCAGATGTTCAGGATAGGAGTGTGAGAAGTAGGTAAGTAGTTCGTTTTTTTTTTTTTTTTTTATATAAATGAATCTGTGCTCACTCAAAGTGAACACAAATACACTCCTTGACTCTTTCACAGTAAGCTACTGAAAGCTTGTGTCGTGAAAGAGGGTATTCGTTTACTTTTTTGGTCATCATCTCCAGAAATACGGTATCGTTGATCTGGAGGCTATCCTCTCAGTATTGAAGAGTTGGGGAAGCGGGTCCAAATCGTACAGGGGTCATTTGGGGACTATTTGACATTGGTATATAGGAAGATGAATGATAAGCTCCAAATATAAGAAACAAGATTATATTAGTAGTGTTACTTTACTCGTAAAGTAATATTCATTTGCGAATCTATCACGTATACGGATTCTGGTCTAATCGGTGTTCTTATTGCTAGCTGCAGAAAAACTTTTATTTTCAACAAAAAGGGAAAACAGGAAATAACTATTATTTATGTGAGTTAAGATTTAAAGAAATTTAAACAACCCTAAAACATGTTTACACAGAAAAAGATTATAATTTTAATTATATTTATCTGTGGAGAAAAAGATTTAAAGTGGCGCTAAATCCAGCCGGGTATTATTTAGGTTCATAAGCGGATAGATAGATGGCGGTTTAACCCTTTAATTACATCTAATAAATTAACTAAATGTTCGATTTAAGGCGATAGTGTCGCAGACGTGACAAAATTTAGTGCCCTTCAACCAGCATAGCTCAGGATGTAGGGAGTCCTCAGTCCCAACTCGTCATCTTATCCCCCCCTCTCCATCTCCCAGTCTCACCCGCATTCTGCTCGTGTCTCCCTCCTCTCACCCTGCACTCGTGTGTGTCTCACCTACCCTTCATAATAATATGATACATACCGTTTATGATATCTACACTCTCGTATGGAAGATTGAATAGGGTTGTCAAAATATAAATATTCAAAAGTATTGCAGTAGCTGACCTTACTTATTTTAAGGGGAGCAGATCTCGGTGAGGAAATACAGCTGATGCAAGTTAACAAGGCAGCTGAAATCTCTGGCGCAAATAGTTATGACATATGGTGTCGAAAGTATAGCAAATACGGTCATGAGCAAGCAAAAAACTTCCGAAATTAAGGCATTTAGGACAATTGCTGGCAAATCTTTGAGAGAACGAGTGAGACTGAACACTAGGATATGGTAGGGGGCTGATGGATGAACAGTGAAGAAGGAACTGTTATGACCATATCCAGATAATGGACACTATCACACTCCCTTATATCGCTCTGCAGAACCAGCCCTACGCTCTTAGCATAAAACAAGAGAAATCCGAAGAATTTGTGAACATATTATTCGTATTAGCCGCACTCTTAACATAAAGCTTTTTAAAAAGTCTGTCAGGGAATTCTCAGGAACGAAATAATTAAGGTGTCTCTTTAAAATAGAACTTTTCTTTTGAAAGGAACCCGTCCTGAAGACATTCATTGGGGTCACTGTGGATGTATGTAGGTGCACTTTTGGATAGTTTGTTACTTTTTAACTTAATTCAATTATGGTATTCTCTCTCTGGCTTCGTTCCCGCAATGGTAGTAGAGAGAAATAACCTTAGTTATGCGTATGCAGTTCTTTTGATACAAAATTTTGAAGTGTATTGCAGTAATTATTCGTTTCTGGCAACCCTTTTCCGTATCGGAGTGGTTTGGATTTGGGGAGGCAAAAATTGAAATGATTTGTGACCGTTAAGATCAAACATTGTTTGGAGCTGATAAAATAATGAACAGTTGAGTAGAGAGACACAGAAGAAGAAGAAATGGCGTGTGTGTGCGAGGGAGGGAAAGAGAATATGGAGTTGGAGTGAATGAGGAAGATTGAGTTGAAACAGAAAGAGAGAGAATGCTATGCTCTATTTCAGCCGATACAAGTTGTCACGTATTTTCTTGTCAGTGTGCTACTTGTATGTGGCTTAAATATTATGACAACATTTGAACTAAATTTCATATAATATAATGATTTCTGAACGATTACTTATAGGTATATATCCCGTCTATTCTCCATAATTTTTCTGTTTTCCTATTATAAAAATTAATGTTGATACAGTTATCGAGAATGAATATCCATAGGTAATTAATTGTCATGGATCGTCTTGTAAGATTGAAGCTAAAAGCCATAGGAGATAAAACCGTCAAAGACCAGGTGAACTGCCCTCAGGAAAGCTGATAGATTCTGGGTGTCGATTAGAAAACAGAGCTCAGTTGAAGCTCTTTTAAAAGGCTAGGAAAGAGGCAAAATAATATTTTAACTCGATTGAATGATCTACAGTACCTACGTAATAAATTTGTGTAAAATTACAGCCAGTAAAAACTAATATTATATTTGCAAAAAAAACCCCTAAAATACTTCTACAAAATATTTTTTTTTTATTATTGTTAATTGTTTCGAAAATCTTATAATTTTGGTAATCATTGTAGATTTTAAAAAGAAACGATAGGTAGGTAGGTACCTATTCAAATCAAGGGATATTAATGGCCATAAACTATTTGATAATTATTCATCTTTTTGATCGTTATTACTTGGCGAAACATAATTACCAGAATGAAACAAATATTTAGATTCTTTTTCCCACAGATTCAATTACGGTATCAGGTTTTCG
The DNA here is from genome assembly GCA_963576905.1 of Mystacides longicornis. NCBI lineage: Eukaryota > Metazoa > Arthropoda > Insecta > Trichoptera > Leptoceridae > Mystacides > Mystacides longicornis. The sequence continues at coordinate 22,669,072 of OY756433.1, read as the reverse complement.
AAGGCAAGACGTCTTTTTCTTCTTCAGACTAGCTGATGTCCATCTGAGTAAGGGAGTTTTCACTCCCGAGAACTGGTTTATGGGGATAAATAAATATGTACCTACAGTGTACACAGTAGCTCAAATAAGAGATTCGTTTTTTTTTATTATCAGTAACTTTTGTTTCGAAAACCGGTGAGTAAAATAGTTAAAACCTAAAGAAAAACCATATATTTGGTCGAAGTTATTCGTTTAGAAAAGGCAACTTATTGTTTCAAATACGAGTAGCAATGTGGTACTACAAAACACGCAGCTTGTGATTTATTCATTTCAATTTTCTCTTAACGACTCTGTTTAAGAATCAAGCAGGAACAGGAACTATGTAGTATACAACCATCATTCCTTATTCGATCGTCTGCGCTGAAATACATCCTGATTTCCCGACTCACCCTGCTTTTCTTCTTTTTATTTAAATTTAAAAACAACATAATTTAGCGGCACATGACGAGGAAAACCTCCATCCCCATAATAGCCGCCGCGATTGTTGCGCCACTGTGTGTGTGTTCGTAAAATATTTTTTCTCATTTAACCGCTTCCTATTCCAGTTCGCATCACTCATATAGTTGGACGAAAAAACATCATTAAATTTTATTGACAAAATTTTTGGATAGGAAAATACATTTTTTATATTTTCAATAATGCCAATGATACACGGGTTCGTTTTCAAAACATATAGGTATAAGTTGTATATCATTGGAAATTTTTTTGTAGATTGGTGTTGTAGATATTTCATTCAAAATTCCGCCTATTTTTTTATTCCGCCTATTGGATTAATTTATACGCTTAATCATTTATAGTTCATTTAATCAAAATCATTTTGGCGGATTCTAAGCTTTAGCAGAATTCATAAGGATTCGGGTGAAAGACTGTCAAAAATGGCAGTACAACTTGAAGATCTGCGAAATCGTCAGCTTTTTATAATATTACTAGCTTTCCCAACTATAATATTATATTTATATTATTTTATTATCTATTTTCCACTTTTTATTAGGTATTCTGTTATCTGGAGCGGAGAAGAATCAAATAAATCAAACATCTGAAGAATCTGTTCAGCCGATCTCGATTTATAAGTGTTCGCACTAACCCGACTTTCTTTTATATTATAAGAATATCGTGTAAAAATAAAAAAAAAAAAACAAAAAATGTTCGTTCCTCCATAACTATACAGAACGGTGGTGTTCGCAAATTCATTTTCGACCGTAAATTCGTTCTACTGACAGGGTGTATCGCCCTCTATTGGCGAAAGCAGGCAATTCGTATGCCAAATGCGCTCACTCACCTCAAGATGGCGCTGTCGCTGTCACTCAAACCGTAGACGCTATCAGATCTTTGTGGGCGTGTGGTTTTATCTATGCCTGTGGCGTAGATCTTTCGAATCTTTGAATGCTGACTTGGAACTGCACAGAGAAACACGCGAGAAAAGCGGAAACTGCAGAGGGACTTTAGTTCAATGAAATATACGTACGCTTCATTAGTTTTAATATTGAATTCAAATAGAACGTGAACGTGATAGGTAATTAAATATGCTAGCATTTATTAATAACAGACATAAACATCTGACAAGCAGGAAAATTGACCCTGTGCTACTCTCTTCCTTATTTGTATTAATCCTTTCCTGTAAAATTGTAATAAATGTGGCTGGCAAAAGCTAAACAAATAAATATGTTATAAGGTAGTGTGTAATTAAAAAAAAAGTCAGGTTGGCAAGGGCGTCGCCAAGGGGGCAGTAGAGAATAAAAAAATGTAGCCAAAGCAACCAAAGTTCTAAGACCGTGCTTTGCCGATAAATCCTAAAAATAGATTTCTATGATGTTTGGTTTATTAGATTCGTCTCCGCTCCGGGTAACAGGATAATTATTAAAAATTCGAAAAATGGATAGTAAATAGTATGAAATATTATATTAAAGAAACACAATCTGTGAAAAATTCCATAACAACACAATTATTATTTTTTTATTTGACAACCATTTTACAATTTTAATATCAATTAATTGTCACGCTTTTCCTCCTTTTCCCTTCCTGTCCCATTCCTTTCCTCTATCCCTTCTTTGCGATTGATTCTTTGATTTGAACCTTGTATTTTTTTTATTATTTTTGACTTTGTTTATACGTTAAGTTATTATTATTTATATTGAGAAATTTTATTTTAGACTATTATTATTACCTATTATTGTAATTATTTTTTTAATATTTGACTTAATTTGAAACATTATTGGATCAATCAATGACTGGTATTCTCAAATTCACGTTCCAACTCAACGCAAGAAGCTCTTGCTTAGAACTTAATCGGTTGCCTGTAGTTACGCAACTAATTTATTGGATAAAACATTTTCAGAATACAGAAATGTCAAAAGTCTCAATAAAAATTGGATACGACGCAACTCAATCGTCTGTTTTTCATTTCAGAATAACCGTCATTGTTATTAATATGTGCCCACATTTAAGTGGGGCATTACATTTATCATTTCTTTTGTTTCTCTTTTTATAGCCTAGCCTAGATGTAAATGTTTTGTCTGTTTGTTGTGCCATGAGGAAATAAATAAATAAACCATTGAATTTCAAAACATTGGTGCGCAGATTTTTGATAGAATTTCTTTCGAGCTTTCAATAATAATTTTTTAACATTCCAACATATTTTAAATGTATTTTTGTATAAATTACAAATTCGAAATCAATATTCATAGTAAGGACTACAGGACAAAGTCTGTCGTAAAAGCTAGTAAGATATGAAAATCAGCGTTTGAGTCTCAATCCCTATTGGTACTGTAACTATTTGAGATGCCTGGCTTAAAGTAATCGAAATTTTGTATGCAGTTAAAATAACATTCATTTTAAATTTAATCAACAAATATAGTTAGTTAGGTACATAAATAAATTGCAATAAACAATAACAAGCACAAAAAACGGGTACCTATTCTTAACTGTCATTAGGTAAATGCCCCCAGATAATAGCCTTCAAATGTACGGGTAAATTAACCAGTTAACGTAAGATCCGTCCAGTTTTGAAGGAGGACTTCAACGACAGTGAATCTGCACGAAAGAAATATATAGATAAGATAGAGATTGAAAACTATAATAAAGTAAACCCGAAAAGGTTCATATAGTTGGTTACGCCTTTGGCTAGACCGTCTCACACACACGCTCCTCCCGTCTCCTCCTTAAGGAGGCTGTGATTTCTCCCACGGGATCACACTCTTCCTTCCAGGGTACTCTTTACCCTGCTCGCGTTTGACTTTTATGTCTACTAAGATAACACTACTCCACGCCAGCCAATTTGTGTACCGTTTTATTTTTACTTAATTTCTACATTATGAAAATACACACTTATTTTGGTCTAGAAATCATGCTGTAGTTACTCACTTACTTAATTTATCCACGGGCGCTCCCTAGGTGGAGCATTTAAAAGCCACAAAGCCTCGAAAAGCATCTCTGTTCTGTGCTAGATCCACTGCGTCATTCCAATCCAAGCTGACATTCTGAAAGTCTTCATCATGCTCTCTGCGATGGTGGGTCTTGGTATGCCACGTCTTCTTGTACCACCCGGTGTTTAAAATATACTTATTTTTTTTTTTTATTTTTATTTTTTTTTATTTATTGGCTCATCTACAGGTTTTATTACAAATTTGTACAATTAATATATATATTTATAATTAACCCAATTACAGATGGCACATTTGTGCTCTAATATCAAAATGAAATATGCATTAAAAATAGCATCACTTAAAGCTAATCAATAACAACAAATATTAGTGGCTTATTGGGGGAAGGAAAAAGGAAAGAAGGAAGAAAATCTCTCCAAGGATGCAAATATTCATCCCACTACAAATCTACCGCCATCGATGCAATTCCAGTCTTAACTACTTATGATTATGATACTTTTATGATTATGGATGCGGGAGGCATATATTACCATTTACCATTGTCACAGAAGGTTGCAAAGTTTGTGAGCAGACATTCTCTTCGGACACAAAATCGTAAAAATGTACACTTTTAATGAATTTATGAAAGGAAATTTAAATCTGATAATGTTTCAAAGATTCTATATTTTGTTTACTTTACCCAATAGTTATAAAAAATGTTAATTTACAATGTTATTTTCTTCTGCACCTGTGCCCTGCGGCTTCCTCTTTTCCGATTTGAACCGTCCACTCCTAAACGTAGGCCTCATCCATGTTGTTCCACTCCTGTTTCTCCTCCGCCTTCTGCATCCATGTCCCACCAGCAAACCTCACCAGGTCATTTCTCCATCCAAGTTGGGGTCGTCCGGGTTTTCTTTGGGATATTCTAGGGCGCTAGCACAAGAGATGTTTCATCCATTTATTCTGCGGCTTTATTCTGCATTTACATCCCGATTTCATCCATTTATCCTGCGGCCTTATTCTGCATTTACATCTCGATTTCGTCCATTTATCCCACGGCCTTATTCTGCATTTGCATCCCGATTTCAATCCAATCTCAATAACGATTTCATTATGAAATTCAGATTTTGGTTGCTAAGAATGAACCAATTTATGTTTGATCACTTCTATTTTAATATTTGTACCTATACTTAAAAAGTATTCTTTGAGTATTTTCTTCAAAACGTCATTATATTTCTTATAAATTTAGTTGGTGCATCATGGTTATAAGACCTCGATGATTACGGGAATGCAATATTTGCTTTATTTGTTGAAAATTTATATTATTAAAATGATAAACCAAAACAAAATGGACCAAAATATGAAGGGAGCACCTAATTGGACGGGGAAAAAACTTAAAAACAGTATATTTATCACAGAAAGCGTTGTTGTATACTCGAAACCATTGTCAGTTGACATAAAATCCAACATGGCGGGCTAAAATCTACAGAGATCAGCGCGCAATCAATAGATATGGGTTAAACTACTTCGACGACGCGACGGCTTGATCTCAAATTTTCTACCGCTGAGCTCTTTTTTTCCATTGAGTTTTTAAATAAAGCAGCAGTTCGCGATTTAGTATGACAGCTCGACATTTTCAAACACAATTGGTGTACATCGAAATCGGAATTGAATTCCGAGATTCCAAGAGATAATATCTCCCCGGTCTGTGATAATATCTTATTGTGTGAGCAGGATGTGTACAGAACCTGATGCACCATCGGTCGAGCTAATGAGAAAAATAAACATTCTTTATATATTATGATCGTCTCTGGTGGGAAGAAAAGTGCACCTTCCATTATCAGGTATTATAAGTTATTGCAGGCTCATACGTAATACAATACAGTATTATGGATACATAGTATGAGGTATGTAGAGATGTAGGTACCTACTCAGTGAGTTAGGTCCGTGGTATGAATACTGGTAACGTTCCCCAAGGCGCTACTTACCCACAGAGTTGCGACTCCTTAATTCACATAATTAGGATGGTTATAATTACCTACCGTTATTACTTACTGTCCTCTTGAAATATTTGAGTTAGTGTAATGACACTCTGGGACACGAACCTGCCCACTCCGAATAGTTACCTTTTAAAATAATGGTCACCCCTCGTTTTTTAAGATAGAATCGAAAGTAGGTACCTACCTACGAAGGGTGATCGAAGGTGTTGACAATCTTTTTTTTCTGCATGTATCTCTTGACAAATATTTCACTAGCTGGTGTGTTTGCTCCTCTTGCATGGTTTTATTTTTGTATGTTTTAATGTGAAATTGTGATTTTTTTTATGTCATCTTATAATAACCATGGCGTATCAAAATGTATAATATATTTTTAATGTAAAAGCAACAATTGTTGCGTAGAGAGAAATAAAATAAAATAAAAATAAAATAATCGAAAAACTTGAATGGGTAAACCTAAGTAACTTGTGGATGAAATGTCAAAAAGAAGAAAAAAAAAACTTCACCTTGTAGGTGTTCCAGGCCAGTCATAAATTTTTAATTATTTAAATCATATGCACCGACCTGGGTAGCCCAACGGTATATTCAAGAGATCCTGGGAGCGATTCCTGGTTCGGTTAGATTTTTTATAAGAATTGGCCTGTATCATAAATTATTGACTTGGGCAACAAGTTCCGCTAGTCATTCTTGCACCATTGTATAGAAAAGTGTATTTTTTATCGTTTTGTCGACGGGACGGCATGCGCTTCATCTATTGCAAGACAAAGTAATAACATGCTTCTACTGTCCCACAAGTTGAATCAATTAAGTATCAAAATTATCGGTAAAAGTATAAAAAAGTAACTCTTAAATATCCAATACAAAAAATGAAGAAAAATGAAATGTACGACAGGGAATAAACTGGGAACCAACATAGACAACAACAACAACACAAATTACCTCAAAAATTTAAGAAATAAGCTTGTTTAGCGAACAGGGACTCACTTCTTCACCCCTCTACTGGACGCATACCTCTTTAACAGATCTTCAGATGCAATCCCTCCATCGGCATCGTTGGGAATGACCAGGTTTTCTAGCTTGTTATAGTCTAGATGTCCTGCACAAAATATGCCTGGCTGGCTGTTCTAATTTTATCATTGGCACTCTTAAGTGTCATTAAGATGTCTGCTACTTCGGTGTTTCCCATTCTGTCTCCAAATTTTATTCCTAATAGAGCTCATTCCACAGCTCTTAAGTATAGACCACCCTTAGTTTTTAGTGCTTCAAACCCGTACATAAATTTATTACTATTACTATTATAAACGGCAATAGCCTTTGAAACAAATACAACAATGTAAAAATACAGAAATGGCATGCAAACACGTGTCAAAAATCGTTGATGAAAAAACAAATCAGTTGATGCAACAACAATAATACATATATAAAATCAAATAAGACAAAAAAGATCAATGTGCCAAATATAGAATCTAGCAAAATTTTACAGAATACAAGCAGCAAAATAGACAAGTGCAAATAAAAGTATGCAGCTTTTAAATTTGAAAAAGGTATACCTACATAGAAACAATTATTGATTAAATTTTATTAAGACGGTCAAGCAGGAACAGATAAAAGCAATGAAAGGTCAATGTGTTAAACATCTATAAAATAAGATAGTTGAAGTGGAATAATTTGATTAAGTTTAATTAAATAGGTTAAACAGGAACAGATAAAAGCAGTACCTAAGTGGTCAATGTGTTAAACATAATATATAAAATAAAATAGTGAAAGCAACAACAACAATATAAAAAATCAAGAAAAACAGTCAATATGCCAAATACAGAATGAAATAAAATCAACAGAACATAAGCTATAAAATAGAAAAGTGCAAATAAAAGATATGCAGGTTGTAAAATTTGAAAAAGGTTGTACACATAGGAATAATTGATTGTTGAAGCGGAATAATTTGATTAACAGGAACAGATAAAAGCAGTAAGCGGTCAATGTGTTAAAAATAATTTTTAATTCTCAAAAACACAAGTACGTCCTTCCAGTCCTTCCAGAAAGAAAGTTTCTCTCTGACCTCCATCTGTAGATTTCTCTATAAATTGATATTTCTAAAGAAAGTGGTTTCCCATTGCCTCCTTTTATATATTTTTCTGTCAAGGTTATCTACCTCTAATTGGTTTTATGACACCGGACACTCTTTCGAACAAATTCTACGTTATATATTTTATTACGTTAAAATTTTTATGGTTTCAATTTTTTTTGCATATCACTTCAGGTTTGCGATCTATGATGTTTCTATTCTGAAAGGACCCGTGATATTTAGTATGTTTACAGAGTTGTAGGGCAAAATATTTCTGGCGACCGCAACAAAATTTAAAACATATATTTTAATGATAATAATATTAATATTGTTTATTTAATGGGAACCTAGAGTCTCTCCAATAATCATTATGGTTATTGGAACAACATAATGGGGCAAGAGAAAGTTTAGAACAATCCGAATGTTAATTTTGAAAAATGGTTCTAATTATTAAAGTTAAGTGGCAATTAATACAAGATGAGATATTGCAGTAAATCCGTTTAATAGAGATTATAATCTGGCACAGGCCACGGGGCGAGGTGTTCTCGGCGGCTTAAATCATTAAAGTTTTTATTACCTGAGTCTTCTTGAATGCGCGCCTTAAATGAGCCGTAACAACGAGCTATGAGATATGATTCTGCTTCTTTAAAGAACCGTCTAATTTATGGAACCATGTTTGAAATTAAGCACCGCATTATAACATAATCTTATTCAAGTTATTAAATGCCTCAAGGAGTTAGAGCGCTTCCCTGCCTATGATTTTAGAAGAAATCGAAGCCATATTTTCAGCTGTGAGGCAGATATTGTTTAATGAGGGGAAACCATTTTATTCTGACATGTCTCTGAGACGTGAATTATTCAAGAAAAGCAGTTGCTTCGCTGGGAACATCGTTAATTTCCAAAAATTATTATTCCTGCATATATTGATTGCTTTCTTTTGACATCCCTTTTTATGCTGGATTATTTAATAACTTTTGTCTCAAAAAACGCAACGGTCTTAGTTTTCGCCTGCTTTATCAACACTATCTGATGAAATATAAAGCGACTGATCTGTTCTGCAGAAATGAACACAACTATGGAAAAGGACATTGATTGTAAAATGGACTTTGATGTACAGTTGAATACAGCTATGGAAAAGGATATTGATTCGACAACGAAACGAACATTGATAGTGATGGAGGAAAAACAAAAAGAAAATAACAAACGAAACCGTACGATCAGGAACTATGCAACCTCCAGCGACAACGGTTATCCTGAATCGTAGACTGAGCTGGCTCGGCCATGTCCTACGTATGTCCCCCGAGACCATAGATTATGGAAGCTTATTCTATACACCAGGTGGTACAAGAAGACGCGGAAAACCAAGACTCACGATCAAGAGAACTTACGATGAAGACCTTCGGGATACCGGCTTAAATTGGAATGAAGCCCTGGACCTAGCTTTGTGGCGACCACATACTCCACCTAGGGAGCGAAAGTGGAAATAAAAAAAAGATCTGATCTGTATCTGTAAGAATAAACGGATCATTTTTCTGTTACTTTATAATAATACCTGCGTACAAATTAGTATTACAGAAATTTTATCAACTAGTCTAAAGCGAAACCTAGATTGGTTGGATTCATTCAAGCTAAAAAACTAACGTTATCTGATTCGACGACACAGAGTACAGAGTAAATATCGATTAAGAATGAGAAGTAGGTAGGTACTGCCCCCAATAGCAGATCCAAGTATGTTATTGAGAAAGTGCCAGGAAGGCGATGGAAATCATCCTTTTCATGCTATCTGAACTGTCTAGTACTTCTAAGTAAATACATTTCTCAAAATATATTTTATTTTTGACAGGAGTCCTCTCCTTAATGATCTGGGATAAAAATTATGTAAACAATTATTCAAAATGTCAACGCAAAAAAGACATCAAAATGACGAATCGTCGTCGAAATGATAATGAATAACACCCGGAAGAGGAAGAGGAAAAAGTGACGGATGTGCAGAGACCGGCTAATGAAGATGGGACAGAAGCAGATAACTCCAAATTTAACACAACAAACAATTTAGCGATCTGATGAGTTTATAACGAGGTTACAAGTTTTAAATAAACTGTCAGCTATTCAACGCAGTGCCATATGGCGGCTGGAGTTTCTCACCCCATTAGAGACGTTGAGCGATTACAAACCTTAAGCGTTTAGGGCTTATGGTTGTTATTCGGTCATCAGTGTAGTCTATCAATCCTCCGTTGTGATATGCGAATGTCTGGTTTATGGGCAACCTGTTGAATGTGCCCCGTCACCCACGTCCCCCCTCCCTCCCAGGTTCGCCCCCCCTATCAGGTTCACGTTATCCTCATCCTGTTTAGCCGAGAGTGACGCTCCATGACGTTTGATTGATGACATTTTAACCGCTGTTCTCTCAGCGCCGATACAAAAGAGAGAAAGTGGAAATGTTCGCAGTTTAGTAGGACGAGAGATTATTTCACGGCTTATTCCCCGTTCCATCGCTACAATAAAAAAATGGAAATAAATGTAAAAGGAGGGTTTTGTACCATTAATCAATTACATTTTTTTGGTTGTTGATGAAATGAAAGAGTACCTACATCATGAAATTTTATTGTACCTTCATTATTTATTATACTGTTTTGCTTAACGTAATAATTCGCCTAAAATATTGTTCCAATTGACTTCATAATGAAATACAATTTTTCAAGTTTAAATTTTTAAATTATAATAATATGTAACTTTATGTACCTTTTTTGTTTTTTTTTATTGTTTCTGTTACACAAATTTCAATACCCAGTAATGAACATGATGAGAATTCTCATGATTAAGAGTTTCGGAGACAAACATTACCACCTAATGGCGAACGTTGTTAACGTAAAGTGATCACACTAAGCCAGCCTTCGAAATAACAGTAGAAGACGGTCGTAAGCCCGTAGTGGTTTGTTCCATTTAAAAATCGAACATTAGTCATGAATTATTACAGTCATTAGTAGTTATTTTTTTCTGTTAATACCCAGTGTCCAGTGTCTACTTAAGCATAGATGTTATTATGTTGTAAAAATTTATATACCTACTTTACTAGCGCATTACTTATTGTAATATGTATAATACATCATGTTATGTAAAGTAAGTAAATTTATATTGTGTTAGTAAAATATCACTGTTGGTGTATTAATGTTAAAATAAAATAAAAAAAGGAAACACGAATAATAAGTAGTAGAAAATGGTAAAGTATTACAAATATCCACTTTTTCAAGATTGTTTCAGAATCACAAATTCATTTTACTAAGATTGCTACTGCTCTAAACATTAGTTATCTAAATGTGAATGATATCAGAAAGAATCAGTTAACCAATAAGGTCAGCTACGTTTTCTAAGTAATTATCGCTGTTCTTTTTCCCATAGGGATTTCCAAAATTAGAAAGACCATTTCATACTGTGTTTCATTTCTTCGAAGGAGAGCTGAGGGTTTTGGACATGCTGTGGAAAGAGGATCTAGTACAGGGGAGAAAGCTTGTATATATTTCTAAGCAAGGTTACGAAAGGAATGTAGAGAGATAAAAAAATAAAAAAATTCTCATTTTTGAAAATTGGATCCTAATGTTACAAAGATGACGAATCTATTGAATGTCAGATTCTGTTTTTCTTATCTTAATGTATTTCGAATACACAATAATTACGAGTTTGTAATATAAGAGCTTTCCGTTGGATACACTTTTGAAAAGTGAATCGTCATCGTCATTGGCACTACAGCCTTGCCTTCTTTTTAATTTTCTTTCTTTCTACTTCTCCCGGTATTAGAACGATTTGATGACACTAAATTCATACAGAATTTCGAACATGTAGAAGGTTACTAGGTTATTTTGGCCATTTTTATAATAAAAATATTATTTTTGTGCATCCCGTTGGAGCCTTTTAATAAACATTTAAACACGAACGAATTTTAAGAAGTTTTTTCAGGTCTTTAATTTTTTTTTTTTACTTTTGTCATAGGTAGATGTTTAAATTGATTCAAATTTTTATGCACCGTTACATATTGTAATCGGTTTACTAAATGTATGCTCCCACTTGAAGATTCTATAAAGATACAAGAGCTGAACGGAACCAAGATGTAATATTCAAGAATTTCCATCTTTGTCAAATATTTGAAAAAAAGACGACATTTTAAAGAGTTTACACCTTTTTGAAATGTGTATTTTTTATTTACTTATTTCAGACTCAAGGACACATCTATGAATCGTCCTTATGAACAATATTGAATAATAGTGCACATTTTCTTTTAATCAAACACTTAGTAACTGAGTCTTAGTATACGGATAAAAATATAACGGTAGTTGGTTAACATTGATTTAGAGACAAAACTGGTAAGGTTTCTAATCTTACCACATTTTAAAATGAGGCATATTTTTTAAAAATGTGTGTGGTGTAGGTAAATTCATTATTTATTACCTACTAGCTTTCCCGACAGATGTTGTCCTGTGGTCTAACTATGAATATTGAATTCGCATTTAAAAGAATGATAAAAATGACTTTTAACCTATGTCATTCCGACCGATGGATCTGTTTTAAGCCTGCATTTTCCATCCAAATTCTGTCAATCGCACCAACTATCAAACAAATGACAGTTTGTGTCAATTTGATTTCAAAATTAGATTTTTCACTTTTCGAGTTTTAATTTATAAAAAATGTGCTTCAATGTTAACAAATCCATCAAAAAAATGCCTGCCAATATTTTTAATGACAATGGTTGTCGGGTAAATACAAATCGTTTTTATTTAGAATTTTTCACAGATGTCGTTGTTGTATCAAAATTCGTTCCATACTTACTTTAATTTTATATTATTTACCATCCATTTTTCGATGTAGTTATTCTGTTATCAGGAGCGGAAAAAAATCCAATAGGTAAACCAAAAATGATAAAAATCTGTAAAGCAGATCTCGAGTTATAAGTGTTGGAACTAACCCGACTATCTGTTATATCTTTAGATGAATCGGCATCGGTGTATCCATTTTTGAAATCATACATATATCTAAGTTAATTTCAAATTTATTTGGTTACATAAATATAAAACTTTTACTCATTACTTTTTGTATCGCGTAGGTTACGTTTTTTTTATCTTTATGTTATCCACATTAGCATTTCTAGAATTATATTATATCTCGATAAATGTAGTAGGTATTGATTGCACTAAATGTTTTTGTTTGGTATATATAAACGTACATACTACATACTTTTATAAATACCAGTATATATAGATAGGAAAGGCATAGAAGTAGGTAGAGTGAAGTAGGAAAGCAGACAAGAGAGAGGAGAGAATGGATGTAGTTCTGGGCCGTATTTCACTCAATGAATGTTTTCCTTTTTTCCATCAGATGACGCTCTTAACGTTCTTATCTCCCCCCTCCTCACACGTCCTTTCATCACCCCCCACTCCTCCACCGGAACAGATCCTTCTTTATGGGAGACTGGTTGTCGCTGAGGACGATATTTAGTGCCCGCGAGTAAATCAACCGGCTTGACATGAAGGGGGTTCCGAGGGATAATTTACCCACTGTCTTATTTAATGGAAAGCCTCACCCAAACCCCCTGCAACCCCCCATACAGCCAAAAAGAAACCCCCAGCGTGGATCCGCCAGCCCAGCGAGAGCTCCGCTGCCAAATTTCTAATGATCGCTCATGGAGATATTTCATAAATAATTTATTTATTTACATTTTTACAGTTAAGTTATCCTTACTATGGCACCTTTTTTGTTCCTTTAGAAATCATACAAACGTTTTGGTTCTTTAAAAGAATATCTACATGAAACCAATATTACTATAAATGCTTTTGAATCTTTGGTATGTATTTTTTTATACCTATTAAGAAATTTTGGAAATCTTCAAAACGTTGTTAAGGTGACTGATTTTTTATTACCTAACTGGTTAAACGCAAATATCAATTTTCATTAGTGAATAGTTTCATGTGTTTCAAGGCTACCAAACACACTGAGTTTCGTTTATAAAAAGAAAAAAGCTGCTAACCTAGGGTAGCCCAGAACTCATAGTATATTATAACAGCCAGAAGACAATTATTATCTTCTCTAGAACAACATATTCAATATTAATCGGTACCTACTTTACAGGGGACCCACTGAAGTTACGGACCTCAAATTTTACGTGCTTGTGTAGGAGCATAAGACGAACCCGTATACCAAATTTTATGAAAATCGAAGATTTTTTTTTTCCATTTCTAGCCCTTTTTCTAGAACAAGTGAAATTTTCTTTGGATACTTTAAGAGGGTTCCCCTGAAGGTACAGATCTCAACATTTTACTGACTCATCTACATCGAGGGGCTAACCGTTTTACGAAATTTCAATCAAATCGGATAAGAATTACTATGAGTTATGGATGCGCACACATTTTTGGTGTACGCGTACGGGTACGCGGAAATTTTCTTCCACTTCTAAAATTTTTTTTGCATTTTTTGGAATCTACACCCTCGAAAACGTCGAGAAAATTAATTTCAGCGAAATCTATTTTTTTTTTTTTTGAAATCCGATCACAAGACTCGTGTATATTCCATATACTATGAGTAAAAGCCATTATGCGTATACTACGACTACCACCATAAAGTTCCATCGACTCACCATTACTCTGCAAATACATCGCGATCCGATCCAAAACGATGTAATTATAAGATTTAGATTTCGATTGTTAAGTATTGTAATATTTAGACCTAGGTCTCTTTTGAATCCGGTATTGCTTTACAAAAACAAAATGTTATGAGTAGTTAAATAAGGATTTTATACAAGTACATTCAGTATTGAAAATATAGACGGTCGACATTGAATTTTGAAAATCGCTCCCCATGCCATGACCCCATGACATGTTGGACCATGTGTTGAGGAAACCCACAAAGACGTGAACCTTCTTAACCTCAATTAATATTCATCCAGATGGCAACATTAATAGATGGTAGATCTTCAAGGTGCTGGCGTCTCCTGGGATGAACTGGTGAGGAGTGGTGGAGTCTTGTTTTCTCCATCATTCTCATGAACGAAGAAAAATACGTTTTTTTTTATATCGAGGAAGATAAATATGGATTATGTTAATTAACCATTGATTTTGTTCGCATCGAAAAACCATAAAAATAAAGGTAGGTATACCTACCTGCATAATTCTTTTTTAAAATGATTCTATTCTACTCCTAAGAAAGTGTCAAATTTATGTAGGAAAATATCGAATCGAACAAAGGCAGAAATTTATATTTGTATAAAAATCGCGCGAAAAAAAAGGAAATCTTGATTCGTTTAAATTTATTTGATGTACATCTCGTGAAAGATTTATTAGTTTTTGTGTTTATCCTTATTTATGTGATACGGGAATCTATGGAGAAGAAGCGAGACAAGTACAAATTGTTACGCGTGTCTAGTAATTTTTGTATTTATACAATAATAATACTATAAGTCATTTAATAGCTAATCTATGCAAAGTAGACTACTGTAAATATTCTAGGATAATGCAGGCGAAGGTAATAAAAATTTAAATGCATCAACTTGTACAATAAAGACTGATTTATGTCATATTGGATGGAAAGAAGGGGTGCGCGCTGCAGATAATTTTAAATTATTGCGCATCTAACAGCAGACGAAACTGCCAAGGATTAAATGTACCACCCTTATCGAAGGGGAGGGTTTTGAAATGAAATTTAAGGGCTTGTTCTGTAATAATAACAACAATTAAAACACTATGTTTTAAATCATTTTTACTTTATCAGTTTCTTGAAAAAAAAAAGAAGAATAACTATATATGTACTTATACAAGATTCTTCTATTCTTATTCTATTAAATACATGATTATACATTTAAAGAAATACGGTTTTATCTAAAATAGCCTACTTCATTTTTATTTAAAAATTTTATATTTAAAAAAAAATATTAAGGCTAATATTAAAAATTAATTAAAGATCTGCGTGAGTCAGACGAAAGCGTTCGGGGTTCGATATTTCAAAAAATCGTTAATGTACAAGTGTATTTCTTTGAATTCATTATAATGAAGCCTGCAAAATACGATGAAAATCTTTAGCTAAAAACGAAAATAAGCAAAACATTTCAGGTTCAACTCATGATTTCATAGACTAACCATCAGTGCATGGGTACTTATTTTCTAATTTCTGATCATTTACTAATAGAAAGAAAATCATTTCCTCTTTTCTACAATCATTTACCAATGTGCAGTAACATAATAAAAAGCAATACGTATTTACACTAGCCTCTAAGTTTGATACGAAGTGTCGCATTTGGGAGTTAAAGAGGAAGTACAAGATGGTACGGTTGTATCATGAACGACGCTATACGTCGGCGCTACCATCGTAGGTCCATCACTTCCACTATTGCGGAGAGGATATCATGACACGGACATGTGTTAAGCATGCTGAATGATATTTGGACAAGGAGAGCGTTGTTCTTACTCACATCAAGGCCAAAGATGTTGAAGTTTCGATCCTTTGAAGCAGAGTTGGTATTTGTATTTGGACAAGGTGTGGAAGGAGATCATAGTGCCTGCAGTGGAGCGCTCTAAGGGAGTTTTGATTGATTGATCGATATTTTTGTATAATCATACAATTAAAAAAAAATGAAATAAATGAAATATTCAAATACTGAGAGGAGATCCTATAAAATTTTGTAATAAAAACGCCAATGCTTGTTCAATAATTATAGATAAATTTATTTGTGAGCAATATGTCACTTTGTAGGGATGAAACACCTAGATTAATACAAAAGGGTGCAGAGCAAATGAACAAATTCAATTTAAGGGACGAAATACTAATTTAAATGTTAGTCGGAACGTTTTCGAAAATTATTTTCAAAAATAAACCATAAGTTTCAGACACATCTGTAAAAAATGGTTTTCTGTGTTATTAAGTAAATCTTGTAATCTGAAGCGGCGAAGTTTGACTGAAAAATAAATAATAAAAAAATAACAAAAAAAAAAAATATGTATAAAGCGCAGAGCAAGAGAGAGAGCATTTAATGTCACCTGCGACAGATTCGAACACAAAGGCAGCCGATATCATTTTGTAAAATATCGACGCATAAAAAAAAAGAAAATTTTCGAAATGACAAAAACGGTAGCTCGAAATTATATCCCGGAGCCGTTGTGCGTTATGGAATCAATTTTGTTCTGTTGATGAAAAAGTCGTGCGAAAAAAGACGGCATTATGAAAATATGAAAAATTGGCCTTTCATTTTTACCATTTTTTTTGACTCCCAATAATAGATTTTTTTCTAATTAACAAAAAAGGATGCAAAATTATCCCCTATGTTAATACCAATGTTTCACGGATTAGGTATGTTCGATTTTTCATAAATAATTCAAATTTTATCTATTCCGGGTTTATGACAGTTTTATTTTAGCGGTCAGTTCACGCTAGATGCTTAAATTTTTCTTCTTCTACTTCAGTTAGGACGAATATGTAACAACTAATGACTCTAACAATTCATTACTGTGGGGCTAGTACGAGTTTAATCGAAAGCTAATTGCGCGCTAATAAGCGCTTATAATGTTCTTAAATAAATAGTGTTCGAAAATCAAAAGATCGAATCATTCGATCATTTTTGTATGGGAATTTTTCGAAACTCTTTCGATGATTGTTTCGATATTTGATAATCGAAAACTTATACTAGTGGTACTGATGTTCGATTTTTAAATGGAAAAAACCACTACGGGTTAGGTCTGTGTCCTATCTTCTCTAGGAATATTCTCCACATCTTGAGTGGTCTGCCTGTTTGTCGACTGCTATTTTTATAATCCTTTCAGGAACTGCTTACTCTCTACGTGATCTCTCCAGAACCCCCTTCTAGATCCACCCCATCATACAACATCTTGGACATCGCACGATCCCTTGATATCGGAGTTCCTGCAATGGGTCGGAGAGTCTTCATCTATGTTGTACGCAGGAGGCTCTTCGTCCTTATTGTATCGGCTCTTGACTCCCCTATGTCAGGATCGGTCTATAATTGTTAAATAATTATTGAATTTCCTAAACGACTATTATGAAAGTGTTCAATGTATGTATGAGGTGGTTGGTAGTCCATTAGTGGTATCAGTCGGCGACTTTCGTGCATACAGCGTATCGGAGGTCGTAGGTTCGAAAGATGTTAAGAATGTATTTGAGTTTCATTGTTTATTCAAATAAATTCCAATGAAAAATACGACTAATCTATTAAAATTATTTGGTTCGAAAGTAACACTTTTTTTATAAATGATTGATTAACCTTTGGATTTATAATAGTATCGCAAGAATTGATTAGCGCTATAAAAAAAACTGGGTTAAGTATTAAAAACCTAGAAAATAGTTGTCCTAAAAATATCGGTCTATGGTGATTTCTATTTCAATATCTACAAAAAATTATTGTTCATCACGTATAATCTTTAACGTGTTCCCTATAGATGCTACATGCCCGTTAAATTTATTTTTATTATAAATCCGCGAAAAGTCGAAGATTTCCATGAATATTGTTAACGTAAAACAAACTATTTAACAAGAAAAACAAAAATGTATCTACTTATTAATTACATTAAATTATATATTATGAATTGTGATGAAATGGCCATACACTAAATAATAAATTGTTAACGTAAAATGATCGAACTAAACCAGCCTTCGAAATAGCAGTAAAAGATGGTGAAACGCCCGAAGTGGTTTAAATTTAAAAAAAATGTACCCCAGAAAATCAAAGCTCTAGTGTATTTAATGTATCAATCCAATTAGCTGGTTTTATAAGTAAGATCTATTCCTGGAAAATGGTGCATGAATCCATAAATATTTGGATCGAGCATTATATTGTGTTGTTTTTACCCCAACTAGACAGAAATAATAAATTATAAAAAAAAATACTAGACAAGATAAATAATTACGTACACTTTTCCAATTCGATAATTTTTTTTTTATTAAAACACCAACACGTTTAGAAAAAAAAATACAATATAATATTTCAGAATCATATTGTTGCGGGGATGCAAGATGGTTAGGTAAGGGTGTGAGTGGGGTAGCCACCCTTATCTTACGGCAGATAGATACGACGCTTCTGTCGCTGGTAAAGCAACCCATTTGAATGCATGCTTGTCCGTCAGTCATGGAGTTAGGTGATATTACACCGACTCCTATTCCACGAACTTAAACCAAAAAAGCTCTCGGGCTCGCGACCCCGTACAGATGTGAATACCAAGTGGGAAAGAGAGGAGAAACCATTTGAATATTTTAAAACTTCCTTGAAGGCTTTCATAAAAATATAGATTTAATCACAATTCTAACTCTCGCAAAACTTGATAAGGTCTCAGGCACATGAATATGTAATAATATATATTTCACTACCATGCTGAATTTTTCAAGAAAATACGAGAAGATTTTTACTTTGCCGGATGAAGAGTATTTTTTACTTTAAATTTTGAATTAGGAGATATCGCGATTAAAAAAAAACCTTAATTAAGTCTGAGAAAGCCGACATTACTTAGTTCAAAGATTGTCTGAATATATTAGAAATTTACTAACGGTCGGTTAATTATTTATTTATTTTAAGAATTTGGAAAGTTTAATTAATTTCTGAGTCTGGCTAATTTGTTTATTTATGAGTATTGCTATTTACCCAAAAATTAGTTCAGTATGAAAATGGATTACGAAATAATAGGTTGGTTTGTAATCTTGTAGTTTATTAAATGATAACAAAGCTTATGTATTGTAAGAATATTTTTGAAAATATCAATAATAAAACACAAAATAGATAAAAAATTACCCGTTTCTTGCTGTCAAAATCTTTATCATTTTATAAAAAAAATTAAGATATTTCTATGGATCCATGGAGCTTAGAAATTATCATGTTGAAGGTCATGAAATTTGACAGGACTGACAATATAACAGCTGATGATTTAATGGTGTAGTGTCATCAAATTAAGCCAAATCAATGCGTGAAAAGACGTTGGATCACAGATTTCTCAAGAAAAAAAACCATTTTCCTGTCTCATATTTTTCTTTTCCTTTATTTATCAGCCTGGAACATGAAGATAACAAAAGAAGGAAACGGGAAACCATTCTATCAAATCCTTCCCAAGGAAATCACCATGGTAAGACCAAGGTAAGACATTCGACCATTGCTTCAATGAAGTCGGGGTAGCCCTATGTGACGTTATTGTGGAAGGTTCCTAGATCTTTAATGATTCCCTCTCTCAGTTTCTTAGGCCATGTCCGCACTGGCAGGTGACTTGCTTAGCGCCTAGAGTCTATTTTTTACGCATCTCCTAGTTACCATATGATTGTTTTCCTGGATACACTATGGTAGACACCAAGTGCTCATGCGGCCGGTTTCAAACATTTTAGAACGACTAGTAACTTTTAGTAAACTACTCACCAGATGAAAGCAAGCCAACCATCAGTGCATGCGGACTTGGTCTAACGGTTCATGATTATACACTCTACATTGACAAAATCTTCGTTTGCAATCGAACGCCAATTTCTAATTGACTACGGAGGCTGATGTTTATAAGATAATATCTTTGGATAGGATATCCTTAATTACGACCAAAGTGAAGTATGTATTAAAAAATTCTCTCAATGAATCAGAACCGCAAATTTTGCTTAGATTGCATCCGAAAAATAAAATGCAGTAGTGGAATTGTAGGGATGAAAATAATCGTGTGCATTCACTGGGTGTGCTCCTTGACGTATCGCCGCACCAAGTTAGGGGTGGAATCTTATTCAGCCGGCGAGGGGTGGAAGGGGGTAGTCCCGAGCGACGAAACGTCGTCGTAAATCGTCATAAAAGTGTCACGGCGCTGATGTGACGCTTTGCCAGGGGTAATTAAAGCAGAATTTATGGCAGACCAGCGGGTGTTAAAACGAATCTTCCATTCTGATACTGTTTTGTATGAAATAATACCCACCTAATATTATAGCACCTACCTCCAGATAATATTTGGTATCACTTAGCCACATGGTGTTTCCTTCCTAAAATTATAACCTCGAATGAAAGTTTTTTATAAGGATCTGGACCAGGATAAGTGGTACCACCGCATCTCGAATGACACTATATGCTGGCGCATTCAGCGCAGCCTCATCCTTTGAATCAGAGATGAGGGATTTGGAAACGGTGTGGGAGGAGGTAAAAAAATATTACACAATATCGAGTGCCAATGAGAGTGCTTTAATATGTATGTATGCCTAAAATAAAGAATGTTATTATTATTTAACGATTTCGTAAATCTCACAGTTATAAACTATAGTTTAACAATCTATAGATTGTTCAAGATATTATTATAATACTTTAAGCGTTGAAAAGAAATTACTTAGAAGAACCTTGGGAACCAGATGGCTTGATTTTGTGGCCAAATAAACCGCCTGATCACTAATGTTGCAACCCCTTTTGAAAACGGTAACCTTGTATATCTGCCAAGACTATACACTAAACTCGAATGAAGTTCTGGATACGCACCAGGTTAGTAATTCTTGGATATTAAGTCGGCGTTGGATGAGTACCTACTTACTAATTTAAGGACAACTTGGTTGAATAATACTTGTGTTAATATTGCAAATTTGATTTGTATAAAGCATTTTGGGACACTTTGTATACATTCAAGATTCGGGGCGCGAAAGCCTTCTAGACCTCTGATATATGACACGATTGGGGGGTAAATATGTGAAAGAGGATACGGAACTATGACTGTATGTTATAATTAAATCACAATTTATATTCCGTACCTACCGTCTCACGAAGACTCACAAATCTTACTTCTGACATTACTTATTCTAATTACCTAGTATTAATTTTCTTGAGTGATCATAAAGATGTAGGATTATACTGTTTAGGTAAAAAATTATACGTAACTTTGTTTCTAAGGGGACATGTGTGTCATAAACACTACATACCTACAATCAGTTTGAAAAGAAAATGTCTTTAAATTTTGCATACCTACTGCCCGTTTTGATATATGCTTTGGAAACCTTAACCAGAAAATAACGTGGAATAGCTGAGATTCACGAAACGATCCATAGAAAGATACAATTTCGAGATTAAAAAATAAGGAATTAAGAAATTAGATACCGAAAAAATTCGAATAACTTTCACAAATCACCCTCTATGGGTGGAATGCCTAATTAATTATAAAAAAAAAAAACTTTATGGTTCAGGTTGCTAGTTTCAAGTGGCAGTGAGCGTGATTCAAAGAGTATCATTGGAGACCTTGGAAATACCAGAGAAGAGATGGGGCGATGACATTTTTGCTTCGGCTCGAAAGACGTGGCTACAATTGGTGAAGAATAGAGAGGAATCAAAGAAATTCGAAGAGACTTAAGTAAGTTAGAACTGAAAAAGAAAAATATACATCTTGACTTAACACAACTTTAATATTCCGAATTCTGAATCATTTACCCATTGGCTGTGGAATGATTTAAATTTTTTTGAAAATCGAATCATTTGAAATTTGAATACACATAAAATTTAACCTCTCAAATATAAAAGATATCCCTACTTTTCGTTGGTAAATATCTAACTTTTTCTTAGAATTTATCGAACCTACTTATCGTATCGGTTTTTTTGTCTCAACTTTCGTATAAAATTTAATTAATTAAATTTTATTTGACAAGCGTTGTCATTAATAAACGATGAACTAAAAAAAAAGTAAAGAAAATATAACGTTTCCGGTTGTGGCGCTGCGATCTCATTAAAATGCTTTGTTTTCGAGATCTTGGGGGACATTTTTTTTTTACTTTCATTATTACCAACGGACGTCTTGACGATATTTATGTTATTTTTGTGAACTTCCGCTTTCTCCTTCTGATCTATGGTTAGATGTATTCTTTTGAATCCATGTCCCGAGAAAGCGGAATGGTTTCTTCTTCTTCTTTTTTTTCGTAGTCTACCTCCATTATAATAATTATGTATTATGACAGACAGGGTAATTAATTCATGTTTTTATTACAGGAAAATGGTTTTATTTGTAAAACAACGATTTTACATAATATATTTTGATAATAATATAAATTTATCAGAAGGGGAAAAAGTTTTTTTTGCAAATATATTTTTATCTTATTGAAATAATGGCGCCTATCACATATAATAATTTGTTAAGTTCGTCCGAAACTCGGTTTCGGTGAAACACTCCAAACTCGAACGAGATATATTTCAAATTTTTTTTATACATTCCATATTTATTTTATAATTTTCCTCTGCCAATCAACAGAATATCCGTGTTGAATATTGTTGCTATGGGAAAATGAATCATATGTCCAAAATTTTCACCGTGGTAAACATTGAATCATTTAAACTGATATATTGAACAATCAAAAAAATGATTACCCTTTAATAATGCCTGTCGTTCGACAAGTTTTGTTGCTAGGACATTTTAATGTATACCTATAACATTCAATTTTTATTGTTTTAGAAACAATATACAGTAAATACAAATAAATCAATATTTTTTTTTTTTTTTTTTATTTCTTTATTTTTCCAACTTTTACATAGGTACATATTTGAAATTTATATAGGTACATATTTGGAATTTATCACCTCACTAGACGACAGCCTGTGTTGAGGTGATACTAATTTTTAATTATAGCGGCACTGTACTATGGAAGACACAAAGACACAAAAGAGAAAAAAAAAAACACAAACAAAACAATCAGAACACAGAAGAAACAAAATAGTAGAAAATGAAAAAAAGGAAAACGATCAGGACATATCCATGTACACACACTATCCTATACACGCCATCACATACATACACACATCGATTCCAGATCAAAAACAACGAATCCCACAACAATTGACCACCCCCACCTGTCTCCCCCTGCCCTCATCTCTCAATGAATGTAAGTTCTCTCTCTGACGCATCCCTGCCCCTCTCCAGTAGCCATCTTGTCATCAGACTCTTTAGATTAGTCTGGGCAGGATTGAGCGACTCACTGAGAGTCGGAAACACCTTACTGTACAGTCTTGGACCCAAAAAGACAAAATGGCGCTGGGCAAATGCCGTGTTCACACGTTGCGGCCGGAGCAGCGGTCTGTTTCTCGTGTTAATATTTATAACATAGTTTTGCGAGTCACTGTACATTGCGAGATTTCTATGCGTATGTTTCAACAACTCTCTCATATACAATTGTCTCACATCCAAAACTGCGCTTTCAAAATATAACGAGTCCGACGGATATCCATACGGCCTCCGATACATCACTCTAAGCAGCGCCCTTTGGGCCACATTGAGTGGATGGAGGTTGGTTTTCGCCATTCCGCCCCATCCCAAGATACCATACATTAAACGGGACTGTCCAAGTGAGTAATATATTGCCCTCAGCCTCTTGCCATCAAAGATTTCCCTCAAGTTTCGAAACACATAAATGAGTTGCCTGATCCTCCCCGCCAGAACATCGACATGGTAGGCCCATCTTAGGTTATTATCTATATTTATACCTAAGTATTTATATGTGTTGACCCTATCTAGTACCACACAAGCGCACAAACCCGAGGTCCGGCCACATTCGTGCACCCTAATGGTTTGCTCGTCACCAGGCTGCTGCCTTACGTCTATGCTGAATGTCATATACTTTGTTTTCCTTGCGTTTAATGATAACAAACTTTTATCTAATAATATTTTTATTTTATTTAATGCTCCCTCAGCAGTTTCAAATACCCCTGTCCATGTTGCCGATCTAAACAATAAAACCGTATCATCTGCGAAAGAAACTACACGGCCCTCACATGAAAACTATATTATATCGTTTATATATGCAATGAACAATGTTGGACCCAGCACGCTACCCTGCGGAATGCCCCACCGGACTGGTAGATATTGACTCGTAATATTATTTATTCTAACCGCTTGCCTTCTTTCCGTCAAGTAAGATTCAAACCATCTCAAGGATGAGGCAGACAGACCAATATTCTCAAGCTTTTTAATTAATATAGGATGCGACACCGAGTCAAATGCTTTTGCTAGATCCAAATAAACTCCTATACACTTCTCACGGTTGTCCAATGCCCTTGTCAAGAACTCTGTCACCTCGGCAATGGCATCATTAGTACCCTTGCCAGTTCTAAAGCCAAACTGTGATTTTGACAACTTGCTGTTGTCTTCAAAATATCGTATTAATTGCAAATTGACAGCTTTTTCGTAGATTTTAGAAATAACGTTCAATAATGCGATCGGGCGATAGTTACAAGGGTCTCGACAATCTCCTTCCTTGTATATTGGTATAATGACCGCCTCCTTCAGATGCCTCGGGAACACTCCACAACCTATACTAATGTTTATCATATGTGTTAAGGGATAATAAATATTTATATTTTTTGCATGAAAAATGCACCACATTTTTTACTATCCGTAATAGTTTGATTAGTTTCAAACTCGACGACGAGTGCCAAGGGGTTATAAAAACTCGTAAGAGGTACCTACTCGTATGTAAAATACAACAATAGCTCATTCATTTCTACCAATTGAGGATTTGACGGAACCGGTTGAGTGATAGAAACTGCCAAAAACAATAAGTTTCAGCCGTTATACTGACATTTTTTTGCATAAAAGTTGTCAAATTTGCGTTAGGTATCTACAACCATTATTTTCACACGTCGACTTTGCAACTGTAAAAACGGGCGACGAATGCGTCACATCGTGAATAGTGACCCTTTGTAGCGTTATATTGCATATTAAAATACACAATGGCAAAAGTAGGTATTCATAGATAGGCTTTCTGCTTCATCCCTTTATCTACCCACATTGTTTGTAAAATAAGTTTGAATTTTTAAACGAATGTTTGTGTTTTGAAAGATGTTAGCATTTACATCTCGCAGAGGCAGTTTTTGAAGCAATTAAATTAACATTAATTCTAACTTTATAAACATTCAGCGAACACTGTTTAAGTCCTCGGGCTGCCTTCCCAGCGATATTGCGTTCGAGAAACTAATAAAATTTAGTTAATTCGTATTTTTATTTGCTTATTTTTATGGAAATTACTCGTTTAAGAGAAATTCCCAAATACAAAATAACCTTCCACCGGTTTTCGTTCTTTTTTTTTGGGTATTTTGTTTTCTTGTGCAAATTCATTCTTTTAAAGTTATTTCGACATAATCTGTTTACCACCCGTTTTATGTTTAATCGGTGGAAATATATTATATTTTTCTATGAATTCATATGTGAAAGATATCAACCAAAGACAAAATAATTTTAAACTTCAATACTAGTCTTGATCATTGATATTATATTCTATGGATGGGTTGCCCTCTTAGGGACGCATCACCTATATACTTCAATATCCCTGATGTCCAATATCCGATAAATATTGCCCACCTTCTTAGTATTAATTGTCGAAATATTTATAAAATAGTTTTAAATTTCGTAGAACAAAATATGATTTTAATCTGATTTTTTTTTTAAACTTTTTATTTGTCTTTCCTTAATTCTTGGAGATGAATAATGTCTATTCTTTTGCTAATATATATATATATATATATATATATATATATATATTTCTGTGAAGATGTGATCACGGAGAGAAATATATGAAGCGTACGCGAAACGTCGCTGGGAAGCAGCTGCTTCCCAGCGGCTTCCCATCTGCCCCAGATGATGATTGGTGGAATCCAATCGAAACGTCGGGCGACCAACGGCTCTTTTCAGAGCCAACCTGAGTACACGGAGTACCCAAAACGTTTCGCGTACGCTTCATATATATATATATATATATATATATATATATATATATATATATATATATATATATATATATATATATATATATATATAATTTCAACCACGGCGCAATACGTTCCCAATAGAACGAGTCGCCGGTAATCTTGAAAAAAAAAAAATCTATGAATTGCTAGCCTATGTTCCCCGTGTTATCAATATATCGAAGAGGAAAAACAACAATTATGACAATTTAATGATAGTTACATCAATAATGTAACATAAAAACGTTTTTCCCTACAAAAATCCATCAGAATTTAGGTTAAAAGGCTTCAAACGAGTACCAGTAGCCCTAGTACAAGTTTTCGATGATCGAATATCGAACCGATCATCGAAAGAGTTTCGAAAAAATTTCATAATAAAATGATCGAATGATTCGATCGTTTGGTTCTCGAACACTATTTGCACGCTTATTAAAGCGCTCATTAGGGTGCAATTAGCTTTCGATAAAACTCGTACTAGCCCCACAGTTAATACATTTTTACAGTTCTCGAATGCCTCTTAGTTAGTAAGGAAAATCTTTGCATGTTGATAACACGAGCTGTTCTTTGATATTTCATTGTCTATTACTAGTTAATGGGTGTATAAATTTAACAGAAGACTCAAATTTTTAATTTTACATCTGTAAAAGGTCGTAAATCTTTCGAGCGAAATGAAGAGCCCTTGTTGTCTCCCTGTGTTCTTAAGTCAGGTTATGAGTGAGAAAAGAATACAAATAAAAAAATGTTATTATTAAATTAAAAACAGCAACACGTGTAGGTACCCTAGTGGTAAGATGATGACAGAATGAGAAAAATTTGAAGCAAGTTTTTAACACTATCAATTGACTTGACAATCTATCAATTGACTTGACAATCTATCAATTGACTTGACAATCTATCAATTGACTTGACAATCTATCAATTGACTTGACAATCTATCAATTGACTTGACAATCAATTGACTTTACGACTCGGACCACGTCCACTCGAGTTTCCCCATTGACGATCCGCTTGGAGTGATGGACTGAAGCAATTGAATTTTTTACTGATGGATATCCGGCTCACTCTATCACTCCACATCATCCGTTTAGGGTTTCCCCACTCGCGGACATTTTTCAAAGTGACAACACTCCATTTGGACGCGACTACTAAAAAAATAATTTCCTGAAACATCCAAGGGCAACTCTAAATGTCCTCTTTCAACCATAAATTATTAACATGTGGAAAAATGCATAAAAGGTATTTTTGAAAAAAAAAATAAGATTATTGCATATGTGTAGGAGAAAACTCTTTTCAATTAAGTATATTCGTTGTGGTTTATAACTTATGGGAACTATAGATTATAGAGGTGATGTTGCTTCTTTTCTTGATGGGGGTGCTCTCTTGCAGCGGCAGGTAGAGGGTGTTGCGGTGGCAGATAATATAGGGCTGTTCGGGGTTAGGGGGTGGAATGGCAAGCATATAAACTCACCCCGCGGGAGCTGCATTATCATATAAACGGCTGCCCGACTGATGGAGAACAGTCACAATGCTGAGATGTCAAGACTTCTCCTACACGGATGTGTCACATATTTTGAACTTACTCTGTTAACTTTTTTCTTTAAACTTCATTACTTCTTTAAAGCATCAAAAGTAAGATTAACATACCATCGTTGCATATAATTTTATGAATAATTGGCGCCGAAAGCACTAGAAATTCGATCACCACTTTGGGGACTTTTAAAAACTTAGACTCCGTATAAAATAAAATTTAATTCCGAAACCGCTCCCAAAACCGGCATCGCAGGCTATTCAAGGATTGAATTATATGATAGAAGATGACCGACGATTCCAAATAGGTACATACTAATCCATTTTTTGAGCATGTTTTTTGTGTTGGTAGACCATCAGCGGTATCATCTAACGGCTTTCGAATACACAGAGTACTGAAGATCGGGGGCTCGAATCCCACAGCCAACCACTTTCACAACACACAATTTGTTTAAATGGAAAGACGCTGAAAGTTTTTTGATAACATTGTGTGAGCGCAGATCAATTTTCATTCCCAGGGGACAAAATGATTCCACTTCCCGGGGTAGGCCTTTCTCAAATAATTGTACCGGACTTTTTATGTGGAAAAATTACCTCAGGAAATAAATTATTGAAAAGCGAATTGCAGTCTATCCCGATCGATAATTAATTGAACTCGAAATTTATCGATCAGCGAGTAGCCTTGAAAAACTAATTTATAGCGAGGTTTTGTGCATCATTTACAAAAATCGTTTCAATTAATGCATCCATTTACAAATCAATGGACAGACCATTTTAAAATTAAATTTTTTCTCTCTTATTTTTTATTGTGTAGCTCATCACAATTTCGCAGTTACACAAATTCCGATTAAAAATAAAACCGTGTATATGGAGGCATTTGTATATGACAGTATATTATGTCTCCCACATACTTCAGCTCATTCTGTTCTCCATATTATTATTATTATTATTTTCTTCTTAGACAATTCTTTCTACGTTCTGTCGTATTGCTCCTCTGATGTTTCCCATCGGATGTTGAAACGAATTGCGACTTCAAATTTGTCGCCTTGTTTCAAATGTCATTGTCTCAGCGGTAAATATACCAATCTATATGAAAAATGACGTGTATCTGTTATGATATTTGACAATATGTATATCGGAAAAGTGAACAAGTGATCTTATTGTAGAGCTTTTGTTTGAGTATACGAACAAATTATGTATATTATTTATTTACTCGTAAGAATGTACACGGTGATTGCCTTTTGTAAACAACTAGCTATCCCGACAGACGTTATCGTATAGTCTTTACTATAAATATTCATTTCGAATTTGTAATTTATACAAAAATACCTTTAAAATATGATCGAATGTCAAAAAAAAAAAATCATTTCTTAAGCGTGAAAAAAAATCTATTAAAAATCTGCGTACCAATATTTTTTATGTCAATGGTTGTCAGGTAGGTAAGCAATAATTTTGTTGTTATTATATAATTTTTCACAGATGGCGTTGACGTCGCAGGAAATCCGTTCCATACTAACTTTAATATTACATTTTACATTATTTCTTATGCATATTTAAACATTTTAATAGTTATTCTGTTACGCGGAGCGGAAGATAATAATTCAATAAATTAAACATCGGAAGAATCTATTCAGCCGATCTCAAATTGTTCGCATTAACCCGACTTTCTTTTATATTAGAGATAATTTACAAAGAAAACACAATTATATACCAGATCACCAAGAAAAACTACAATAATAAATAATATATAGATAGGTATAATCCAAAGATGTAACATTTGAAATTTTAATAAATCGATGCTAATCTTACTTACTATATTAAGTTTGTAGTGGTCTTAATTATTTACTAATGGACTTATCTTTTGTTCAACGTTGGTAAAAAAATTAAAACTATCGATCTACTTTTCAGGCAGCCTAGAACTAAACTAATTTATTTTGTTAATATGTAGACATTGTGCTGTGTTGATATTTTTAGAGACATTAAAACACACCAGTGGCCGAAACATAAGCAACAACTGCAATTATCTCACACAATACAATAATTCTCATACGTTTATGGTGTACATACGAGTAGAACTACCATGGAAAGGGTCTACATTATTTTCTATGGACAATAATTATTTCCTTTTATTTAGATTTAGTTTTACATAATATAAAGTTTTATCACATCAGTATTTTATTAAAATATTTGTAGTTTACCGTGAATGTGGTATGGTTACAAAAAAAAAAAAAAAAAACATTTTTAATCTAAAAAAAATGAAATCTGGCTTATTTTATTTATTTTGTTTTATTCATTTCTATGCTACAAAAATGCATTTACATTATATTATACAAACAAAAATAAATACAGTAAGTATAACAGAAAAACTATGTGTGTGTGTTGCCCATTCTCCTTTATGGGTGTGGGTCCTGACCTGACTGAAGCCCAGGCACAAAAAGTATCTGCATTCGAAACGAAGTGCCTCAGGAGAATTTTGGGTATAAGATGTTACCACCGCATCGAACGACGCTATACGCTATATTTCGTAGGCCCAACACTTCCACTATTACGGAGAGGAGATGGGCATGGCTGGGACATGTGTTGAGTATGCCGAATGAGAGTTGGCCGAGGAGAGCGCTGTTTTCCCTCCCATCAGAGTCTCGAAGACGTGGAAGACCCTCTCATACCGTGTTCCGTTCCTTCGAGGCAGAGTTGAGGGAGTTGGACATGGTGTGAGAGGAGGTCATAAGCATTGCGAAAGATCGATCGCAGTTCAAAGGGAGTTTTGATTCGATAACAGAAAACAATATAAAAACAGTTCAATTTAAATTTAATTTAAAACAACAATAAAATTTCAAAAATTTAAATAAATGTTCGATGTCACCGATGATTGATAAATCATTCAACGATAATAAATTTGAAATAAGAACAATATTAAATGACTATGTTGTTAAATACAGTACCTATCTAAATACATTTAAAAATAGCCATATAGGTACCTACACGATTTGTGGAATAAAGCTCTATAGGTATTATGAGTTGCAGAAACACAAAACATGTTACAGTTTTAAAAACAAAGAATACCAACCTAATCATAATTTGAGAAATTAAATTTCTCTTCAAATCGATAATATCTTCTTAGGATAGAGGCAAAATAGTACCTAAACATTGTTTTTTTAGACAAAAAATAAAATCTTATTGACTATGCAAAGTTATACACGAAAACACCTTTTCATGAACACTTATTTATTTTTCGTATAGATGGCGGTAAGAGTACGTTTTCATCTCAGGGCTTCCGATTGATTAGCGCTGATACAAACCACACGAGAATAATATTAATCTGCCTGCACAGAAAACTTCGTGTGCACTGCTAGAAACATTCCGATGATAAGAAAATATTGTTTACTTATTATTTTTATATGAAGAGGATAAAAAATCTTAGGATCGTTTACCTTCTTCATTTGAAAATGTAAAAAAACACCTTATTAACGATTTTAAGTTTAGAAACAAAATAGCGCAGCATTTAATAAAATGGACCACAATACTGTTAAGATAACCTCAATCTGAAATTATGACAAAGGCTTTTCAAGTGTTGTTTGTTGTTAGTCTCGTTATATAGTGAAAAGTTAGACACTTAAAATCGTTAATTCCTTAGATGAAATTCATAGAAGAAAGAAAAAATAACAACTAGTGACTGTAACAATTCATTACTAATGTTCGATTTTTAAATGGAACAAACCACTACGGGCTTACGACCGTCTTCTACTGTTATTTCGAAGGCTGGCTTAGTGTGATCACTTTACGTTAACAACGTTCGCCATTAGGTGGTAATGTTTGAGTCTCCGGAACTCCTAATCATGAGAATTCTCAACATGTGGAAAAATCTCATGTATGCAACAAGTAGAAATATAATAATAAATGAAATATAGAGATAAAAGTTGGAAATTATTGAGAACAAGAGAGCAACCAAATTTAAAGACTGCGACTGCTGTCATGTATTTGGCGCCAGGATATGACTATATCCATTTTTGTAAATGTCTCATCTTTATTGCATATTGGCTTTGTTGGTGCACAACGTTCTATTATGTCTAGATTCTTGTGACCTTTTTTCAGGACTAGAAGAAAGCTGGTTATCCTCTGGAAAAAATATGATAATCAATACCTTCTGCGTATCTTGATTGAGCCAGAATTCATGCCAATTAAAATAGTGGAAGCTATCATATCTGGGCTATATTATTATCATATGTAAACAATTTTTCAAATCATCCTCAAGGGGGAATTGATGAAAAAGCGTCATGTCTGACGAATATTCGATATTCGGGCATATAATATTATATGCCTTGATTACTCGTAAGACAGTAAAATGTTACTCTGTCGAGACAGTAATGTTGGCGAGTAACTGTTCACACGTGTTTTGAAAATAAGATAGTCAGTTCCTTCTGTTGACGGTACAATTCGTATTGGACGATGGATCGTAAAAATATTATTAGAAAATATACAAAGATAGATTATCTATTCATTTCTTGGACAATGGAATGATATGCTGTATTCTGTTTTTGTTTAATTTCGTACTCTGGAAAAACAAAAACTTCACAAACACGGATGTATAATTGAATGAATTTTAGAGTAGTACTCGAACTAGTAAGTAGAACGGGGGCGAGCTACTGTCGCAAGGTTTAGACGCACCGAGTACTCGGCCGAGAGCACTGTCTCGCCCGCTTACTCGGTACGTGTGATCAAGACAATAGGGTGGGAGAACTTTTTGGCCTCGTAAGAGACAAGAAGGCATTTACTTAAGTGATCGCCTACACTGGGTAGAAAAGAATGGAAAGAAATATTGAAAAGTGGCTTTCCCGACAGAAGTTGTCCTGTAGTTCTTACTAAGAGTATAGATTTCGAATTTGTATTTTTTGCAAAAATATGTTTGAAAGTTAAAAAAATATTTCCGAAAGCTTGAAAAAAATTCTATAAAAAATCTGCGTACCAATATTTTGAAACTCAATGGTTTTCAAGTAAATAAAAATCGTGTTGTTATGGATTTTTTCACACAATCCGATTTTCCTTTATATTATAGAGATTTTACCGATCGAAAACTTCATAATAATATGTATTGACTAAAGATAGGCGAAATGCCTGAATTTCCATCGTATCTCGATAATAAATTCTAGGTTTAACGGCTTCCAACACTGGACGCTGTTCGCTGGAGAGCTGCCTCTTCTATCAGCGTGTTGTGGTCAGTTGAATTTTAATACTTTCATAATATCACGGTGAACGGGGCTGATGTCAAGTGGATACAAGAGGTTACAAACATGTCTGGCACGATGGTGAGTGCATGGAGTATTCTGTGGGAGATGAAAGACATGCACGCTCTATTTTGTATAGAAATTCGATCTTTACAGGATAGCTTTATTGTGGATTTTATATTAAATTATGCAATCACGTCCTTTTGAATAATACGTGCATTTAAAGTAAAAAGCATATTGTTAACGTCAACTAAACCTATAGGTAGTGTTGATATTTAATTTAAAAACATTTAATTTCAATAAGACTTAATTTTAACAACGGACTTATCTCGAGAAATCTTTTAACGAGCTCTTGTGGGTGTATTCGGCGATCACGCATCTGTAATGTCATTTAGTATTTTGTTTGGTTTTTTTTTCTCTCTTCTTCTTTATACTGTTGGTTGATGTTTGTTGGACCAAAGGGTGTTGTGACTGTTGGGTTATGCTTTGTTTGTGGACTGTACGTATTTGAGTTGGTGGTTGTGCTGTTCGTGTTTGTAGGTATGTTCCTTTTAATATTCTTTTTTTTATGAACTGTAAAGATGTTTGCCCTAGTACAGGCTTGGCCTATTTGGGCAGCAGTTAAAATTGTTATCTTTTATCACTGTATTAATTATGTATGAATAAAATAAATAAATAAAAAGTATGATTTATACCTAAAAACTCGTATAAACATACTGAATATAAGTTATCGGATCCTTGTCTTAGTGTATATGTGACACAGTGCCTATTTTATTATTTTCTTATTCCCTTCTCTCGGTTAATATTGTATTTTTATGACTAACATACTAACTGTATATAAAACCAACCAATTGTTTACGTAGATTTATTTTACTTTTACTTAAATTTCAGTTGGCCCAGTGATTAACATATCTCGCTACTTTTGACGGCTTTGGGATGCGGATCGAGTCATCCTAAGTCATGGATTTTTCAAAATGTTGAACCTGTTGAAGATTCACATAATGAGAACTACGCAGATACGATGAACTGGTCCGTTTGGGATACTTTGTAAACTAAAAAAGATCATAAAGCTGTCATTGAAACAATACATGAAACCGGTTTTCCCGGAGTGGTTAAAATTCGAAAAATTACGTAAATCTCTGTTAATCACAATGTACGGATGGCATTGTGGATTTAAATAATAAGTTAACAGAAAAAAAATCATCCGATAAGAGAAACAAAAAAAAATAACATAACTAAATATTGGCAATAAAATAAAACAAGGTTAACATTAGAAGTGGTTGGTAGACCAGTGGTATCTGTCGACGGGTTTCGTATGTACAGTGTGAGTGCCGAAAGATGCCGAAAGTTTGTTTTTGTTCATTTTGGGTGAGTCCAGACTCAAGAACAAAAGTGTATGTAAATGAGTTTGATTGACACCAGGAGCGAATCAGTACTCTGATATTCATAATGATTGTATGAACATTACAATCATATAGAAGGACCCATCATAAGACTACATATAACTAAGACAGCTCTCTAAAAAGCATTATTGTGTAGATGAATCAATTAGATGAATGAATCAGAACAGTTCCACCACACGGGGAGCATTTTAAAGAAAATCTTTTTCTATATTATTTTTATCATCAAATCAAACGTGTTGTATCTACGTACGTTTCTCTCTATTCCGTATTCTTTCATACCTAACTCATGATTATTTAAAGTGTTACCAGTTAAACGAGATTGGTTTATATTGAAGGAGTGAATATATACAGACATTGTGTGTACAGAACGAATGTCTCAGGTCTGTACAAATAAGGGACTACAGTCCTGTGTTGTGCTGAACACATACATATGAATGGTGAATATGATTTCTCATGGGTGCAGCAAAGAAGCGTTGCTGGGATATCTGCGATGAAAGCTGAAAAAAAAACTTCAATACAGAATGAAAAAATAAAATATATATGAATACGCTTTTTTTTTATATCATTCAAGCTTAGAAACATTACATTTTACTTGACAGAAAACGTGATCTGAGATTTTTTGTATAGATTTTAATTTATATTTTCTTTTTTTTTTAAATTCTCTGACATTCATTAAATCCAAACCAATACTTGGTTAATTAGGGAATATATGGCATTAATCTTCACCTTGAGAATCCTTATGTGTCTCATGTTAACCAGTCTCACGCTGAACACATGGTTTTTTTATTTTTATATATATATTAGCTAAGTCTATTTGAAGAACATGCTGAACAAAACAGAGAACTAAAATAAACTATCAGTGTTGTCGAGTGGTTAATTGACATTTAGGCGTTGGCGAGTTCCGTCAGTTTAATGTAACTGAAGATTGTCGAACTGATGTTTATAAGATAGTTTACAAGACATTAATAATTTTCATTGCGAGTCAAACATAAAGTTACCTGGAAAAAAGACATAATTATTAAGCACATGTAGCTACTTAAGAAAAATTATATGTATGGTAGTTGTTAAAAAGAGTTTAGTGGTATACACCTAACAACAAATCATGCCAACATTAAGATTAATAGACCCTCTCAAGAATACTTTGATGCGAGTGGTTTGTGTTGGTAGCTTTCGAGATCGTTCAGAATATGAAATGTATAACTGAAGAGTGAAGAATAAAGAGAAGGAGAGAGAGAGAGAGAGATAGATAGATCCATTTATGCAAAGAGTGAAAAGTGAAAAACTTGAAATGCCGGCGTAGGTAGGACCGCTCGCTCTTAAGTTTACATTATCTCGGTTGTAATAATAAATTAAGCCCAAATTGTACACATTAACTTTTATCTTTGTGTTGTACACGCATTGTCAGTGTGTTGGTGGTCGTACCCCACTTCCCCTTCCTCCCCTCTCCTCTCGGGCTGTTTTGCTGCTGCTGTTGATAATATCTTGTGCATGCCTAAACAAACATTCAAACCCAAATAGCTAATGAAGGCACAGATGAGCCAAACGTCACATATATAAGGGTTTATGGTGGAATCAACCAGGGACGGCCCCGTGCGATATTATGAAGGCTGGGCGATGAATGAGGGGATGTAGCATTTCTTATTCAGAAGATGTTTTTCAATTTATTTTAATGGGGGTTGAAGAAAAAAAACTATCTACTTTTTTTTTCATGAATGGAAATGAAGACCAAGCTCGGTGTGAAATAATTTATTTTATATCATCGTTTTCTGTTCTCAGAAGCCTTCGCATCATTTTTCGTTTATTCGGTTCACAATTTTTTTGACTTCATCGATTAAACAATCAGATATTTTTTTTTACATAAATGAATCTGTATGTTAAGCTTCATATTGGATAAATTCATCTGTTTTGAAATAAAAATGCTTGGAGAATTTGAAAACACCTCTCACTTTATTTTTGAGATAGGTACTTAGCTGGAGAAGGCCGAATGCGGAAGTGCAAAATGTATAGATTAAGTTTTTTAGATATTTATTTATTTGAATTCTACGCAACCAATGGCTGCTTTTACATACAGTTTACAAATCAAAAGAAAAAAATAAATAAAATAGTTATGCATCACAGAAAAGAAAAATAATTATCTCAAAGAACTTAATGCTAAAGGATAGGTACAGCTTGGATCATTTTTTTTTAATCTATACAAGGGTGTAGAAAATATATCAATTTCGCCAAGATCGTTACCCTCCCTAAGTAACCTTTGCATGGGCGTGTTGAAAGAATAGTTTGTGACACTGTTTGCTAATCTAAAGGTCTGTGTACCTACTTCGCGTGCTCCTGGAAGGGACATGAAGCTCCACCATAGACAACAGC
Source organism: Mystacides longicornis (assembly GCA_963576905.1). Classification (NCBI taxonomy): domain Eukaryota; kingdom Metazoa; phylum Arthropoda; class Insecta; order Trichoptera; family Leptoceridae; genus Mystacides; species Mystacides longicornis. The sequence continues at coordinate 22,632,405 of OY756433.1, read as the reverse complement.
CGAGAGGAATCAATCTGGCCGCCGATCAATCCATGCAAGAAAGTCATATCCGCTACCGCACGCCTTTCGGACAGCAGCGTGAGATCACACTCCTGGCGAAGATGATCATAGTTAACATCGAATTGAAAGCGGCGTTTAGCCGTATGAATAAGAATGACTGTATACCGTTAAAATCCTTTGTCATTCTGCCAACATTGTGCTCACTCAAAGTGAACACAAAAATACTTATTGAACCATGTTGAAATTTGAACATTGCCATTAATGTGAACGTTGTTAACGTTAAATGATCACTCTAAGCCAGCCTTCGAAATAACGGTAGAAGACAGTCGTAAGCCCGTAGCGGTTGGTTCATACCATTTGAAAAAATCGAACAGTGCTTAGTCAGTCATCAGTTGTTGATATATTCGTAAATATTTAAATGTTTGTTTGAAATAAAAATAATTATTATCAATAATTATTTTAAGGAATGTACATTTTAGCAATTTTTTAGCAATAAAAAACAGTTCATTAGTGTATTTTGTACTGAAAAAAGAGACATAATTTTTTTTCAAGTGATTAATTTACAAAAAAAATTTTGGAAATATTTTTAAAACATTTTTAAAAACTATCTAAACTATTATTCAATACAAAAAGTAAATGCAGATAATTATTCAATATAAAAAGTAAATGTAGATAATTGAAAAATTTTCGTATTAGGAGCCCAAATACACACCCCTTATTGTGATTTTATAATATTTTCTTTTTTAACAAATGTTTTGAACCTACAATGAGATTTTTTAAGTGAAAGGCTAGTATTGGTAATTTATATTTTTTTCAAATCAAAATGTTCATAGCCACAAAGTTTTGAGTATAAGAGCCCCAAACTTATTGAAGTTTCTAACTATTTTTAATGTTTATAGGATGAAAGGGATCAAGATTTTCAAAGAATCGTGTGGAGGACGTCATCAGTGGAACGAACAAACCAAATTTAAATGGGGTCTTAATCGAAACCCGCTGAAACATTAAAACTAGTGATTGATTTTGTACAGATGAATATCTTGAGCAAGTGAATAAGTATGTGTACCTATTTAGGAAGCATGTTTAGTCGGGATGGAAAGTGTGAAAAAGAAATTGAACGTAGGAAAATTGCTGGTGCACTAAGATCTATAATGAGAAACAACAACGTCTCACTACAAGCAAAGAAACTAGTAGATAACGCAATCCTGCTACCATCGATGATGTATGGTTGTGAAACGTGGACATGGACGAAAAAAGAAGAATGTTGTATAAATGCAGTAGAGATGAAATCTCTACGAAGAATATGTGGAAAACTTTATGGGATATGGAAAGGAATGAAACTATTAGGAAGGAATGTGGTATGGAAGTAAGTGTTGTGATAAAGATGAAAGTTAATAAGTTGAGATGGTTTGATTACGTGAAAAGAATGGATGGAGACATAATGACAAAGATAATTCATAAGGCTGAAAGGAAAGGTGCAAGAAAGCGTGGCCGACCGAGAATGACGTGGATCGAACACATCGATTCCGTCCTTAAGGAGGGCCAGGTAAGAAGTAAGAGAAATCTCTTACGGGACACGGCGTGATGGGTAAAAAAAATCACAAGTAGGTACCTATTTCGATTGAGACTATATTATAACGCACAAAGCTATAATAGGCTTAGGAAAAATGGGATTGTATTGTTTAAAAAAAATGCATACTTATATTTAAAAAATATATATATATACTCCGCTATCTATGCAGATTATCTATAATCTTTTTGATAAATTATACTGATACTTGAACGGTATTATCATTTTCACTTAATTCTCTTCATAGCACCTCTCGTCTGGGCTTATTAGGATCCGTGTGACATACGAGCTAGTGAAGGCTTTCATCGCGTCATAACTTCTGAAGGGTTGACAAGGATGAACATAAGTCTGCGGTCGGAAGTTGACAAGGATTAAGCAGGAGACAACTCATGTCTCGTCTACATCAAATGTCAAACTGAGTTAATGCTTCACGTACGTATAATCATACTGATTTCAGAGGTACATATGCTATGGTTAATCTTATCAGTGATGAAGCTTCCATAGAAGCGCATTTCTTATAACTTTGCCAATTATTTTCAGTACTTATTTTCAAACACATTATTTTTTAGTACCAGGATAATCTTATTGTTAGTAATTTTATTAAAACACATGTTTATCACCAGTACCAGAATAACCATATTGTTAGTAATTTTTATAAAACACATGTTTATCAAAAATCAAATGTGTTCCAAATTCACAGTTTATATACTTCACTGGTGTATGTTTCGTAATTTTCATGTTCCGTCTTATTTTTGTATCAAGCTCACTGTCTAATGAAAAATAATGTAAAGTCAAAATAAATATAAAATAATAGTAATAATTCGGTAAAATTTGGTTTTAACAAGTCTATTCGTGCAATAATATATACAATAACGTAACATGTTTCATATGTGACTTATTTCCTACTACACTGCCATCTCTTGGATTTTTTTTAAAGTAACACAACTAAAGGGAAATTGTTTTTATTACAAACTTCTGTCCTGTCGAACTTCACCCCGCATCCAAATCAACAATTATTGTTACATGATGCAATAAATTATTAGCTAAATTTAATTCATTTTAAAATTGTAAACTTATTGTCATAAACATTGCGCAAGATCGAGCGCAATGGAGAGCTCTTGTTGCCTCCCTATGCCCCTGAGTGGGGTGTAAAAGGGAGTGTTGTTGTTGTATTTAATTCATGTAATATTATTTTTTTTTATTCTGGGTTAGGTCGAAGATGAATGGGCGGGTCAGCTAGTGATAAAGAGTGTGGTTGGTAGCCTGATGGTTACAGTTACGACGCCGACTTTCGTACTGGAAGGTCGTGGGTTCGATCCAAGGTGCTGACCATCTTCCTCACAACACAAGTTTGATTTCTATAAAATATATAAAACCAACTATTTGATTTAATGATCCTACGATTTTATGAGCTTCTGTAAAAGATTTCAAATGTGTATTTTGTGTTCGGTTTTGGGTGAGCCAAGTAATTAAAAAAAATAAAAACAAAATACTAAAAAAATAGATTTTTTCTTAGGCACATGACTTCTTGTTGACTATTGTTCATAGAAGTCCAAACAACCGATTAGTTTTTGTTTACATCCCTGACATGTTGCGTATGTTCGCATCCTGTATGATCAAATGATGTTAGGAAACTAAATATGTAAAGTCCATTTCATTTACTTATCAAAACTTTTTTATTTAGCACATTTTTTCAAATCTGAAGGGTTTTTCTGAACTTAATGATTTCTATTCGGGGTTAGCGTCCTCGTTTCTCATATTCCCAGTAACATTCATCTCAGACGTTATGATTCTTAGTAAGTGTTTAGTTTCTAAGTGTGCGCTTACACCAAACGAACATAGAGCCGAATCTAGAAACAGAGCAAACATTCTTTTAAGGTTTAAAATGGACACCATGGAAAGCAAGTAAGAACTAATTAAGAAGTGGGCGATGACAGAGTAGTATCCATATCAACGATAAAGAAAATAATTATAGTCTACTTTCAGCTCTGCCACTATGTTCGTTTGGATTAAACGCACCCTAGAGACACACTGCGGCATCCCCATGAGCCTGGCTCGCAACACCCTGCGTGATGGGTACAAGATCCAACGCCTTGGTGCTATGGGATAAGATCCCATGGCTTAAACACTCCAAAGCACTAATTAAAGGCTATGACCTGTTGACAAGTCATTTAAATGACTTAACGGGTTCCGCTCATTTGTTGCACTGTTTCTGTGTAATATATATTGTGTAAATAAGTTTTTTATTGTATCTTTCTGTTTGCTTGTGTATATTTGTTTATTTAATAAAAGTTTAATTAAATAATTAAAAAAAAAAGATAAAAAACAAAGAAGAACAAAAGTACGCATCACGGTGAGAACTCTAACGGCTCATTGTGGGCTAAATAAGCACATGACGACCCTGAAGATTCAAAATACAGACATGTGCGGGTGTGTGAGAGAGTCCTAGAAACGCCACTCCACATTCTGTGCGAGTGCATACCATTGATGCAGAAACGCAGATACCACCACGCGAAGTTCATACTATTCTCAGATGATATGATGATGATAAGCACATGACGACCCTGAAGATTCAAAATACAGACATGTGTCGGGTGTGTGAGAGGGTCCTAGAAACGCCACTCCACATTCTGTGCGAGTGCATACCATTGATGCAGAAACGCAGATACCACCACGCGAAGTTCATACTATTCTCAGATGATATGATGATGATAAGCACATGACGACCCTGAAGATTCAAAATACAGACATGTGTCGGGTGTGTGAGAGGGTCCTAGAAACGCCACTCCACATTCTGTGCGAGTGCATACCATTGATGCAGAAACGCAGATACCACCACGCGAAGTTCATACTATTCTCAGATGATATGATGATGATAAGCACATGACGACCCTGAAGATTCAAAATACAGACATGTGCGGGTGTGTGAGAGAGTCCTAGAAACGCCACTCCACATTCTGTGCGAGTGCATACCATTGATGCAGAAACGCAGATACCACCACGCGAAGTTCATACTATTCTCAGATGATATGATGATGATAAGCACATGACGACCCTGAAGATTCAAAATACAGACATGTGTCGGGTGTGTGAGAGGGTCCTAGAAACGCCACTCCACATTCTGTGCGAGTGCATACCATTGATGCAGAAACGCAGATACCACCACGCGAAGTTCATACTATTCTCAGATGATATGATGATGATAAGCACATGACGACCCTGAAGATTCAAAATACAGACATGTGTCGGGTGTGTGAGAGGGTCCTAGAAACGCCACTCCACATTCTGTGCGAGTGCATACCATTGATGCAGAAACGCAGATACCACCACGCGAAGTTCATACTATTCTCAGATAATATCCCAAACATCGCCGCAAAAACCATTGTCGACTACTAGGTGGACATTGGGCTCGACGGCATTCTGTAATCAAGGTTGCAAATAATAGAATAGAACAAGGGTGGCGGTGTTCTCGAGGGCAAAGTTCCTGACCAATTGAAAAAAAAATGCACCATTAGGGTGCATTTTTTTTTCAATGTTAAAAATATGATTTCATGTAAATATTAACAGGTGGATTATGAATATATTTAGCGCGTTGTATGAGAAGAATGATCATGGTTTAGTGCAAGCTGGGAGAGTAACGCTGAGTTACGAGATCAGATGGAGGAGAGGAGATGGGCCCCGAATGGAACATCTTACGAGCGTGCTAATAACTACACCAGCTCTGTGTACCTAATGCCGGTGGTGGAATTAACATCGTATTTCACTTATTATAGCAACTCCCCTTTGCTATGCCCTCTACAGTGTTTATATGTCGTATCTACTTAGTAATATAGTTTATTCGTTAGTTCTTACAGCTATTATAGTGATTCCGCGATATTTTTGGCTTTATTCCATAGTTAACACACATCAGAACCAACAACCACCATTATGGTACGTACCTGGAAGTGCTCAGGCATAATCACTGAGGAATCAGTCTTGGAATAATTCATAGAAATTGTAGCATTAATAAATAGGTATGGCATTTTTCAGTATGGAATCGGTGACAGAGATACATTCATTTTAAACAGAATGACAGACTGCGGGATGTATGGCATTGTTCAGTATGGAATCGGTGACAGAGATACATATATTTTAAACAGAATGACAGACTTCGGGGATGTATAGCATTGTTCAGTATGGAATCGGTGACAGAGGACAGAGATGTATTTATTTTGAACAGAATGACAGACTGCGGGATGTATGGCATTGTTCAGTATGCAATCGGTGACAGAGATACATTTATTTTAAACAGAATGACAGACTGCAGGGATGTTATTGAGAAAATGTATGAAAGTTACGGTTGATGAATCAATGGTAGTCGATGCAAAATGTCTCAGAATGAACTTGAACGTTTCGTCATAATTTTGTGGCCATACAACACGGGATAACCTATGGATGTCCCCTGGATCTCCCAACATATATATTCGGGGCGGAGCCGAATTTATTTAAACGGTTTCTTAATCTTTAGTCTGTCTCTTTCCGTCTTATTTTTTTAATGATTATTAAAAGTGAGATAACGTACGTTGTATAAGTAGTTCAATGCATTAAGACATATTTAGTATCGAGATCATAAATATGAAAGGCGTAGGTATATGAAGCAATGGGTGTGAGCGGGGTTAACATCTCCCCCCGGCTCCGGGTGCGAGGGGGGTTTGGGTGTCCCTGTTGTCTGCCTTGTACCGTGGGTGGCAGGTCAGTTAACCGACTGCGTACAGCGGATTTTTAATGAAGATTTAAAGCTCGAGACCCAGCCGTGGCCCTCAGATGTGTGCTGCCTCCGTCAAGCGAACAAAACCCACTGTTTGATTGTGATTTTTATGGGTAAGGGAATTAGGAAAATATATCTGAAGGGATTCCGCGTACATAAATAATGGACCATAAAAAAGAAAATTATATCCCACCTTTTTGGCTTCATATTATTAATATATTCGCTTCAAGTGACGTAAACTTTGTACGGGAAAAAAAATCTAATAATCTTTTTTTTTAAAGCAGTAATTTATTCGGCATTTTGACTCGCTAAAGGAAATAGGGAACCCGTGATGTCGGGTCCGTCGTAAATTATAAAGTCCACGGTGTTGAGCTACAAACGAATAAATAATACGAACAAAACAGGAATTATGATTTTGCGGTTCCCCTGGACAAATTCGGAATGAAGGATGTCTATGAATCAAAGTTATTTTTAATGAATCTGGGCTCTTCTATAATATTTACTACCTAAAAAGTAATATAATACTTACTACCTTGTAAAGCTGTCACATTTAAAAAAAAAAAAAAAACTCCTTTTTAGGTGATATTCCACGGGGTATGCATACTTTTTTTTAAATGGTTCTGGGCCCACTCAAACTGGGCCCAGAACCATTGTATAAACCGACGAATTGAGTATTAAAAGTCGCCCACTGAATCGTTACATACCAGTAACTATTTATTAATACGATAGCCTTTTGCTATAGATTATATTTTGTATTTTCGTTCTCTTTATATTAGAAGTTTATGAATCATAACATTTTTCGATCCACTCTGTAGGTCTAAAGTGGGTATTATAAAAAGCGTTATGAAGTCAGGAGATACAGAAGAAATGTACACATTTACCAATGGGAAGAGTAAAACATAATCAATTAATTTGAAACCTTAATCAAGAAGAAGAAATCTTATTTAGGTGTCATTTTTAATGTTAATCCCTTATAACTGACATTTATGTCAAACTAGCTTATACCCGTCTTGCTTTACGTTTTTGATTCCGATTGTCAGGCTTGATCGGTAGGTAATTAAACAGGTTCTAGTCTAGCTTCCCATTGCTTAATAGACCTCTATAACTTTCACAATTCATAAAAAGAGAGAAGAATGACACTTTCACAATTCATAAAAAGAGAGAAGAATGACACTTTCACAATTCATTAAAAGAGAGAAGAATGACACTTTCACAATTCATAAAAAGAGAGAAGAATGACACTTTTAATGTTTATTAAAAAGAAAGAAGAAAAATTATAGTTTGCCACTCACATGAAAAAAAAAACTGCATGTATCAATATATCTTACATCTCACACTTGATTCAATTTCACCGTTCAATCGAACCTACCAACATAATATTATGCTAGTTTTACTCTCTATGGTTTAAATCTTAGCTACATCCCTCTATGTGTGGAATGGTACAAATTTTAGGTGATTGACTAATGATGAAGGCAGCTGTTTTACCGACCTCAAATAATATTATACGAACCTACCTACATAATTTGCAAGTTTTAATCTCTCTATGGTTTGAATCTTGGTTACATTCCCTACACCCTCTATGTGTGATAAAGGCAGCTGTTTTACCGACCTTAAATGTCATTGAAATATATCAAACTTCAAAATGGAGGAATTATTTTGCAAAAATTTTCATTAAATCTTTATTTATTGAGAATAATAAGATGTGAATAACATTTATATGTATAACAAATCAATCTCCAATTATTTTATTGCATTTTCATACCGTAATACCAAGATTCCATTCAACGTTATATGAGTAATTTTGTTTCCAAAAGATGGCTTACTGTCTTTTTTGAAAAATTTGTATGAAGACCCTAAAAAATAGAGTTTTTTAAATAGCTCTAAACATATTAAAGTTAATGCAGCAAATTGTATTTAAGAACCTTCTCCGGCATTTTGCACGGCTTTGCGCAGATTCATATCTGACGTAGCATTTGTATTTTGAGCGTGATGCTCCAACATACGATAAAAAGCAAATATACAAACATTTCTGAATTACTATGTGGATTGATTGTTTATCTGAGACGGTTGGTTGTTTTATTTGAGATAGTTGGTGGCACAGTGGGATCTCTCGACGGCTTGGTGCGTATAACATGCTGAAGGTGGTGGGTTTGAATCCCGGTGGCAACCATTTCCACTTTCACGACACAAGCTTTGCATTATGTGAAAGATTTCGAAAGCGTTTTTGAGTTCACTTCCAGTAAGTCCAAATTCATTTAAGAAAAATACAAAACGCCTTCTTACTTTTTTTTGTCATGTAAGCCAGTGAGAAAATACATTTATTACATCTACATCAGTTAGAAGATACAAAACATTTGATACCTAAATTAGTTAGATGAAATGCCTTACTTAGTTATAACAGACAAACGATTTTCATGATAAGAAATAAAAACACATTCACCATTAATAACATGTATAAAAACGTTCTTCTCAGCTGGTTCGGCTTCTAGATATCCTGTGATAATGAAGTGCATGTCCTTATAGTGTAGGTACCTATGAACCATGTCCTTATAGTATAGGTACCTATGAACCATGTCCCTAAAGTGTAGGTACCTATGAACCATGTCCTTATAGTATAGGTACCTATGAACCGTGTCCTTATAGTGTAGGTACCTATAAACCATGTCAGTTAAAATTAAGATCTGAATGTTAGGTACTAATAGAAAAGTTTTCGTTTATTTAAAATAGGTACATTAGGTAAATAATTTATCTAAAAGAATCCAAAGACAAACTAGTATAAAAAATAGCGAAATTATAAACAACAAAAGACAGAATATTGCAATGTTTATAGTGGATGATTCTCACAATTCCACTTGGTTCCCGGGTAATTTACGAGGAAATTTCCCATACGCGGGGTTGTGTTATAGTATGGAACGCTTCTTTCCCTCCTTTTTGACGTTTGGTGGAGAGGCACAAGATGGATATCTTTAGCGGGGAAAGTTTTGAGGTTATGTAAGCGAGCAGTTGCGTGGATGGATGCATAACTCATCATGCCAATAGCAAGACGGCCATTTACTTTATTTATGGCCGGCCATTTATCACAAATCTATTTGATTGGTTTATGGCGTGGAATTTTAGTGTTACCATTAGAGGTGGTTAATTTAGCGCATAGCATGTTATTATAACGCGTTAATTTTAAATAGCGCACGTAGCGTGCTATGCTAAATAGTTTGTAGACGCTATGTCGTTATGAAATAGCATTTGGAAATCCACACTAGACTATTAGTCATCGCGTGAATGCTGTGAGATGCGGACGCGTTATGTTTCTGTTGCAGCCCGCTAAGACTATTTTATAATAATATGATCGTGTGCGACCATGGACCATGTGTGTGATGTTATTTATTTATTCTGTTAAAATTGCGTTTTTGCTAATAGGATACTACATTGCAGAGTAGATATAATGTGTAGACTTGGTTAATTTATGTAGGTTAAAAAACTCTTTGTGTAGGTACTCACGTTAAAATTATTATTTAAAAACAATTCCGTGTTTTTATGTTAAATTTTATATGGTAGGTATACAAAGACAATTTTTCTTTAAAAACACCTATAATAATTAATTTAAAATTTACAATAATGTTAAATACCTACCTACCTAAATATTCAATTCAACTGCCTATAGACAGTAATAAGCCTGAAAAGTATGTAGCAAAGTTCATTGGTTTCCCTAAAAAAAATAATTATCAGTTATGCGACGTATTAATAAAAAAATATTCTTGTTTACGAGTAGAAAATAGCACGCGAATAATCTGTACAACGAACGAGGTGTGACGTAGCGTGTTACGAAATCTAGCGTGCCGCTAATTTTAACACACCATCCGCGATCTGATAAAAAATAGCGTGTTATAAAATAGCGTATGAAATAGCATGCTAAATATTTTTAACATATAGTCTGTAGCGTGCTATTCGTTTATAGCCGTTTTGAACAACACTAGTTACCATTAAACGTTAAGGGAACACAAATGAAAATATTACCCGCTTTCATATTGATTTTTTTCGATTCTACTAATTGATTTTTTCCTTGTATTTAATATCACTGGAACTTGTATGTATAATTTTCGTTTCGAATAAAATTTCTTTAAGGTAGGTATACGCATTATCCCTCTCGTCATACGAGCCTTGTTCTATTGGAGAGGTTATACACAATATCTGTTTAATGGTACCTGGGCCCTTATTCTCGTAGCGGTCTCAATACGCTTTTATCTTGATTGACAATCATAAAATGGCGGATTGGTATTCACAAAACAAGATATCAAGTAGATATCTTAAAAATTCGTTATGTTTGAAATATCTGTATGAAAAAATTCCAGTTCAAGATAGGATTATGATTAGATTCCGATAGTTTTGTGAATACGACTGCTTGCGATCAGGTCTTAATCTTATCGTTAAGTGATTTTTAAAAGCGTTATGGGCAATATAACGACAGCTGATAAAAATAATAGCATAATAAAAATAACGCATCTACATACATACATACTCCCTTTATGGCCCCCGCACAAAGCAAGCCAGCCCGGAGAAGACCAATCCACAGCAAACCCGACCAGCACGAAACCGACCCTCCAGCTCGATCAAAGCAATCAAACTGAAAAGCTGGTCCCACACAAATCAAGCCCACCGCGGATCCCCCCAAACCAACCACAATGCGGGAGGCCTAAGCCCCACTCAGGAGCATAGGGATGCATCAAGAGCTCTCCATTGCGCTCGAAGGCGTCCTAGGCTCATTGTGCCTTTTCTGACCGGTTGAGGTTTAAGGACGTGAGGTGATCAACCTCACGGTCCCGATCTGATTTTTCGATTTTCTGCCTCTTACAGGATGCTCGAAAAACCAGCAAAAAGAGCTGGGGTGCTATTCTTAGCCGGCGACCCCACGGCAATCACGCATCTAACGTTATTAATATTTAACGATATTTATAAATAATAGTTGAATAAAAATAATAGTCAGGGAAATAATACCCTACCCCTATTATGTATATGTCAGGCAATATTACCAAATTTTGTAAACGACCTTTTTTAGGTATAGTTATATTTCAAGATACCAAATGTTTAAAATAGCTTTCAGCTTTTAATATTAACGTTATTTTCAATTAACGAAATGGCTATAACGTTTTTGAATTTAAGCCGTTAGTCCCATCTCTACCTGAGTGTAATAATTAAAGAAAAAATAACAACTAATGACTAAGAATTCTTATAATTATAATAATTAAATACTAGCGATAGACGAGTGCTCGAAATTCGACCATAACTAATTTAAATTATAAGTTTGAACCACAGAATTCTATTCAATAACATAAAAATCTATGGTTTCAACATTATTGAGGTTCCATTGTTAAATACTGGGCGCGCGCTATTTAACAGCTTTCTTTCCAAAACAATGTCATGGATATGTCAAATTTGAAATGTTGATATTTCATAGTTTTTTCTATGGTTATTCAAGACAAAAAATATTACCTAATCCAGGGGTTCCCAATCTTTTTCAGCCCACGGCGCACTTGCAAGTTTAGTATTTTGTCACGGCGTCCTACTTTATACTAAAAAAATAACGCTCATAGTGTCAGTAGTATAAGTATAAACGGAGAAACTTAATGCTTGAAGAATTCTCTACCAGTCAACCGATCCCATCCAATCTGAGACAGGATTCCAACCACGAGTAGAAATTTCAAGTGAAAAAACACATTGGTAATTTCTGACTTATGTAAACTATTTGGAATAAATATAGTTAATGCATATTTACACAAATTGCGGGAAGCAATCCTGACCACTGCCTTGATTCAGTTTTTTATTCAAACTGCAGTTTTTTTTTCTAAACACCGCAATTCCTTCCGATAGTTTCAGCATGTGCGTGTTGTTTCGTTCATATTATTCACTCTCATGTAAATAAAAAAAATATTGCAGAAAAAAGTAATTTATAGGCGTACGTACCTAATTAGTGATTTGTTTCCTCAGATGATTATTCGTCGAAAACAAAGAATGTTTGAGGCTTTATCGGTACAAACATAGTTTTGAAAGATGAGATTTAACTGATTCATCCTTAATTAAATCGCTATATTGCTTAAGAACCATTATTTTCAATACATTAACAATAAGAATACCTTATCATATCATGAATAAAAAGTATCTAATACCTATACTGCTGAAAAGCAATGAATCCCACTCGCATGCTAGTCACGTTAATAAGGGAATAAAATAAATCAGAATTACGATATGGGACTCAAGATTAATTAAATACATGTATGTTTACTAAAAAAACAGCATAAAAATTACAGTCGGTGTTCTATTAACGAACATAATATTACGCCCGATTCTATTTCAATTTTAGTGTGCACTAATTAAAATAAGAACGTTCCAATTTTAGTAAGTGCACATTGGTATTCTATAAAAATTAAGAACGTTCCCAATTAGACTAATCTTCAAATTAGCTCATTTTAATTCACGTGAACTTAATTCTTAAATTTTGGAATGTTCTTATTTTAGTTCGAACCATAACCAAAATAGGGGGTTATCGTCGGTGTTCGATTGACGTACAAAATAAATGCTCGATAAGCGTAACACAATTTACCATACGTAGATGTCGGATTTAAATATAAAATTAACAAAATTAATAAATGAACAACATTAATTTAATATCTGACATTTAATCATATAATATTGCCAAATTTACGTAACAATTCCGCTATGTAGATACGGAAGAATTTTTCTATTTTTTCAATGCAGGCGTAAACCGCAGACGTTCGTTTATAATGTAAATCGTCAGCAGTTAAGAAAGATTGACATGAAAAAAAAATGAATATTTTACTTTATTTTGGAAAAATGCTCGTTTTCAGTCACATAAAGGATACCAGAATATTTATAGGAAATCTCAAAATGCAGTTTGCGACCGCGTCGTGTTTTTGCACTGAAAACTTCGAATACGTCAAGAAAATACGGTGGTTTTCGATTTGGTACGTAATTCGAATACATCCTTTGGCTAATTTAAAATGATTATAACTCATATTTTCCGATTTAATGTGAAATACTTTACATTAAAAACTTTTTAAAGTATTCCTAAAAATGCAGTTGGAACCTTTTCAAAGTGAGGCAAATATGTTCGTTATCCGAATTCAAAATACTTACCTATTGAAAGTGTTCTTTTTTCAAACTGTTCGTTAACCGACATGCGCCTGTAGAAGATTTGTTGTCTAGATGTATGTAGGTATGTAAGAGTGTGCCCACACTCTTCTAACACGAAGTCCATATTGAAATATAATAATTTAATATCAGCAGACATAATATAGAATACTGTGAATGGTCTCACATCCATAAAGTGCCCATATTTATGATTTATGTCGAAAAACTAATACAAAATGACTGCTGGATGGAAATTTATGGCGTTTTGTGTAAGCAACTTTGGTATTATCTATCAGGCGGGCAGCCCTGGTGAAGAGAGCTCCTCTGTCTATCTCCATAGCTACACATGTGTCTGTGGGAGTCTTGCTTTATGGTTCACACTTACAATCAAGGACTAAATCCTTACACATATCGTGAAAGTATACATTCACCTACAGGGTGATCTTTTTTTACAAAAATTTATTTGTTGAATATAATATGTTGACTACCTTACGTCCTTAAACCACAACCGGACAGAAAAGGCACAATGAGCCTCGGACGCCTTCGAGCGCAATGAGCTCTTGATGACTCCCCATGCTCCTGAGCGGGCCTTAGGTCTCCCGCATTGTTGGTTTGGTGGGATCCGCGGCGGGCTTGATTTGTGTGGGGCCGACTTTTCGGTTTGATTATTTCGATCGAGCTAGGGGGTCCGGTTTGCTGCGGATTGGTCTCCTCCGGGCTGGCTTGCGTTGTGCGGGGACCATAAAGGGAGTATGTATGTATAACTTTATATTGTGAATAAATTCTAGTGTACCAATCACAAGTATCAGTCGCATGGTTGAAATGAAGAATTGTTTGAATCCTTGGTACACGTATTTATGTTTGTGAAGGGATTGCTTATTAAATACGTTTTTATTAGTAATATGATCAAGTGTTTTCTAGAAGACCTTTTTTTGATCAGAGGATCGGTGTTTTTCCCAGATACTTTTCTTAATCCTTTTTTATTCTGATCAGGACTGTCAAAAAATTTCTTGAGGTAATTTACGCAATAATTATCATAAAATAAAACATGTTTAAATATTTTTTTTATCGTTATGATAGTATTAAAAAAATCTTTCCATACGTTTAAACTAAAAAAAAAGATGTATCTTCTTCTCTTAATAATAATAATGTTATGTGGTTTACTAAAAGTTATCATTTAAATAATAAAAAAAAAACATTGAAAATAGACAATAATTGAGTAGGTATATGGATAAACAGTTAATATGAGAGACCCTATCAAAAGCCTTCCTTGCAAAAAAAAAAAACATGCTGTATCCATTCAGATATAAAATACATTGATAGTATTAGGTAGGTTTATAATATAAAGATTCCTTGTGTAGGGAGAGGTCCAAAGTAACTGTCAGCAATATTTCATACACATCTTTGTTTCGACATGCTGCCCTGATAGATAAAGAACAACTCCGGCGGAGAGTGTGAAAGTGTTTTTTTGAGCCACCCTCCCCTGCATGATCTATCTTTACGTTTCCTCTGTCCATTTGATTTATAATCAAATTTATACAACATATCACCCACCTCGCTGCACGGTGTACCGACCTATGTAATATTGCGATAACGCATTATTATATTTTTTGAGTGATTTTTACGAATCACAAAACCGTTTGGGAAAAGGAGAAATAATATCAATCTAAATTTAACTCGATGGTCCATCATTTTTCTTTTAAATTTGACATTATTAATTCATTATTATATTCTGGAGACAAAGTCTGGATGTCAGTCGATGTTTTTAACTTGAAATTTGTATTTGCGTAGTCCATTCTCATTGATTTAAATGCTCATTTAGTTGAATGCAATTGGGTCAGATATAAAGATTTGGCTGTATTAAAAAACTGTAGTTTGGAGTTATACAATGCTTATGTCCGTGTTAGGCCAGTGATATCAATCGGTGGCTTTCGTACATATAGCATTTTGGAGATTCGAGTCCCAGCGGTGCCGACCATTTCCGCATTCATGAATTTTGAGAGATGTCAAAAGTGAATTTGTGTTCACTTCGAGTGAGCACAGATTCATGCAAAAAACCTTTTATTAAACAGGTATTTGATGATTGGGGTGATTTTCTTCCTCCTATCAGGGTCTCGAAGACGAGGAAGATCCTCTCATACTGTGTTTCGTTCCTTCAAGGCAGAGCTGAGCGATCCGGATAAAGTGTTTGGAGGAGGAGGTCATAAATATTGCGCAAGATCGAGTGCAATGGACAACGATTCTTTATCATTAATGTCTTATCTATCTTAAAAATATCAAATTATTTCAAATTTTAATAATTGGTGGAATCTTTTCGTATAGCTAGTTTGATTTTGACGACATCTATTGTATACACATTGATAATATGTTCATAGCGATACATAACATGGAAGTATGTAATCTAATAATCTTTCTTTTTAAAACAGGATGAAAAGTATGCGGTTAAAACTACTCATAAATTCCCCGAAGTACGCTAGACAAGAGCATGAAAAAGGAAGCAAACCCAAAGTGATTTATATTCAATGCGACAACGTTGTCTGCATTTATGAAATTGTGTTAATAAATTAACTATCTTCACAATTAAAGGCACCATATGACGGGCTTTATCTGAAGGATCCCACCTTCCTTGCAGACATCCCCCGGATCCTCCCCCCACCCCCCACTCTATAAAAGCTCTCAGCGGTAGAAGAGAGGATATTGAAAATTTCGGTCGCAGTAATATTTTCCGTCCGGCATCCACTTTTAATTGAATTCGTGAACGTGTTAAAATAAACATGGACAATGTGTTTTGGTGATTACACTCGGACCTCTTCCGATATATTGCGGAAACACTCGAGCCATTTAGGTACATACATATTATATTATATTAGATATAGAGTGTACGAACTATTTTAAACTTAATAGAAACCAAAAAAAATATTATAAATTTATCATTCATAATAATATATTCACAGTCATGCGGAATGAGTCTTCTACATACCATGACAAACTCCCGGGGGCGACCACACATGAAATACTCGTGGTTTTCATCATATGAGGAGCTCAAAATGATTGCTACGGATAGAATGGAATGTAGTTCCTAGAAGAGTGAGCAAACCAATCTTAAGAATGCCACCATAGAAGAGAAGATATGCCTATACAAAGAAAAATAACCCACACTTAAAATCAACAATAAAAAAACCCCTAAAATTTGAAGGTAGGTATATATAGAACATCATTGATAAAAAGGCGTCAACAGACAAAATAACAATGTTAGTGATCGCCCGCGGTATGCCCATCGTGCTGCACTGAGGATAAGCAAGCATCGTTTGAATTTTTCCTCACACACCGTGAACCATTTTGCAACGACCATCCATCAAGAATGGATGAAAGGAGAACTGCAAAAATTGTCAAGGACAAGACACCAAAGGGAGACTGCCCTCTAGGATGACCACCTACCTAAAGCTGGTAGTCGCCTTCATAAATAGTCAGCACAGCAGGAACAGGCAAGAAGCCATAAAATTAAGCTTCATTGTTCAAATAAAACAATGTTTAACTTATCCACAATTTTTTTAAACATTGTTTTATTTGAACATTATTTTCAAATATATCCATCAAGAAATGCATGTTCACGAGGTGGTTAATTTTATTAATAAGCTTCATTGACTTACTATGTGTGGAAGTACATCATTTACACCGCAAGTTTGAGCGCAGTTGCGAGCTATTGTTGTCAGCCTATGCCTTTCAATGCGGCCAATTAGGGAAAAAAGACAAATAGTAGATCTAGAAAATCGTTGACTTAATGCATATTATGTAAAACAACGGGTAACAACTCTCTTCAAATAGGTTTAGATGTCAATTTTTTTTAATAAAATTAACGAATTTTACGTGCATTCTTGGTGGAATTATTATAATACGATAATTTAAATAAATCAATTTATTTGTTGTTCCATAAATTTAATAACCTGACTAGTTTCGCAAGCACATGTCCTGCATGGTCACAGTTTCTAAGTCACCTGTGACCATACAGGACTGTGGGGCTAGTACGAGTTTTATCGAAAGCTAACTGCACGCAAATAAGCGCTTATCGATGATCGTTTCGATGTTCGATCATCGAAAACTTATACTAGGGCTACTGTGCTAGCGAAACTAGTCAGGTTATTAAATTTGTAGAACAACAAAATAAATTGTTTTATTTAAATTACCGATTTTTTGTAACTTTTTAGTTATGATCTTTTGAGTTTCATAGTTTTTACTGTTTCTTTACCTTTTGGCCGTTGATATTTCAATGACAAAGTCGATACCTATCACAGAAACTGTCAGTTGTTTGATAGTTGTTGCGATTGATAGAATAATGCAGCCAGAAATTATATTGATTGGTTAAAAGGTGCATAATTTTCAATATTCATAGTTAAGTTTGGTTAGGGAAAGCTTGTAAATAAATGTAGGTATGTGTAATTTTCAGTTAAAACACACATCGACGATTATGATTCATTCAGCAATACTTTCAGAAATAATGTAACATGTTTTATGAACACAACAAAACAATATTTAACATTGTGGTTTAAATTATTTTGTTCTTGCATCATTAGTTGGTTTTCTCCGGTACTTCGTATGTTAAATGATAACATGATTACGAATATTTGAGAAGAATTCCAAAACATGCTCCTAATTAAGCCTTGTACTGTTTCGCACCTGAAATGAGATATAATCACCGTTTTAGAGATGTTGCAGATAAAACAATATTTAAATAATTATTTTATTGTTAAGTGGAATGTTTAAAATTATAATTAATCGTTATAACTTTCCAACATTACAAGCACAAAGAAAATAAACCGTTTAATATCCTACTAGCTTTCCCGACAGACGTTGTCCTGTGGTCCTAACCAGAGTCCAGAGTTAATTCGATTGAGTTAAAGTAATAAAATAATAACATTAAAAAGTTTCTAAAACATCCATATTTTATTCGTATTCAAAGCTCAGGCGGAAACAACGCGAGAATATAATATGCACGCGAACACATTCTCCCTCGGCTTCCCTCTATTTTTCCCTTCGGTATAAGGTGAAGAGACTAATATTTGCGTCGATGCTTTTCAAACTTGCCTAAGTCCACACTTAATGTTTTTTTAGATATTTATGTAGATGTATAGAAAATATTCCACGGATCATTTGTGTGTTTTTCAAGTGAACCTATGTCCATTGCTTTTGGTCGAAAAATTCATTTAAAAATGTGATTTTTTTTCAAATTCACCTACGTCCATGACATAAAACATATCATAATTGCCTACGTCCATTTGAACCAATCATAGAAGAGAAAATTCTTTTTTAACAACCGTCATGCCGCCATTTTTTTTTAGTTATTAGTATTTTTTTATTTTATTTTATTAAATCAATAAATATTCCATTTCTAAAGCGAAAAGACGATAAATTGTGAAACGGGCTAAAGTATAATTTTATTATTTTATTTTTTACTAATTTTACATACTTATTAACTTTTAAGTATTGTTTCTTTATTTTTACAATTATTTTATATCTTAAAATATAAACTACATACAACAATATTTTATAATTAATGCCCCAATAAGTCCTCTTGACTAAAATGTCGAATACCTACCTATATTTATTTCAAAATTTGTCCCAGTTTTTCAGATTTTTTTTTCAAAATTGACTACGTCCAGGTGTGTTTTATCAAACGAACCTAGGTCCACATTTAAAATACGTTTTTCTTTCAAATCAGTTAAAATTTAAGGATAAATATTGTGAAATATTTAAATATTTGCTTTATAAAAAAATACCATCCTATTTTTTTATACAAATTTTATATGAGAAAGCTGTAATCAAAAAATCGTCTATTCCCAAAAAAATGATTTGTGTGACTTAGACGAGTTTGAAAAGCATCGACACTTTTTAAAAACTATCTAAACTATTATTGTATTCAAAAAGTGAATGTAGATACATAATTGAAGGGTTTCGTATTAAGACCATTTAGAGCCCCAAACATACCCTTAATTATGAATTTATGAAAAATACGTTTTTATGAACAAATGTTACGAACCTATCAATTCTTAATGAGTTTTTTTTTAAGTGAAGTTATTCTAGTATTAGTAATTGATATATTTTGTATGCATATTTTCAAATCATAATGTTCATAAACTCAACGAGTTTTGAGATTAAGAACCCCAAACTTGTTGAAAAATACTTAAATAAATTACCATTTTCAGCCTTAAATAGTTTTGCTTAGCAAAAGAGTACAAAAAATCGTTTCTTCCCTCCATCTACCGGAATAAAAATAAAACATTAATAATAATTGTCATACTTTATGAGGGTAACGTGTATGTATGTATCGCTTTATTAAATTGCATATTTTATAAAATTATCTAAACGACAATAATAACAAGAAGGAGAGCAGAAACGAACATACATTGGAAATGTGAAATTATGGTAAATTTTAATTAAAATCTGGAGCCATCAAGGAAGGTTATAGATATTAATACAAACACCAGTACCATTGTGTAGGAATGAAGGGTAATTACTGAAATCCTCTTTAGGTAGGCCAACCCGTATTATAAAAATATGTTACCATTTGTCACTACCTTTACAATATTCAACAAACCAAATTTTTACGAAGTTTATCAGTTTGTTTTGTTTTGCCAATTTATACACAGATGGCGGTAGTGTAGTTTGGAGCAAAAATGTGAAATATTTTTCAGATTTTTTTTAACATATTTAAAATCCAACGTTTCATCAGTTTATGGATTCTTGCATAGTTTTCTAGGACTAGATATTACAAATATAGAACCAACTATTTTAAGGTAAATTGTATGAAATATACAGACTCTAACGGATAACGACCGTCATAACAATTTTACTTTGGTGGGATTGAATTGGAACAAGGTTCTTCTAGATTTATCTAAGTGTTTTAATGCTCATGGCTATAGTAAATATAACTATTTACACATGTCTAAAAAGACCTCCGTTTATCGATATTGTCTGACATTGAAGGTGGATGGATCTTTAGAATTACATGATCGTGATCTTTTTGTAATTTCATAATTGACACGCTACGCAATTCCATTAATTTGTGGTCCTTCGTAACGGATTCGTATAAAAGGTTCGTAGTTGAAAAAAAAAACTGATTTGAATTGAAATTCTCAAACGATACAGTCATAATAAAAAGGAATTAGGGGTTTCAACAGCTAGTAAACTTATATCCTCAGATCGTCTTTTCTACCCCACTTTATATCACACACCTTAACGATCAGTACGAATGTGCATGTATCGTAGGTATTCATGACTATTATTATTAATATTATCACGAAAGCAAGCTGTTTATTGGAATCCATTCACAAAAATAATAATATAGAGTCGTTTTCGAAAATGGTGGCCTTAAAAGTAGGGGGGTGTCGGAAAAGCTCGAAACAAAATAGTAATTAAAATACACGCGAATATGATTTTGCACATTTAACCCTTTTTAGCCCAGCGTCGTTTCGCAACGATTGGTCCTTTTGAGTTGGTCACCCGAAATTTTGGGTAAATTAAAAAAAATACTCTTTGACATTCCGTATTTTTGATTGACAGTTCAAAGAGAAAAAACGTTTTCTTATTATTTATTTTTTTATAACTTTATTATTTCTCATAAAAATTTAAAATATTATGTCTCATTGTGGTGCAATGTCCTTCGAACTGTGCGGATAATAGTGTAGGTACCTATTACTGATAAAAGTTTGCTTATAATTGCATTTTTCAAACACTATATAAAATATATACTATAAAATACATATAAAAAACAATTCTTACTTAAAAAAATTAATTGTGTATATATATTTTTTAAATGAATCTACGCTCACACAAAGTGAACACTCTTCGACGCTTTAACAGTATTCTGCTTAAAAGTTGTGTCGTGAAAAAGGAAGATGGTCGGTACCTGGGATTGAACCCACGACCTCCGCACGAAACAATGTGAACGCCGGCGTCGCAACCGCCAAGCTACCAACCAATTCTATATAAATTATAAATCGAAGCATTCTGTAACTTTATCTAGTCTATCGTCTCAGCGCAATGTTGCCGATACACTAAAGACAACAAGTATATACTAGACAAAATAAAAATGAATATTTCTTATACACTTCCATCACAAAATTGATAATTCAAACATGAACCTGTTTTCGGAGACTACCGTCTCAATTATCAAATGTTTAAGACTTTCATTTTTATTTCGAAATGGACTATCGCCAAGCACCTTCTGCCCAAAACATTGCAGATCTGTAAACAAGTCCCCTACCGTCATGTACAAGAGTTCTAGATCGCTCAAGCCAGAGCTAGGTCAAGTTTATTTTACAACCCGGGTGGGACAAACAGAAGAGGAAGAATGTGTTTGAGCTCTATACCGCGGACCTGGGAGGAAGTGCGGCGACTGACACATCGAGGGAGCTAGAGGCGATCACATGTTCCAACTTAATAGGATAGGTAAGAGTTTATATCGATCTACAGTGTTAAAAAATGTAACCAACATAATGGGGTGTTTTCTAGGGATATTCCGACAATTCCCACCAGATGGCAGCACACCTAATAAGGGTCTAACGTCAAATGTCATTCCATATATCATTCATTCTTTTCGAAAGCGTATAGTTTGTATCTCGCTGAATTTTCTCAGTTTTGTTGTATTGTATATCCTATATAAATATATTCAAAATGAACAGGGACTATTGCACGTTAAGTTATTACAACAATTCCTACACGCTTTTGTATACAATTGTCTTAGCGCGGTTATAGCCAAACCTAAATTTGACATTTCTATCAGTGTTGCCAACGGCTCTTGGCCTAATATCGCTGATTTTCATACAAAAAGTAGCCCAACTGAAAATTTTGTATCTGGAAAGATGAAAAGTGAGGTGAAAGTTCACTAAAAAAGGTCATTCCGAAAATTTTGGTATCAGGGGAGTCGCCTTTTAGATTTTTTCGTCGCAGATTGTCATTCCGAGTAGCCCGAATGGCGATAAATCGCCCACGTAGGCAACACTGATTTCTATTAGACCCTGTTTGTCAGTGCTGCCCCCGGTGGCGAAAAGAGTAAAGAAAACAACCCATGAGGATTGGTTTTTGATTAAACTTTTTTAAGTTAATTTCTAGGAGTTTGGGTGAAGAAGGGTTTTAAACATACGGGCGGTGGAGGCATAACATATCACGGTTAACATTGTGTTAGGAGAATAATTAGAAAAGGGATAACACTGTGCCGAGGTAATATCGGGCAAGTGGCGTCCTGACATTAAACATGATCTACAATAATTATATCTTTCCTACGTACGACTGCGTGCCCACCTACTCGCGCAGCCGTAAGCCCGTACCCCGTCCACACACCCTCCGACGTACCTTCCTTCACTTTATTATCTCAATGATAATAATATTCTAAATATAAAATACAATTACCAGAATTCCACTGTATGTCGAATCATACCTTATGACTAGACGTATCAATCTGCATGTCCCTTCTGATGGACCATTGGATTATATGCAGTATGCACCAAAAATTAGATGCGGCCTTCTCAACAAAAACGTCAAAATTTTATGACATATTTTGGTTAATGAGATACGAAGGTGAAGGGAAGTCGAGGGGAAGAAGTGGTGACTGCATAAAAAAATCTCTACATAAAGTCTTTGTAATAATTACATACCTGACCATACCATACCATAACGCCAAAATTTGTCAGTGATACGTAAAAAAGGACTTGCACCTTGTGGGAAATATTAGTAACTTATAAACCCATCGTTGGTCATCATTGTAAAAAAAAACTTAATATATAAAGTAAACCAACCATCGAAATCGGCGAAAAGCAATGACATATTTTTAGGTTAGGCTAATTTGATGTCAGATAGTGAACTATTAATTACTAATTGATAATATGTATCTCCTCTAAATTTATCTTTATTGATATTTCTGGATGGAAATTTTGAAATATTATTTGGCCTTTACCAACCAGATTGACATTGAAATGTTCAAGAATAGATCTCTTAAATTTTTAAGTGTTTGGTAGACCAGTGGTATCAGTTGACGACTTTCGTACGTACAGCGTATTGGAGGTTGTGGGTTCGAATCTCGGTGGCGACTATTTCCACTTTCACAACACAGGCTTTGCTTTATGTGAAAGATGTCGAAAGTTTATTTGTGTTCACATTGTGATAATAAATTGTGATAATGGCAGATTAATAAACGCGTTGTGTGGCCACCTTGATTGACCACCATTCGCAATACAATTTTATGGTCCTTCGAAACGGATTCTTGTTATAAGTTTTTTTTTCAAAATGGACTATACAGCTAGTATAGTAGCACGCAACTTTCAAAAACACCGTACAGTGTGAAAAGGCTCATTATACACTTTTATTCGTGTTACAACATTTTGTCGATGTGGCAAATATCAGAAATATTTATTTACAAATTTGTATCCGCATAAGCGAAGGAGAGAGAAAATCTAAACTCCAACGCCCGATACATAATCTTGTGGCTGTATTCTTCAAAGTAATTGATATCCTTGAAATCTCATTTTTTTTAAATGTATTGTTTCTTCTTCTAAATATAAGGCTGTTAAGTGCTCTTTTTTTAATTTGGTCTTCCTTTACAAAGATTTCAGCCTCTTTGGTGTAGACTTTTTTCTTTATAATATTTGCTATCTTCTAGGTTCCCAAAAAATTCTTTAGGAGCCCAAAACCATGAAAGAATCCCTTAAACTATACATTTACCTAATGATATCATCAAGTTTATTTAAACTCGTTGAATTGTTAAATTGTTTTTCGAGAGTATGCGTATTGTAGCTTTGATGATAGTAAGCCATCTTATATCTAAATAACGAATGTCTCATGTTGATTGCTGAGTTTAAAATTATTGCTTTCATGCTATTAAGCCATCTCCAGCTAAAATTTGACGTGTATATTGTTTAAGGAGTTTTTTCATGGGCCATTGCCTCACTTGGAGTGACCAAGTGAGGGAGGCGACTGGGGGGACCTTTTGTGGAGCACTGCGCTTGGCGGAAAACCGGAGTGAGTGGATAGAATTGGCTTATGGTGTTAATGTTGAAAATCACGATCCTCAGCACTGAGGGAACGACGAAGAAGAAGAAGATTGTCTCACTAACATTCTAAGTTTATTTTAAAATTTATAAAAAAAAACAATTTTAAATATACATATCTAATAAATTTGTATCACGGTGTTTGTTACCGTGTTTCGGTGTTTGTTACCCCAAAATGGCGCGATCGGTTTTTTATAATTTATTTTACTTTATGTCAAAAATATTTTATGAAATAAATATTATTTTATATTTTTTATGTAATACATATTTTAAAGTAAGATGATAAATAGACATAATGTGTATTTCGTCCCTATCCAGATTTGTTATTAAAACGTATTCACTACCCCAAATATTCTATCCTACCCCACCCTCCCATTTTTTAAATATAGATAAATAAGAAGATGTACGCTATGTTATGTATCTAACCCCAGTAGACGGCCATATAATAATAATAATATAACAGTTTTCTATACAAAGGTGTCAGTATAGCCGGCGGAACTTAGTGCCTGAGGCAATTTTTTCCAGTCAACCGGTCCCGTCCAATCTGAGACAGGCCAACCCCGTTTAATCTAGTTTAGCTTATAAGAATCACAACGATCACTAATTCTCAGGCGGGATGAAGTATGACGGTTCAGCTAGTATATGTATATTATTTGTACTGAATTGATCCATTTTTTAATCGTATTGTTTTCGTGTAAGTGGCCCTTAGTTTGGTGAATTCAGACTGGTCACATAATGTCCGAAGGGGGACAACTCTTAGCAACCCCCTCTGGTTCTTTATTGTTTATTGTTAATTCTCTCCCCCGTTTACCTCTGGATCCACCCAGGGCACTTCTGAGGGAGAGGGAGGTGGTAAGTTATGTCCATGTTACCCACAAAACGATGTTTTCTACAATTTATTTTAATGGACGTGAGTATAAAATGTTAATAAATACGGACGAATAATAATAATTGAACCAATAAATATGGCCAATCTGTTGTGTTTCCAACCAATACCTACGAATGGCCAATATTTTGTCTACTAATTGACATGGATTTGGATGTGATTTAAGTGAATAAAAAAATACTTCTCTGTTAAGGGGCTTTGCAGCCGATGCAGTAGATTATAGCATTAAGATAAGAGAACAGATTATCTCAAACCAGGCCGTGAATATATTGTTATTGTAGTCATCATCTTCATTTAATTTTAGACCCAGAGGCCTGTGCCCTTATTCTCGTAGCGGTCTTAATACGCTCTTATCTTGATTGACAATCATAAAATGGCGGATTGGTATTCACAAAAAAAGATATCTAGTAGATATCTTAAAAATTCGTTATGTTTGCGATATCAGTATGAAAATGATCCAGTTCAAGATAGGATTAAGATTAGATTCCGATAGTTTTGTGAATACGATTGCTTGCGATCGTGTCTTAATCTTATCGTTGAGTGATTTTTAAAAGCGATTATCGGCGAAAGATCGAGGGTCGCAGAGGGGCTGGAAGAAGGCAGATGTCCTGGCTGCGCAATATACGAGAATGGACGGGCTTCCGTACTGTGGAACAACTGTTCCGAGCAGCCCAGGACAGAGAAGGATTCGCCGCAGTGATCGCCGACGTTGGGAATACCTGACATGGCACCAAAATAAGAAGATTACGAGAATAGCCCTACTGTTCTTTGAAAGGTGGGGTTTGGCTTTTGCTTAGACCAATCCAGGAGTAAAGGTGGTTCGATTTTGTGTCAAATGAAACCGTCTGATCACGAACGTAACATCGTCCTGTGACAACGGTCATCCTCCTAAATCGTCGACTGAGCTGGCTAGGCTATTTCCTATACGTATCCTCTTCGATTATGGAAGCATATTTTACACACCGGGTGAGACAAAAGGACCATCAAGAGAGACTATGATGGAGATTTTTAAAATACTGGTATGGATTGGAATGACGCACTGGATCTAGTCCAAGACAGAGATGAGTGGCGAGGATTTGTGACGACCACATGTTCCACCCAGGGAGCGATTGTGGGTAAGTAAGGAAGTATAAGGGATGAATAATTCCAAGTTATTAAGTAAGTAACCAACTAAATACTCTCACTGTGCTTTGCTTGGGGGCAAAGGGAAGCAATAAAAACAGTCCTTCGAAAAAACAAAGTTTTTATGTTAAATCAAACATTTTACAATGAAATATTCTGTTAGTTAAAAAATCTATGTATAGCTCTAAGTGCCGTGAGGTTGCCGGCTAAAAATAGCACCTCTGCTCTTTTTGCTGGTTCTTCGAGCATCCTGCAAGAGGCAGGAAATTGAAAAATCAGATCGGGACCGTGAGGTTGACCACCTCTCGTCCTTAAATCTCAAGTGGTCAGAAAAGGCACAATGAGCCTCGGACGCCTTCGAGCGCAATGGAGAGCTCTTGTTGCCTCCCTATGCTCCTGAGTGGGGATTAGGCCTCCCGCTTTGTGGGTTGGTCTGGAGGGATCCGCGGCGGACTTGGTTTGTGTGGGGCCGGCTTTTCGGTTTGATTACTTCGATCGGACTGGAGGGTCGGTTTCATGTGGATCGGGTTGGCTGCGGATTGGTCTCCTCCGGGCTGGCTTGCGTTGTGCGGGGGGCCTTAAAGGTAGTATGTATGTATAGCTCTAAGAATGGAGTTTTTGAGCATACATACGAGTAGATTAAGAGGATTCTTAATAATCTTTCTGTCTTGGGGGGAATATTTTAAAATAAAATGAAAATGACGCCTTTTATGGTTGAGAAAAGCTGTGCGGATTAAAAAAGTGTGATATATAATGTATGTAATCTCACGTTTTTTTTTTCAAATTATCGTAAATTTTGGATCCCCTGTATGTATATATTTATATAGTTTGATTGCATCTATACGTTTTAAAAGCACGTCCATACAGAATCATAGGTAGTGACAAAAATAACACAAGTAAGAAAAGGGGGAAGGAAGAAGAAGAAGAAATAAATATTTATTACATGGATATCATTAGCACTAGGGATGTACCGTAAATAACGTAACATAAGCGAACGTTAAATAACATGTCGGCAACATATTATTTTAATTATAGCAGTGAATATTACGTATTCTAGGAATGGATTTTATTGCATAAAACATTGAATTAAACGAGTGCCATTGTATATTACGGATGCCTCTGCCGTAGACGTAGTTAAGACCAAGTGTTGTTCTATTTATTTGTTAGACGCCTCTACTGGAAGGCTTTGTAGGAGAGAGGAAGCCTTGCGTCCCGACGTAGAACACGTAGGTGTAGTTTGAACATTCCTCTCTGAATAAAAAGTATCTACAATATACCATCATAATATACCTAGTTTAAACTAACTACTATTTTATAAGTTTTATTGGAATCAATTTGATTGATGAATATGCTTATTAGGTTTTGTTTTAATTTTTTATTTATTTATTTTTTTGATTAGGTTTATTTAATATCTTGTTTTAGGAGAACAATTTTTGATTGTAAAAGTGATTTCGGCAACAAATTTTAATACATTAAAGATAATATTCAAATTTATTAAAGATATGTAATCAATTTGAATACATTATAGGAAATCTCTTAGTTACCAATAAGTAAAAGATCAACAAATCAAACAATCAATTCACACCAACAAGTTTACTGCTGATATTTGGTGTGGCAAATTTGTGTTTACACGTAATTTACTTAATATTTTGAATCATATTTGTCAAAGGCAGGTTCGAATACCGATGGATTGGTTTGAGATTTTGGATATCAAAAATTCGGAATAGGTTGTGGATAAATTTTTGTTGGCTGTCAACACTGGTTTGACAAGCGTAGCTGCATTGACTAGCTAAGCGAGACAAGGATGCAAGTATGCACCTCTGTGAATAGACAGAGATTGATTTTACGTTCTCAAATTTTTATATGCGTATGTATACGTGTATGTATGTATATTTTTATATATTTAAGCTTCTTAGTAATCAAAAGATATTTTCTTTCAAATGATGTTATTTTTGTTTTTTATGTTATTGGGTGTGTGTATTTTTTTTTATTTTTTTTTTGTTGTTGTTGTTATTATTATTAATTTCACATCTCACCGAGTTGTTATCTATTCGCAAATGAAACTTAATTGCTACTTAAGTGGGCGATGAGCTTTGTTTTTTATGTTTTTAAAATGCCATCCATATTTATTTTAAATCATACACGGCCATATGTCATATTGTAGCATTGTTATTATTATTATATTATTTTCAAATTTTATGGATTTTTACATGCATTGTATTGATACATATTTTTACATAATTTATAATGTTTTTATTGTTGGTTTGCATGTTTTATTTATTTGAGGTTTAGTTTTTAACTTTTTTATGTTTAAATATAAACTTAATAGCTGTTAATTAAGTTAATCATCTATGATCGATGAAATTGTAAATTGAGCGCGATGTTCACTCCCTACTGTACGCGATAGTATTTATATTTGTATGTGTGATACACAACAGAACGGCACTATGCGTACGGTGCACCACCCAGCGAGCGTTGCATGCCGTGTCTATTATAATATGGAATGAATATGATGTTTATTGCCTTTATTCTTGTAATTCTAATCCAAAATTTGTTTGGTTTTTGATTTGTTGTTGTTCTTATGTAATATTGTTTTTCATCGCACTCAGCGAAAAGGCGTATGCTGTTATGCTGAGTGCGATCATCTTTATTAAGGTAAAATAAAAATAAAATAAATAAAAATGTAACTACGCAGATCGGTTCCCGCCCAAGCGTTCTCGTTCTCTTTTTGCTGCCTCACCTCGTGAAATAAACATCTTCCAAACAACACGGAGTCTCTCATTTACGAACACCACCAGGTGGTTGTGGGTTTTAATGATGGATATTTATTCAATAAATCAAGTATCATAAAAATCTATTCAGCCGATCTCGAGTTAAAAGTGTGGGCACTGACCCGATTTTCTTTTATATTGTGGATAGTAAAAAGTATTATAATCGTGTTGGTAACGGGCTACTAAAGAATATCATAGGTGCCTACGATCTAAAACAATATTATTACGAATGTCTACAATATTCAAAGTAGGTATATTCGAATATGTGTGTGTAGATTTGAGATGATAATTATAATGATTGTAATTGTAATAACCTCCTTGATTGTATTGTCTGTCACGACATTACTGCGACATACTTTCTTAATCGAGTCATAAACATGAAGCACTAACTACCTCCGACAATACTAGGCTAGAATGAAATGATTCAACCGTATGATAAACCCGATAAAACATCACGACCATCCGACCCATCCCTGCCTCTATGTAGTATTGTCATGACGATGTCGAACGGTGATTCGATCAAATTATGGATTTTTGTTCGTTGGAATTTTGTGTTGTCGGATGAATGAAGGTTTTACACAAAATATATTTGTCAAGAATAACAAAATCCCGATCGGCATGAAACGAAATTAAGACAAAGGATTACTAGAAACACACTGATCGCGTAAGAAATAGCAATATCCATCCAAAGCATGCGCAATACAGAAGGAATCGTCAAATGGGGAAGACAATGAATATTGAAAAATGAGCGCGTGAATAGAACATCAGTCCACAAAATTCCATGTATCCAAGAAGATTTCAAATGCGATAGTTGACGGTTACGGTTGGCGGCCCAAACGAACCCACAAAAGCTATAAAATGATAGAAAGAAAACACTGGTTATCCCTTTATTGGCTAAACTGTTACTTGGCTGGTCAAGTGTCGAGGAAGTCGATAGTCTCAGTTATCAATTAGAAGGCAACAGAAGATGAGGTAGAGGTAGGCACTAGGCAGTCTTGAAAATTAGAATTGAATCTGGATTTTCAATGTGAAGGTATCAGCTTAAGGCGATTAGAACTGCGAAGAAGGCCAAATGGCTTAAATATGTTCTGTTGACCCTGTCTCGAATTACGGAGTGGACGTTTTTAAAAGCGGACGAATCATTTAGGTGCAAAAAAATATTTTACGACTTATGTTTATTGATTGATTTTTTTACGATTATCATTTGACTTCAACCAACAAGGAATGACATCGTCAGAAGACAGGAAACGAAAGTGAACAAATTCGCTGCAACACCCAGGTATTAAGAGTGGAATTGTATATTTCATTTCATCTATGATCAAAGGAACTCCATCAGCGGACAAGTCTCCACAGTCACAGGAAGGATATTCTCGCATCTGCCATCTCTGAAGCATCTTGCGTGCATGTCGTTCCCATAACGGGACATGCGAAGAGATGCTGGTTGTTCTGCAACTCGTCACACTCACATATTTCATTTTCCGTCTTGAGGTTGCTGTAGTAACATGAGTTGCCCGTTCTTGATCGATTTAAAGATCTCCATGTTCGGTAGGAAAATCTATTCATCGGTTTCTCTTCGGCAGGGGGTAAGTTTTAGAATTTTGATTGGATTTGATCGTTCTCCGCTTAACAAATAAAAAAGAAAACGCTCTGAAAAAGGAGGTAGTTTTCGCTTCAAAAAGAGTGGTGTGTTTTCTTGATTTGCGAACAGTTAGCGAGTAAAATGGTGTACGAATAATATGTTATAAGGGCGACATTCGACATTGGATTCGTACAAATTTTGATATAAACAACACTACACCATTGTCACAGATGATTCTAATTACTTCGCCTCACAACCGCCTCGTCATACAATGCGCGGGAACAATGATACACACGACAATACTTCATTACACTCCTAACCGTTCTTTTTTTAATTACAATATGTTATGCGAGTTATTTTCTGCCAAATGCGAACATAAAATGAAATGTTTTAATTAAAATCTGATAAGCTTCGTTTACAAACATAATATTGTATTCAACCTTACAGATACCTAATTGGATCTTTCTGCGTCAATAAAACTTAAAGTTTATGATCGCAATTCGAATAATATCGTGGTTAAAATCACATGTGTCTCTTTTCAGGCAACACTTGAACTTGCCCAAAGTACTTATTTTGAATTTAATATCTTATTTTTCTGGGATATTAAAGACTGTTTTTTTCAGAGAAGAGAAACCTTTCTGAAACCGGGGTCATTTTGAGACAACAAATGCCCAAACCTGAAAATCAATTTAATTAATATCCTCTGGAAAAAAGCCGATAAAGTTAAAGTGCGAAAATCGGGTATTTTCGAGAAACGCATGCACCCTTAAGTCCGTCCGTCCAAATATTTGACTTGTTCTAAACTCAAACCTTTTTTCGTGAACAGCTTAATAAGTCTATACTTAATAAAATTAGAGTTCATTTTTATGTAATGCCTTAAGTTAACTACACAAGTTTATAGACAGTACGCTATTATTTATAATTATTAAATGTTATGTAAAATAGTTTGTTGAAAAAAAAAAAAGTTTTGTGATATGGACTGTATCCGGCTCGAAGGACCATCATGCGGTGAGCGTTATTCGACCAATCACAGCGCTGTGAGGTCGTCCAATGGGGGACGATATAGTAGTTGGAACGTTAATTTGGAACATTTACGAAAAAGCGACTTAAGGATTCCTAAAGGACGTGTTTGTACCGAAATAAATTCCAAGAGTAAGTAGTTGTGTGCGAATGTGTTTAGTTTAAATTGCAAGGCCATTAGTTAAGGTGGTTGATTGCTGGGAACTAGATGAGGACGGAGTCGCGGTTTTATCAAGACAAACTTGTGTCATTTAATCTACGTATGTACGGAGCACATGAAGTGTCTACGTTATTATGTCGCATATGTGTCGCGGTAGTGGCTCCATCACAATTATTTAGTTAACCAGACAGCCTCGACTATATTATATGTTCTCGTTACATCAAAATGTCGTAGACCAAAGCCTCTCAAACTTTTACACGAAATTTATCAATGGTCAAAAAAAAATCGCTCTTATTATTTATTGAAGATCATTTCAATGGAATTGGATCAAAAGTATTCTATATTTTTTTTAGAAAATGTTGAAAGTTAAGTTTACGAGTTTCGTTCAATATTAAGTTGATTTAATTAATTAAATATATCTTGGGTTAACTGATGTCTATGGTTGTAGCACAGGAGGAATAAAAAATAATAAGTAGTAGGTACTGCCCAAGAACAGATTTATCTAGTGGGGCAGTAAATTCCATCTAAATTTCATTATATTTATGTATTGTGTGCCTATAATTGTGTCATTGTAGTGATGCTTATAGTGTGAATATTTATTTTTTGGAATAAAACTCACTTTATTTCATTTAACTGTTGAGAAAATATTTAAATTTCAAGAAAGAGAAAAATGATCCGGACCTGCGCTCGAACCCGCTGTCTTCAGTACGCAGTGAAGGATTTTGAGATCAAACCATTTCAATATTATAAAATTTAAGATATTTCGTGGAATGGACCCCAAAGAAATCTGTAAAATTTTGTTTCGTACCTAACTTTGAATGCTCATATCTCGAAACTTTTAGTATGCATATCTAACGTTCTTTCATGCGATACGTCAAATATACTAGTTTTTTAAAGGCGCCCGTGGCGCCCACCAATGGCCTTTTTTATGCAAACTTTACATTCTCATAGCTGTGAGCATTCACATGTGAGACTTCAAAGTACTTGATTGATTCAACTCTTTATGAAAACTCAACAACAGCTTAAACTTTTTATTACAAACTTTGCATACAAATAGCTTTTAGCATGTGGGTATTTAACTATTTCATTGATTAAACTTTTTCATGCAAACTTTGCATTCATATGGCCGAATTCTTATGTGAGACTTTAAAGCACTTCATTAATTGAATTCTTCATGAAAACTCAAAAAAACAAAGTAAACTTTTTATAACAAACTTTGCATATGTATGGCTTTTCAACGCTATGAATTCACATGAAAATCTTCAAAAAATTACTTAAGTGTGTAAACTTTTTATTTCAAACATTGCATTTGTAATTCTTTTCTCCTCTATGTTGTCGCGTGTGTGGATTAAAGATTCGTGATTTGGCAAACTTTTTCATGCAAACTTTACTTTCTTATGGCCGAATTCTTATGAGAGACTTTAAAGCTTTTGATTAACCCATATCTTCCCAGTGTTCCATTATTGGAACGGTATAGTTAATAATTTTTATTATTTTTTTAGAAATGCGCAACTCGTTTATTTTTATGTGCTTAAAATCATCGATTAATAGGCTATAGTTAGAGATATTGTTGCACGATATTC
The DNA here is from genome assembly GCA_963576905.1 of Mystacides longicornis. Lineage (NCBI taxonomy): Eukaryota > Metazoa > Arthropoda > Insecta > Trichoptera > Leptoceridae > Mystacides > Mystacides longicornis. Next base: position 22,598,791 of record OY756433.1, on the reverse strand, counting down.
GCGTCTGCTTTTTTCTGTTATGAAGCATTCTTTATAGCAGATTTTGTGGAAAAACATTGCTCGTTGTAAAATGTCCGTATATTTTTTGTTTGTTATAATTAACATTCAAATAATACGTTTCCATTTCTATTGTAGTCTCTTTTATTATTATAAAAAATAATAAAAATAAAGATGACTATAAGTAGGTATTTTCATGTCCATTTTCCTAACCGTTCCATTTTTAGAACACTGGGATAATATGCCAATGTAAAAAAATTGTACTATTTTCATGCAAAAAAAAAATTATTGTTGGCAATTTATTTTTGTAGTTTAATAGTGTACTAAATATTTGAACATCTAGAAACGAAAAAAGTATTCTATGTAAAGAAAATATGCGGACACAGCTGGTATAACTGAACCTTACACAGTAAGAAAATGTTGTTTGTATGGTTACTTTGAAGGTGAATGATGTTGATTTTCAAGACGGATCTGCAAAATCATCTTAACCATCGGATTCCACCTAAGGTCTGCTACGCTCAAAAACAGAAAAAAATTAATTCATTGCACTTGATGAGTGACAATACTACCAGGATACGGTAATATTTTTTTTTGGTCAAGAACGCTATGAATAACATTGAAGCAGATGTTATTTATTTATTTATTTATTTATTTATTAAATCATATACGGCCATAGGCCATTAACATTATTACATAATATACAATATATGAAGCAAAAAGAAAACACATACAAAAAGGCTAAATCAACACATACACAACAAAAAACCAAAGAAAAGAAAAGTCAGCCAGTGAGAATCATACAATCAGTCGGTACAAAAACAGTTGATGCAGACAGAAATTATACAACAGTAAAAGTCAGTAAAAATAAAAGCAAAAATAAAAAAAATATACGTCATATATAATATTGTCAACCCTCAACCCATAACCACAAACGCACACACACCAGCAAGCACAAGTCCCCAACAATACAAAATGCGAACCATCATATCAAAGAATTTACAAAGCAGAAGAATCTCAATACATGTTCGGATTAAAGTGGTGGGAGATTGAGCGCTTAAATGATACAAGGGAATCACCAAATACATCCGCACAAAACGCATAGTCATTACCCAATTTATGGAGTCTTCGTATCGTGGCATTATACAAATAATTAGTGCTCACACTTTCGACCTGAAATGATATGCTCTGGCGCGTGGATCTTGTTGGAACATGAAACTTTATCAAATGTAAAAGATCAGGGGAATGAAAAATACTGTTCACTATCTTGTACAGCATCACAAGATCCGTAACCGTTCTTCTATCAGAAAGTTTCTGCAATCTCAACAAAAACAAAAGATAATCGTAGTTTATATCGTGAATGGGAATGTTTAATTTAAAATTGATCAATCTCAGAAACTTGTGTTGGACGCGCTCTATGGAGTAAGAATGAACTGCGTAATATGGAGACCAAATTGGAGAGCAGTACTCCAACTGGACCCTCACAAGAGATGTGTACAACAATCTCAATGCATCCAAGCCCCTGAACTCCTTGGTCAATCTTGTCAAAAAGCCCAACATCTTAAGGGCCTTTTCAACTATAGCTTCGATGTGAGGAACAAATGTAAACTTTTCATCAAAAATCACACCCAAATCATTCACAGATGTAACTCGTTGAAGCGAAGTGTCGTGTAGCATGTAGCCATACTTGATTGGTTTCTTGTTTTTATGAAAAGTGATCACCTGGCACTTCTGTACATTCAAATACAACTTGTTACCATTACACCATTCGCACAAGGCATCTAAATTTCTTTGTAGGATCAAACAATCATTTATGTCACGGATACGCTTAAAAAGCTTTAAGTCATCGGCAAACAGCAGGAATTCGACTCCTTCAAATGAGTCCACGATATCACCTATGAATAAAAGAAAAAGAATTGGTCCCAAGTGGCTACCTTGTGGCACCCCACTGGTGGCCATGAATGGGTCAGCCTCAATGCCTTCGACTCGAACTATCAAACTTCGCGAACAGAGATAAGAGGAGAACCAATCAAGCATTGGACCATAAACACCCAAAGTTCTGAGTTTGTATAATAATATATCATGAGGCACCCTGTCAAACGCCTTACTAAAGTCGGTATAAATAGAATCCATCTGAGATCTTTCAGACAAGGCTCTCGTTATCGTTTCCTGAAAAACTGCAAGGTTTGTCAGCGTAGATCTACCGCTGACAAATCCATGCTGGGATGGTACCATGAGACTATTAAGACAATGAGAGATTCCCTCCAACACCAAAGCTTCAAACATTTTAGGTATAGCTGAGAGTAGGCAAATCGGCCTGTAGTTGCATACATTAGCCTTATCACCTTTCTTATGGATGGGAACGATGAAACTCACTTTCCATCGCTCCGGAAACAAACCCAGCGTCAACGATTCGTTGAACAATACATGCAACGGATGGGACAAAGAACCACCACAGCTCTTCAGGAACAAATTAGATATACCATCCGGCCCTGGGGGCTTTTTAACATCTAAGTTCTCAAGCTTCTTAACAACATCAGATAGCTGCAAATAGTGCTCACCCAGTGAAATAACTGATTTGGGATGGAAGTCAACTACAGAATCATCCTCGGTGACAGGAAGATAAGCGCTCGAAAAGTAGTGTTTGAAATAACCAGCAATTACTTTGGCATCCTGACTACTGCTACCGCCATATAACATTGTATTGGGAATATGACCGTCGTCTTTCCTCTGAGACTTTGCAAATCGCCAGATGGCTCCAGAATCATTCGGGATCGCGCCCTCAATATCAGACAAGTAGGCTTGATAACAATTTCTCGATAAGTCCTTACACTTTTTACGAATCATAGAGAATGCATGATAGTCGGAGGGCGCCCTGGATTCCTTGAACCGCACATGCGCCATTTTTTTCTCTGTAATAGCCTGCTTTAACTCGCTACTAAACCAAGAAGGGTAACCATAAGATCTGATGGAGGTTTCAGGGACATAAAGCTTTATCGCAGTCTGTACTATACCATAAAAAAACTCCAGTTTGGATTCGAGATCATTACTAGTGCTCAAAAATGACCAGTCACAATCCTGAAGATAATCATTTATAGACATATAATCGGCTTTCTGGAAATTGAGGAATCTTGTTTCATCCGACTTATACTCAGCGACATCACAAAGAGCATGCACACATAGTGGGGGATGATACCTATCTACAGGCAGCAAATATTCCTCCGATGCCTCAACATGCACCCCGGAATCACTGGAAAATATTAAATCAAGTTGACAATTGTTGCAATTTGGAATATGGTTATTCTGAAGAAGACCCAGAAAATTTACCATCTCCAACACTTCTCTGGACATTGGGCACTCACGCAAACACGTGGCGCCAGCAAGGCTGGAGCGATCCCGAACCAACATTTCCCTGTCAATTACCACCTCCATACCTTCATTAGAAGATAGTTGCCATTGAATGTGGGGAAGGTTGTAGTCGCCCATCAAGATGATCCTGGCTCCAGGGAACATTCCTCTGAGCATCTCTACATCCTCACAATGTTGCTTATATTTCAGCACATCTGACCCAGGTGGCATGTAAAGGCATCCGATAAGAAACTTTTTAGATGGGGTATTAACGTACACAAATATCTGTTCCAAGGAGTTAACAGGTATTGCTATTCTCTTTGACTTTAACCTCTTTCTCCCACTCCCCTCAAGATCACGATCCTGTCGGTACACAACAAAGTCATCAAATCCAAGCTCCCGTTATATCTCTAAAACAGGAGAAAATCCTGCATCAGCAAGCTATTGAAGTGCTTTGCTTTACAGTCAATAGCGAAGTAACCTTCTTGCCTGATAAGTAAGGTGACAGGTTGATAAAGCTGCCGCAGAAGCAGTCTGCTTGAAAGATGTCATAATATGGAGAAACGATGCTATGAGGACAGACAAAAAGGTTCGTATCTGCAAGACACATGGAATTTTATCCAGGGCAGATACTGTCAAAACAAAAAACATGCTTTGAACATCTAAAATGTAAACACTCCACGGTTAATCTCTGCGTGATCGAATTAGAAACACAGTAATTTGAGAGATCTAATAAGTCGAACAATGTGGTCAGGTGGGTACGTTATAATTTGTAATTATATGTTTTGTTGGCACCAGCATGTATTGAGAAGTTAAATAAAATAAGAATACTATATCTAGCCCTGCATGAGGGTACCAAATGGGCTGCGTCGATCAAAAATACTCTTCAAGCGATGGTAAGAAACCTGGAACAAGGCAAGTCAAGATGATAATCCTGATAAAACAGACTCCCGTGTCTATAAAAGAGAAGAAGAAGAAGATGTTTTATTGTATTATTTTATACAAGGCTTATAATTTATAAATTGTGGATTAAAATTTTAAAATCTCTTCATAAAGTACTTTACTGCGCTCTATATCATTTTTTATTTCCCATACTAAAGTCCAAATGTTACATGTATGTATCTTCCCAGTGTTCCATTATTGGAACGGTTCTATAATTAAAAATCCAAAAATCCAAAAATTTTTTTGACACTTTTTTTATCAATACATAGACCGTAAATAGTCCCTGGTATGATTTTCATGAAAATCTAACGCCTATTTCTATGTCTGGGAAGATATGGGTTAATTGAATTCTTCATGAAAACTCAAAAAACAAAGTGAACTTTTTATAACAAACTTTGCATTCAAATGGCTTTTCAATTTATAAATTCACATGAAAATCTTTAAAAAATTACTTTAGTGTGTAAACTTTTTATTTCAAACATTGCATTAGTAAGGCTTTTCTCCGCTGAGATGTCGCGTCTGTGCGTTAAACTTATGATTTGGTAAACTTTTTCATGCAAACTTTACTCTCTTATGGCCGAATTCAGACTTTAAAGCACTTGATAATAGAACTCTATGAAAAAATAAAAAAAAATTGAACTTTTTATAACAAACTTTGCATTCAAATGAGTTATTATTTTATTCATTAAACTTTTTATTGAAATTGTTGCATTTGTATGGCTTTTCTCCGCTATGTGTTCGCGTGTGATTCTTGAGTCTGCAAACTTTTTATTGCACACACTGCATTAGTACGGCTTTTGTTCGTTATGAAGACCCGCTGTGCGTAAAAGTTTCCTGATTTGTTACACATTACTTTTTTATGGCTGAGTGCATGTGAGTTTTTAAATAACCCGAAAAATTGTTATTCTCTACATGAAAACCTTTAAAAAAAGTGCTCAGCCACCAGGCATAATCATATTACTATGTTACTGTCAGCCATATTATAAAAAGAACAAAAATTGTCTTTAGTTGCGAGTGGCGCGCTATCTAGCGGCGTTAATGACATCAGTCAGTTAGTCAGTCAGTCAGTGAGTCAGTGTTCAAGGCAAATATTATATAGATTTTTAAATATAAAGTTCTTTCCGATTGCGTGATGATTTGGTTGAAAAAACAAATTCGATAATTGAAATAGTCCGAGATATTATGCATAATTTGCTCTAAGCTGCAATGCCAATACGTCTGGAGATCTTAAAAGAAGAAAAACTCAAAAGGCAAACCCAGAAAATATGATGGATGACATGTGGAGTCGGACTAAAAGGACGGTAGTAAATGGTGGTGGACTACATAAAATGCCTAACAGGGTTGAAGAAGACTAGAAAAACCATTTTTCGATAAATGTGCCGTGTCAATGCGGATACAACCGCAAAAAATATAAGGAGCTCGAAGACAAAAAATAACGAACCAAGAAGAATGGAGTAGACTCCTGGATTTCAGCCAAGGCCCATGCAGGGCTGTCGAAATTATGATGATGATGATGGAATATGTCTTTGTTCAGCAGCGCAGATAGCTCTAAAAGTAAAAAGACCAAATATTTGAAATTTAAATAGTAATACTTATAAAATTTAATAGGTATTTTAAATATTCTATTAAATAGAAAAAGAACATTTTATAGGTAGGTAATAAATTAAATTCGTGAATTTCAAGGTTTTGTTTAAAAAGGGATATTTGATTAATTTATTAATGTTTCATTCAAATTACAATTTGTAAACAATATGCTGAATTTTCGTTTTCAAAATTATTAAAAACGAAAAATCAACAGTTTCAAAATCTATCGATGAGTCTTTGTTAAGTGACATGGTGCTTAGGAGTAGGTAGGTATACTTTGTTAAAAGGCTGGCAGCAACGAAGGGCAGGGGTGTATCGAATTTATACCAAGTCGTAGACATCCCAGAGAGAGGCTGCTATCAATGTTGACATCAAGTGAATGAGAGCTATCAATACCAGGGAAGGATGCCGTGTCTTTAATTTGCAACTCCTCGATGCTTCGGATAAGGAGGTGTTCCGGAATGTTAATTAAAAGCTATTTCCGTCTACACACTTCCTTACTAAATGTACTATTATTGCTTATTATTAAACTTTTCTTCCTTCCTATGAAGGGCTTATTTATCACGTATCTTTATATCAATACGTGAAGCAAAAACTTTGTGACCATTTTTACGAAAATTGCGTAGCCCTAGTATAAGTTTTCGATGATCGAATATCGAAACGATCATCGAAAGAGTTTCGAAAAATTACCACACAAAAATGATCGAATGATATAATCGTTTGTTTTCAGAACACTATTTGCAAGCTAATAAGCGCTTATTTGTGTGCAATTAGTTTTCGATAAAACTCGTACTTGCCCCACAGTCGACTGATAGAGAATGCTCCAAGCATTAAGTTACTGACACCTATGTAAGTATAGAAAAAAATGGTTGAAGTGGTTGGTAGACCAGTCAGCCGCTTTCATACGTACAGTGTATTGGAGGTCGTGCGTTCGAATACCGGTGCCGACCATTTCCACTTTCGCAACACAAGCTTTGCTTTATGTGAAAGATGTCTAAAGTGTATTTGTGTTCACTGTAGGTGAGCCCAGATTCTATTTATAAAAAAACTAAACAAAAAATAAACATACCTAGATCATTATTAATGTTTGGTTTTTAAATTTTCAACTTACAATACAGAATATCATTTATTGATGTAAAAATTCATTCAATAGAGTTTAAAAAGGGTACAGCAGGAATCAAAAGAAATTTAGAAAAAAAATGGGAGTTATTCTTGAATTTCCTCATAATCCTTTTACTCCAGGTAAGCTGAGTAGCAGCTATCTATCTATCTCTCTCTCGTCTAATTAGTCTTGAATGGCCGTAGGGAGGACTGATCGTTACAATAATTTATCGATGAAGCTTTAATAGATCGTATATTTACTGAAGACCAAGTACTGCCTTAGACACTCCCTACATTTATATACATCTTTATCTATACATACATAATCATCGTCCCTCTAGGAAAGTACCTATACATTTTTATATTTCAAGATTTCGTTGGGGTGATAACCTCTTGTAGAACTTATTCAGGTGGATAAGTATTTCTGGTAAATGCATAATTGAAACGATTAGTTAGTCAGTACATAATCTATACGTGAAGGAAAATCTTTGTGAGCATTTTACGAAAATTGCGCGGACGGAGGAGTATGAAATTATGCACACTTGAAAAATTAAGGATTCCGGATTTGTGGGGTTTCTGAAATACCCGATTCAATTTAAAGTAACGATTTATATACAAAAAAAATCCTTCAAAGTTTCACACGAAAATGGTGAAAACTTTCTTCTTCTGAACAAAATATTTTTTAAAAAAAAATTTTTGATTTGATAAATTTACAAATCAATGTTTTTTTTTTAAAAGCAAAAACTTGCAAAAAGTATGTAGGTATTTTATTTATTTTGAAAAAAAAAACAACAATGATCCGTAAGTTGTTATCGAAATTAATGAAAGCGGAATGAAAAGTCAAACAAATAATAAAAAAAAAACTTGAAAAACTTAACATTATTTCGAAAAAGGGGCAAAAAGAATGAAAGAATAAGAATTTTTGTGCTTCAATTAATATGAAGATTCATTCTATTATATATTTTATCCGAAATGATAGCTCTTGGTGTGAAAGTAATAAAAGAAAAGTAATTTAAAGGTGAGAGAGGGGCCGGCACTAGGGAAGAACAAACACCGTCCGATTAATAAGGTCTCTATTGCCTTTCGGGAGACACTTATATCTATTATTATTTTCGAAGAGAAAGAACTCTTTTTTCGATTTTTTTTTCTTGTTATGTTTTGAAAAGTTGTATTAATATAAAAACACATTATATTGCGAAACTTTTAAGACAGTATCTCACTACATATTACAGAGGGATTTTTAGTACCTAGTGTAACCATGTTTGATTATTTTTCTTGTAAATGCATTTTTCTTCTCTGGTTCTTGTGGAAAAGATTCTATTGAGACATTCAGAATTTTCATGAATTATATTTGTACATATACTTTCCTATTTTAGTTAATTTATTTCTATACTTAGGTACCGTGCTTGCACCCGTATTGAGGTATATTTATGTACAATTTGTATTTCTGCTTATCAAAAATTCATTTTTTGTTACTGATTTGGATATTTTATTAACTACTTATGAAAGATTTCGGAGAAGATTTGTGTTGTAAGTTGTAATGTGTAAATAATTATATTTTATTATGTGGTTAAACGCGTACCTAATTAAGTATATTTTACGTAAGATCTGAAATAGTCCTGAAAACAAAATATGCGGAAATGTTGATTATTATAAATACTGGCAAGTTTGTGAAATGATGTTTTTTATGCTAATAAAACTAAAAAATGTAATACTTTATGTTAAAAATTGAAAATTTCAAATATCGTTATATTTTTCTGAAATAATCCTATGAAAATTTTATTGAATTTGATCACACTCAAGGAATTAATTAAATTTTCCCTTACCAATCTGATAATAATGATAGTTTTAGCTTTGGAATTGATTATTGATAAATTAAAAAAAAACCTTTTACTTAAAACGAAAATGATGAGTTGACTATCCTACTTTGCATTAGAATTTCGAGAAATCATTTGAATAATATTCATTAGGTGTGGATGGATAGCAATTTGGACGAAAGACTCGTTGAAGCCTTTCTTATGTTAATAGAAACTCAGTTGGGTTCATAATTTGAGACAGACAAAATCAATAAATAAAACATCTCAGAAGGTGAAAGGAGTCTCATTGTTTGATATCTCAAAATAAAAAAATTCAAACAAGATGAATAATAATAATAAGTTGAAACTTTAAAAAAAAAAATAAGCTGTAGTGATTCATACATTTAATAATCCAGTAAAAAGCCTGCCTTTAGGTGTTTGTCTTGATTAGAAATCTATATTCCGTAACACAAAAGAAAGATTCACCCTGAAACAATATCTGCCGTGAAGCTAATTCAATTATTAACGAACGACTCGAGCCGTCCCTTTGTGAGGGAGCTGCGAGGGGGGGTGGGGGGGGTGAGAGGTGGCACCGAGTACGAGGTGAAAAGAATAAGGGTCGCTAAAAGACGGTGGCAACATCAGCAAGCCGTTACTCAGTCCTAATTCCTCTGATTACACTTCACGGGTGAGGCAGTCATTGGAAAAAAGTGTGACCCATAGTTTGTTAGGACGATAAAGTCGCTTTAATGAGCTTAAAATAACCTTTACATATTAAAATTACCCTCCTCCCCCCCTTTTGGGGAAGTAATTTGAAAATGTCTAACACAAAGAGAGATAGAGATATTGCCAAGTTTTTTTTATTATTTTTATTTGTTTGTCTTCTACTCTATACCTAATAGCTGTGTGAGTAAATTATTATTCTCTTTTATTTGATTCCACGTACCTACATGGATTGGCTAGAAGAAATTTTTCGAGATAAACCGCCCTTTGAAGTGTTCAAGTAAACAAATCAACAACAAAATTTGTTTGTATATTTTAAGAAATAAAGCTACTGAGAACAGTGCAAACTTCTGAACAAAAGGTATCAGGTTCGATGTCTTATCAGGTCATAATTTTGCGACAATTTTTTACACGAAATTTCTACCCAAAGCTGGTACTCATTCTTTTGAAAGATATGACAGAATGTAAAAAAGTCTTGATTATAATTTTTTTACACTATACACTAAAGTTAAAGTTTTCTACAAATGTAGGTACATGCCTTATATATTGTTGTGTTGTGGGAGAGGTACGCTTTTCGCCAGCTTATAAAAAATGTAGGTGTGCATACAAAAGCCGAACAAATCAAAAAGAAAATAATAAACGTACGTCACCTTCTTTACTTACTACTAGTTCTTCTTTACCTTCTTCTTCTTCTTCCTAGCCTTCCCTCCACTGCTGGATGTAGGCCTCTTCCATCTGTCTCCACTTCTCTCTATCCTGGACCGCTTCAACCCATTTTTTCCCTTTACCTTACTAGATATTATTTATACAACGCCTTTTACATCAAAAGATTTTTATTTATTTATTAGAGATACCAACAGAACATTGAATAACACAGACAAAAAAATATGAAACAAAAACATAGAATCTCCAGTGCTCCAAAAGCAGGCATCTCTCGGATAGATAGAAACACAGCCAATTTATAACACTCTTGAAAATTACGAAAAACAAAAAACTTAACCAAAAATGATTATGAATACATTCAGAAAATTCACAACTTTCACAGATAATATGAAAGTTAATTTAACCATTGTTTTTATCTTATGTCTTGTTGACACATAATTTTGTGTGCTATATGTAAATTGTTATATGTAAAAGGCTTAATACCATATTATATTGTTGCAAATTAAAATAAAATAAAAAAACCCACGGGACTAAATATGTAGTAAAAGAAAACAAACCTCAAAAATTACTCTATCAGAAGATCCTAAAATATTAGAGGGTTTATCAAGTCCGTGATATATTGGAATCTCACACTCATTGAATCAAGTTGATTAAGTTAGTGATATCGGCCAATTTGTATGCCATTTGTTACATCCATGAAATCACTCCAGGCGTGGTCTCCATGAGGATGGTTAATGATGAACTCCGCCCTGGTATTAATGGACAATGGTCATCGAATTTGTCTTACAAAGTAGGTACCTTTTAATATTGAGGCTGACTTGTGGAATATAATATTACAATTGGTCGCGTGTGGATTGTTAAATCTAAAATATTGTGGACCATACATTTTTTTCTTTAGGTGATTTGGATTTTTTTTTGTTAATTTGCCACACAGAATCCTATAGGTAAAATAACCGGGAATCGCAATTCGCATTGAAAAGGAAATGTTTGATAGTTTGTTTCGCAAAGGTACGTGGTTTGGCATATTATATTTCTGTGGTTGTTTTTCGTGTTATTTAAAAAAAAAAGAGATTTTTGCTTTGAAATAAGTGTTATTAGTCATATCAATTAGTTGCACTTAGTTTTGCCCACCAAACTCTCAAAACTATCGGAAACGATGTAGGAGTACTCCATAAATAGATAGTTATATGTCTAATAAAAAAATCTATGATTTTCCATTACAGCGCAGTGTTTCAAGACTGTGCGATGAAACAGCACGCCTCGGCCTTCGAGTCAATGCCAGTAAGACGGAGCTCATGGCGAATAATGCCTGCCCCGATAAATAGCTACCGATAACCATCGATGGTCACCAGGTCTCCCGGGTGGATAAATTTAAGTACCTGGGAGCAACCATTACCACCACTGTTGACCTCGGGGCTGAGCTCCCGATACGTATCGGTATGGCAAGTGGCGCCTTCAACAACATGACCAAGATATGGAAGGCGTCGGCGTTTAGTGTCGAGACGAAATGTAAACTGTTTGATGCGTGTGTGTTGCCCATTCTCCTGTATGGGTGTGAGTCCTGGCACCTGACTCTGGCCCAGGCACAAAAAGTATCTGCATTCGAAACGAAGTGCCTCAGAAGAATTTTGGGTATAAGATGGTACCACCGCATCACGAACGACGCTATACGCCGGCGCACCCAGCGTGAGCCCATCACCTCTACTATTATGTGGAGGAGATGGACTTGGCTGGGACATGTGTTAAGGATGACGAATGACAGTTGGCCGAGGAGAGCGCTGTTCTTCCTCCCATCAGGGTCCCGGAGACGAGGAAGACCCTCTCATACTGTGTTCCGCTCCTTCGAGGCAGAGCTGAGGAATCTGGACATGGTGTGGGAGGAGGTCATTAACGTTGCGCAAGATCGAGCGCAATGGAGAGCTCTTGTTGCCTCCCTATGCCCCTAAGTGGGGTCTAAAGGGAGTTTGGATTTGGATTGGATGATTTTCCATAGGTTTTGGAAAATCACAGACAATTCATGACATTTCTCATATCAAACCATAATCGGGTTTATTAACCCTTTTATTTTTTTCATTAACATATTTAATACCTATTTAATAATAAGCTTTTATTATTTTTGAAAATTTATTAGGCCACTTTATATGCGGCGTGTGCTTGAAAGTAATACCAAAAAATCGTGTTATGCCAAAAATTTGTTTTACTTTATATACGAGATATTGTGATGTTTAGGTTACATTTGATTTGTGTCATCACTTAAGAAATCAGATGGTAATTATGTTCTCTCCTCCTTTCTATTGTAGTTCTTTCAAGATCTTCCATCACATCTCTTAAAAGAAGTATCTTACAACTTTGTATCAGATTGCTCCAATTAAGATAATCGGCTATCATTTATATCAACTTGCATAAGTATTGATTATTCGGCGTAAGCTTATCAACAAAAACGGAAAGATTTTAAATGGGATGTAAGCTTAATATAGTTGAATAAATGCTTACTACTGCTTTTTTATTATTAATTTTTTAATAGTTATAATCTCATTCACATTTGTCTGAAAATTTTTCTTTCTTCTCTTTTAGGTCTTAACTAGACCCATTTTTGCAATAAGCGATTTTTGGTAGTGGTTCGATAAATTAAGGACCTTTCTTCATCTCTTCGGTGGTCTTAATGGTAGCTTGTGTCCTTCTGGAATCTACTCCATTGCTGCTTTGGATATTCTTAAAGCATTCTACCTTTCTTTTCTTATTTTGTCCTCTTCGTTTGACCCTTTAGAGATGCCTTCTTTTTCTGCTCACTGAATCCTATCTCTGTGTGTGTGTCTTAATTGGAAGTGTTCCCGCGTCCGCACGTCGAGCGCCATACGCTCAAACGCGGACGGAATGTCCAAACTGAAAACATTAGATCATCGCTCGACGCTGGGACGCGCGATCACTTTTCAATTAGGACAGGGCCTGAGTTCTTTGAAAAAAGTAACCATTTCGTGCAACTTTCAATTTTAATGATGTCAAAAAATCAAATCTCTCTTTGATATCCACTTAGGTGCGTAGGGAGACAAGAGCTCTCCATTGCGCTCGATCTTGCGCAATGTTTATAAACTTCTCCCACACTATATTCAGAACCCACAGCTCTACCTCGAAGGAGCGGAACATGGTATGAAAGTGTCTTCCTCGTCATCGAGACCCTTATGGGAGAAAGAACAGTGCTCTCCGCGGCGAACTTTTACTCAGCATCTTAAACACTAACCGTGGCCTTGTGGCCTAGGGGAGATGGCAAATGTCTTGGGTGTGAAATGTTCGAGACTGGACCGGAATAAGAAGCGTGGAGGAGTTGTTCCGGATAGCGCAAAACAGAAAAACTTTCGCCGAAGTGATCGCCAACGTTGAGATGACATGATACGTCACACGAAGAAGAAGAATGGCCTTGTGGATTAGCAGGAATTATCTCAATTGAATAAACAATGTTGTGAAATTACGAGTTTTTTTAAAGTACCACATTTTGAAATACTATGTACCTGGATACCTACTAATACATATGTGAACAACATATTATTATGTATACTTGAGGGTTTTGAAAGAGCTACAAACACGTCCTAGTGTAAAAAGTATACTTGTTCCATATCCGCGCGTATATTTTTTAATTACGACAGGAAATAATACCGTGTTGTACATTAAGGTGAGAGAAAGAGAGAGAGCTATAGAGGGTGGGTACTTAATAAATAAGGACGTATGACACTTCTAAAGCATTAACTGTTAAGCCTGATTTATTCTTATATTGTTTCGCCGTTTTTTAGGAATATTAAGAAGAGCCCTCTTAATCCGCGAGGTATACTACCACCAACCACCATCGATTTAGATAAAATGCAGCAGCCTGTAAATATGTTTGTTCGAGGAAAAACGCAAGTTATGAATGATATCATGCCGAAAATAGCTTTTTAAACAAACTATGGCATCTAAATGTCGAGCCTTTTTGTGTACCCACCTTTTTAAAATGGTTAAAATCAGTTTTGTGGTTAATCTCGACATCTTCAGATACGTCATCCTGTTCCATTTTTTCCAAATTCCACCAAGTCATCCGTAAGAGGGCAACCAAAGCAAGTACACGTTTGACACCAAAATTCCCATACTCGAAACGCAACGATCAACTTTGTACTGATCTGCTACCAATTCATTAGGTCCATAAAAGTGAAGCTAAAATTTCGCGGCTTTTATGGAATCCAACATTTACTAGTAAGTTTCTTTTTTTTTAATTTTCATTATTTGAATGTCATATATTCAGCCAGATACCATCAGCGCAGCCAAAGATGTTTGAATAAAAGGTTTATTTTTTGTTTATTAGACATAGGTACGCCTAGCATTTTTCATTCCATGCACCTTTTAGTCTGTTGTGTACTGTCCATGACATGTACACTCTTCGCAATCAGTGTAAGGTCCTGTCTTAATTGAAAAGTGATCGCGCGTTTAAGCGTCGAGCGATCATACAATGTTTACAATTTGTACGGTCCGTCCGCCTTTGAATATATATTATTATGACGCATGACGCGCGAACGCTTCCCAATTAGGACACACTAAAAGTTTCCAGGCTATGGGTGAACACGAGAGGATACATAATTAGTATACCCTTCTTATAAGATTCATGGGGATATATACGTTTCATAGGCTGTCCATCCTAATCGTATCCTTTTATGTCAGTTTATATGACAAAACGTTTATAAATTAACTTGATGAATTATTCATCCTGCGGATGTTTCCGCAATCGTTTCTATTTTTTACTATTTATTGTTCAAGCTTAAAAAGAGCTACCCGAAAAAAGTGAAGTGGTCGCGATTATAGCGCTAGTGAGTGATTCTAGCTGAGGCAAACTGGTGTACCATGGCGCTAGCATCCTCAACCTCTTCTGCAGGACATAGTAATAATTCACCCACAGGTATTTTTATCCCAAAGATAATAATTATTATTATCTATGTATTGTTGTTGTTGTTAAATAAAATATTTCATATTTAATGGATGCACGAAATTAAATAATATTCTGATATTTTATTATCAAAAAGGGTTAACTGGTATATTTTTAATTCTCTTACGGGGATTTCTTTCGTACTGTATTTTTGTGATTTGTTTGTTGCCGGCTTTAACGATCTTTATTCAATTGTTATTCAAAATTTTTTTTCAATAATTTTTTTAAATAGGAACTAACAAGAAGTATTCAATGCAAATATTGTCATTCTCGTTGTTGCAAAGGTGGCAAGGTGTAATCGTTTTGAAGTTCGACGCGCGATTCTCACAGTTTTCGACAGATGTTTCCGTATTAATGAAAAAAAAATTCTACCACTTGATCAGTGCAATTCTACCACTTCACCATTGCTTGCCGAGGTGGTTCAAAAGTTAGCGCACATATCACTAGACTATCTAAATCTATGTATAATGAGTGTAAGTTCTATGCCTATTCTTAATTTCCATGACATTTACGATGGCGCGAAGTAACACAATTTTGTATGGAAAAATGTATAGTGTCCCAACAGAATACTTCGGAAAATTCTTATAATAACACTTTTCTATACAAATGTGTCAGTATAGCCGGCGGAACTTATTGCCTGAGGCAATTTTTTCCAGTCAACCGGTCCCGTCCAATCTGAGACAGGCCAACCCCGGGTAGAAATTTCAAGTGAAAAAACACTTAGAAAAACTCTGACCGGACCGGGAATCGAATCCGGGACCTCGGATCTGAAGTCCACGCTTGTACAACTAGGCTACCGAGGTCGGTCTTCTTCTTCAGCGCAATCAAAATTTCTGCCAGATGTATTTGGAATAGGGTAACTCATCATTCAGTTCATGATTTGATTTGAAGTAGTATTGCCCCAGAACAGACGTTGTCTAGTGGGGCAGTAAATTCCAATAATTATATATTGTAAACTGTTTGTTAAGTGTAATTGATAATGGAAATAAATAAATAAAAGTACATTTAACCAAAATAATAGTTGTCAACTCATACAGATTTTAGAAGAAGAACCTTCTTCTAAAATCTTATTTCATTTCCCATCAAGGGAATAAAAATGAAGAGGAATGTTTCTAGAAATATTGCAATTTTATTTATCGATTAAGTACAATGCAATTCAAGCATCTTGGTAGCATGCTCACAGAGACTCTCGACCCAGATGTGGAAGTTAAATGCAGAATAGAGGCAGCAAGAGCTGCATTTAATAAAATGAGAACTCTTTTCAGCAATGACAAACTGAATCTGAAACTGCGACAGAGAATGGTGAAATGCTACGTGTGGTCCGTACTGCTGTGAGACTTGGACACACCTTGAAGGTCAACACAATGAACAGGCTCGAGGCTTTCGAGATGTGGTTACATCGCAGAATGCTCAAGGTTCCTTGGACCGACCTGGTGACATATTCAGACAAAGTCCTTAGTCGAGCCGGGGCAGTGCGTGAACTCCTGTCACAAGTAAAAGTTCGAAAAATTTCATATCTGGGACACATCATGCGTGGGGAAAAGTATTGACTGATCCACCTGATACTGAAGGGAAAGATCGAGGGTTGCAGAGGGGCTGGAAGAAGGCAGATGTCCTGGCTGCGCAATATACGAGAATGGACGGGTTTTGGTACTGTGGAACAATTGTTCCGAGCAGCCCAGGACAGAGAAGGATTCGCCGCAGTGATCGCCGACGTTGGGAATACCTGACATGGCACCAAAAGAAGAAGAAGTAGGTACAATGCAATCCTTGCTGACGATTATCTTCTTCTCTCATGACTTAAGCACAGGTTATAATAAATAACTCTTTTTCACTCTTTTATTAAAATACAAAACTTTCTTTTTCTCAAAATGAGACCCAGTGCAAAAATTTGATGATGAAGAAAACTTTTGCTAACCATCTTTCTACTAGTACTACCACATTTGAAACACCCTTAATACAAAAGGCTTCGAACCTAAATAATTAATAGATAATAATATATTATTTGTCTTCGTGCATTCACTATTGAAAGTTTTCCGCAATTGAATGTGTTTAGCGGGACATTAACATTGACAGGGCGAGCAATACCATAACATTGCTATAGACTAGGGCTTGAGTTATTGTCCCAGCAATAAGTAGGGAAGCGTTAGGAATACAGCCCGTTTCCTAGTTTAACGAATTTCACGGAACTAATCGAATATTTATTTTGTTATAACGAAAAATATTATACTGTAAAGGAAGTTATTAATAATAAGCCGATCGATACAACACTACACAAGGTTTAAGTATCTCGCTGTGAAAAATAGTCAAAAAAAGTATTTGTGTTCAATTTGAGTAAACAGAGTTTCTTTTAAAAAGATTATGAACAACTGCATTTTAACTGTAAGCTCCTCTAAAATTATCATGACTCCTTTAAAAAGATCCGTTATTTTCAGTCAAAATATTTAAAGGTATTTAAATCATTCATGGTTATTTACTTTAATCATAAAAAAAACGACACCTTAATCTTCTTCTTAGGCCATGTGGCGTTTAATTTAAGAGGTGCGGATAGCCTCCTGCGTGGTCGACCTATACAATATACATATCTCCATCTCCACTTCTTTGGTGGTCTGCATGAGAGCCGTCATCCATGGGGTTGACCGTGAAACGCTATGTGAGTCAGTCTGGAAGAATCGATTGTTCTCACATGTGCATACCAGATACATTAAAACTGCAATTTATCAATATCGAGATAAATTTGGCGGCCATTGCGAGAATTTTGACAATAGGACATCGCAGTGTATAATCTGCGAATATATTCATATTGATCTATTCCTTAAAATTATAAGTTTGATTCAGAATTTCGTTGCTTCAGGATTCGTTATAAGGAGATTAACCCTGTATATTGTTGCTCAAGAGAGCAATGCCGTTGTTATTCTAAGAGTAAAGTTTAACAAGATATGCACACACACACACACACATACATATAACCATGACACTAAACAAGGGGCACATTAGTACAACTAAGAACCTCAACTACAATAATAAGATGAAAACCAAGCAGTAACAATTAAGAGGTGGAGAATACGGCCCCTAAGTACTGGTTAAGTCGCGGGACACACACATACCTACACATATTTCGATCCACTAATATTGTAATGTATGATAGCAAGTTAGTTCCCGAATGTAATCGAATATAATAAATGAATTCTTAACCTGATTGTTTGGCCGTCTTTTATATGTATGTTAAGTGCTCATCTTTTTCACCAATTAAGGTAAAACGTCGCATTGCTATGGTTATAAATGCCATGACGAGGCTAGATAAAATATGGAAGGATGGGAGCATCTCCAGAACCACAAAAGTTCGTTTAGTAAGGGCACTAGTCTTCCTAATATTCTCTTAAAGGGGCGAGACATGGACGATAAAAGCCCGGGAGAGAATCCAAAGAATCGATGTCTTCAATATTTTTAATTTATCGTCGACGCAACCAGTGGTTGATTTTACAAACACTTTTTAAAACATGAAAAAAAAATACAATAATTAAATATATCAATTTTGAGAGAGATGAGCATAGCAGACAGACATTCTTCTTGATATTTGAAGCGGATGAGAGCCTGGAAAAGTTGGCGCCCCTTGGTGTTGTTGAAGGTCCCTTGACCTTCTTTATAAAAAAAACCCATAGAGGTTTTATCTTCGACTTACTGAAGGTGCTGACTAATATCCATCGTGAATCTATTTCAAAGAAATTGTGTTCTGCAATCTATGCTGTGAAAAAAACTAAAGAGGTTTGCGGATTTGACGCAGCCAAGTTTGTCTACTTTGCTTATTTTCACAGCATAATGTCATATGGAATATTATTCTGGGGAAGGGGAGCCGATTGGAGTAGAGTTTTTGTATTACAAAAAAGAGCAATACGGCAACTAATGAATATAAAACCCAGAGAAACTTGTAAAAATGCCTTCAGCGAACTGGGAGTGCTAACTTTGCCAAGTATGTACATTTTTGAGTGCCTTAAATATGCCTACAAGAATTTGCCCAATACTCCTCTTAACTTAGATCATCATACTTATAATACTAGGGGTAAACGAGATGTGCGGCCGTTGGAACATAGATTGGCAAAGGTTTCAAAGAGCTATATCTGTAATAGTGTATGTTTTTTTAACAAGTTGCCTCATAGTGTCAGAGCACTAAATTCAGTGGGGTTTCAGAGAGAGGTGAAGAAGTATCTTGTTGAACAGGCATTTTACAATATTGACGATGTGCTAAATGGGACTGTTGACTCTATTTGATATTTGGGTTATGATTTTTGTTACTTGGCGCCCATATGTGTATATATACAATATATATTCTCTTAATCGGTTGACGTGAAGCTGTTTTGAGCCCTTTACACTCAAAACAGCTTTAATATTGTTCTTTTATCTTTAGTGTGTTTTTTTTTCTCTTCATATCTGAACCTGCATGTTGGAAATTATGTATGCCTATACTATTTTTATTGTGTGCACCTATTATGTTTTATTGTTTGCTTTTGTATAATTTGACGATTCCAAGTGCCAAACTAATGGCCTAAGGATGATAAAAAAGAATAAAGAATAAAGATATGTCGAAAGTGTGTTCTGTGTTCATTGAGTTCTGTTAAGGTATGTGTTTTGCCAATGCATCATATTATGCTAGTTATAGCCCATAGTCTTAAGATCTTTTATAAGGAATAGCACAAATGGTTAAGATTGTGTAAAACAGGGTAATCCATGAAAAAAATTACGTTTTGAACTTGTGAAATATTTTAAAATTGAGGGCTCATCTCTCAAAATAGTCGTTTTTGTCACTTTTTCTTGATCGATTACACTATGATTGATTCCAATGAATTAATGATTCTGTGATTCCTTAACATACAATACGCACATTCACGTTTTATTGAAGAATGAAATTTTAGCTAGTTTAGTTGCGGGGAAAATGTGAAAATAAATCTTAAGAATGATTGGAATTTGTTTCATCCACCAAAAAAATATTTTTAAAGGTACCGACACCTTATGTCAATAGTTAAGTTAAAACTAAATTTTTTCGTGAATTAGGGGTGGTAGGGGGGAGGGGGGGTCTCAAATTAAGAAAATACTTTTTTTTTACCATCACGTTTCAATATCGCGAAGTTTTGGTTGCTAGTAATCATATAAATACTGAGACTTGTGAGAAATAGTACCGAGCAAGAGAGATTCCAACCAACATTTCGCTGGAGTCTCAACTACAGCAGCTATTTCACTTCTTAAAGGTTTCTCACTGGATGCCTGGAAACAGGGGCGATTTGAGGCGAACCGATGATATGCCACAAAAAGTTATGGTATTACCACAATTTTTATGAAGAACAAAACAATTTTATCACTTTAATTCTAAGAATCAACAAAGTATAATACCTACGTCAGAAAATAAATCGACATCAAATTTAGAAAAATACACAAAATACAACCTCTCCTATTTCTCTTACATCTGCCTGGCCTTTTATGAGAACGGAATCGATGTGTTCAATCCACGTCATTCTCGGTCAGCCATTGGGAGAAGCAATATTAAAGATATTATATATTAGTAAAATTGTTTGTAATTTCGTTTATTTTACTACATTCAAATTGTGAATTTTTAGTTTTATAACTACATATTTGAGTTAAGTTACAATAATTTGATGAAAAACCTACATGTTTGGAAAATAATATTGAAATGGAACATAACGTTTTTTAGAAAATTTTCAAAAATTGAGCATTACAATACTTTATTATATAATACGTCCGATTCTATTTAAATTTTAGTGTGCGTTAAATAAAAAAAGAACGTTCCAATTTTAGTAAGTCCACATTGGTAGATAGGTATTATATAATTATATTAAGAACGTTCCTAATTAGACTAATATTCAAATTAGTTCATTTTAATCCATGTGAACTTCATTATAAAATTTTGGAACGTTCTTTTTTTAGTTCGAAACAAAACTAGAAAAGGGTGTAATATATTCCACTTAGTAGTTACGGTTGAAAAGATACACCTATATTATTTTTTATTATTTCTAAAATACTTACACATCCGGGTGCGAGTACAGGATTCCTGACGCCCGCCCTGCTATCGACTAATATCGTCAGTGAGTGGATGCCCGGATTTACCTACCCCGCACTATATATCGTAATCTAAACGCAAAACAATGAAATCGCTGCTGTAAATCACGCGAAATCTCCAAAGTTCAAACCAAGGCTCGGTTTTGTATGTACGGAATTATTAGAAGACATGTGACTCCTCCGCTTATAGAGAGATACCCACGCACATATATTAATCGGTCCTTTCTTCAATACAACTTGTGACGGGGCCGCAATGGTGAGCTTAATATTTTATTCTAATTTCTTTGGATTTTACTCATGCAAGAAAGGGACGAGTGAAAATACGATGATTGTTCTTCTGCTTCTTATTCTTCTATTAGATATTGCGATCTGTTTTGTTCTGTCAATCCTTCCACGGACACCGACTGCCAGCTGTCTTGCCACCTCTTGGGCGGTCTGCCTGGCAGTCTTCTGCCTTGTGGGATACCGTCAGCCGCCACCTTGGCTATGCGGTCGTTTCCCATTCTACTGACATGATCCCTCTAGTGTCTTCGCCTGCTTCTTCCCTCGTCCTCTACATTGCATATTTCCCTAATAGTCCATGATTGTTACGTGATTGTTTCGAAACATAATGAACCTCGACTCTTGTTTCATGTTTAATGTGTAACATTCTTAATATTTAACTTTTTTTAATCAAAGTTTCAAAGTGGTACTCAAAAAGGTACTTCCTAAGTTTCGACAATTATTTATCTTTGTTAGACTAAGATTCAGGATATGAATTATGTAGCTACCATAGATGACCTTGCAAAAGACTTTAGTCTAACTAACTTCCATATACAAATGAAATTTCAAGACATGTTAGTGTTATTGCAAAAATGCAGGAACCTACGTCAAATCTTATATAATTGTACATACTTGGGTTTTGGAAAATGATGAATGATTCCCGAAACCGGTACGTAACCAACAAAACTTACAAAAACTCGTTAAAACTAGTTAAATAATTTTGAATATGCAATTATGTATGTTAAGATGATTCACTATAATATTTCATATGGTAGCAAATGAAAAGCTTTTGTTATTTGAAAATAAAATATAAGCTAAATTCCGGTCCTGTGCAAAGAGGTTAACTTTCCGAAAACAAATACTAAGGAGACCTTCTGATTTGTTCTTTATACTTATTTACGTTCCTTCCCCGTAAGCCCTGCGATGCCTGCGATTCCACCCTCGTAGTCTCCCGAAGAGCGCTCCGCTCAAGAAGTTTACTTATGCCGATATATTATTTGTTGTTAATAATAAGATATGTATGATATTCTACTTAACTCCAAATAGTCACTGACTAATGTGTTATATTATCAGCCATAAAAGGGAGTTATGTCGACTTGTTCTTCTCTTGCGTTGTTGTGGAGCTCGACTGCTCCGAGCAAACATCCATTCATCATGCTTTAATTTCCAAACTTAATTCTGCACCAGCGCTTTGTTGTTCTAAAGGACGTGTATTGTGTAATGAACCGATTTGGGAACTTTCTTCAATGTGTGATGAATAAACAGTGTATTGGTTCATTCAGTTTCCCACCTATTGAACTTTTACAACAACTCTACTACTTAGAGATGCAAAGTTAAGTCTTCCTACAAACATCTATAAATTCTCCCTTTAAACTCCACTTAGAGTCATAGAGAGGCAATAAGATATTTCCATAGCGCTCGATCATGTACAATATGTATGAACTTCTCCCACACCATGCCCAAATCCCTCAGTTCGGCTTCGAATGAGCGGAATATAGTATGACGAAATCTTCTCGTGTTTGGGACCCTGATAAGAAGAACAGCGCTCTCTTCGATCAACTGTCATTTGAAATCTTCTTTCTTTTTTTAGATTACCGGCAACTCTCATTTGACATCCTCAATACATAATACATGGTCAACTTAAGTAATTTTATGTTCAACATGCGCTCTGAACAATATATCTTTGCAAGTACCCAGCTATCTAACTATGCAGTGATACAAAACATGTATGCCATTAATAAAGCAGAATTTTGAAGTCTTCAAGCTTAGACTTCATAAACCTTTTTTTCAAAAAACTTACACGTATAATATTATATATTGAAATAAGTAGGCAAGTCCATAAACCACACTATTGTTTCTTTTTAATTTGTAATATTTTTTGAAAAGGTTTCGGTTAAAAACAAAGGTGACCCATCTTTTTAACAAATTTTACCTATTCATATTTGACTACATACATAAATATAAAGCATTTTTTTTAAATAAATACAAAGATTCCTAGTCAGTTTTAGCAACACTCATAATATTATGCTATTTCGACGTTTTTTTCTAACAATTTTATCTGTAAGATAATTATTGATGAAAACTGTCTACAGGATACAAAATTGTAAGTACCTACCTATCATTGAATTAGATTGAAAGAAACCGACATCGAAAAAATAATAAATCCTCATAATTTATTTAATATTTACGTGTATGTACAGCTTAAACAAAAAAAAATATTGATCTCTTTTTGGATTACTGTTGGAATTTCTTAATTTCTCCCTTCTTTTCGTCAATTTAATTCAGGCACGTATATAAGAATGAGTTGATGATGGGTAGAAAGCGAGTCTTTCAATTTTCACAGAACGCCATCGGATGATTTTGGACAGGTAGACACTCGTTTATAGAATGGTCCCGAAATTTGGGAGATGATAAAGCAAAAGAGATCTAACTTTAAGATATAAGTTTAGCTTTTTACTGAAAAGAAAAAATAAAATAATAGTAATACATTGAAGAAATATATCTGAACAAACGTTCTCGGATTAAAATTCATTAAATAAAATAATATAGTAGTTAGTTCATTTAATTTGATGTTATTGCCTGAGTAGCAGAGGTGTATCCATTTTCTTGGGGAGGGATGTTTGATGATTCAAGGTAAATGGTCCTGAAGTAATTGTGTTTAATTGTATCTGAAGCGTAAATAAGTCTTGTCAAACTGTTGAACGTACCTGCACCCCCGAATGGAGGGTGGCGCCTATGATATTATTAACAGAAACAAAAACGGTAGATTTATGTGAGGGGTTGAGAGATTTGTGATAATAATAAGTTGATAGAAGAAGAAGTTTGTAGTATTTGAAATATAGACTGAGGTGTTAATCTGATTTGAAATTATGTTTCTAACTTATCATTTTAAGTAAACTCCCAATACACAAGTAGCCTCTATGGAGCTTATCCCTGATGAGATCAGAAAGTCCCATCTACCTTGAGACAGGACTTAGGTACTCAAACTGTCTTCATTTACCTACTATTTAAAAAAACACTATTGTTCGTATTACTTTCTTTTTTAAGGCCCGAATATCATGGGAGTTTGCAACATGTGCAATATGTCGACAAATCCCATGCCCCAAGCAGGACTCGACCCGACCCGACCCGATTCTTATACCTTCGATAATTCGTTTATTTTAAGCGTGTAGGAAGGTACCCTTTAATTTAATAATAAGACATATTCTGTTTAGATATGCGTTTTATTCATGCTTTTGGTATGCACATTTATTTATTTATGTACTGTCTACGCTAAAAAAAATACAATAATAGGTGATGCCAAGAAGCAAACATTAATAGAAAATAAATCAAACATAAAAAAGAGACAAAAACCAAACAGTGAGAAATTCATAAATATAATAATAATAATAATAATAATAATTTTATTTTTCAACAAAAATGTACAGAGTATTGCAGAATTTCAAATATAGAGATACATCAAATACAATTATAATGGTTTTATAAAAAAAAAAAAAAAATAAATAGTTATGACAATTTTATGTATCTACAACTAAACTTTCCTGTATCTACAACCCTTTTTCCTTGATAAATACTTGTGCAGTGAACTAGTGAGAAGAAACTGTATCTCACTGCACATTTCTCCAATTTGCCTTAGCATCAACTCAAACCAACACTCCACAATCACACATATCACCCCCCACATCACACTCATCAACCACAGAGCATTTCCCAAACACATCAACTGTATCCCAGTACACAACTCTACCGCTGTATCTCCAACATACACTCCACATTCTTTCTTCCTACATCCAGTAGCCAAACAGACAAAAGCTTCTTAAATAAACACTTATTTTTTATATTTCTAATACATGGAGTTATTTTGTTAAACAAAAATGGTGCCAGGAAGATTGGGAACCTTTGACCATGGGTCGTACACATTCTTGGAGGAACTCGCATTTTTTGAGCTCTCATTCTTGTATAAAAAGAATGCTGTACAGCAACAGAGACATCCCTCTCAAACTGGTATCTGGTCAGGATACGAAGCACAAACAACTGTCTAGGATCCAACACCCCGAAAGTCCTATAGAGTGGTTCAGATGGATGCCTATATCCACAAAAATTAATGACTCTAAGGATGGCTTTATGAGCAATATTAACAGAATACAGGTGGTTAACAAATGCACCGCCCCAGCATTCAATACCATAAGATAGAATTGACTGACAAAGTCCAAAGTACACCATTCTAACCATATTTAAGTCTAATACATGCCTTACAGTTCTAAATACATATATAAGTTTTCTTAATCTTTTCGCTAAGACCTCCAAATGAGCAGACCATCTTAAATGCTTATCAATTACAATACCTAAATACTTCATTACATCGGTACTTTCTATCTTAGAACACACACAATCATCATCACAATCACAAACAACAATATATACAAATTCAATGAATGCAATGTTGTAACCTGGGGCTAATGGAAATATCATCGCATCACATCATCATTGAAGATAAACATTGTAGAAAATACAAGATGCCTTGCTGCTCTGATCCTTTAACATTTTTTTAATTGGTACAAACTTGTGAGGCGAATTGACTCCTCCAGACTTCGAAACATGGCATCGTATGGCCATCGCAATGGAACACAACTACCAAAAAGACCATCAAAGGGATGGAGGGAAAGCTGGGAGTAACCTCGCAGGAAGCTCATCCCATCTCTTGAATTGCAAGCCGCAAGGCCTAAATTAAGAAAAAGAAGACGAATATTGACTCTTGTGCTGTACCTATTGCAAAAAAAAAAAAACAAATAGTATGAGTCAAAAAGTAGGTAGGTACATTCTATTGTTTTAACTTTAATTAAAGGTAATACCAATGGTGGGTCGGCCGACGGCAGATATCCTGGCTCCGAAATATTCGTGAGAGGACGGGGATCACGAGTGTTGAGGAACTATTTCGTGCCACACAGGGCCGGGATGCATTCTCCAGAGTGATAGTCAACGTTGGGATGACCTGACACGACACAGAAAGAAGAAGAAGATAGGTGATACCTACCTTTACATACATACATACATACATTCTCCCTTGAGGCACCCCGCACGCCGCAAGCCAGCCTGGAGGAGACCAATCCGCAGCAAACCCGACCCGCACGAAACCAACCCCCTAGTCTGGTCGAAGCAACCAAACCAAAAAGTCGGCCTCACACAAATCAAGCCCGCCGCGCCCCCCCCCCCCCAAACCAACCCACAATACGGGGGACCTAAGCCCCACTAAGGAGCATAGGGAGGCACAAGAGCTCTCCATTGCGCTGGATCCGTGCCGTGGGGTTGCCGGCTAAGAATAGCACCTCTGTTCTTTTTGCTGGTTTTTCGAGCATCCTGTAAGAGCCAGGAAATCGAAAAATCAGATCGGGACCGTGAAACTGACCATCTCACGTCCTTAAACCCCAACAGGTCAGCAAAGACACAGGATAAGCTTCGTTCGCATCAGGGGGAGTTCAGGCAAATGGTATCCCCTGTATAGGTGCATGATCCAATACCTACCTATATGTAGATAAAATTCAACCTCAATAAATGACCGATTTTTTATTATAACAAACTACTAATTATTAATTTTCTTTTTTAAATTCAAATGATATTTCTCCGGAGCCAACAATGCGCCGGATATCTTTCGAAAAAAATGTAACAACAAACCACAAAAATCAAGCAAACTAAATGCACTAAATCAAAAGCATTCCGAAAGTCACCGTAACATTATAAACATTATAACATACCCTTAATACAATAAATGAGAGTGGTGGAATATATTGTGTAACCTCCTTTAAGGGGGATAGCGCGGTTCTGTACATATTATCTGTTTGCTGTTGAATTAGTGTTATTGTTTCCCAATCCAACAAGACCTGGCCGGTCATTGGGAAATAATGTCGATTATGAGTATCAAACTTTGCTGAGACTTATTGAAGTTTAGGGTTGTTCTTACGTTACTATAATATACGGGTATTATTATAGATCGTGTACATCTTCATACCAATCCCTTTGCTTAATATCTCTTCTGGTCTCTATAACCTCGTCACGGTGGATGGGGTGAGGGGATGAGAACCACCTTTCACCCCCACACAATTCGGTTCGTTTCTTGGTTGCTCTTCGCGGTACGTAATTATATATATCAAATTTATGTGCAAACTTTAAATCTTTGCCTAGAGTTTACGCTCATAATGGTCGCGTTATTAGTTCGATTTGTGGCGTTACGATGTAGGATGAAATATTGTTGTTTTATGTCGCTAGAGGGAGACGGAGGAGAAGAAGAAGAAGTATTAGCAGCAGCAGCAAAGAGGAAGACGATTTTGAATTAGTGTTGGGGGGTGAGTATTAAGAAAGAGTTGAAGAAATTTTATAGGGGGTTGGCCAATTAATGACTATTGAATCAGAACTTCAGCTGCCTCGGGTTAAATATTATGAATGTAGCGTCTGTTAGATACTTTTAAGGGAGTACTATTATTTTTATTTTAATACCAGGTAGCGCTGTATTGCACTGTCACGGCGTTCTCTTCGACTTAACTTTCAATTTACCCCTGTAAATTCTTTTACAAACTTTTAAATACGAAGGCAGTCTTGGTCCGATGTTGGTGTAGGGAAGTTTCATGTTAAATTAATCGCTGGAAATGATTGATTTTGTCGTTGAATTATTTTTTTTACCCTTTGTGAATGGCTTAAAATGATTCTATGTTTTGTTTCGAAACAAATAAGTCATAGGTAGGTACAATTCCAAATCACTCTTTATCTAATGTGCTGTGGTTATGATTCGTTCTGTCGAACAAAAACAAACCCATTTTAATACTAAATGAAGTACATAGATTGAGATTACTAAGAGGAAGCAAAACTTATGTCGTGAAGTATGAAAATAGTGAATAGCGAGGGTCAAACCCTAATGCCTCCAATACGAAAGTCGTTGACTGAACAGTTGGGCTACCAACTAAAAGAAAGCGAGTGTTAAGGAAAACGAGTTGAAGAAATTCGACTTATTTTTCTCCAATTATTTTGATTTGAACGAATATGTAACAACTAATGACACTAACAATTCATTAGGAACTGAGTTCGATTTTTAAATGGAACAAACCATTACGGCCTTACGACCGTCTTCTACCGAAATATCGAAGGCTGACTTAGTGTGATCACTTTACGTTAACAACGTTCGCCATTAGGTGGTAATGTTTAAATCTCCGAAATTCCTAATCATGAGAATTCTCGACATGTTCAACATGTCGAAAAATCCCATGTATACAACAAGCAGATATTTAATAATTAATAAGATATAGGAGAGATAAAAGTTGGAAATTATTGAGAACAAAAGAGCAACCAAATTTTAAGACTGCGACTGCTGTCATGTATTTTGCGCCAGCATATGAATATATAAATTTTTTTGTTAATGTAACATCTTTATTGCCTATTGGCTTTGTTGGTGCATAACGTTCTAATTATGGATTATTCAGGACTATTCCTGAAGAATGGTCACAAGAATCTAGACATCATTAGAGTATTTTGATTTGGTTTTCAATATTTTGTTAATTTTTTTTTGAATTTATTGAAGGGAATTCTGCAGAAATCTTTGCGCTTGCTACAAGAAAAAAAAGTTAATTCCAATTTGTTCTTCGAGTTAATTTTCCATTCATTTCTGGCAAAGTTATAGTCGTCTTAAAAATCAGTTCTTCGTTTAGTATTGGTACAAACTTTAACAGGTGAACTCGATTCTTAATTACAAATTATTTTAAAATCTCGCCGGAACTTAATCCTTTACAAGTTTGTCCGTTAGAGCACGAATATTGTTTATTATTGAGAATAGAATAAATTATTATTCATTGGTAGAAAGTTCAAGAATTTATTTTAATGACGGGTGTAAGATTGCAGTCGTATAACTAAATGCACTTTAACTTTTCTTAATTGGGTGTATAGAGAGACTGATAGCTTTGTCGAAGTTTTTTTTTTCACTCTTAATATGGGTTCTTTTACCTTTTATAAAAAGAGGTAAAAAGATGGCATTGGAGTCAAAATCATGAATTTCTACGGGCTATAATA
Source organism: Mystacides longicornis (assembly GCA_963576905.1). Taxonomy (NCBI): domain Eukaryota; kingdom Metazoa; phylum Arthropoda; class Insecta; order Trichoptera; family Leptoceridae; genus Mystacides; species Mystacides longicornis. Next base: position 22,569,313 of record OY756433.1, on the reverse strand, counting down.
TTTTGAATTTAACCCCTATGTTTATTTCTAGATAAAGTCATACTTAAGAATCTTCTTGAAACCTCCGATTCTATGGAGCAAGAGCATCCGCTTTTAGTTAATATCCCTGAAGCATATTATTGTTTAAGTATGTACTAAATATGGAAAGCGTCGGCGTTTAGTGTCGAGACGAAATGTTAACTGTTTGATGCATGTGTGATTCTTCTGTATGGGTGTGAGTCCTGGTACCTGACCAAAGCCCAGGCACAAAAAGTTTCAGGTGCCACAGGAGAATTTTGGGTATAAGATGGTACCACCGCATCACGAATGACGCGATACGTCGGTGCACTTAGCGTGAGCCCATCAATTCTACCATTATGTGGAGGAGATGGACTTGGCTGCGACATGTGTTAAGGATGCCGAATGACAGTTGGCTGAGAAGAGCGCTGTTCTTCCTCCCATCAGGGTCCCGAAGACGAGGAAGACCCTCTCAAAATGTGTTCCGCTCCTTCGAAGCATAGATGAGGAGTTTCGACGTGGTGTCGAAGGAGGTCATAAACATTGCGCAAGATCGAGCGCAATGGAGAGCTCTTGTTGGCTCCCTATGCCCCTAAGTGGGGCCTTAAGGGAGTTTGCATTAGATTAGATTGCATTTAAACAACATAACATATTTTTTATTTTAATATCTGTGTGTCCCTTATTCAAAGCGTAATGCAAGATACTCTTTGAGCACAGACTTTTTTTTTATATTATCACTTATAATAATGTTATATTTTACTCGCCCACAGGCAGTTGCCTGAACTTGCTAACTTACGAGTCTAAAGTATTTAGGAAGTTTTCAACAATGTAAATTTACAGTGTGCCTGGGCGTCTCGGCTAGCCCGCTGCCATATCATCTATCACCGCATATTAACTGTATCATATGGGACCACCAGCGCTTCGTAATTATTACGTACAAGACACATAACAATCTGTTAACTTGATACTCATACCAGTACTCCAAACTACTTCAGCGTTCGCTAATGTGTATAGTTTGTGACCAATAATTGATTTTATTACTTTGAGAAAGTGTCCTTCTCACGACCAAACAATCTAAGACCTATTGAAATATACGACGTGGAACTGAACTTAACCTGTGTTGTAAGATGTGCTTAAATTTCAGAAGTAGCCCAAGGGATTACTTACATACATATTTGACAGTGAATTGTAGGCTTCTACTAAGAGCTCGTCATTTATCCTTTGAGAAGAAATAATACTAGAGAAATAAAGTGCTACTGCGTATTGTTCCAACATGTACCACGTGACAGCTGTAAAACTCATACAAATTGTGACGTTTGTTGGTAGAAGTGCGTGACATTAGATTTTCTATTTTAAATATTATTTTAGCGTTAACACAGAGGAATTTTATGTTTTAATCACATAATTAGTTAAATAAAGTGGGTTTTGTTGTGTTGTCTTGTGCTTGTGGATGAAAGTAAAATGAATTATTATTGATAATTTATTTTCAGTCACGTGACTGTTGAATAAAGGAACCAATTTTCGGATCTGCGCATCCAAAAAAGTTCTCTAATAATATTATTTGTACTCAGTGCATTTATCACATCCGCTCTTAAAGGGAAGAAACTGTGGCAATATTACAAAGTAACAAACCGGTGGTGAGGGGGTGGGTGGGCGAGAAGGGGTTTAGTGACCACATGTATTTTTATTTTTGCGATCAACGCTGGAAAGATAAGTAACAAAAAATTACAGGTAGCTTATCCGAAAGGAAAAATGTCACAATTCATAAAACCTCAATTTCATGAGGGCTATTTAACTCATGAAATAGACGTTTTAACATTTTCGTTTTAAATTATTACCTTACATAGTAATATTATTTTACATTAAAATATAAAACTTACGTTTACTGTTATTTACCAATTTTAAAGACGTCCATGAGTTTTTTTTTTAAATTTTAGTGACTTTTAAAACAAAATAAAGTAAGTTTACACTGTTCTATACAAACGTGTCAGTATAGCCGGCGGAACGTCTTGCCTGAGGCAATTTTTTCCAGTCAACCGGTCCCGCCCAACCCAAATCCCAACCCGGGAACTCGTGGTCTGAAGTCCACGCCTATAATACCACTAGGCTGCCTACTAGATCGGTATATTTTCGAATTTTCTATGCTTTTTACACAAATTCTAATGTTGACGCAGAACCCTCCCTATATTCCTATTAGGTACTTGACCATTCCTTTCCTGGTGAGACCTACCTTTTAATCTTCTTCTGCAGTTTCAATCCTACGGATTGGTTTGCAGCAAAGATCTGCATCTACTTTTCCATCTCGTCCGGTCCTCCACAGCCCTCTTCAGTCTTCACCTCCATGTAAGATGCGCAGCCCATAACCTCAAATAACTGTTCGAGGTACCTTTTAATATGGATCAATTATTTTTTATGATGAAAATCTGAAAAAAGTGTTAAACCAGTTAGTTGATCTTTAAAATAACAAAGAATATTTTTTTTTGGCTTCTTGGTTTCTGAGCTGTTGTTGTGAGTATGAGGCGTCAGTGAAAAATTTTCTAAGAATTTTTTTGATAGATGTTAATTGAAGATCAACGAAAGCAAAAGAACTAACAGAACTGGCTGGTCTGGAAGCCATGCGTCATGCGGCGTATGGGCCTAAGCCATGTGCAATAAAATGCCGCCAACGGTATCGGTCTGTTGCTGTTTCGATAGTAACAACGTACAAACGATGCCTTTTTACGTTATTACCATGGGAACAATGGCCGACTGATACCGTTGGCGGCCATTTTATTACATGTGACTTCAGGCCCGGTAGTTCAAACAAAATAAAATAAATATCCCTCCATTTAAACTCCTTCCCAACGCCTTTGCTGAGTGTCTGCCTGCATGTACATTGTACATCTACTTAATTTCAAGCTGTGCTAAGCAAAAAAGTAAATTTTTAAAGAAAAAATTCAGCAGATATATCTGTGGAAAGATGGCAAAAGTTGATATGTCAGTTTTTACAGATTTTACAGGAGAGCAATTTCATAGTTTGGATTCCTTCAACAAATAAGAGTCTAAATCAATAAACCCTAAATTTTGCTAAAACCTGTAAAAAACAGTTGTTTTTATGTACATATTATATTTGCTTGTGTAGTATACAGGAATAAACAGTTTTTTTGAAAATATTGTCATGCTGTCATGACATATCACATTTGGCCAGTTTGTTAGAAGATGGCGAAACATGATATGTCAAAAAATCCCATAGGAATCATACCTAGTTATACCTGCAAACCTGAATCGGATGAAAGAATTTAAAAATGTGAAATCCAGGTGTTGTATTTCAGATTATTATCATTTTATTATTTACTGTCATAATATGTCTGTGTAATTAAATTTTTGGTTAAGAAATTTAAAAAAACATGCGTTCAATGAAAAAAAAATCAATGACCCACAAAGGTATTATGTAGGTAATATAGAGTAATAATATACATTCTGTAAATGTTTGGAAAAGGTTAATATTATCAATTTAAACAAATCTACCGAATCTGTTTTTCGCCTCCCATAATTTCACAAGGCTTTAAAACCGGATTAAAGACGCGTTTGTAAATGGTCTCTTATTGTTATCAATTACCAACAATAACACAATCGATTAGGGGTCCCAAATTTTTGGAGGGCAGCAATGAGAACGATAATTATTTATAATTAATATCAGCAGAATGTGTACGTTTTAATCAAAGAGTCGTTAAGAAGAACGGCCAAGAATAATATTCTTAATCTTGGCCATAAATAAAAGTGTAGAATTAAAATATTGTAAACGTTTATTTTAACTGCAAGGTGGGTTATAATAATTCAACCCAGATGTCACAACCCAGTAATCCTGGCTCGTCCCCGATCCGTTCGCGCGGGATGAGCGTTCCATTAACGGCCCCAAATTATTCTTCTTGCAAATTTAATATGTTTTGTTTTATTTCACCATTATTGATATTGTTTCTGCTTACCTGTTTTGTATTGTTCTTAAAAATGTCTGCGGTGAGATGAAAATACGCCATTACGCAGATTCTCTATATTATATATTATTATCTAGTACCTGAAGAGGTATTCAGTACAATTATTAGATATACCTTAGTACCTGAAGAGGTATTCAGTACAACTATAAGATATACCTAAGTATCTGCAGAGGTATTCACAAAAAAGTTTAGTTCGAACTAAATTTAATTATTCTCTTAAGGAGTATTGTGTTTAGGAAAATAAGACAAATTCATTAGTTAGGATTAATCTTCACATTTTTCTGCATTTAACGATTTTCGAGTATTAATGGAACGAGAAAATTTTGAGAAATGTTTCAGAAAAAAGCAAATTACTCAAAAAACGTCCAAATCTAGCGAAATTATTGAATTAAAATTCATCCTATTACAAAACAAAAAATTAAGTTTCCTATGTAAAGACTAATGAATTGGAGGATAAATTTGTTTCCTATGTGTAATTTTTGTTAACAATACGATAAAGATAAAAATAAGCTATGATTTTTTTTGCACTTTTAAATATTTTATTAACTTTGTGTGGTGCTGGGGGTTTCACCAACTTACGTGTTTGTTTGTGTTACTTCTTTGATGATACATTCATAACTTTACCCTATATTTATAATTTTTCTTCTATAAAATTAAATATCTATGTAGGTATTTGCCACTTACTAACCGGTTCGAGAGATCGTTTTTGCTTTGTACTGTTTTTCATTATTGAGTGTATTTTTGTATTATTTTCATGAATAAACCATTATTTTTATTATAAATAATATGTCTCAGTTTCATAAAGATGAATGTCCAAATGTCGACCCAAAGTTTTTGAAAATCCTGCAATCCTACTTAAAGCTACAAAACACTAGTTCCATCAATATTTTTATTGAATTACATAAATATTTATGTATGTATTTATTTTGTAAAACTGTCCCGCCCGTCAAACTTCGACCTAGCCCGGTATAAAAAAAAAGATTTATTACATGAATTACATACAATCTATGACATAACTGAATTAAATTTAGCTAATATTTTTTTTAAATAAAATAATAATTGTTGATTCGGATGCAGGAAGAAGTTCGACAGGTCATAAGTTTGTAATAAAACAATTCCTCTAGTAGTTGCTAATAACTTTAAAAAAATCCAAGAGATGGCGGAGTAGTAGGAAATAAGTCATAATATATGAAACGTGTTTCGTTATCGTTTATGTCGTTGCAAGAAGACCCATGAAAACAACTTTTTTCGAATTATTATGGTAAGATTGAGCGTTTCCGATAAAGTCTAAGGTGGGGAGGGAGGTTTGTATCCAACAATAATAATTGACCCTAGAGGGATGATAAAACGCAGAAAAAATGGTTATGTATCAGTTATCAGCATTCATATATTTAGAAATTATTTCTTTTAACTATTCTATGAGGCCTTCCACCAGAGATCGAGTGATTTTGAATGAAATTAATAATTGCCTTGCTTATTGCGATGGTAGAATAATTACCTTATATACATCGTACGTAGCTGGTAATAACAGAGTTAACGCAAGGCGACTCAGTGAGGGCGAGTTCTGCCCCGTTGCAAACTTTTGAAGCATAAATCTCTTATGATAGAGCTGCCTCTAAGTGAGGGTCTCCCAAATTGTTATTAAGATGGCTGGCTCAGCACGAGACCTTACGGTAATTAGGGAAGATCCTACATCTTGCACAAACACACCCATCTACTGGCGTTTCTAAAACGCGAACAATATTGCTGTTAAAAAGAAACAACTTTTATGCAATTCATTACTACTTCCTATTTATAACACGGGAAACTTATTGTTTATTTACTAGGATTGCCTGTTACATTGGTCTTTCACCTCCACATACCCGCTCGGCTGAACTCATTGACGCTCGGTGTCGGTTTGGCAGCCGTGAAGAATGGGACTCCCGATGGGATTGCCCATCATTGGTACGCTCCGTCATTAATTTTTTTATGAAAAAGGCCGTTCGGTGAAATGTATGGAAAAAACGTGCATAAGTGTTCGAATCGTGCAAATAATTCAAGTGAGGGCACACAGACATCCCGGGAAACTTCTTTTACGGATAACCCTCATACTTAAATATGAAATTTGTTACAAATGTTTCATCTTCTGAATTGGAGATAATCCTCATACAATCGGGTATATTTTCAGCAACGAAAAATATGATTATCAATTAATTGTTTTCCTCCCTCCCTTTACGAAGAATCGGAAATCTAGAGTATCCTCTAAAGGCGTCATACTCCAGCTCTATGTTAAAATTTCATTTAGAGTAAGGTGTGGATTTCTTGTTGTGATTTCTGTTTCCACATCAGGTACCATCATTGCCACCTTTAAATTACCATATGACTACATCTTTTCATGGTTTTTACTCGATGATGCTGAGTTTTCTCATCGTTACTACAGTGTTTGCTTTCGATTTATTGTCATACGATAGAATAGGCTGCACAAAGACTAAAAATATGTGTAGTTTATTGCTGACAGCACATACAACCTAGTAAATTGTTTATCGAAAATTTGAGGGAACAACACCCATGTGTTTTTAAACTCTTAGACGTATTGAAAAAGTAATGTGCATTCTGAGAATGGAATAGTGTTCTGAGAACGACACTGCATATCTCTTCACACACGGAGTTAGAGCGATAACTCTTATGCAGAACATTAAACAACGAGACATAATTCAGCATGTTAGCTTCTTACTAACTATCTACCAGCCAGTAGATTACTTCTACAAGTTACGTTTCTACTGTGTGATCTGTACATATATATCTTATCTACATAATATTTTAGAAATGTTTTTTTATTTGCCTTTTGTCGTTGCTTTACGGTATGTCCGAGCATCACGCCTAAACGGCTGAACCGATTTCACTAATTCTTTTTTTGTCGTGTTGGCTTTTATCAGTAGAAGGTTCTTATGAAAGAAAAAATTAAGAAAGTTGCGTGGTAAATCTACATAATAATTCAGAAATGTTTTATTAGTTGCTTTTTACCGTATGTCATCGCATCACGCCTAAACGGCTGAACCGATTTCACTAATTCTTTTTTTGTCGTGTTGGCTTTTATCAGTAGAAGGTTCTTATGAAAGAAAAAATTAAGAAAGTTGCGTGGTAAATTGGGAAATTAAATAAAACTTGCATTAGCCCCTCCTTCTCTATCTACATAATAATTCAGAAATGTTTTTTTATTTGCTTTTTACCGTATGTCATAGCATCACGCTCAAAATACAAATGCTACGTCAGATATGAATCTGCACAGAGCCGTGCAAAATGCGGGAGAAGGTTCTTTAATACAATTTGCAGCTGCATTAACTTTAATATATTTAGAGCTATTTAAAAAACCCTATTTTTTAGGATCTTCATACAAAATTTTAATAAACATTAAAAGTGTCATTCTTCTTTTTCTGTGCTTATGTCAGTTATAGAGGTCTACAAAGCAATGGGAAGCTAGACTATAGAACCTGTTTAATTACCTACCGATCAAGCCTGACAATCGGAATCAAAAACGTAAAGCAAGACGGGTATAAGCTAGTATATTATATTTTGTATTTATTAAAGTGCCTACTTATTACTTACACGATACATTTCATTGTTTAATTATCGGGAAAAGATAATTTATTTAATAACTAGCTTTCCCGACAGACGTTGTTCTTGAAGTAAGTAAGTAAGTAAGTTTTTTCTTACAATCAATTTTGATACTAATATTCGATATCACATTTGTAATTTATACAAAAATACGTTTAAAATATGTTTGAATGTTAAAAAATATGTCTGAAAGAAATCGTATCAAACATCTGCGTACCAATATTTTGAAACTCAATGGTTGTCAGGTAAACAATAATTTTGTTGTTATAAAAGTTTTCATAGATGGCGTTGCAGGAAATTCGTTCCATACTAACTTTAATATTACATTTTTTATTATTTCTTATTCATTTTCAACTGTTTAATAGTTATTCTGTTATCCGACCTCGGTAGCCTAGTGGTATAGGCGTGGACTTCAGATCCGGGGTCCCAGGTTCGATTCCCGGTCGGGTCAGAGTTTTTCTAAATGTTTTTTCACTTGAAATTTCTACCCGGGGTTGGCCTGTCTCAGATTAGACGAGCCGGTTGACTGAAAAAAAATGCCTCAGGCAATATTTAAAGTCCGCCGGCTGTACTGACACCTTTGTATAGATAAGTGTTAATTTGTTATTTATTATTATTTTCCTTAAACATTTTAACCCTAGACATATAATTTTTTTACATTTGTTTTTTCATACAAATGTTAAGACACTTTCTATAGTTTCCTATGAACACATTGAACATGTTTTTGTTAACGAAACAGGAAAGTCTATATGTGAAGTAACAAACAAACTTATTTTAATGTATGTAAGTATCCAGTACTAACAACTTGGGATTTTCTATGTTCTTAAATCAAATTTAAAAAAAAATATTTTACAATTTTGAGAAAAAAAAAACATAATTTTTTTTCAGATATTCAAAATTTTGTAATTTGTACTGAAAATAATTATGAAATTTTTTTTTTTTAATTGATATCAAATTCTTTTTATTGTTATTTATTATTCATAACTAGCTTTCCCGGCGGAAATTGTCCTGTAGTTCTTACTATGAATATTGATTTCAAATTCGTAACTTATACAAAAATACGTTTAAAACACGTTTGTAATTATTTCTGAAAGCACGAAAAAAATTCCATCAAAAATCTGCGTAGCAATATTTTTAATGTCAATAGTTGTCAGGTAGGCAGAAGGTAATTTTGTTTCATAGATGGCGTTAGCGTCGTAGGAAATCCGTTCCATAATATTTTTAATATTTCATCTTAATTTTTATGCATTTTTAAACTTTTTAATAGTTATTCTGTATTCTGTCAGCCGTCATTGTTTTAACATTATTGTGATTGTTTTGTTTTTGTTTTTCGAGTCCAGACTTCAGACTTTGTGACATTATTGTAAAAAGTGTTTTTAAGTGACACATTAAACCTTAATTAATAAGAAAATGGGAAGAAAATCCTAGATACAAAAATATTGTACGAATTTTTTGGTACTGGTCATGTAGCCCCATACTCAGGGGAAAGCTTCCCTTTTGGCAATAATAAAATAAAATATGTGGACCGGATCAGGTGCGAGGTGCAAATTGTCAAAATCGGAAGTGGAATAGGGGGAGGTTTGCTAGCCTCCAATCAAATTCATTTTCTGTGTAAGAAAATCCCCTCATATATTTATTAAATATTTATAGACTGAGGTAGACAAAACTTCTTACACCAAAGTGATAATCATAAAAAACAGTTAAATTAATCAATTAACTTATTCAAACTCGTAATTGTGTAATACTTAGACACTGTTCCAATTTAAATTAATCCGATGTAAACTGTGGGGCTAGTACGAGTTTAATCGAAAGCTAATTGCAAAAAATTGTGTTCGAAAATCAAACGATCGAATCATTCGATCATTTTTGTATGGAAATATTTCGAAACTCTTTCGATGATCGTTTTGATATTCCATCATCGAAAACTTATACTAGTGGTGCAGGTTCCGATTTACTTGCGAGGATACTACTCAAATATGTCGTCAAAAACTTCGACCCACACCATATTGTTTAAATCATTAAGCTGTTTTGTTGATAAGTACATCTATTTTAGAGTTTTGGCATCCTGAACATTTTACTCCACTGATCTCCCACACCCAGCACGTCCTGGTCCAGATCGGCGTTGTCCATCAGCCGCTGTCTTGGTCTTTTACCGATGGGATTACCGTCTAGAAGATTCTTTGTTGTTATCTCTAACCCCAGACCTGGCAACATCTCCATTTCTGTAAAATTTTAGACTAATGATAATATGTAAAAAACACGAAGACATATGGCTCTCTATCCATTACGGATGTTATACTTAGGTATGTAGTGACAAGAAGTAGTACCTACCTTATTCTTTATTATTACTACTAGCTGACCCGCCCGTAGACCTTCGACCTGACCCAGTATAAATAAAATAAATACCTATGACTTATTACATGAATAAAATGTGATTTACGACATAAAAACTTGATTAAATTTAGCTAATAATTTAGCGCATTATGTAATAGTTATCGTTTATTCATATGCGCGATGAAGTTTGATTGGTCATAAGTTTGAATTCAAAACAATTCCTCTATAATTGATTTACTTTTTAAAAAATCCAAGAGATGGCGGTGCAGTAGGAAATAAATCTCATGCGAAGCCTGTTGACTTATTGTAGGTATATATTATTGTTGACAGAAAAGACCTCATTTAAACCAAATTTTACTGAATTATTATGGTAAGATATTATTCAAGTCTTGTAAAATCAATTACTTTAAAAATGGTTAGTTTGCAAATCACAATTAATACAAGTCTCGTAGAAAATGTATCAATCCATATCCATATCACGTGTTATTGGAAGTATACTATTCTGATCTTTATTGTAAATCACAAGTTTGTGATTCTCCCTTGAGCTCTCTCCAGGAAAGCTATTGTAACTTCTCGAAGCATTATTTGTGATGGCCAGCCAGTGGGCTTAAGCCATCGCATAAACATGCCCTCAATATCAGTGGTGTAATCTGCTGGATTTGGCAATCGTGAGGGGTGGAATTCAGTAACCAATTTATATTCATTTCAAATATCCCTTCTTACCTCCTTAACATATCTTACAAGAACACCAGAGGCGTCTTCAGGCTGGAATCAATATCAATGCTCACCACACGCCATCTTGTTATGAAATTTTGAATTCAAAAATCGAATGTGAATATTGTGCTGTGATGAGACTTATCTTTCTTCTCTAAGAACTCACGGTTATCCAAGTTAAATCAGTCAATTCCTCTCATTTTCTAAGTGTTCTGCTTAAAATAATAATATTCGCGAACTGTTCTCTACTATGGGATGTTCGGAATATTAGATCAACGTATCTGAAATAACTTCTAGTAATTGTGCCAAGGTTTATCCGGCTTCTTCCAGCCACTCCATAAATCTCATATTAAGTTTTGCAACCTTTAAGGTGTGACAGAATTCTCAGACTAGCCTAGTTCAGCAAAGTACTTCAGAATTATTACTAAGTGAGTCCAAATAATTAAAAACAATTATTTACAATGTAAAAAAATACAAAACACTATCAGTTCGTTTATGTTATTAATAATAAATTCCTTCACTTATATTTTTTTTTAAATTTGTAAAATCAACTAAAAAAAGGATCTGAAAATCTGAGAGAATTGGTCGATCGTTGCCAGGAAACGGCGTAATTGGTAAAAAAAAATACCTCAACTCTCTTAGTAGAAATTGGTATAAATTCAAGCTTATAGTTTTTATATAATAAATCCTTTGATCTGTTAAATATTGTGGATTTACACCAAATGAAAATAGAGCCAGAATCGGAAATAAAGAATGTTTTTCTGATCATTGACCGATGTCAAGCAATTACAACGACCAACACTAATTAATGGGCGATGACAGATTAAACGCGTTATAGTTCTTGTTCTCGGTTTCAATATCAATGATTTAGAAAGAATTCTTCTTATCCAACTTCTATAGAGAAGTTGGATATGCCAGCTTAACCAGCATAGGCTGGTTTGGTGTAAACGCACCTTTAGACTACAAAAATCGAACAAATAAATTTTAACACTGCAAACGGCCCTGTGTCTGACCGCAATGTGGATGATATTAAAGAGAGTCAGTCCCTGTTTCATGGGAGAGTTTATGTAGGAGTCTTTTCCTCATGTCACCGGTCACAGGTTTGTTACGTGGGATATCCTCATGTATAGGTGGGTAGTGGGTAGTGGGTACCTACCTAATGTCTGTTCGTACTGTGATTTTCTTTTGGGATCACATATCAGATCGTAGGACCATACACATTATTACGGGAGATGCTGCTCCCAATAGATTGAAATTAGAAAAAGGTAAATAAAGATATCCCGCCGGTTCCCAAACTATCGTGCGTAATTTTAGTACAAGAAATAATATTACCTATATTCAAGATATTTTTTTTTATAATTTGGATTTCTAGTTCATCTGAAGGTGTTAAACATGTCGAGAAATCCCATTTTAAAAAATGCCACTGGTAGGATTCGAACATACGGCCAAGGTTCATCGTGACTTGTGTATCACCGTATTTGGATGTACAAAATTTGTGGGGATAGTACGAGTTTTATCGAAAGCTAATTGCACGCAAATAAGCGTTTAGTAGCGTCCAAATAGTGTTCTAAAATCAAACGATCGAATCATTCGATCATTTTAGTATGAATTTTTTTCAAAACTCTTTCGATGATCGTTTCGATTATCGAAAACTTATACTAGGGATAAATTTGTTTAATTTTTAAGGGGAAAAAACTATAGTAATATCGGTTAAATTTTGACAAAATATCTGCAAAACTACTGGTTAATTATGATGTTATGAAAAAATTATGCTGAAGTTAAGTTTCATTTATTCAATATTGGAAATAAAATAAATGTAAAATAATGAAAAAAAAAAAAAAAAAAACTCTCCAATTACAGATGTCTTTCGTACAAAATAAATTGGCAGAAAAAATAATTAACAAACCTTCAATTGAACATTGTCAGCCTTGTCTTCGCGGCAATTTTTTGTAGTTTATTCACATTTATTTCCTCCCATCAGGGTCTCGAAGACGAGGAAGACGCTCTCACAATGTGTTCCGCTCCTTCGAAGCAGAGCTTAGGGATTTGGACATGGTGTGGGAGGAGGTCATAAACATTGCGCAAGATCGAGCGCAATGGAGAGATCTTGTTGCCTCCCTATGCCCCTGAGTGGGGTGTAAAAAGGGGGAATTGATTGATTGATATTGACATATATACGAGACATGATTGATATTGACAGCTCGAAAGACGCTTTGTTCCTCTTGTAGTGCTAAACGTCAGCGTTCAACGTGGTGAATTTATTTTTGTCAGGAGCAACTCAAAACGATTGTTTCAAATTACCTAATATGTTAAGTGAAATATCTGATGCAACGCATGGAATATCGTTGAATATTTTTATTATTATACACTGTTACTATGTATATTTGACGTTTTTCAAAGCGCGACGTCGTTTATCATATTTTCTTAAAGTGGTACATACTTACTTTCCGTTTCCGGTACATTAAATCTGAAACCCCCAGTAACTGGCCACCTGAATGCCGCTATCCCTCGCCATCACGGTGTCCTCGCATGTGTCACCAATCAATCAGAGGGCACGAGAACAGGTGAGAGTAGTCTTGCACGGAGCCGCATTCACAAGTGTGTCTTAAAGTGTTATAAATTTATTATTACATTAGCCATATAAGATCGTTGATTCAGGATCCTTTAATATAATAAAAGACAATAGACCAACAATATACCTACTCAGATTGATTAAAAAAAAAAAGAAAAAATCTTGTATTTTTAATGTATTTTCTAGGAAGAATAATAAAATCTCAAAATGAGAAACAATGGGGCGGAGTTGGTAGGTACAAGTTTTAAATAAACTTGTGCAATAATATATTCAAGCAGTTTATTGAGAAGCCATAAGATGCGACGTTTTATTGCACATCTACTTTTATTTTTATTTCCCGGTAATGAAATTGAAAAAAAAAATAGAAAAAAAACGCATTTTGTGATTATTTTGCTTTGATGGGAGAAAGAGGGTAGACAATATGTACCTATACATATATTATCTCAATACTAGCACATTCTCATTTGAATCATCATAGTTTTTAAATTAAATTTAAATAGATTCGGTACAAACCAGTGGCGTACCTATATACGTCCGGTTTTCGAAATAGGCATGTACCAAATTATAGAAATGACCTTTTTTTTTTTTTTTTAGGAAATGTCTTGTTTCCAGATACCAAATTTTAGAAATGTTTTTTTTTTTAGGAAAAGTTATGTGGGGGGCGCCAAAGGGTGTGGTTCCCGCCCCGGGCGCCAATAACCCACGGAACGCCACTGGTACAAACTTAAAGTATTTTTTATAACGAATAAGATTGCCATTTATAATTGATATAATTTGCAAAAAGAATGAAAGTGTTAACAATGAATGATTTAAGGATTTATGTTAACGTCAAATTAATTAATCTTACGTATTACGTAAACAGCTACCGATAACCATCGATGGTCACTAGGTCTCCCGGGTGGATAAATTAAAGTACCTGGGAGCAACCATTCCTACCGCTGGTGACCTCGGAGCTGAGCTCCCGATACGTATCGGTATGGCAAGTGGCACCTTTAACAACATGACTAAAATATGGAAAGCTTCGGCGTTTAGTGTCGAGACGAAAATAAATGTAAACTGTTTGATGCGAGTGTGTTGCCCATTCTCCTGTATGGGTGTGTGTCCTGGAACCTGAGCAAAGCCCAGGCACAAAAAGTCTCAGGATTCGAAATGAAGTGCCTCAGGAGAATTAAGATGGTACCACCGCATCCCGAACGACGCTATACGCCGGCGCACCCAGCGAGGGCCCGTCACCTCTACCATTGTGGACTTGGCTGGGGCATGTGTTAAGGATGCCAAATGTCAGTTGGCCGAGGAGAGCGCTGTTCTTCCTCCCATCAGGCTCCCGAAGACGAGGAAGACCCTCTCACACTGTGTTCCACTCCTTTGAAGCAGAGCTGAGGGATTTGGACATGGTGTGGGAGGAGGTCATAAACATCGCGCAAAATCGAGCACAATGGAGAGCTCTTGTTGCCTCGCAATGCTCCTGAGCGGGATGTAAAGGGAGTTTGGATTGGATTTATCATAAAGTTGAAGTTTACGAATATTTTTAAAACTCATCTCTGCAAAATAAGTAATTTTATAAATAAATTTTGTAAGGAGTAAACTTCTATTTTTTTACTAGCACAAAAACTTTGGGTTGGCTGAAAGAGTACGTGCGGGATAAGTCCGCCCTTTCACTCTGGTGAATGGATTGTATCAGGACTGCATTTTTAATTTGTAACAATAAAGCATTATTTATTTAGTTTTAACTTATAAACCTTAAAAACAATTAAATTCATTATAACAAACTTACATATACATTTTTTTTTATTATGTTTAATACAAAATATATAAATATATTTAAAACAATTTAACAATATTATAAAGAGGCGTTTTGTACCTAAATTATTGTGAATAGCGATACGTGTTGCATATAAAAATACACTTATTTATTGATCTCGTATTTTTGTAGGTATATTTTATTTCGTCGGCGTGGATATTTTGTTTAAGAACAATATTATTATTGGAGAAATTATTATCTTTTTGTATCAGGTAGGGAAGCTACTTTTTTTTTTCATATCATTTGTACGCGTAGGGCATTGAATGTAGATTCGCTTCAATAAAGTATGAAAAATACTGCATTTAATTAATTGTTTATTCCGATATTTTGTATAGGTAACCATGCAGTCAATTGCATGTATCAAAATTTTAACAACGTATATTTACTCTAGGAGGATATTTTTGATAGCAAGAGCTCACATGCAAATTTCGGGTATCCGGCTCGAAGGACCATAATATTTAACCCTAGCACATAAGAAAAATACTTGTTGACAATATGTTCAATTTAATGTAGCAGATATCACAAATTATATGAGTACTATTTTTAATGCTAATTGCATCATTTAGGGTATGTGACCTTCTTCATTGTCGGCTGGTTTCGTTGTGATCAATTTTTACGTATACAACACTGGGTAATTTGATTCGTTATTCCCCAACTGCCTTGTTGAGGATTCGAACCTCGTGTTGAAACTACCGCTAAGCTACGAGCAGGGCCTACAATTGTCTCTGGTCACGTGGCCCTGCACGTAGCTGTGTTTTTATTATCGCTTATTGGGGTAAAAATTTAGCCTAAAAAAGCAACAATAATTAATTATTAGAAAAGTAAGTAGGTACCTACCGCCTTATTTCTTTCCTAAATGCTGTTTAATGTTAAAATATGTATGTATATCGTTGAGGTAACAAATTGGTGTGTAACCTACAAGATACCTTAAAATCGTCCCAAAGTTTTTGAAAGATTTTTTAACATGTAAGCGTTCCAAACGCATTTCTCTTAAATACCTACAGATTTTTGAATTATTATTTCAAAATTCGAATCAATATCGAATTTGGAATCAAAATACCGTATTTCAATCCGCCATAAATTTAAAAAGGAATAAATTAAACTGAACATAGATGTGAAATGATATCTCTTTCTTTACCGCCTCTTTTACCCCGTGCCACCCTCATCCCTGTCGCATCGGGAGAGATATTTAAATAGTATAAGTTGTCGCAGAATGTCTCAATACTTGTTACAATAATTATATTATATTTCTATATCGCGACAGGCTTGATTTATTTATTATCAAAATTTGGCGCGTTCTTAATCGAAAAGTAAACAATAATAATAATAATATTAATGTGAAGAAGAAGAAGAAGACGAAGTGGGTGGGTTGATTCCAAAATAATAAATTACAGTTTGAAAGTTGGTAGGAATGTGTTGCTATTAGCGTCTCTTCAGTTTGTGATTTTGTCGTTTAATGTGTTTTGATAATAATTTATATTACGTTTATTCTCTATGGATATTTTTCATTTTAACCCTTCACTAGACGAGCCTTGAAATTATAGATCCCTACCAGTACCCCTATTCTGTATATATCAAGTGTAGGGTAGTCACTTGAAAAAAGTGACTATTAGGCGATACATTTTGTATGAAAAACGTTATGTACCTACAACTCGAGTATTTTCGTCACTATCGCGTTGACATTTTCAAGATTCCTTAACCAACTCGTCGATCCCCGTATTTTTCTTTTTATGGTTAAAAATCGTTCCTGCTGTTAAAAAAGTGCCTTAAAATACACGAAACTCTATTTGCCGTCGTTTCCAGCTATATCCTCATTATTTTTGTTTCAGAAAGTTTATAGTTATTCTTCACACGAAAAAAGCAAATAATATAGGTTATATCATTAATCAAACGTACATGCTTTTAGCAGTTTGAAGATGTTAATTTACTCAAAATTATTGAAAGTTTAGTGATAAACGGTTGCCTCAAATTTTACTCACTGGAAACAGTTTCTTTTTTTACTACTAAGAAATAACTGTCCAATTCTTTCCAAATAAACAAGTACATAATTCCATATTTTTAAAGGATTAACCTACATACATGATCAAAAGATCGAAAATACAGAAAACTTACTAGAAGATGAAAAAAGTAGTGTTGTGTTTTGTTTTGTTTTGTTTTACTGGTTCCGGTTAGCCCAGGGCAGAATAGCTTGCCATATAATTGTAGCCGACGGCGGGGGAAATGGCGTATAAAGAAGAGAAAGAAGGTGTTTTGTATTTACGTTGCTTAAATTGTGTTAAATATCATTCGCTGCGTGATAACGTGTCTTAAAAAATGTTTTGATTGGTTAAAATAAGAAACTAAAATCTTTCTTAACATAACATAGGGACGCAACAAGAACTGTCAAAAATGACATTCTCTCACACCACGTCCAAATCATCAGCTCTTCTTCTAAGGAGCGGAACACGCT
Organism: Mystacides longicornis; assembly: GCA_963576905.1. Lineage (NCBI taxonomy): Eukaryota > Metazoa > Arthropoda > Insecta > Trichoptera > Leptoceridae > Mystacides > Mystacides longicornis. The sequence goes on along the minus strand of OY756433.1, from coordinate 22,551,878 downwards.
GTGAGAGGGTCTTCCTTGTCTTCGGGACTCTGATGGGAGGAAGAACAGCCTTATATCTGTCTATAAAATCTTTTTAATATTCCACAATTTCAAAAGCATTGTATGAACTACCCCGTATAGTCACGCGAGGGTTAAACATTCACGTTCGGAAGATAATTTTAAAATATCAGAAATGATGTCATAAGAAATTCAGAAGCGGATATACAAGCAACCGATATCAGTTAAATTAGAACCTACACTCCCTCCACATTAGCTACCTCTTCTTCTACCACATACCATTATACTATATTCAGTCTATGTGTACACTCCACTCACACTTTGTACTCATTCTGCAACAAACTTGGCTGATCCACGTTTCGCGATACAACCAGACGCGAGCCTTAGTTAGCATCCTCCTAGTAAAGGGTGGAGAGGGTGAATGCTACAATTGTAGGATACCTACTAAAAAAAAAATTAATTGTTTTTTTACAAATGCAAACGTTGTGCTCTCATATTGTGGTATTGGGATTTATAAATTTTCATCGAATGTTTAAATTAAAATTTCAAAGAGAATAAAAAGAAATTTGACAGAAAAGATAAAATTGTAATTTAAAAGACATGTTTTGAAGCAATTTTTTTCACATTAGATAGTGCAATACTTTATTGCTTACATTCTGATTGGACGGCTGATGCAATATCGACTGTGAACCAACTCAACACAGGCGTTTGAAAATATGGGGATGGGCCAACACAACAGAGCCGTTTGAAAATATGTGGATGGGCCAACTCAACACAGGCGTTTGAAAATATGGGAATGGGCAAACTCAACACAGGCGTTTGAAAATATGGGGATGAGTCAACTCAACACAGGCGTTTGAAAATATGGGAATGGGCCAACTCAACACAAGCGTTTGAAAATATGGGAATGGGCCAACTCAACACAGGCGTTAGAAAATATGGGGATGAGTCAACTCAACACAGGCGTTTGAAAATATAGGATGGACTATGCTACAATGATAAGAATGGGTTGCCTATACAGTGGCGTACCGAGGAGGGGGGCGGAGGGGCGGTCCGCCCCGGGCGCCTCTATTAGTAGGGCGGCAAAATATGTTCGCGCTATACTATACACGACCAGATTGATAAAATCAAAAAAATATTTTCATCTCGGGTGGAGGTTCTTAACAAAATTAACATTTCCATGCAGTAAATTTGTTACGGGTCAGAAGTTGGCTCTGTCCTACTCTTCCCGAAAATTTAATTTTCAAACTAAGTTGATACCTTTACTATAGCTATTGTTATGGTATACCTAAGTGTGAAAAATGAAATAAAATAATATTATAGGTATAGGCTTATTTTTTTACTATTTTATTTAAAAATTTCGGGCTGTTTTTTTTTTCAATTTATATACTTAGGTAGGGGGGCGGGGGGCGCCAAAGGGTTTGGTTCCCGCCCCGGGCGCCAAAAACCCACGGTACGCCACTGTGCCTATAATAAGTAGAATCTTGCGTCACTGTAAATTAGTAAAGAAAAACACATGGTACCTATGTTTAAAAAAAATGTTTGACCTAGCAACTGATGTTTTCACCCAATCGTTCATTATACATCTCTGAACATGTAAAATACTCGCGATAAAAGTTCGGTAGAGAAACGTCGCTAATTTCACGTATCTTTTAGGGATGTCTTGGCGCTTTTTACTTGTTATTTTCATGAATTATGACGGTACTTACTATAAATAGACCTAAATTATTTATTCTTAAATAATTACTTAGGTACTTCTCTGTGATGTACAAACATATAGGCCTTCTCATGAATTTGATAAAACAAAATAGCGTTCGTACGTTATTGAATCATGCTCTTGTCTCATGAAAAGAAAATTAAGCTAGCTAGAACTTGGTGAAACAAAATCAACCCCTCGGCACTACCATCATGAAGTTCCGTCAATCGACCTGACTAAGAAAGCCCACAGAGAACTTAATTTGTCATAGGAAAAGAAATCTTACCAACCACTAAGGATCGAGAAGTCTGTTCTTCGGTATTCTTATTAATACTTTATTCTTCCTGGAAGACCCTCTCACACCGTGTTCTGCTCCTTCGAGGCAAACCTGACGAAGTTGGACATGGTGTGGGAGGAGGTCGTAAGTATTGCGCATTGGAGAGCTCTTGTGGCCTCCCTATGCCCCTGAGTGGGGTTCAAAGTGAGATTTATTTTCGTATTTTGATGATTTTGTTCCATTTACCTGTAAAAGATTCGTCGTTGATGATCGTTCTACTCAAGCTGCTTACTCAAAGCGTTCCCCGCGGGTATCACATACACACCTCATTGTAGTGGAGCGTGGGTTCTGTTGTTTGAATCGGACGGATACATACAAAGGCATATCTTATCCATGTCAGTATACTTTTGTCAATTTAGTGGACAAAACTTCATGCCTAAAGCCATAATTTACACCTGTGATCTGTGACCACTAATAATCTTTAGACGCCATTGCTGAAATCGGGTTTCATATTTTAAACAGTGAAAATATGTCATTAAATATAGAATTTGTAAAATCAATGATAATGTGTAAGTCATGTATTGTTTTCAAACAAACAAATACAATGCACGAACACACATATTCATATATGAATAAGGTGTAGGTAGGTATGTGTAGGTTGCAGTAGGGAAGTATGTAGGGTAGGTAGATCCAGGAACATCCAATCTCAACATTCATTCTTATCAGACACGTTTCACAGCAATCGGACTTGACGCGTTTTATCACCACGGATTATGGCACGGATATTCTGTTATAGTTTACATTATTTTGAGTATAGTTTTAAATAAAAAATCTCAAACATTACGGAAAGTTCACACAATGCCTATTATAAAAACACAAATTACAAAAAATAAATGGATTCCAATGATAACCTACTAATTGATCTTGATGGATTTCAATCATAATCTACTAATCCATCTTGATGATTAGGAGTTTCGAAGACTTAAACATTACTACCTAATGGCAAACGTTGTTAACGTAAAGGGATCACACTAAGCTAGCCTTCAAAATTACAGTAGAAGACGGTCGTAAGCCCGTAGTGGTTTGTTCCATTTAAAAATCGAACATCATAATGAATTATTAGAGTCATTAGTTATAACATATTCATCTTGATGTAGATAATCTGCCTCCAAGTGATCTAAATTCCCAATATCTGTACTGACTAGCTGCTGATACAAGTGCGGATTGCTCGATAAAAATCGTCAGTGATGAACCAGAACCTAATAACTGAAGTAAACCACAGTGTGAACAACAAACCACTACGAGCTTACGACCTCCTTCTACTGTTATTCCGGTAGGCTGTCTTAGTGTGATCAGCTAAGTTAACAACTTTTGGGATGAAGTGGTAATGTTCAAATCTTCGAAACTCCTAATAACCATGAGAATCGTCATTTAACTTGTGGAAAAATTCCATGCCCCCGGCAGGATTTGAATATGCGTCCCTAGTCGTCCCGTGCAGAGACAGTAGCCACTAGGGCCACTGGGCCAACTGGCCTAACGCTGATTCCTTCAAAATATGTGTATACTGTATAACAAGTATTTATCATTGGAATCCATTTCTTTTTAATAATTAATAACTACATGGAGAAACCAACATTTTAAGTAAAATAGTCTCGTGAGATATTTTTTAAACAAATTTCGACAAGGAGGCATTTGACAATGGATAATTGGGGAACCTAATTGTCATGAAATCGTAAAAGGAGTGTTTTTAAATCCTCAGTCCAACTGTCCGAAATTTGACAGATTCATTGTTTGTTGACATCCATTCCGAAAAAATGCTAATTATGGTTGTTTTCTTTTAATTTAACAAACCGTTAATGAAAATCCGGGCCGCGTGAATTTTCGTACCAAGAATAATTCCATCGTCTATAGAATTTTCACCACACAGGTCTGTATTTAATAAGTACGTACAAAATCTGATTTGATCTTATTTACTTGCCCGATATTATTTAGTGAGAGAGGATTCGACACGTTTAACGGGAGCCGTAATCTTGCTTCTTTGTTTCCCACCGTAGGGTGTGAGTGAGATAGCGCGGCGCGGCGCGGGGCGGTTAACTTCACCGGGGGCGACATTGTGACGTCACGTTTTGAAGTAACTTTATAATCGTCACCCCAGGACGTGACGAAAGGATGATTGCCTCATGTGGAGCGGGCTCAGCCACTAATACACTTGCCAGATTCTGATTCCACTAAACCAAACTTTACCATTCTGAGAGTGTTTTGTTCGCGACAACAAAATATTCCACAAACATAGATACCTACACTAGGTAGGTACCTCCACTGTTTTATGAACCACCATAGAGATATGCTCACATTTAAATAACTGGAGTGGAATAATAATTTACTAAATGTGGTAGGTATTTCATATATTACACTTTTTATTTATTTACGGCAAATTGTCTTTAAAAACTACGTACAGTCGTACAAACATTTAGCACATGAAAATCATCAATACCTTTGGAGAAATAAAAAAAAAACATCTTTGGAGGTCGTGGGTTCGAATCCCGGCCGTGTCGACCATTTTCCGCTTTCACGACACAAGCATTTTGCTTACTGTGAAAGATTTCGAGTGAGCACAGATTCATTTTATTAAAAAAAAAAATACTTGTATAGGGAGAAAAGAGTTGTAAATATTGCAAATTAAACGAGTAAACTAGGGACCAACTCATGAAGAGTAAACTAGGTAATGGAAAAAATTAGAAGTAGATAATATAGCAGTACCTAGTTTAAAGAATTTATTATTTCTACTCTGGCCACAATCTTACGATTGGTTTGCAGCAATTTTCTCCACTCCGCCCTGTCTGTTGCAGCTCTTTTCAGTTCCTAATATATGAGAAAAATTGAATGAAAAAGGTAAAAGATGGTAAGTATTGAATAAAAGTGGTTAGCCCAACATTAAAATAATTGTATTGTAGGATAGTTTGGTGGGTAAATAAATAGTAAAGTGACGTTATCAAAGCTAGTCAATCATGGTGCCCCCAAGACTGAAATCAAGAAGCAGTTTTCTACATCAGAGGTAAAAACCAGAGAGGAGTTATGGAGACAAAAACTTGGTGACAGACTATGATTGGTGCCAACCGAGAGCATAGATACCGCGCATAACCTGGAATTCCCAACCTGGAAAACACTGAACAGGCTAAGAGTGGGAATATCTAGATGCAAATACAACCAGCATAGGTGGTGTTTTCTGGAGGACGATAGTGAGGATTGCGTTTGCTGGGAGGTGCAGCACGACCCTTACTTACTGCAATGCCCGCTGAATGACAATTACCTGTTGTGAGGAAGACCTACAATCCGCAAACGACAACGCGATATCGATCGCGGAATACTGGAGTGGCAAAGTCTAGTCCGGACTCGAAGAAGAAGAAGAATCACGGTTTAAAACTTTGAAAGATATTTTGAGATTGCATAGACAAAGGATGAGTTTTAAAAAGGATCACGTGTAAAGAATTGACTTCTTGGGAAAAGCAATAATGAAAGTGATTCCAGAGAGACTCAGACCTCGTAGTCCCTAGAACAGTAAAGCTTGTACCCTGGAACAGTAAAGCTTGTACCCTGGAACAGTAAAGCTTGTACCCTGGAATAGTAAAGCTTGTACCCTGGAACAGTAAAGCTTGTAACCGCTAATCTAGAATCCAATGAAGATACATCTGTTGGAATATTTGTGAGAAAGAATTAAATAATGAGACGTATTATGGCTATCTGTGTAGTTTCTTGGAAATTAAACCAATATTTGGTCAATAATTGCCACAGTATTTTCTAGTAAAGAGGTTTATATAGGGCTGAAAGAAATTGTGATTTGCGTACCGGAAAGATAGTTCCAATTTCATATAAACAGACTCCCATAAAGAGTAATAAGGCAAGACTAATTAATATAGTGTTGTATTTGGCTTGCTCCCGCAACTTATGATAACATAGAAGTTAATAATATGAGAGTGGAAGTTTTGTGATGCGAGTTTCGTCTTTACGATAATTAAACCATGTCTCAGGACATAAGAAGACAGATTTAGTTTTATTGGTGTTTATGTGTGTGCCGTACTGGCGTTATATTATTGTTATTATTAGCGGGAAGACAGCATACTGCAGATCCGTAGTGAGGGTTGAATGCGCCCACTGCAAGAAAAAAATTCAATCCCCCCCCCCTCTTCTTCAAATTTTTGGTTATCAAAATTATTTAAATGGAAAGTTTTACAGACATGATTTTTTAGAAGAATCATTTCTTTATACATATTTTATACATATTTATTATTGTACAAGGCCTTTTTAAACCTTTAATCGATTGGTTTCAGTAATGCTTTCCTCATGTTTTTTTTTTAATCATTCAAATTATAAATATTATAAGAATTGCCTTTAATAAAAATCACATCTTTGAAATCACAAAAAACGGTTGATAAGTAGTTAACTTCTTATCGGTTTTTCAAAAGATGTTTTTTATATAGCTTGCAATCTATTGATTTTTCCTCTATTGGTTGGCAGCAAGCGCAAAAAATCTCCTCTACTACCCTCGGTTTTACCATGTTATATTTAACTCTACGTATGATTTGCATTCCATCCCATCATGTGTATTGATTGATAGATACTATTAATATATTTTTCTTTATTGATTAGTGTATTTATTTCGGTTGTGGCGCTCATAATATTGAGTACCTAGGCATTTGCACCATGTTGCCCCATCCTGGCAACGTCTCTGCGGCACAACGTCGGTTAAATGACGGCAGTTAGATGCCTTCCAGGGGGTTGGTTAAGGCACTTTATGCGATATAAAGGTGAATGGTGCCATCTCTACGTGCCCCTTCTTCTTACTCTGATTGTCAACGGGAGTTATGTAACGCCTGTGAGGCTAATTAATTGATGCTATCATTCTGAGCGAATGTCTTCATTTCCACGGAAAATCTACAAGTACGCCACCGTGATGAGGAGAAAAAATTAGGAGTGATGTTTATTGGCTTTTCTCTCTCTCTCTGTGTGTTTGCTTTCATTAGTGTGTACAATGTTCATAATATCCTGGTGTTACGTATGAAGAACCCCAGCTACTACCCTTGTGTCGCTTGACTTGTGGGATGCGTTGATTTTGGTAGACTCTCTTTTTTTCAATCAAGACTTTTATGTTAAAAAGTGAAAACGTCCAAAATATGATGATCAACAACATTTTTGTATGTCGACATTGTTTTTTTTTATCTTTGTGTGTGACGTCCCTATTATCTTTCTGCCATTGACTGGCTCAAGGATATTGTTTAAATTCGATATTTCATCTGTAAATGTTAAGTTCTTTGTGAATGTTGAATAATTGTTTTATATCTTGACTGATTTCAAAATTCCAATCCCATTATTTTTCCAAAATTTCTATTGTACAACTAAAACATTGCTGTCTTCGATATTTTATTGTGTTTTTTGTCTTGACCATTTTTGGAAGTACAATTTCATTCAATTCTCTAAAATGTATAAACAAAACCGTTATTGGTGTAATATTATGTTTTTTTTTTCTAATTTTGTACGACATTATTTTTTTGAAATCAGCGTCTAATTTTAAGGGTTTTTGAAATATAAGATAAATAGAAACAATAAATTATTGCTTTTTAACAGAGCTAATACAGTTTTCAAATTAAACCCTAAAATGCAATGTTGTGTTTAAGGGATCGTCTGATATTGTCTAAAAAGCACGGTTACAAAAGTGAAAATTACATTGCATTCAACCCATACAATGAGTGTCAAATTTGATATAATGAATGCAATTTTGTATCACTACAATACGTTACGTACAACAATAAACTTAATATAATAAAATCTATTCGGGGTAGCTACCATTAAAACTAATAATATTGCACGGGGACATTTAGATAAAATCCTATTGCCACGTTCAAATAACGGCGGACCTTTCTGCCTCCCAGCTTAGAGAGAAATAATATCACAATAATTTTGCATCAAAAACAGGTGTAATTGCTTTCACATTGGAGACATTAAGAGTGTGAAAATTTAATTAAGAATAACGAAATCAAGTGAAACCCAAAACAGGTCCGGTAAAAGCTATTCGTGAGGCCCCCTCCCTCAGGTCTCCATGTGGTTTGTCTCCACATATCTAAGTACTGTACGAAACCCCCCATGTATTAACCCCCTTGTCTCTCACCCCGCTATCACCATTAGAAATATCAAACAGAATATTAAAACAAAAACGATTACGATATTATAAACGACAATCCTTTTGGTCCCAACTGGATGTGATGGCTTCAAAGACCTTGTCTATTAGAATTGTTCCTTTATTATTTCACCAGCCGACTTTACAACATACAATAACCAAAAATGTTTTACATACCAACACAACAATGTATAATTATACCTCGGTGTGATGAGTGAAATTCCGTTCACATTCCGTTAAAATATAATATGCAATATTTAAGTGACTGACCACAGTTACCAATGTGACAAATTAAATAGCGTCACTAAAATGGAACTAGGCCGACCACATAGTGAGAATAAACTTGATGACAAATGGACCAAAAAAAACAAACAAAAAAAACCTAGGTAGGCCACATCTGAGGTGGACTGACGTCGTTAGGAGAATGGCAAGGGACAAAGAATTGTGGAAGTCGGGAAGGGCCTGTGTCCAATACTGGACGAATGAAAGTCAATAACGATGATAATCATGACAAACAATAAAAGAATGAAGCGAATGCCTGCCATAAAAAAAGCTGCTAACCTAGGGTAGCCCAGAACTCATAGTATATTATAACAGCCAGAAGACAATTATTATCTGCTTTAGAACTACATATTCAATATTAATCGGTACTTTAAGGGGGACCCACTGAAGTTACGGACTTCAAACGTGATTGTGTAGGAGCATAAGACCAACCCGTATACCAAATTTTATGAAAATCGAAGAATTTTTTTTTTCTTTTTTGTCCTTTTTCTAGAACAAGTGAAATTTTCTTTGGATACTTTAAGAGGGTTCCCCTGAAGGTACAGATCTCAACATTTTACTGACTCATCTACATCGAGGGGCTAACCGTTCTACCAAATTTCAATCAAATCGGAAAAGAATTACTATGAGTTATGGGTGCGCACACATTTTTGGCGTACGGGTACGCGGAATTTTTTTTGCATTTTTGGAATCTACACCCTCGAAAACGTCGAGAAAATTAATTTCTGCGAAATCTATTTTTTTTTGAAATCCGATCACAAGACTCGTGTATATTCCATATACTATGAGTAGTAACATCGAAATAATATGTTATCCCAATGTCTAGAATAGTTAACGGTGGATTACTTACTGAGAGTTTGCACTGGGTATTTTGTTAAAAATTAGTATTTATTTTCATGTAGAATGCTAAAGAAATTTCTTTTTCTAATGCTCAAAGGTATGTCATGATAACATTCAACTCTGATGTGAAAATAACTTCAAAGTTTAGAACAACGTGTCCATTTACTGTTTAAATATTCGAATTTAAATGGTGAGTAGGTGGGTAGATATAGTTTTGTCAAAGGTAATTCCAGCCCTCAATGATTGTAATATGTCAAGACCTTTTTGTGTTAAATCCACCTCGCCTTTTATTAGATATTAGTTGGGTAGTTACCCTCTGTAACTCCGTGGCATCTAGTTTTAAAAGGGTCAAAGTTATGGGCATTTCAAAGGTTAACATTACATAGATTCATTGTATTAGCATGCGTCAGAATGATTACAATTACTTACTTTATACTTATTCCACACTTAACATCATGTCGGCCGCCACTAATTCTTAAACTTTTCAATTAGCAGAGTTAAAACAGTATTTTTTTTTTTCAACAATTTACATTTTTATCACATGCCAATACCCTCTCTTTGCACAAGCTTATACAAACTTTAAGAGAGAGGAAATGTATTATATATTATTATTGATGTTTCATGTACATATATATTGTCATAACTCTGTAAATATGATTTCAAATAAAATAAACTACAATAAATTTAAAAAAATATATTTTTCACATGATGATATTAATTTTTATACTTGATTGTAGGTATTCTGTTTATTTCTAGATATTGGGTTTATTTGAATAATGTCATTATCTTTTAATTGATTGTGTTGATACCTACTATTTCTTTAAATGAATCTGGCCTCACCCAAAGTGAATACAAAAATTCACTTTCGACATCTTTCACATAAAGCAAAGCTTGTGTTGTGAAAGTGGAAATGGCCGGCACCGGGATTCGAACCCACGACCTTCAATACTGTGTCGTCGACTGATACCACTGGTCTACCAACTACTTCATTTATTTAATTATTTAATTTGAGTTACGGTGTAAGCCATTTACATTATTTACATGTAAGATGAATAAAAAGACACACACATCTAATAAACAATAATTCAAGGTGTAAAGTTTTCTAAAATAATTTGAAACTCATCGCAAAGGAGAATTCTGTAATGGCGAGTGATGTGGTTTACTTGAAATAAATGAAGAATTTATACAACAACAAGGAATGCGAAGTACAAACGCACAGCATAGATCAGTGGGGCTAGTACGAGTTTTATCGAAAGGTAATTGCACGCAAATAAGCGCTTATTAGCGTGCAATTAGTGTTCATAAATCAAACGATCGAATCATTCGATCGTTTTAGTATGAAAATTTTTCGAAACTCTTTCGATGATCGTTTCGATATTCGATCATCGAAAACTTATACCTACTAGGGCTACAGTTTGTTAATGCGCCGGCCGTCAAGAGTTGCATCGAGACGCCGTGGATCGAATGCGAAGTGGAATCAGAGAGCTGACCCGAAATAATGGAACAAAGGCGAGGACGATGAAATTTTCTGCATATTTTTTTATTTCAATACTCAAAGTGGAAACTTTAGGAAGGACTGTTTGATTTGGAGGTCTGCTAATAGTTTTAATTTATTTATGTCCACATGTATTACAAGACACGTGTGTGGCCCAACTAATAAGGGAGATGGTCTTCTCCTGGAGCTGTCCTGCCCTCTCAAGTACGAGGAGGATGAGAGCCACGCCGGCCAGGTACCGTGGATGTGACGAAGGATTCGTGACGTGTCCTACCTTTATGTTACATTTTGAGATTAACTACTACATTGTTATAAGGGGTGCCTGATGTTCTATGGTTAAGGGCAGGGGTGAAAATTATGAAATGATGGGTCCACTTCTAAACATATTATAATATTATTCACTATTTTCAGTAGGTACCTATAAAAGTAAATTGAAGAATATAATGTAACCAATAATCTTTGATTTCAGGCTTATTGTCTTTTATGCGATATCTTTCTCTATAATATAAAATAAAGTCGGGTTAGTGCGAACACTTATAACTCGAAATCGGCTGAACAGATTTTTATGATGCTTGGTTGATTGGATTCTTCTCGGCTCCGGAGAACATAATAACTAATCAAACAAAAAAGTAAAAGTTAGTATGGAACTGATTTCCTGCGACGATAACGCCATCTATGAAAAAATCGGCAACAACAAAATTACTGTTTACCTGACAACCATTCGTTTCATAGTTTCAAAACATTGGTATTGGTACGCAGATTGGTGATATAATATTTTTCTTCTAACATTTCTTGCATTCTAACATATTTTTGTACAAATGATATATTCGAAATCAGTAAGGACTACAGGACAAGGTCTCTCGGGAAAGCTAGTTGTTAATAAATTATAAGGAAATACACTTACTGGTTTTAATTAAGGTATTTTTTGGTAAGAAATACTTTTCTTTTTAATTTAATTTTAAGAACTCAGCCCAAGATTGAGTGGTCTTTGTATCTTATTAAAAATACCTATCTATATATCAAGCATCTCATAATATAAATTACACATTAAAGTTTAAAATCCGTGAAATAAACTTTGATCTACATTTAGAATAGAAAATTATCAAACATATTATAATTATGTAACTTTGTAATACTTAGTCCTTATACCAATTTATAAAGTAAACGAGGATTTTTGTTGGTTGAATGCTTTGTTTTGTATTTTTTGTATGACTGATGAGGATGTTTGTTGGTTTGATGCTTTTTTGTGTTTTGTATAGCTGATGGGGGTATTTGTTGGATTGCTTGTTGTTTTGTGGAGGCATTTGCCGTGCATTTTCGAAGATAAAAAATAAGAATTATTTGGTAATGTTTGGCGTGCAATATAATGTGTAAATGTATTATACAATCTGCCTAATGGTATAATAACATGTATGATTGGTTTTGTTTGTATCTATCTTTTGTTTTATATAAATTTATCAAACAATCGAATTATTTTTGTAATTTGTAATAATTGTGTAAAGAACCTGTTGACAAGGCTTGTAAAAGCCTTAACAGGACTTGTATTGTTATTATTTTGGTGAATAAAGAGAAGTTATTATATAAAAAAAAAAAAAAAAAGAAACTCGAAGTGGTTGGTAGACTGGCGGCTACGACGATGGCTTTTGTACCTACTGTTTCGTTCGGAGGTCGTGGGTTTGATTTTTTTCAACCATCGTTCCAACCATCTTCCTCTTTCACGCCACAAGCTTTAAGTAGCTTACTGTGAAAGAGTCAAATATTGTAGGTATTTGTGTTCACTTTGAGTAAGCACAGATTCATTAAAAAAAAAAACCTTTGCAGTGTTATAGTAATAGTACAAAATTCGTTTTTTTTTTTTTTTATAAATTGGTAAAATAATTGTGGAAGTGGAAGATATTTTAAGACGGACATGTTAAAGAAGGTGTTCTTGAAGGGATCATGGTGCAAATGATGGACTCTACATGAATAATAATTAACAAAGCAGCAACAGTGGACGCAGACTCGATGGAATTCATCAAACAAAGAGGACCAAAATATTGGCTTGAGCCTTTCTCAAATTAGGTATGTTATATGTATTAATTTCTCATTATACGTATTGTATTTCGATTATCAGATGTTCAATATTGTATGGTTGTTTATTTTGAGGACAATCCTGCAGATATATTGTTATGGACACCATAACTAACAGAACAGAACGGGTAGGCAAAGGCGTGGGTAGGGTAGGACTTATCTAGAGATAGGTAAAGAGCCATTGTGCATGTAAGCGGCGTGGCACTTAGAGAAACAGTTAAGCAAGTGCGAGATGACCAGACCATAATGTGGATGCGGTCATAAATATGTCGCCATTAATTTTGCATCCAGGTGGGCCGTAAATCGCTCTCCTTGGGGAGATGCACCAACAACGAGACGCACCACCTATTATAATAATAAATTATCATAATGTGAACGCTATAACATCATAAAATTTTCTTTGGTCGCTGCAGATAGGGGATGATTTTCTTCCGAGAAATTACGCATTTCGTTTTATTAAAATAAAACTTATACACAAAAAAATCTTGAAAATTTTTGTAAATGGTAGGTATACTTAAAATAAAACAGTAAAATAATGCCACAAAGCTTTGAAGTAATTAATAAAACAAATAAATAATAATATTAAATATTATTTTGATGCAACGGGAGAAGAAAGTCGATCACCCGAAGTAAACACGATTGTTGTATCACAAATCAAGATAAATTTACAGCACAAATTAAAGAAGAATGAAATAAATAACGGTTCGTAGGCGAACAAGGAAAATAAATAAAATATCAAACTAAATAAACAGAAAACTTTACCCAAAATGATGATCGTGCTTAAAGAAACAAAGGCATCCATCAAAGAAACTCAAATCTGTAGGGCTATTCTCGTAATCAATCGCTTTTAAAAATAACTTAACGATAAGATTAAGACACGATCGCAAGCAGTCGTATTCACAAAACTATCGGAATCTGAACTGGATCATTTTCATACTGATATTTCAAACATAACGAATTTTTAAGATGTCTACTAGATATCTTGTTTTGTGAATACCAATCCGCCATTTTATGATTGCCAACCAAGATAAGAGCGTATTAAGACCGCTACGAGAATAAGGGTACTGAACAGATGAAAAAATTTTGAGTTTTAGATAACGTTAGTATACATTTTCAACATTTTTCAATGCGATTTGTTGTTGATTATAAATTATTCTTTATCGTATGGTATACAGTACATCACATCATAAGTTATGCAGAATAATAGTCAATTTAGGTTGCTTCGGTTTGTTAATCTTTGATATCTTTGCTTGTAAGTTTCGATGTGATGTACGCCAGGATCGATGTTTAATTATCTGGCGACCAATGTGTTGATTATAAATGTAATGCAGGGATATCTGTATGAATTTTGTGAAAACGTTTGAGCAATCAATTGTTATTTTAAATTATAATTCACTAGATGGCGCTAGGATAAGAAATATAAATTATAATAAAATTAAATGTGAAATATTGCCCAATCCAATAAACTTTTGAACGTTTACCATCGATCATCCTCAGAGGCTCACAATGTCTTTGAAGAGAGGTATTAATAATAACTGGTAATAGTGGTCACCCAGACAGAGGTCGAAATTCGACTATAACTAAGTAAAATTGAAATTTTATGTTAAATATATTGAGCATGCGCTATTTCACAATTTTCTTTTAAAAATAATGACATGGATACTTCAAATTTGAAATGTTGATATAAGAGACAAACAATAATCTCTATTCTCAATTTGGCTACAGGTTAACAAAAGATTAATATAATGCACATTGCACTTTTATTTATTAGAGTTGATCTTTTTGAGTGGATTCCTTTTTGTTTATATCTTTTTTGTTTTATTTTTTTATTTTTTATTATTATTAGAATGTACTGAAAGTGTTCTTGGTAACTGTTAAATTTTGATGCAATTAGTACCTAACTGATAATTTGACGCTAGAAATTGACCAACCATTATGTTGACCCCCTGTGCTTGATGATTTTTTTTTAATGAATCTTTGCTCACTCAAAGTGAACACAAAATACACTCCTTGACTCTTTCACAGTAAGCTACTTAAAGCTTGTGTCGTGAAAGAGGAAGATGGTCGGCACCTGGGATCGAACCACGACTTCCGCACCAAACAGTACGAAAACGGGCGTTGTAACCGCTAGTCTACCAACCACTTAAATTTTTTTTTCTGTTATAAATTTATTACCTATAAAGTTATAGAGCTCACTCTCTCGACACAAGTCTTGTTCTTTTGAGAGAGGTAATGATTCCTGTTTTTTTTGGACGAATATATATATATCTGTTTTTTTTTAATCTATGTAATATATTGTGTAATTTACCTTTAAGAAGTAAATAAAAATAAATTCATATATGGGTCTGTGTCAATGTCAAATAATACTTAATATAACAGAAGTGTTTGTATTGGGATTTTTTTATCCATTTAATGTATTACTAGTTTATTATGTATAATTAAAAAAAAAATATTAACATTTGATACACCTTCTCTATATAAACTATAAGTGTGCGAAGTTACGTACTCCTCTGACAACGCAATTTTCTAAAAATAATTTGCTTCACGTATGAATATATAGATAAGCTAAAAAATACATATAAGCAATATGTTTACATTAAGGTTAACTTCCCCGTGCTGTAATTGATGCCCAAAATGTAAGCTCAATAAAGATGACACACTCCTGATGTAGTGGCTTAGCTTAATTGATTACAGCCAGCGCTTGCTAACCGCTGTATCTAAACACTTGACTCCTCTCTGATTTATTGTGTTGTTCAATTGGAGAATAAATCACCATACTGTTTGTTATATTAATAACAATATTGTCACGACATTGTGTTAGTTTTGTTCAACTGACCGCAAGAGAAATACGCCCATATTATGTCCTAAGAATTAATGCTAGTGTATCTTTGAATCAATTATGTAAGACCTATATGGATGTGAGTCCTGGTTTATAGACAAAAGAGAACGGAAAAGAATGGAGGCCTTCGAAATGTGGACGTATAGGCGAATGTTGAAAATATCTTGGAAGAAACGAAACATGAACGAAGAAGTCCTAGGGAAAGTTCAAGGGGAAAAGCCACATATTGAAATGAGAGCGTTGTGCACCAACAAAGCCAATAGGGAATAAAGATGAGACATTAACAAAAATGGATATATTCATATCCTGGCGCCAAATACGTGACAGCAGTCGCAATCTTTAAGTTTCGTTGCTCTCTTGTTCTCGATAATTTCCAACTTTTATCTCTATATTTTATTAATTATTGAATATCTACTTATTGTATAGGTACATGAGATTTTTCGACATGTTGAACATGTCGAGAATTCCCATGATTAGGAGTTTCGGAGACTCAAACATTACCACCTAATGGCGAACGTTGTTAACGTAAAGTGATCACACTAAGCCAGCCTTCGAAATAACAGTAGAAGACGGTCGTAAGCCCGTAGTGGTTTGTTCCATTTAAAAATAGAACATCAGTAATGAATTATTGTTAGAGTCATTAGTAGTTACATATTCGTTAATGAAAATGATGATTTTGTTTTGTTTTTACTTTAAACTCAATCAGCCAGATTCCTCATTCCCATCAGAGCATAAATTCTCTCGTAAATTGTGAGTCATTTTCACAAATTATGTTACAGCAACAAACCATATCAGCCAAGAAGCTCCTTTTATTGTACTTTTCTTAACAATATTAGGTGCCAGGCCAGGGTGTCAGTTAAACTGGTGGAGTTTAAAACTTAAGGCATTATCTGCCAGCCAACCGGTCCCTTCCAATCTGAAACAGGAATAAAATTCTGAATTAACATTTAAGAAATGAGAAAGAAAATAAAATACAATAAAAATCACTCCTAGATTATTTTCGAAAATTGACATATATCTACCTACTTACTTATCTATTCTTCCACAAAACTAAAGAGAGATGGAAATGAAAAACAGAAAATATTGTACGTAACAGAGATGACAAATTACAAATGAGATGATTTGAGAATATTGAAAAAAGTACTGTCTGCAATCTAATAATAAAATAGGGAGAAAAATATAGGTACCTAACTACGAATAAGAATAAATTATTGAAATGTTTGAGGAAGTGTGAAACGAACAAATCGGTTATTTTACAGTCAAAACAATATTGTATTATTTCAGATTTAAAAAAATAGTATGAACCCAAAACATTCTGCAAGTATCTATATAATATTGATTCGTGAAGGGAAAATTTTGTGACCATTTTTACAAAAAATTGCGCTGACGAGGAGTATGAAATTTCGTACAATTATAGTTTATATAGAGAAGAAGTGGCAAATGCAAATATTATTTTAAAATTAGGTATGCATAAAACAGATTAACTCAATTAAAAAAAAAAAAAACACTGCAAACATTACTACAAGGTTATGTTTTTGATACTCACACAATTCGATGTACCTACTTTGACAAAGACGCAAACATTCTTTTGTTTATCTGTGGTCAAATTGAGAATAGATTAATATTAATTGTTTGTCCTTAGAATAATAGAAATAGAAAAAACTTTGTACATATCAGGCACAGGGAAAAGGAGTTATGTCTATCCTAAAAATGCAAGGTCAGACGAAAAAACATTATGTCAAATGATACTGCGACGGTGGAACGCGTTAAGGAGAGAAAAAAGTCTCTCTTTGGTGGGCAGTGAGGGACGTCCAATTATCACATGAGCATTAAAGGGGGAGGTTCGGATTAAAATCAAGACATTTCACAGGAGGGGAGAGTTATCGTGAGAATATAGTGAACTTCATCCTTACAATCATCGAATATTTTGAGTGTATGATACATATAATAAAAGGTGTTAAAAACTCACAAGTGCACGCCAAGTGAAATTTCGTCGGTAGGTAGATACCATAAAAACACGAAGAGGAAGAACAAAGCAAGAAGTGTGTGTTAAAGAGTGTTATTAGCAACGAAGGAGGTGGTAAGTGTGGGGGAGGAGGTGCAGCCCCCCTTGTACCAAACACCAAAACACCACTTGTTTTCTCCATGAATACTTAATGCACTGACTAAACGCCCGTTCACGGATAACTTGATGAAAAGTGTTTGTACTGTACGTAGGTATACATTATATTACCCACATCCCTTACACATATTGTACAGTGATTGATCATATTAGCAGAGCTTTCCGTATGTAATATACCTATAATATTAAATTCTTTATGTTAGTTGTTATGTTTTCAACTAAAAATGCTTAGGTATAGAAAATTTAAGAAAGACAAAAATCATGATAATGGACCGAGCTGGACTATACTAGAAGCCCAGAATGACCTGATCAATATCGAAACAGTCAATGAATTTGTGTATCTCAGATTCAAGCTGGCCAAAGAAGGAACATGCGAGGGAAAGCGTGAATTAATGAGACGCATTGGCTTGGCCAAAAGCGAAAAAAATCTGTAGTGACAGAGTAATTTCCGTGACAACAAATTAAAAAATTAAGATTGGGATGGCCAAACCATCCCCCTTGTGGATGAAATGCCAATAAAGAGGAAAAAAATTGAGATTGGGGTAGTTAAAAGACTCTTGGCTCTCTATCAGAAGGGAACTCCGAAGTAGGGTGTATTTTCGTTTATATGTACACTAATCTGTCATCGCTCATTAGTAAATTTTTGCTTGTTTTTGTTTCCACGGTGTCCAACATTGACCATGAAAGAAATTTTACTCTATTTCTAGATCCAGCACTGTGTTCGTTTGGTGAAAATGCACCCTTATTTACCTACAAACATGTATTGTATAAGTATCACGATAAGTTTTATACAAATTGGGTAAGTGTTTTTGATTTCAGTGAAATCGTTAAAGTAACATAGTATTTATTTGTTCCACCTGTCAATTAATGTTACGAATCTAGAACCTCCCTCTTGTTTGTTTTTCACTTTGAAGACTTAACGTGTTTCCGATGCCTTAAGTGTTTCTGACAATAAAGAGCGCGGTCAAAAGAGCCATCCGATGAGAAACTCAAAGCTCAAAGAGGATTCACTCATCAATGCTAACGTCGTTATCAAAAGATTAGCAAGTTTATGTCTGTTAGAAAGTAATACAGGGGTTACGAAACGATCGCCCATCTCAAATCCCGCAACTCCTTCATCCTGTCTCGATCATCGTTTCAACTCAGAATTCTGACATCTCTTTGAGCAAAGAAATAAACGGTTCACGTCAGTCGATAGCTGGGATTCCAGTGATTGTGAATCCATTATTTGAAACCTACCATATAAAGGATGTACTGTGTACATATTTTGTTATTATTATTAATGGTTATAGCTAGATTGAACTTACTTCTGGGTGGTTACTCTTGAAACTCAATCCCGATCTCAGTAGACCGTCGCCTACACTTGTATCGTACAATGTAAATACTTGCATGAATCCTTATCTACATAATAATTCAGAAATGTTTGTGTGCTTTCTATCGTATATGTGAACATCACGCTCAAAATACAAATGCTACGTCAGATATGAATCTGCGCAGAGCGGTGCAATTTGCTTGAGAAGGTTCTTAAATACAATTTGCTGCATTAACTTTAATATATTTAGAGCTATTTAAAAAACTCTATTTTTTTAGGATCTTCATACAAATTTCTCAAAAAGACAGTAAGCCATCTTTTGGAAACAAAATTACTCATGTAAACGTTGAATGGAATCTTGGTATTACGGTATGAAAATGTAATAAAATAATTAATTGTAGATTGATTTGTTATACATATAAATGTTATTCAAATCTTACTATTCTCAATAAATAAAGATTTAATGAAAAAATTTGCAAAATGATTCCTCCATTTTGAAGTTTGACAGATAGCGCAAATCACCCTCTATGGGTGGAGAGCCTAATTAATTATCACACATTAGGGAATGTAGCTAAGATTCAAACCACAGAGCTATCTCTCTCTCTCTATGAAAACTTGCAAATTATGTCGGTAGGTTCGTATAATATTATGAGGTCGGTGAAACAAAAATTTTAAAAGTGTCATTCTTCTTTTCCTGTGCTTATAAAGGTCTGTTAAGCAATGGGAAGCTAGACTAGAACCTGTTTAATTACCTACCGATCAAGCCTGACAATCGGAATCAAAAACGTAAAGCAAGACGGGTATAAGCTAGTTTATACATATTTTTCTTTCGGAAAGCGATACCGGATTTAAAATAGACCTACGTGGTACTATTTTTATGTTTAGCAACCAAAATCCAAGTGTGATGATGAGATTGTTATTAAATTAAAATTGGATCGATATTGTGATTGAAATCAAAAGTACCCCACGTGTATGTTACGTTGAGTGTTAAATTTTTGAATTGTCGATTATCGCGTCTAATTTAAATCCATGCCAAAATCTCCTAACGGCATCATTGCCAGATTCTCAGATCTTCAGAAGTGAAAAATAAAGTATGTAATTATTACAGATTAAACAAAAAATGTTGATTAGTTAAAACTATAAAGCACTGAAAAAAATAAAATTATTTTCATTTCGAATTGGCCAATACGATTTTTGTTTAAAAATCGTTACGAGAGAGATACCTAAGTAAAATTTTGAGAACAATAGCTTAATACATTTAGCAGGATCCAATACGAATATAATTTTATTAGGTATATTATTTTTCCATTTCATGAAACAAAAAACAATATTTCTTATTTGATACATAAAAGGAGAGTGCAGTTATTATGTATGCACCACATGTAACACTTGTTTTAAAGTCGAAACTTCCTATCATAGCTGAAGCACAAAGGTGTTTTAATGTTCAATGCACAGTACCTACTTAGATTTTGCCTAGTCACAATGTTCGGTCCCCAAATAAGCAACAAAATGACAAGTATTTTCAAGGCACAACACACAAAGGTTAATTTAAACAAAATAATAAATTGTTTTTCATCAAACGCAGTATCAGATCATTTTACGAAAGTGTCGTCGAGTGCATTGATTTCGAAAATTAATTCAAGTACGGATATTATGCTCAAAGATTAGTGTTTGTATGGGAGTTTGGCGCATTCCTGTATCGTCGTGCTTTTGTTCCCGACGTTGAAGACTATACCGGGGAGCTTAATTCGCGACATGAATCCCGACAATGGCTTCAAAGGTGTTTAGAGCCAACGACGCAATTACATTTTGTTGCTGGGATTCCCAAGTTTTTGTATCAAAGTTGGGGAATGAAATAATATGCAGCACAGAATATGCCTCGTGCCAAGTTGTGATTCTCAATAATGGAGAGTTATAAATTTTCCGAATGAGCTCGAAATGTCTCCCTATCTTCTCTATGCAATAAAGCCTTATTCACACTTCTTTAGTATTTTTGTCAAGTAGCGCTATTTAACGAGTAAACACCAATGTAGTCGGGTAAATAAGTCGGCAGATTATTCGAGTCGATCCTTTTTATTCTAGCCACTGGCTTACTTGTTAATTGTAAGTGAACCCATAATTTTTGTCTTGTTTATTTTTTGCAACAAATTTGTAATTGTTTATTAATTTCTACTTAATTTGATAGTTTTTTTGAATTGCATTTAATATTGCTTATTTATTATTTGTCCCATTATTCTATGTATAGCATCTCTCTGTCTGGGGCATTCATCACGAATAGGTAATTTGTTTTATAAATGTATGACTTACATAGGTATGTATTGTACTCGTCTACTATTATTGAGCAAAAAAAAACTTGTATTATTTGTATTGTGAATTGGTTAGTACATCAACAAAAAAAAAACAATGATCAATAAAATTCAATGTACAGCCATATTATTGATTGACAGCCATGTCTTCCAACGCTATTATTCCTTACATTTTCTGCGGGTTCTTTTTTTTAAGAACCCTTCTCTTTTACGAACTGTACACGAATATGGTATGAACGATCTTTGGTGAGATGCGATTATTTAATGCACTAAATTATTATTCGCTATTCGACCTAGTGTGAACTAGGCATAAGAGTGTATATTCGCGAATACTGAGAAAGATCGTTCTGATACAAATTATCAAATTTAGAGTAAGTATTTAAATGACATACCTGATTCATAACTTAATGTTTAATTTTTTTCAATTGGTTTGAAGATGGACGGTTATTTGACGTTTAAATCAATAGATTTTATTTGTTAATTAATTTTTTTCTACTGATGAGTAGTATTCCCTGGCTTTTTTTAGAACGTTTATTTAAACTTAAGTGGACGAAGAAACTATATTTTCTTTCTTTCTCATTATAAAGTAATATGGGTCTTGGTATCATGCAAAAGGAAAGAGAGCTCCTGATCGCTGTCAAGAGATGTTGTTAGGTCGCATACTTTGGCCACATATTCCGTGGTGACAATATTCCCTCCTACAACTTATGATTCACAGAAAAATAGAGAGAAGACGGGGTATGGGGCAAAAGAGATTCTCATGGCTCAAAAATCTTAGACAGTGGTTCAGAATACCGGATGCAGCTTCATTGATAAGGCTTGGTCATGACCGTGAGGAGTTCTAAGTGATGGTCACCAACCTCTGTTAGGAGAGGCAGATGTAGAAGAAAAGGTATAAAGATATATAATTATTATTTGAATGGAGGCCTTGAACAGGTCATAGAAACCTAGGTGCCAACTTGGGTTGGTCTGACGACAAAGCCAGATTTTAGTCAAAATTGAGAAAGGAGTCTTATCAATTCAATATCAATGGACAATGAAGAAGAAATTAAAAGAAACATTCAAAACATATTTTAATTATTGACAAGTTCATCAGACACAATAATATGCATACATTGCTGGTGTATATACCTTATGTTTAACCCAAGCGCTACAAGCTTTCTAAGTTACCTTCTGTAAGCAAAAAGTTAAGCAATATTTATTAAACATTCCCATGGTTTTCTTTTAAAGTTGACAAAAGTTGAAATTGGAGGCGAGCAATAAGCCTCCCCGCATTATGAATTTGAAGCGCCAAAGGGGGGGAGTGGGGGGTTGTCACGGGATTGGTATAGAGAGAAGGGGGGGGGGGTGATAAAAAATAAGAACGTGCTCTGTCTCCGTCGCACCCGTGTCTTTCGTATAACACACTTAACACTAAGAGCATGCAAATTAATTTACGGGTTACGTAGTCCAAACTGGCAAGTGTCGTTATTTGTCCTGGGGGTATTGCTGTTTCGCAGATTCACGGAGTTGCCCGCCATCCAGAATCGCCCTCAGGAGTCTTATAAACAAAAAGTCCTGTTAACTTTGAGAACGTTCAAGCGTTGGCACTCAATATTTCGCCAACTTGCCTTCGTACCGCGATACAACAACCTTTTTAAAATATAACACATATTAAAAAATTGAAACTGTTGCTACCCTCTTCAAAAAAAAAATTCAAAACTCGAGACGAGCTAGAAATTGTTTTTACTAAAAAAACTTTAAACTAACTAAAGATTGGACAGGACTGGTAAACAATGCTTCAAGAATTATGTTCCGTCGTCTATACTGACACCTATTTATTATTTATAGAAGAGAGTTATTTATGTATTTACAGTTAGATTCCGGGGTAACGAAGTTCATGAAGTAAATATATCGCTAATAGGCACTACCGATATAGTGTAAAGAAATTATCTATGATATTACATTGTTATTGGACCAATCTTCTCCATTGATTTGGTAGAGAACATCGTTTCATTGGACTGTAACGAAATAGTAACCATCTACATTTCACGTTATACATAATATATATAAAAAGAAAATATTTTCACAAATTTTCAATTTTCTATTATTTTTTACCTAGTTTCAGTATGATATCCTAACTTTATTATTTTATAGTTCGATTTGCTGACTTTTAAACGAGATTTATTAATGAAAATATGCCGATTGTCAAGAGAGAAATATGAATGATTTTATTAATTTTATAAAGTACTTATTTGTGAACTTATCAAAGGAGAAGAAATTTTCCCAATTTTTTTTGTTATTATTCGTATGCTTCGTTTGACCGAGTATCGAAATAACACATTGTTCAGTTTTAACTACTTTGGTGTCGAAAATAACGATTTTTAGCGTGTTTTAGGAGGGGAAGAATGGCTGCATACTCCATTTTCCTGATGGAGGAAATATAGGATCGGCTGGGACTAGGTATAAGAGAACCTCTTGATTGCAAATTTGAGACAGTGATTTGGTCCAATGGAACTGCAGAACAAGTAGGACTTGCCGAGGATCATGAAACTTATTCACAAATGGACGTCAACCTTCGATAGAAGTGGCATTTTGAGAAGCAGAAAAAATCATACGGAGTCTTCACCAAAAACTTTTAGTATCTACTGTTAACAACATTGAAAATTTTCAGGATGATTTTTTTTTATTTTGTTTTAAATAAGCAATCATAAGTCAATGCGATTAAAAAGAAAAGAAAATATTAAGTTCATAGAATTACCCCTCAAAACAAAAAAGAGGTTCAACCTATTTTTTGTTTTGTTATTTATTAAATACGAAACATCATTTGTCATACACAAAATAACATAATTAAGTTACTAAAAAAAAGACAATTAATTTTCTTCATGTAGAAGCGTTTTGAAGAGAATGAAAATAATATGGACCTTTGGAGTTTTCTCTATTTGCGTAAGGAGTCGGCCGTGCGGTGGAGTTGTCCATCCAAAAACCTCGTCGTCTGGTGTTGATGGGAGAACAATAAGCGTCGGCGTCGGAAGGAAGGCATCGCCGCTACCACTCACTTGAAACTTGTCTTCTGATATACAATATTATCATTGTTATGCTGACGTCAAGGAAGGCTTTGATTAATTAATTTATCTGTCTTTTGTTGTCTATCCGCTAATTCTAAGTAGCTTCTATATTTTCATATTACAAAATAATATTCAAAGTATATGTGAGCAGTAGGTATATGTATAGAGAGAGAATGAAACGAGTATGTTTTTGTCTAATCGTTATAATTTTTAACATACCTACTTAGTTCAAAAGAAGGAGATATTGGAATCGGTATGTCTGTAAATTTAGTTTACCGAAGATACCCTAACAGCACATGGATATCCCAGGGATGTCCCGAATGTCCCGTGATATCCCTGGGATATCCATGGGATATCCAAATGTCTCGGGATATCCCGGGATATCCCTGGGACATCCCTGGGATATCCCGCATATCCCGGGATATTCGGGATATCCTCTGGATGTCCATGGGATATCCCGCATATCCCGGGATATCCTCTGGATGTCCGTGGGATATCCCGCATATCCCGGGATATTAGGGATATCCTCTGGATGTCCCAGGGATATCCTGCATATCCCGAGATATGCAGGACGTCGCAGGGATGTCAAGATATTCAATGAAATGGAAGTTGAAAGAAACGCACTCGAAAAAAGTTATCACTTATTGATACAGACAGTGTTCATGTTCATCTTATTGTATTGTTCCTTTCCAGTAGGTGGCTGAATTTGGCAGACTATTTGGTCGTATATAATTGTATATGGTTGCTCATAATAATTATTTCGCAATATTGGGTAAATGAATGTGACAAGATGGCGTTAATACTGTTAGTGTTTAAAATAATATTGTGTTTAAGGTCTTTCTTTAAAGGGTAAGTATTGTATTAGTAATTATTGTAAATTATGCATTAATTCATGAATGCATTAAATATTTTAGTCGTCATATTCGCAGTTTTACTATCATTGAAGAAATCTTGCCAATTCTTACATTTCGTGTTTGGACTATATTTTTTGCCATTATCTATTGCTTTTTCATTTGCTAAGATCAGATATTCTGACCTCCAGACTTACCCCCGATGTGGTTTTTCAGCCACTCGGGATATAGAAGATGTTCTCAAAACCAAATGAAAAAAGTGCTTTTACTACAGTAATATTATAGATTCTATAATTGTATTTTTTGTTGTTGTTACAGACATTCTGAACCGAAAACTGAAGAGATAATCTTTATATAATTTCAAATGCGGTAATTTAACCTGAATTAAACCTGACTGACAAAACAGACTGCGAGTGACCATTACCACTATTGGTGAACACGGGGATTGAGCCTCCCATAGGTATCAGTATGGAAAGTGGAGCCCTCAACTACATGACCAAAGTATGGAAAGTAGAGCCCTCAACTACATGATCAAAGTATGGAAAGTATCAGCTTTTAGTGGCGAGACGACATGTGAACTAGTTCATAGGTGTATGTTGCCAATTATTCACAAAAAACGTCATATGCCGGCGCAGTACATCATTTCTACCATCATGGAGAGAGAAATATTTTTTTTACTATTCACAGAGAAAAAACATGCAATAAATTTAAATACTTACCTAATATGTATATAACATATCAATAAATAGACATTATTGGAAAAACGTACATTTATTTAATATTCCTCTAATATTTTGATATCTGAGATTCAGGATTATTACACAGTAATTCTGAATATTCAGGATATCCATGAGACGTCGCAGGGATATTCCGGGATATGCGGGATATTCCAGCAATGCCTACGGGATATTCGGGATATCCATGAGACGTCGAAGGGATATTCCGGGATATGCGGGATATTCCTGCAATGCCAGCGTGATATTCGGGATATGCAAGATATCCATGGGACGTCGTATGGATATCCCGCATATCCCCGGAATTGCGGGATATCTCTGGGATGTCCCTGGGATATAAGGGATATCCATGGGACATCGCAGGGATATCCACGGGACATTCGGGATATCCCCAGGACATCCTGAGGATATCCCGAATATCCCGGGATATTGCCGGACATTTAGATATCGCAGGGATGTCTCAGGGATATCCCGCGGGATATCCCTGGGATATCCATGGGATATCGTGTGCTGTCTGGGTAGCTGAAATCGATTTGCCGAATGTTTTTCGACCACGAAAGAAGTTGGTTATCCACATTTGACAGTCCATGTCACACAGAAATAAAAGACATAGGAGATATTCAGGACTATTGCAAAAATATAGATGAAAGGAGAAGACATTATACAATTATTGTACCGAAGAACCGTGAAATAAGTCCTATTCTTCATAAAATGCCAAAAATAAGGAAAATCTGATGAAAAGAGAAGAAAAAAGTATTTCAGCTTCCAGATCCATTGAGGTTTTTTGATGGATGAGTTATTTTATGAAGTGGGGCTAATCTCTTCTTGGGGTTAATCGAAGTCAACTCTCAGCCATTTGCTTGGGATCGTCTTCCACAGGGTTGGCCGTAATGCACCGTGGGGAAGTCAGGATGAGTCCATTCTTCTCACGTGTGCAAACCAGAAACTTCTTCTTTGCCTCCCCATCTTACTATATCTTCGACCTTGCATATTCCCCGTACCCTCGTTTTATCTTATTCCTTACTGAGCGTCTTCCCCGTAAACCTTCAAAGGGTCTTCATTTCTGAGACTCTCTACTCAGTGAATATTATGTTGCGCTGGTTTAATGGGTTGCGTTGGTAATAATTTTGTTTTTTTTTTCATGGTTTTCTCCACATCAAACGAACTGTTTGCAGAGGTGTGAAAGAATCGGTTATCGTCTACAGTTAACGCCAGTAGCTTCTTTTTGGGTGGTAGGATCACAGGGTTTAGAAGTAGTAATTATGCAAGTGTTTTAAAACTGGGCGTTGCGATGCGAAAGCACATAATATCATGACGAAAGATTTAGCTTAAAATAGCTTTACTGGTCCTTCAAAATATTCAAAAAATTTACAAGAAAAAAATCTCATGTAGTTAAAACAATACAAATAATAAGGTACGTGTTTGATTTCCTAGGGATGTGTTAATATTATCATTATGTAACTCAATTAAGGGCTGTGTTACACGAAGGGGGTAGTTGTGTGAAGGAGACGTGTTGTATTGTGTGTGTGAACCGGGGACACAATGGGGCATCACAAGGACATGTCAGCGCGCGTCATTTGTCTTCCTTCACCGGCTATTGTCGCATAAAGGGACCGCCGAGTCGCCGGCTACTTATGCGTGATGTCAAAATGTCGCGGTTTGTATCATTATGTCGTTCAAAAAGTGAATCGGATAAGTATGTCCTTTGGTGTTTCATCAAACAAATTACAAAACAATGAAGTTCACAATACATGAGAAGTCTGAAGAGAGTCGAGAAAAAAAGTCTTCTAAATATTGATATACTTATTCTCTCGATGCTTCATTTATTTCATACATTCACTGTTGGATGAACACAAATCTATAACCTAACATTTCTATTTCTTATTGGGATTTTCTGTTTTTTTTTTTTTAACCTGCCTAAAGACTACATTGATAATATTATTACAGATCCACGTTATCAGCGGAGAACTCTTCATTTTACACTTTTTCAGGCTTATAAAGATTTTAGGAAAATAAAATAAAGATTGCAGTGTTACAAATTCCGGTTAAATGGTTACTGTTAATTCGAAATTCTTCAAATGAGTTGCCGATATTTCGCTTAAGTGCTTATTTATTTATTTAAAACCATACACGGCAATTGGCCATTAAAATATATTTATAAAACATCAATGTCATTTCAAATGTCAATATTACAGAAAGAAACACAACGAAGCACGCCGACATATCACCGCAACATTCAAACATACAACTGCGCGGTGAGAAGGCAGGGTAGGCACTTAATAACATTCTTATGACAAACTTAAAAAAAAAATAATACTATTTCGACGTCCATTTCGATGCAAGATCCATTTTGTATTGGTGCCTTAACATGGGAAGTTTTTACTAAGAAACGAATTGATGACAAAGCCTGCGACAGTTGATAGTTGTTAACAAGGTATAGTTTGATAACTATTAATTATAGTATGGAACAATACGATGTTTTATTGTGTGTGTATTAGTGGATGTTTTGTTACATCTAATGTGTGATAAGGGATGCTTCACGTCACACACTTGTGCCGGGATATCTGCTAGTTATTTGTTATTAAATGTGTTCCGAGTTGGACACTTAGTGAATAATCCGACAAGATCTATTGTCACGCTATTTTGATATATTGTACAATTATCATGTTCACTCCGAACAAACTTCATCTCGACTCAAATGGCTTTTTTGTTATTTTGACAATGCGTGTACCCATATTATATTATGAAACAAAGGAATACTCCTACATAGATCCATCTACATAATAAAATATATTATGTACTAGCTTTCCAGACAAACCTTGTCCGGTGATCGAACTTTGAATATTGATATCGAATTTAAAAGAATTATAAAAAAGACTTTTAACCAATATCATTCCGACTGATGCATCTGTTTTGAACCACATATTTTCCATCTGAATTCTGTCGATCGTACCAACTATCACACGACTGACAGTTTGTGTCAAATGACAATTTGATTTCAAAATTAGATTTATTCACGATTCGCCTTTTAATTTATAAAAATGCGCTTCTATGATTACAAATCAGAAAAAGCTTGAAAAAAATTCCATCAAAAATCTGCGCGCCAATCATTTTAATATCAATAAATGGTTGTCAGGTATACACAAATTGTACCTATATCTATAGAATTTTTCACAGAGGACGTTGCTGTGTCGAAATTTCCATACTTACTTTAATATCATATTTTATACTATTTTTCATCCATTTTTTCTTATTTATTCTGTTACTCGGAGCGGAGAAGAATCCAATAAACTAAAAATGATAAAAACCTGTTCAGCCTATCTCGAGTTATAACTGTTCGAACTAACCCGACTTTCTTTTACATCTTTAGATTTTTGATTAAATATTAAGAACTAAATATTTTTGTTGTTTTTTTTTCACATGTTGCTCGACCATTAAGAACTAAATATTATTTTTGTTAATCAAATTTAAATAAAAAAATGTGACCATGAAGGGCGTGCCCCTTCGAAACATGTCAGGTACAATAAATTTGTGGAATAGTTAAAAAGTTTTATATTTAAATTTGATTATTTAAATTACTTCCACCAAGAAAAATGCATGTTCAACAACTTATAAATTTTATTATTTTTGTTGATTATTTTCCGTTTTATTGCTCAACCGTTATAGTATAGAAGTGTCGAAAATAAATATGGAAAATATTAGGCGTTTATTTATGGTTCGAAACAATTTTCAGATTAAATTTACAAGATAGATAGTTTGAGATGGCTATACTGACACCTTTGTATAGAAAAGTGTTACTTAATGTATTATTTATTTATATATAACGCCTTTGTTTCAGAAAGCTATTTGCCTATTGCAGAAAAAAAAGATTACGTTAGTACCTCAAAAACTGGTGTCTCTTGCTTGACCATTAGTGTCAGGTTTGAGGAAAAAATACATAAAATATAATATATCAATCAATCAATACTCCCTTTTTTACATTGAAAAATATAAAAAATGCATAACACAATACGGTATTTGGATAGCCCAAAAAGTGCTTTATAAGAGTTTTTTTACTTCATAAAAAGGGAGCACCTTAATTCAGGATTTTCAAATAATATGTAGACAGCTTGTAGATACCTACTCATAAAGTAAAAAAAAAAAACATAATCTTTTTTCAATCTTATAATTCAACTTTCGTCCTAAGTCGAGACAATAATATGAACACTTGACCCATATTTAAATAGTGATTAATTTCAAACAATTCCAAGAATGACGACCCTCTTTTGTATTCTTGTGGTGACGGAGGAACGAATTGGATGGAACCAAAAATATGTACTTCAAAACCCGCTTTCTTAAAAATTGAAATCTAACAGGGCTGCTACAAACAAATAAATTCTTATACGTGAGCTACAGCTATAAAGCTAATAGTTGGCATGTTTTTTTTAATGAATCTAGACTGACTCACGGTGAAACAAAAAACAACCTTAATATCTTTAAAAGAAAATCAAACCAAAAAAAAATAAAGTTTGAGTGAGGAAGGAAAGTCGGCAACTGCCCGCTAGTAGGTAAACATTAAATAAGAACTTCATTCTTGTTGTACATATATCCTTTGCTGTTTTCAAGAGATCACGTGGGGATAGTACTATCATATGGGGTTATTGCACGATGATAATAAACGCTTATTAGTCGCTTTATACCTACTGTTTTAATGATATTATATCACCGTAAAACTATACCTAATGCATATCTTCTTACTGGAAACATATTATAAGATATCTTTAAAAGAACTTCGCAGTGAAAAAGTGATTTTCCAGTAGTCGAGCTGAAGCTTTAGGCAAACGAAACAAAATTGCTGTTTTGGTTTAATTTCACCAACATCCAAATTTATATCTTCTTTATCTTTATCTTCTTTATCTTTATTTTATCCCCCATAGACCCCTTACGAGGCACTCGGGTTCATTAAAATATGAATTACAATTTTTACATGTTACAATGCATTACAAGCAATAACACAATATCAAAGCAAAACAATAAATAATACGAAAATCGATGTCAATGGGGTGTAAAGGGTCCCATTGGCATCTCGTCAATGTGCAAAACTAGGATCATTTTGTTTATTATAATGGGAAATATTTTAGTTAGTTGCAGTAGCGACAAGAGCAAAGTCAATAGGAATTATGAAAATGTTAATTTATTAAATGTCACAGACAACACATCGATAAGAGGTTAAGTTACTAACATGTCATTAATAGAATAAAAAGCTTTCTCGACAAGATACTTTTTAACCTCTCTCTGAAAACGTACATTGTCAACAAATTTAAGGTTTGACGGGAGGTGGTTATATAATTTCACGCTCATACATACGAAGCTCTTTGATAATTTTGTCAGTCTATGACCTATAGGCCTCAGTAGGGTTTTGTTACGGGTATCATAATCGTGGAATTTCGAGCTTTGGGGAGTATTTGACAAGTTTTTTTTTGCGTACTTTAAACATTCAAGTATGAATATACCTGGTAGAGTCAAAATACGTTGTTCCTTAAACACGTCCCTACATGACTCTCTGGGGCTCATGCTCAACAGAGTTCGGACAGCACGTTTTTGTAAAATAAAAACTCTCAGTGCACCGGATCCCATGCCCCAGAACATCACCCCATATGACATGACAGAGTGGAAATATGCGTAATATACCGATTTTGCTGTATCCGTTCCACAAATGTCCTTAATTTTTTTAATAGCATAGATTGCGGAATTTAGTTTCTTACACAATTCATCTATATGAGGATTCCATTGCAGACCCTTATCTACTGTGATGCCCAGGAACCTGCAATTATCAACCAGGTCGATACCCTTTTCCATCAGTGCTACCGCAATCGGATCAGTTCCATCAGATCTTCTCAGAGAGAAGTTAACAGCATTTGTTTTCGTCATATTAAGCACCAGAGAATTATCACCAAACCAAGATTCCAAATTAGATATGGTGTCAATAGTATTTTTTACTGATAAATTGTTATTTTTTCCACCCTTTAAAATTAAAGAGGTATCGTCAGCAAACATAATGATCTCAGAGTTAGTGTTAGTAATGCTAGGCAAGTCATTAACGTAGATGATAAATAATAGTGGACCAAGAATGGATCCCTGAGGAACTCCACTTTTAATCACAGCTGATTCAGACCTAGTACCATCGATTTCAACACACTGTTGACGATCTTTCAAATAAGATCTGAAAAAGCTGCTTTCTTCATTCTTAATACCATAATATTCAAGTTTCTTTATTAAAGTGACATGGTTTACACAATCGAAAGCCTTGGACAAGTCACAAAAAATGCCATAAGCACTCTGTTTATCATCCAAGGCTTTTAAGATAGTATCCAGTAAAAGGGCGATACTATCTAATGTACTTTTTCCTTTTTGGAAACCAGATTGTGCTACATTTATGAGTTTATTATTATCCAGATACACTTTTAACTGGTCGAAAACAATCCTTTCAATAATTTTACTTAAAGCTGGCAATATAGAGATTGGCCTATAATTACCAGCTTCAAGTCTGTCACCTTTTTTAAAAATTGGCAAGACCTTAGCAAACTTTTGACTGTCAGGGAATATCCCATTTGTAAGGCAAATATTAATAATATAAGTTAGCAGGGGTGATAAATAATCTATTATTTCTTTTAACAGTCTTGTTGAAATGTGCCATAGGTCGGTGGTATTTTTAGATTTCAATTGTTTGCATGCCATTATGACATCATTATTTGTAATTTTTTTAAATTTAAAATTTGTTTTCAAAGTTGGATGGGTGTTAGTAATATGATTTAAGGCATTGTCAACAGATGGTTCAAGGGAATTTGTCAGTGTGTTAGCTATATTTACAAAATAGTTGTTAAAAAAGTTAGCTGTATCTAATGAGGTCAAATTGTTAGTTTCTCTAAGACTAATTTTCTTGTTGTAGAAACAATTGTCACTTACAACTCTCCCAGTTTCCTGTTTAATAATATCCCAGGTAGTTTTTATCGGGTTATTAGAGTTTAATATTTGGTCACATAAAAATTTTCGTTTGGCCTCTTTACAGACTTTTTTGAAGACAGCGCTATAACACCTTGCATAAGTGTGGACTGCTTCAGAATCATCGTAATTTTTTCTACTATACAGTTCGAAGAGTTTCTCCCGTGAAATTTTTATGCCTTTGGTGGCCCATGATTGAAATGATTGCCTTGGTTTGGATTTTATTCTTTTTAATGGGAGGTGATGTTCCAGTTCAATATGAAATGCGTTAAGCACATTCCTAATCGAGTCATTAACATCATTACCGTTAGTAAAGTTCTCTGGTTGTATCTGCGCGAGTGAAGACTTTAAGTCGTCTATTCCTTTTTGACTGAGTATTCTCTTATAAATTATCTTTTTTTTACAAATATTTTGTTTTTGAGAAGCAACTTCTACACTAATTGATTGACCATAATGATCCGATTTTACAAAGTTTATTAATTCAGTGTCATATACTTTAAGGTCAGTAAAAATGTTATCTATGCACGTCGAAGAGCTCTGAGTAACCCTTGTGGCAACAAAAATACTTCTGGTTAATAAAAAACTATGTAATAGATCTACTAGAAGGCAACTCTCATTTGAGGTATTGTCAAAGTTGATATTAAAGTCACCACACAAAGCTACATATTTATTGTTCTTGTCGCTTATCCTTGTCAAAATTTCATTTAAAATAAGTAAAAATTCTTTGAAATTCCCAGATGGGGGTCTGTAGATACATACAATTATAACATTCTTTAGTTCAACACAACTTAACTCACAAACTCCCTCCACAGAAGCGTCCACCACATCTTGTCTATTTTTCATTTTAATACCGTTCTTAACCAAAATTAATGTTCCGCCTCTGATTGTATTAATTCTATTAAAATAACTGAGTAAACTAAAATTAGGAACACTGTATTGCAAAACATCGCAGTCATTTAACCAAGTTTCACTTAAGCAAATTACGTCAACACTTGTCAATTCTCTTGAAGTACACAGCTCGTGAAGTTTTCCCCTCAATCCTTGAACGTTTTGATGAGCTATCCTGAGACCAGTTCCACCAAAAATCTGCTCCTTTGTCTCTCTCTTCTCCATAAAAAAGATGAATCATTTTTGTGCAAATTATGGGCTGTTTGTATCACAGGAATATTTTGTTTTATATTTAATCCTGATAGTTCAATTTCTCCTGTTTCCTGAAAAACTTGGTCACTGGACTTCCCATTTCGCCTAAACTTCATTCTGAACAGTAATTGTTCGGATAAAGGTATACACTCGTTGGTTTCTATAATATTTATTGTTTTAAACTTGTTAGTTATTCTGTAGAGTTCCAGATTGAAGTCATATATTTGTTGATTTTTTTTCACGCTATCGCCATATTTTAGGGACGCTATATAAAGAGCTAATTTTTTTTCAAGTGATATTTTTATAAATTCTTCAATGATTTCTTTCAAGGCCCGCTTGTCCCTAAGGTTTTCACTATTGGCAGCTATTACAGCTAGTACATCATTGCTGTTGCATTTTTGCA
The DNA here is from genome assembly GCA_963576905.1 of Mystacides longicornis. Lineage (NCBI taxonomy): Eukaryota > Metazoa > Arthropoda > Insecta > Trichoptera > Leptoceridae > Mystacides > Mystacides longicornis. Next base: position 22,517,314 of record OY756433.1, on the reverse strand, counting down.
TTGTATTGGTTACAATGTCCTTATAATTTATTAGTTTGTCATCAGGCCTGCACTCGCTACTGATTCTATAATTATTGTCATTGTTCAACATTTTTATCCCGAGTCCCCTCGCATACTCGTCGCCCACTATGTAAATCGTAGGTTTTTGAGTTCTCTTATTTGGTTTTTTGCAGTGATAATTCTTAGTTATATTAGTTTTGCCTCTCTTCTCGTCGATTGAATGACCACGATTCCCAACATAGTCTTTATACGCCTGTAGTTTCTCATAAACATCATCGTAATTCGATCGTAGAGCTTTATTGCAGTTATTCACATCGGCTAATTTAGAAGCAATAATTTTGCTGTTTTCCTGGTATTCCTTCAATTTCATTTCCCATCTTTCCGTGCTGTATTCCATTTCCTGTTTCATATTTTCTATTGTTTTATCCTTCTCTGATATGATGAGCTTTAAATCCCTGTTGCCTTTTTTAAATTTATTGAGACTTACTTCGTATTTTTGTAAATTTTTTATTTGTCTCTTTAAAATAGCTATCTCCTTGCACTTAATCTTAACCTCAGCCTGGCACTCCTGTAATTTAAGTATCACTCCATCTCTCTCTTTTTCTTCAGATTTATTTTTCACAATGTCTATAGGGTTCAGTTCATGGCTCAGGCTGTCATCCATTGAGCTATCCACCATAGTGATGTAAACATTTTTCCTGTCCTTTTGGCTTCTAGTTATAATTTGTGCCATTTTTATTCGCTCAAAATCAATAAATCATAATAAACACCTAAATTAACACTTCTATACAAGTATAGGTGTCAGTGTATTCGGCGGAACTTCAAGTCAACCGGTCCCGTCCAATGTAAGACAGGTCAACCCCGGGTAGATATTCCAAGTGAAAAAACGCTGACCCGTCCGGAAATCTAACCCGGAATCTCGTGATCTGAAGTCTACGCCCATACCGAGGTCGATGTATTTCGAGTCAAACTCGGAACTTGAAAAAGCGTTATAATCGGCATGGAGATACCAAAATGTTGACGGTTGCAGCCATTTTGTTAGATCTGTCTTAGGCAACTGACTAACTGTTCTTTGCCCCGATTTCGATAACAACGACGACGCCGATGACCCCTTTCATCAACGAATACCCAGAAGTTGGCTTCTTTTTTTGCACTGTCCAAAACAGATCTCCAATAACATTCAATCCATTCTCTCGTATGTTTTATAGCCGGGACATTTTGCTTGCGATTTTCGTATGACCTTATTTTTATTTATTTATTTTATTATATTTGCCCTTTTATTATTTAAAAAAATAAAGACAAATTAAGATTTATCATTCCAAATTAAACTAAAATAAATATTCTTTTGAAGTTTTTGATAACCCTGCTCAAATTGGTTTAGAAATTATAGAAAATCAGATTTGTTGACTCGTCTATAGGTCATAAAATCTCTCTCGATCATCGGGCGTTGATGAAAGGAAACGATTCCATTCATCCAACAGGTACAACGGAACAGGACAATGAGATCTTCCGGCGAAGATTTCATTATAAAATGGAGTGATTAGTCCACAATGGAGCCCATACCCTCGATTGTTTAGTGAAAATCTCAAACAGAATCACTCACAGATCAACGGCACACAGCCAACCGACCGACATTTCAAATAATAAAGATCATTCTCCCAATTTACTTCAATTTCTTTTCACAATACATTTTAATAAGATTCGGATCATAAGACAGTAAAGGAAAATAATACTAAATCGAGTTGGCTTTATGGCTCTTTTATGTAGATGTGGGCCGCCCCTTTTGCCCCCACGTGGGCAGCAATAAGAATAGGTGACTGCTTCTGACAGACTCGAACATCTCTCCTCTGTCTTCAAACGGAATTAAATTGAATTATAGTTTATACATAATATGAAAAGATTGCTTGTCACTGCCTCAGCTACTCATCAATGGGGAGAAATCATTTATGTACACTTGTTTATAATGATATTATAATATTAAAAGCTTACCTCCTCCCTTAATTCTTTACTCCATTGTTTTTATATAATGTGACGTTTTGTGTTTTTTTTTCAATCTGTAATACTTAAACAAAATGCTCAACATTGAATATGGGAATATCATAAGTCTAGAAATTTAGTTAGAATCTTGTCTCCTACTTCAAAATTTTTTCTTCCTGCTTACCTTGTTTATGCAGGCAGTCAAATTCATCAAAATCCCCGAAATTCTAAACTATTGCGGAAAACGGCACAAATACGTAAATATTTGGGCAGTTTTATTTTTTTGACTTAATTTAATATGCGTAAATTTAAGATCATATGAAAACTTGTAGTTACTACGAGTATTTAATTATTTTTTGCCTATATTTGGGAAAAAGTGTTAAAAAATCTTTTGTATGCTTTAAAGTAAGTAAATCGAAATCTTTAAAGGATCTTTCGGTGGCGTTGAACAAGAAATTTTAAAATTAAACGTACAGATAGAAAATATTTAACGTGTAGCTCAATCTCCAGTAGATAATACATTATTGAGCGTCGACCAATTCACTTGAAAAAAAAAAGAAATTTACGCCATTCTTTTGGCAAAAAAAAAACTTTTAACGCGTAATAAATATTTATAATTCTCGTCAATTTAAGAAATTTTAATCAATATTGTCGTTGTTGTTGGTGTTTTTTTTTAATGACGGGCTTTTACGGTGAAGTAATTAATTTTTTTTTCATTTTAGGGGTTGTTATTTGGCAGTAATTCGATCTTTATAACGTTTTTAAGGGTGTCCATCAGTCGAACGTCAATATTAATTTAGAACAACAAAATAACAGCACCTTAATAATAATTACAATTCAATAATGTTTCTCTATAATCGAGTCTTAATTGCAAATTATTTTTTACACAAGTACTTAAAATGTTTTTTTTTTATCAATAAGCGGAGGAGGTCATAAACATTGCGAAAGATCGAGCGCAATGGAGAGCTCTTGTTGCCCCTGAGTGGGTTGTAAAAGAGAGAATTGATTGATTGATGAACTAGAGCTGGAATATTAGAACGTGAATACCGGCAACGGACGAGAAAACAATTAGGTTTATAATAAACAAACTTTCCCGACAGACATCCTGTAGTCCTTATTGTGAATATTGATTTCAAATTTGTAATATATACAAAAATTTGAAAAAAATATTACTGAAAACTGGAAAAATATCTGCGTACCAATACTTTTTTCGTTAATGGTCGTCAGATAAACAATTATTTTGTTGTTATAGAATTTTTCATAGATGGCGTTGGCGTGGCAGGAAATCCGTTCCATACTAACTTTAATGTCATATTATTTCCTATGTATTTTTCAAGTTATTAATAATTATTCTGTTATCAGCAGCGGAGAAGAATTCAATAAATTAAACATCGGAAGAATCTGTTCAGTCAAACTCGAGTTATAAGTGTTCGCACTAACCAGACTTTCTTTTATATCATAGAGATAGTAAAGTATACGTCTTCATAGTTTTTTTACACATTTTGATCGCATTCAATAGTGGGTAATTATATATCTTGTATATTAATACCGGTATAATTAAATTCGGTAGGTGTATATATATTATAATGTACATAGATATAGTTGTTTGTTTGTAATGGCATACAGGACGGTGGTGGCGCCCATCTTTGTCCGTTTAATAGAGGAGAGTCCTCCTGACGGACGGTCCAGGCGGCAGGTGCGTCTAAATACCGTGTGGGCTGCATAAATTGCTCTAATGCTACACACCCTGCCACTACACAGGACAAATTCTGAACCCCCACCCTCTCTTCTCATTGTTCTATAGATTATTTGTCGTTGGCATATCGACAATTGGTTGTATAGGTATATAGAACATCCTATTTTTCAGATAAAATAATTACGAGTGACACAATATTATGATAGTGGCTAGTGAACTACCAACAGGGAAAAGGCTGCTGTGAAGTCCTATAGATTTTTTTAAGCATCACTATTTAAATTATACTAAAAAATTGTAGCCCAAAAGACTATGCGAGTAGGTATATATTAGTTCTATGATATATACTCCCATAGTCTTTTGGGCTACAATTCACACATTATAAGAAGTGTGTATTTGTTAAAATGTCAAACAAAATAGGCTCTCAGGCTGACCAGGAGTAGAGAATTTAGGGGCAAGTCAAAAAAGGAATGGCAATAATATCAAAGAAGAAGGCACTATTATGATAAACGGTGTTCAGGAAAAAACCTGACATCAGAGTAATAATAATTTCCTTGGTCTTTTTCCCCTTCCATCTCCTTATTCCTATCCCTTATCCTTGGCCTTCATTCCCTTGCCTCCATACAAGTCTGCATGTAGTGTTACAATAGTTTTTTGTTGTTATTTGTTTATTACTTCTTACCTGCCTACTAGCTGTTTGCGTATATACCGAAATGGTGTTTTTGTTGACCATACAATTTGTGCAAATTATTTTTGCATCACCACTGTTTGTATATCTGTTCAGTTAAATAAAAATAAAATATATAAGTCCAGTTTATCTGCACGTCTAAAGAATGATTGAGAATATTCCATGCTCTGAAATTTCGTGCAAAGTGAGAGCAACAGCAGTACAGTCTGAGTTTTAGATGATTTCGAGATGATTGAATCTTCGGGAACTGATGTAGGATGAACAGAATTGAAGATTGGAAGAAGATGAGCGGCATGCTTGAGTTACTTGCATGCAGAAAGCACTAGATAGAATAACCTGAAAGCGGATAAAGATCCATGCCGGTCCACTTCTGGACGAAACAGAAGGTTTGAAGAAGAAGATTTATGAAAAGCAAGAGTGCAAAAATATTTTTTTTAATAAGAATAACCGTCTATATATATCCAACTATACAAATGAAACACAGCAAGCTATTTCAGCTCAGCTTTGACTAACGAGCTTAACCGTAACTTCCAACAAGCTCCAAACCCCTCCTGTAACTTCCAACAACAAGTCATAATCATATTTCACAATTAAACTCTTTTCGGATTTGTGAACACTGATTATTGCTTCGGACACACACACGGAGTAATTAAATTTAACTGAACAAGTTAAAATATTTTGACGGTTGTTTATTATATTTCATGTGGAGGTACCTACACAATTCCGATATTATTTTATGTGCTGGCAATAATTTTCAATTGGAATGATCAGATTGAGAAACAAACCAATAATTTCCAAGACCTGGTGAGGTCAAGCAATGGGTCGTAGGCAATAAATGGGCTCTATAAAATCTATTTGTAAAAAGTAGTATTCAGGAAATATTCAAATTTTGACACGTCCTGTTGAATCATTTTAAAGTGTAGTCATTAGAAGATTTTAATGGTAAATGAACTGAAAAATTCTTACAATGTTCGAAATTTAACGTCTTCATCTAAGTCACTGTATATAATTAATACTTACCTACAATTAATTGCCTGTTTTTACAACTGTCTTCGCTTAGATCAACCAAAATTTACAATATACAAACACATGGGTAAAAAAACAAAGTATCAACGAATTACTAATTTTTTCATATAAATAATGATAGTTTTATCGTTTAGTGGCGTATAACCTCTATTTTAAGTGGGTATTCTCCATACAAACATCTTTTCCATTCACTCTGACAGAAAGGAAAATAAATAATAATGATTGTTCATTAAAAGAAAAACTCCAAGAATGTTTTTAAAAGTTGAAAACCCCTGTTCGTAAATTCGCTTTTCCAAATCAATTTTCCCAAACACATTTACATCGATAATAATAATAATCAAGTAACATTGAAAATCTTTTACTGTTTTATGAAGTCAATTTGATTTATTTTTATTATCCATATTGCGATTTTTACAAAATAATAATATATTGATTGCCTAAAACGTTTATTTAAAAAAAAAAAAAAACATAAATCCAATTAATAACCGCAGAGTACGGGGTTGTCAGAGCAATTAAATTTAATAATTACCTATATTTTGTCTCTCAAAAAAAAAAAAAATCAGAATAAAATTTATATAATATCGCATATGCATTGAGCATCATTGTAAAACGAAACCAGACAAGAGACCAGACCAGAGAGACCTTCTGCACGAGCCCATACCAGAGAGACCTTCTGTTCGAGACCAGACGGAGGGAGTAGCATAGGAAAACCATGAAGACCAAGAAGATAATTTTCCGAGGGATGCCGAGATACATGGAGGGTTGTAGCATCACAGATGTATGATTGTTCCTGTGTATGAATTTGATCGTAATAAATTAAATTCGAAAAAAACTCTAATGTAGGTTCTTCAAAAATAACTTTTATCAAAAAACAAATTGAAAATATTCTAATTAAGTTTCGTAGGCCCAAGATATATTGTGATATGCGATTTAAATAATTTATCTATTATTTTTAGATATAAGTACCTACATAATTAGATTTAAATCAAAATAAATAATTATTTAAATAGTAATGGGAGAGTAATAAATAAATATTTCTACAGGAAGACGTATTTGGATAATATCATAATTATAAATGCAATAACTATAATTAATGACGCATTATAATTAATTTGAATTATTTAAGTAATTATTTATGATTATTATAAAGCATTTTGCCAAAACAAGGGCTCATATTCGATTGTTAATTCAACGACAAATGACCCATTCTGGTTTAATTTCCTAACATCGCATTTTGATTTATTTGCAATAGGTAATAAATAATACAATTTATTATTCAACACACACATTAACTTAGTTTTTAGATCAACTGAAGCCAAATATATTTTTTTTCTATTTTAAAACCAAGGACATGTGACGTGTGCATACTCCCTTCAGTAGACTCTTCAGAATTAATTACGGTTTCATCATCCAGTCAGATGGACTATTTTTGAAACTTTTGTTAATGGTTTAATAATCTACTAAGGCTTTAGTAAACAACACGCTGAGGACTGTCTCGGGAACATTAAGATCCACCCCGACATACTGGTTGCCCATTCTCAGTCATATTGCACCCCACGATATCCGAAGGCAAAATGCACTTGTACGGGAATACGATAAATTGTTGAAAACCCCTGAACTGCCGAGCGGACCAGACTTTGAATTCCTCTTAACCAGCAATAGACTAAGATCAAGAAACCCTCCATTGAAAACAGCCAAAAACCTTTGTGACTCTAACTTCAATAGCACAGACACATGGAAAGCCAGGTGGGAGGAGGCTTCGGACCCGGTAAATCACTGCCTGCCCTGCATAACAACGAAACCGCCTGGATTCGACCAGCCACGTAAACTCTGGTCCGCATTGAACAGGATCCGAACAGGGCATGGCAGATGTGCCGATTTTCTCCACAAGTGTGGATGGCTGGATTCCCCTGGTTGCGACTGCGGAGCGGAAAAGCAAACCATGCAACATATCACAACCGAATGCGACCTCAGATCATACGCGGGGAATTTCAGGGATTTCCTCTTGCTGACTGACACAGCAACTGAATACATTTTAAATATTGACCTTAACTTTTGACAATCAGATATCTGTGCTATTATTAATGTTTTATGTCTAGATTATAAGATGTGTTGTAAAAGAGAAGCCATACGATAAATAAATAAATAAGGCTTTAGTATGTAACAAATAATTGAAATGTACCTAAAGTTATGTAAAATCACTGCAGTAGACTAGACTCTTTATAATTAATAATGGTTTTATCATCCAGTCTGATGGACTATTTTTGAAACTTTTGTTAATGGTTTAATAATCTACTAAGGCTTTAGTATGTAACAAATAATTGAAATGTACCTAAAGTTATGTAAAATCACTGCAGTAGACTAGACTCTTTATAATTAATAATGGTTTTATCATCCAGTCTGATGGACTATTTTTGAAACTTTTGTTAATGGTTTAATAATCTACTAAGGCTTTAGTATGTAACAAATAATTGAAATGTACCTAAAGTTATGTAAAATCACTGCAGTAGACTAGACTCTTCATAATTAACTAGAGGTCCGCCCCAGCTTCGCACGGGTAGATAGATACTTAAAAATAATTTAGTTTTCATACAGATTATAATACAGAAAATAAAAATTAAAAGTGGAAATAATTGAATTATACGGTATTTCGTTCACTACAAAATAAATTTAATTAAACAACACGTGGTAATTATGCTGTTAAAATGTAGCTTATATGACACGTTCGTAGATTTACTATAGCACCGCCATCTATTGATTACTTACTCAACCCAGTCGAAAGGTATCGACATCTGTTAGAATCATTTGGAGTTAACAGATAATTGTGACTGTCAAATAATAACAGACAAATAATTAGCAATAAATTAAAATTGCGACTATAATTTGAGATTTAAACTATCCTATCTCTCAAGTTGGATCGAACTGCACATGGTGTGCGAATTTTATTATAATCGGTTAAGTGGTTTAGGAGTCCATTGAGGACAAACATCGTGACACGAGATTTATATATATTAAGATTTTAATAAGGAGTAATACCAAGATACCATAAAGAGCCTTTTCTAGAGGTGACATTTTATTGATTTTTTTAAAATAAAAAAAACACTTATTGTGGCATAACTATAATAGTTAGACATATGCTGTCGCGATACTTTTTGTAAATAATGATGTCTTCTACAAAATTGTGGTACATTGTTTTATTCTATCATCATTAGTTTTCACAGCGTTCGCGATAAATAGAATATTTTAGGTAAATTTTTTACACCTTGGGTTACATTATTGAAGTTTTCGTAGGTTACCCAAGGTTTTATTGAGATTTAAACTATCCTATCTCTCAAGTTGGATCGAACTGCACATGGTGTGCGAATTTTACTATAATCGATTAAGTGGTTTAGGAGTCCATTGAGGACAAACATTGTGACACGAGATTTATATATATTAAGATAACGGTTTTATCATCCAGTCTGATGGACTATTTCTGTAGCTTTTTTTAATGGTTTAAACATCTTTTTTAGCTCTTTAAAATACTTACATACACATAAAGTCAACACTTAGTCTGTTTTAGTACATAACAAACAATCAAAATGTACCTAAACGTATGCATACCAAGTGCAGTTTTCTCTTCAGATTCTGCAGATTTAATAACGGTTTCATTATAATTCTGATGGACTATTTTTTTAATATTTGTTAATGGTTTAATCATCTATTTATGGCTTGTTAAAATACATATTATGTCATGAAAAGTCTTTTAGTAGTAAATAACAAAACAATCCAAATGTACCTACATACAAAATAAACTTCATAGAGTTATCTTAATTCGCGGATAAGCAAGATGAATTCTAAGTGTTTCAAAACTTCGTCAGACAATCATAATCCCGATGTCTAAACTCCTAGACAGTGGATAGGTATTTTCCTGTAGCAGGGTTTAGGTGTTAGGTGCTGGTAGCTGGGACTTAGACACCAGCGCTTACCTACGTGAGTTATAAAATTATTAATTCAGTGTATGTAGAGCAGAAGTCCTTTAGTTTTAGACCACGCGCTCTTTGTCGGCTATAAATATTATCAAAGTGTCGTGCATGTTTTGCACTCGCCAATAATATATTATTATTTCACTAAGGTGGGATAGTGCCACCAAGTTTGGAAGCGTAAGAATAACGAAACGTCGAAATAACGCATATTAAAAAAAATAATAATGAGAAAATCGGGTAAACAGCGAAAGCATATGATATGACATTTTTTCTTTCCGTGACTTTCTTCAAATTTTTATTTTTACCTATGTGATTTTTTTTTGCTCCAAGGCATTGCTCAGCCAACCCGATGGAAGACGCGTCATAGACAGACCAATAAAGACCTGAAAAAATAGCTGGGAATTGTCGGCAATATTTGCCCTAGCCATAATAGCAGACTCGGACAAATCGCAACTTGGCTTTCTTTTGTGCCCCCTGAAGCAGACCACCTATTTTGAAATTTGAAATATGGGTAAGTACATAATATAATGTTCAATTGCAGTAATATTGACCACGACATTTAAATTTCATCCTACAAGCCAAAACAAATACGTAATCAATCAGCTGTCATAAATAATGGATTCCCGGACAACTTCTACAGTCGCTGTCATTTCTTGATTGAATTTGAAATATTTCAAAAAAACAGCGTAAGTTTCATTCGATCGATGTCTTTTTCCAACCCTAGACGCTGTATATCATGCACGCTCCCTGTACAACGTTTAAATTGGTTCTCTAAATCATATTTAGCAGTCATTATCGTCCGCTGAGTGCGGCGCACTTCCACGGCGCAAGACCTGGCATTATTTCACACTGGCTCGCCTCTGTCTGTGCCTCCGTTTAAAATATTACAAACGCACTCGGCAATAGCAATAACCCCTACAAGGTTGCTGAATGGTTTTTAACCCCTGCAGTCAAATATTAGTGCATCAACATTGAGGCCAATGAGATTTTCCATGGCTTTCCATATGTACCTACATTAAATATTTCAGATGCACATACAAATTATCGATATTGACGTCATTGAAATTGATCGGCAACATTCGAGCATGGCGGAATAAACTTGCATGGGTTCATGGTGTAGAAGTCCGCTGGTTCTGGACATTGGATATTTCCCGTTGTCAGATGCAGGTTTTTAACCGTGATACATACAATGAAGAGTAATTCCGCTGCAATCAATTAGCAGGGGGTGTTGCGATCTATTTGTAAAATTAAGTAAGACTTTAAATTTTAAGAGACATCTGATAAACGCTTTGAGAAATTATATCAAGCTACCTGTCGAGTACCTTGTTAACCCTAATTATTGTGGAAAAGTGTAAAACATATCCTTGTTCCTTATTTATATTTTTCTAAATACCCGGTCCAATCTAATTCGATGCAGAATGCTAGTCCAAGGTGAAACCACAGAATGAAAACCACTGAAAACCTCATGAAAACCTGATCGGGAATCAAATCTATAGAAATGAACCTGTTGCCTAAGAAATTTAGGCTACAGAGGTCGATACTGTTAAAAGTTAAATATTTTCACTTTACTACAGTTTTGGAAAATAATCAATATCAAACGATCAGAAGGCGCGGAATCAGTTCAACGTCGCCATAGGGTAAGAACACGTAGAAAGCCGATTCCGATTCGCGCCGACCGGATCATAGATTGTTGTCTATGGTTTCAATATATTTAAATGGCCATGCCGGAAAGCGGGTTCCTGCTTTTTCTGTGGGTATCCCCGTTCAAATGCATAGTAACATTTTTTGCGAAGGTCGGCGCGGATCGGAATCGGCTTTCTACGTGTTCTTACCCATAGGTACTAATGGTGGACTACCTAGTGTTAGTGATAATAATGAAGCGCAGCTTTGAATTTTATTCGTGTTGAAATAGAGAAGTTTGTATGAAAACTGTAGTAAAATGGTGAACATTCATACCTTTTCGGAAAGCTCATTAATTGCTAAAGTTTTTCCTCTAGTTTGTACGCCAAGTATATTATACTTTTTTGGAGTAACTCCCTAAGAAAAATCGAAATTAAAAATGAAAAACAATGGCATTTGACCCCTGGTAAATGACAACAAATTATTCTCTAGTAGGTATAACCCCTGTTACGGAATGTATCGGATTAGCAGTCACCCTATATATACCTGTTATGTGCCATATATACTTTTTAAGGAGTAAAAAAATATTGAAGATTCTCATAATTTTATAACCGTGTTATTTTATCGTATTTTGTCTGATGAATGTTCTACATACGTCCCGTATATAATTCTGTCGTATGTGTTATTGATTCTATCACGCCGACAGTGTCACACCGCGGATGGACGGACGCACGTAACACAACATAATGACATCCTGAGGGAAGAACTTAACTGACAGTTGACCAGATTAATACAATACCCATGTTCCAACAATGTGATTTATGAAAATGTTATTATCTATGGATCTGTGTTGTCCTTTCTACGTATCAAAAGTGATACAAGTATGGCTGTGTTTGGATAGGATACAATGTCATATTATTACTAATTGCTTAAAACATAGATTGCTCCTAGATACAGATAAATACTTTCAGTAGACGGAAATAGTAGACCAAGGCATTTTTTTCTAGTTGATTTGCTCCGTCCAATCTGAGAAAAACCAACCACGGGTAAAATTTTCAAGTGAAAAGTACCTACTTACGCATTTTCACACCATCGGGAATCAAACCGGAAACTCTTGATCGGAAGTGAGCGTTAGTTTTTATACTCATCTCCCAGTGTTAGCTTCAGGGTAGGATATATTATGTGGATGGTAGCCCAGCGGTTACGACGCCGGCTTTCGTATTGTTTCGTGCGGAGGTCGTGGGTTCGATCCCAGGTGCCGACCATCTTCTCTCTTTCACGACACAAGCTATGTAGCTTACTGCGGAAGAGTCAAAGCGTGTATTTGTGTTCACTTTGAGTGAGCACAGATTCATTAAAAAAAATAAAAACGAGATAGGGGGAGGCGGGGCTTGTTGTTACAAAAATGAAAAATATTTTTTATCGGACGACTGTTTATTCACAGAAACACAATGATATTTATTATAAATTGTACACACTTTTGTCAACAACATGACATTTTTTATTAATCAAAATATAGGCCACAAAAAATATAAAAAAATTAATATTTGGAGGGTTTGTGTATTTACGTAGTGAAAGTTAATTATTATGAATTAAATAACACACAGTTGCACTTTCACAAAATTTATATTGAATCTCGAGCGCTTTCGTCCAACTCACGCAGACATTGGACGAAAGCGCTCGAGATTCAATATAAATTTTGTGAAAGTGCAACTGTGTGTTATTTAATTCATAAAAAAATTAAAACAAACATAAAAAAATTGTAACAAAGTTGTTACATGGTGGGGGCATATTGTTACCAATTAAAGTTAAAACCAAAAGTATACTTAACATTACTTAAAATTATAATATTATATATAAAATTGACCCCATATTGTCGAGCAGCATTTCGAAGAGATATTCCTTTTTCTTGACTTCACCGGCAGCCTTTATGTAAATTTCTTGCGAAATTTCCCCTCTTTGCGTTTTTTTCTTTTTTAACCATTTTTAACTGAATCTGAACAAGATAAACGATCACATTAGTTGTAAGTATGTAACTCTCTGAGAAACAATTCATCTATGTGGAGTACATTGTTACATGTCACAACTAGCCCCCGAGTTATGGTAACAACTAGCCCCATCGACACATTTTACATAAAAAGCACAATATTATTTAAACGGAATGCACAACGATTTAGATTAACATCCAGAAAATAAGGAGAAAAATAAATGATATGAAAAATATAAACACATATTTACTTACGTTTTATAGTGATTGGTAAAATGACTTGGAATATTTTCGATAAAAGTTACTTTGTAACACGCGAAACACAATTTTATTTATTAGATTTTTGCGACGCATGCGTTCTCGTTGACGTTTTGCTGGGCACTTCGTCCGGAACATTCACGCATGTCTGCCGAAAACACTTACTTAAAACATGCGCTATTCGTGATTTATCGATGATGTAACAATGTGCCCCCGTAACAACTTGCCCCGCTTCCCCCTACCTTCTTTTTTCGCTTGGAGCTTCTTGCATTTGTTTAATTCAGTCCTTCAATTGTTGATATGGGAAGTTATGTCATACTGTCCGCAAATCTTGGGGCCAATAAAATTGGGACCATAAACTATGACGACATAAGAGGAAAATAAAACAGTTACGTGCATCTCCTCATATTAAATTTATATGTTTATACTTGTATGTATATATTTTTAGATATATACCTACTTAGCTCTTTTCTAATATAATTGTATGTTTTTTAGGATTTTCTATTTTTTTGTCAAATTTTACTTTTTTGATATTTTGTTTTTACTGGGTTCGCTGGCAGATATCCTTCAGGATAAGCCCGCCCTTTCGGCTGTCCAAATGTTTCTGTTTGTCACCACATAGTATTTAAGCAATAAAGTTTTATTTATTTATTTATTTAATGACTTATTGTCATCCCTGTCGTCCGATAGGTTTTGCTGCTAGAAAAAATAATATTTGATTGTTTTGAGGAAGGTACGAGATTAACTGTTAAGAGAGCGCAAACATTAACATGGCAGTATAAATAAATCTCATAGATTATATCCGAGAACAACACTTCTGTTTTCGATCTGCGCTGTAGCCGATATATTTAAAGTGTTGTCGGGCTAGGTTTAGATACATATAAGCGTGCTAACTAACAAAGTACAGTACTAGGTTAGATATTAGCTTGCTAACTAACAAAGTATGGAGACAGGTTCGCACAGCCGCGATAATAACTGGCGAAATATCACTGCCGTTACTGTCATCGGCTAAAATGAGGCAGTATTTCAGAAAACAAGCGGCGGCAGCTCGACACAATCACTATATTCAGCTTGTTACACCAACCACTCAGAAGTTCAAGCGAAACCCTTCATCAATACCTTCAAGCACTTTTTTTAACATCAAATTTTTTTTTGTCGAGTTTCAAGTTCAGAGCTTCGAGACAGATATTAATTTGACATGATATCCTATAATATTAGACGGAAGAAAAGTATAGTCACAGCTGCAAATTTGAAAGCATTTTTTTTCTACCAGCCATTTGATACAAAAATGCAGGAATCGAATTAGCAAACTAACTAATATTCCGTTTGAGTGATTTTACACTAGATGTCTTGAGATCCATAATTGCGAAGTTTTTTTTTTTCGATTTTTTTTATTTAGTTCGGCCGATGCTCGATTTTAGAACAGAGTTACCAAAAAATATAAATAGTTTTAATAAACTTAAAACAAAATTATGATAAATACAGAATCTTTAATATTATTTTTTTTATTTTTCTAAATTTAATCAATTTTAAAATGTATCTACCTATAGGTTGTGTAATCAATGATGGAACATGATATGAACCGGGAAACAAACCTATAGCCTGTTGTACGCAAGTTAGTGACTGATCCGCTAGACGATAGGCATAACAAATGGATAATTTTTAAAGATTTTTGGAAATTTTACGTACCTCAATTCATACTCAGGTAATATATCTTTGTATTGAATAATAAATTACTTATTTTGTGAAGACAATCGCTTCAATTTACCAGATAGGTTCGATTCACTCACCGTTACATCAAACGATGGCTCATCCACAGTAACGGTTGGTGTGAATGACGAAGTCACCTACAAATTATGTGAACCTCCCCCAAACCCGAAGAGTAGGTATCTGCTATTAAACTACCCAGTAGTGTGACTAGGTATTGCAGCGTATCTACCTGCCTACAAACTATTACAATTCATAGCATAATTCTATGGAACAAAAGCATACACAGTCACTGACTATATTATTAGGACCACATAAATTTCAACATTCATGAATTTGAAACCAAAGTCTTGAGGTCAAAAATTATTATTAATTATTACGGAACCACTTAAAGGTCGTGGGTTCGACTTAATCCGATGCAGGAAATTTCCACTTCACGACAAAAGGTTTTGCTAGATGTGATATATGTGTCGAAAGTTTTATTTGTGTTCACTTTAAGTGAGCCCGTATTAATTAAAAAAAAACATGCATGGCTCTCTCTTTTTTTTAACATTCATTAGAAATAACACAAAAAATAAACAAAACAATTTCCTGGTCTCATAAATGTATTACTTTTTTAAAAAAAATGCGATCAAAACTCCAGAAAGTTTAAGAAATAAATATTTTGAATGGAAATTGAAATTTTATTTTAAATATTTTTCTTCATCTATCAGTTTCTGATGGAGAATCTTCGAGTTGAAAACCACTCGAAAAAATACTTTCATATTATGTTGCGCTTTTTTGATGAAAAATTCAATCAAAACTCCCTTTAAGACCTATGAAGGTGCTAAGGGAGGCAACGAGAGCTCTCCACTGTACTCCATCCTGCGCTGTTGCGATTACCTCCATCTTCACGATGTCCAAAAATACTTCAGCTTTGCTTCGAAGGAATGGAACATGGTGTGAGAGAGTCTATTTGTCTTTGGGACCCTGTTAGAAGGAAAAACAATTCTCTTCTTAATGTCATACGGTATCCTTAGTACCTACACTTTCACGCCAATTCGGAGGCACTTCTTTTCACTCACATACAGGAGAATGGGCGACACACGTATCAAACATTTTACATTTCGTCTCGTAACGAAATGATTGTAGGTACATATTATAATATACCGTCAAAATGATAAAATATACAATAAAACAGGTCTATGTACGTCGAACGATCCTTTATTGATTAGGTGCCAATATTTAAATTAACATAATACACTAATATTATAAATCTGAAAACATCCCTAGCTCCATAGTATCATTGTGTGGGTGCGGTATTATTGGTATAGGGTGTGTTAGATTAGGTTCGCGTCCACACTACCCAACATGTTTATCACACACCCCGTATACCAGCGTCCGGCTAAATCACCCTACAAAATTATGACCGAAATAAAATTTTACACCTATCATCTCTTGCGCATTATGTGAAAATCACAGCCAGCTCCGATGTATGAGAGTCCATAATTTAGATACCGCCTGATAGCTTCCCTCGTTGTAGGGAGCAAATAAATTGAGGAAATTTTAACTGATGTGAGCGAGTACCTACAGTTTTTTGGGATTTGAGAAAAAAAATTACTTGCGTGCTATTTCATCATTTATTTATTTATTTTATTTATTTCTCATGGCACAACAATCATGAGAGACTTAGCATATTATGAAGATACCTTACTTTCTACGCTAAAAACAAGTATAGCCTCTTTTATGAGTGCATCTCGCCAGTCTATTTTTACAGATCTCTTCAATGGCCGAGAGGCTTGGGCAGAGGGCATACTTGCTGGCTCCGTAATATAAGATTGATTGGACTGGAGTAAAATCATTCGAAGGAATTTCAACAGTTGCCTAAGACAAGGAAATCTACTCTCGGGTGATAGTCAGCTTTGGTGGACCTAACATGACACATGAAAAAGAAGAATCTTCAACAGGGAAAACTTCTTGAGAAGAAATTCTTGCGATAAATGTTTGGAATCAGCTAGAATCACAATGTTGCAAATAAAATCGTATGCACCAGAAGAGTGTATCGGTCAATAATTCATCAATCATCCAGAATCGCAGATCAAGCTGGCTTGGTCATGTGTTCCATATTCTTTCCGAGAATAAGCAAACCTTTTGTGCAAGCCCGATGGAAAAAGTAACTAAAATTTACCAACAACTGTGGGCACACTCTTAGGACCTAAAAAAGGCTGACTTATTTTGGGATGCTACATAAAAAAACGAAATAAACTAAGTACGAATAGCTTCTGAATTAAGATATAAAAAAACCTTTTAGTTTTTGTCGCAACAATATCGATAAATGTAGCTTGTTATAAGGAAGAAGAAAAAAAGAAACAGTAAGATGGAAAAATGAAGAAAAAAGAAAAGCGGAATTGTCGAAAGGAAAATAACGAAATAAGTGTAAAATGTAATATGATAGTTTGACGTATCCCGACAATGATTAGCTTCGAAGTGTGAAAGGTCCGAATAATAATATATATGAAGTTAGCATCGCGATTACACGCTCTGATATAATATTATGAAGCCGTGCGCCGGGCGGAGGGGGCTTAGGAGCAATGATGTAGGGCGGATTGATGGCTATTTGGGCGGATTGTTTCCATATCGACGGACGGCAGAGGCCATTTCAGTTCGGACATAATCATTTGCTGTTTATTGAAGGATTTGCCGCTGGTTCGATTTGAACGGCATGGGTGGGTGTACTTTATATATATGTGGCCTTATTAATATTATCCAGGCACCAATGGGGCCAAATGTCATCCAAGCAGAGGATAATACCAAATACTAGACTGAATGACAGTAGAAATGTGCCGATTACGTTACATAATCAAAGGCTAACACTATATCAAGGGGTATTTTTCTGCTCGATTTTTGTTATAACGGATTTGTCAGAAGGTAATTGAACAACCTTGCCAATACAATTATTGCCTCACTTTTTACTCTCTTCTACATGTACATATCGTTTTCAAATAATATTTTTTTCATGTCATTATTTATTTCATACAGTTATATAAAAAACAAATCCAAAACAAAAGGATCCCCCAAGTCCACTTAATGATTTAAATAACTTTTTCCTATATTTCAAGTTTTTTTTTTATTATGGTACCTACTAGCTTTTCCGACAGACATTGTCCTGTGGCTTTAACTCGAGGCGGCCCGTTCACATGTGCATCATGTGCACTGCGCCCCCAGAAAAAAATACCCAATTAATTCGATTGAGTTAAACCAATAAAATAATAACATTAAAATATTTTCAAAACATCCATATTTTATTCGTATTCATAGTTCAGGCGGGAACAATGCGAGAATAAATGCGCGCGCTCTCATTCTACCTCGCCTATGAAGTGCCGATACTGCGTGTGCACATTATTAGTGCCTGATACTTTTGTTGACTCTATGAAAATTGGAGTAAGTGGGATGGGCTACTGTTATAGCGGCAATTACGTTTGCGAGAATGAGAGGGGACTACCATCATGTGTAGTAAACAATAATTTTGTTGTTATGGCATCGCAGCAAATACGTTCCATACTAACTTTAATATTATATGTATTTTATATTATTTCTTATCGATTTTTATAAACTTTTTATTAGTTATTCTGTTATCCGGAGCGGAGAAGAATCCATTTAATCTAAAATCGGAAGAATCTGTTCAGCCGATCTCGAGTTATAAGTGTTAGCACTAACCCGAGTTTCATTTATATTACAAGATTTACTAAAAAAAATGGTTTTCTTCATGGTAGGCAACTGCTTTCACCTTCCAGGAAACATCGACTTTCTTAACTCTTCTGTTGTTCGAATCGCTGTACATTGTAATCAATCAAGTACACTGGTCAAGTGTTAAGCGATGTAGATAAGAATAAAAGTATTTCAAGCAGATGCTGACCCGATCAACCGATCGGATAATAGTAATATTGTGTTTCTTGCTAACCCCCTTATGCAATCTAGGCATTGAACAACGAACATTCTTGTAAAAATTACAGAAAAAATATTTACAGACGATCTTTAGGTGCACACAGACGACCGGCTTCTAGTTCATTTATGTTTCATAACACAAGACCCCTATCTCCGCTAGAGAAACGGTATTAGGTACATCCCAAAGTCGATGGTGAAGTTTACCTTTTTTCGGATGAAGAGAATTACGGAGCACAGGATAGTTTCCTACCAAATGAAGTTTTCTGGTCGGATTAAAATAAAAAGTAACCGAATTTATAGGCGATACCTTCAGAAATCTTCAAAGTTGTAGGGCAAGGACGAGTTTTATCGAATGCTAATTACCTACACGCCAATACTCGCATGCACATATAATGTTCTAACATCGTTCGATCATTTTGTATGGAGTTTTTATCGAAACTCTCTTGATGATCGTTTTGATATTCAAAGTCATTTCCTGCGATCATTTAGATAAACATTTTTATTCCACTGTCTAGAAGCATTTATTGAATTCGTCAAACTTTTTTTGCTATACTTCACCATCGAAATCGTTATTACCTTTCTGTTATATCAAAAAATGCTTCAAAGGAGTTTCCCGGTTAACTGAAACAGTTTGGCTAGTACGAGTTTTATCGAAAGCTAAATGCACGCAAATAAGCGCTTATTAGCATGCAATTTGTGTTCTAAAATCAAACGATCAAATCATTCGATCATTTTAGTATGAAAATTTTTCGAAACTCTTTCGATGATCGTTTTGATATTCGATCTTCGAAAACTTATACTAGGGCTACAGGGATTAAAGAAAATCGTTTTAGAGACGATTGAAAGAATTTAAGGAGAGCCGATCTCGGAATCCTAGTGGCATAGGCGGCAACTTCAGATCAAGAGGTAACGGTTCGATTCCCGGTCGTTTAAGAAATTTTCAATGTGTTTTCTACTAATGAAAGAAATGTCAAGTCTGGGTTATATTATAATATTATATTATGGTCGACCATTGCATTTCGTTTTGTAATGACCACTTTTTCAGGTTATACGGTAATTTGGTTTTTTTCGATTTACGCAAAAATAGAGTTTTTTAATTCATAATACACGAAAAAATACAACAAAAATAAACCAGCAACTTTGCCAACATTACTTTTTTTGAAAGATTAGCTCAACTGAGAAAATCGTGGATCAATCATATCTTCGAAAACCTCATGTCAGAAACAACAGAAGAAAGCTGTAAATAAAATGATATGTTGGGAGCAAAAGTGAAGCAATTATTGTTTCTGGATATCAAAGAATACCATACAATAGCAAAAACCAAAGTGTGTACTGTGTATCCTGGAAGTAGCAGCGAAATTTCTTTGCTTTTATTTCCTATCTTCTGACGATAGCACCAAGGAGTAGCCGATGTCAAATGATCAACAATGAAAGTCCGTTTTCTTTACGAGACTTAATGTGATTTTTTATGAGTAGGAACCCTGTAAGCTAAGGGCTATCGGAATTTTAAAATTATTCCAAATTTGAAAATTCCGGCAGAACAGTTCGTTCGAAAAAAAAAGAAACCTTTTGTTTTTGACTCACCCCGACTGACAATTTACTGTCCCGAATAAAATTGCCAATACTTTGCATAGGGGTGCACGAGACCCGGACTGCGCGCTATCTGCATGCTGTAAGTTACGATCGCCCCATGGCGTTGAGAGAGGTTCGCCATACTTACTACTGGCGGATGTACAATAATGTACTGAGCTACGTAGAAATAGTTCGATTGTAACTCTTGTTTACAATAACGAGATTATGTCACTTTAATTGTGGCAATCAAAATACAACAGCGGACGCGAGATTTGCTGCCTATATAGGCGTGTGTGAAATATACGTAAATATTCTGTTTGGGGTGGATTCATTCAACTGTCATATTTTTTTAATATTTTCGAATGAAATGGAAAATAAAAAATATGCTGTATTATTACGTCTGTCTTCATTATAAGTAAGTGGGGTTACTAAAGCAATCGATTCAATTTATAAAATTGAATAATCACCTTGATGAATTACTCATGAAAATAAAAATTTAAAGGCACATAGAATAGAAGGCCTACGAAATGTTTGCCTTGAAAAAAAAAACCGAGATGACTTAAATTTTTCGCATCTTTGAATCCTTTAATCACCATTTTAGTTTTATTGCATATTGTTACAAAGTTTAGTTTGTACATAAAATATAGATCCTTTATCTATACTTAGTTGATTTTTTGCGTACATCTTGAAGGAAGATCTTGTCAGCTGAAAGAATGGCCCAGAATTTGTATTGGTAGGTAGCTACTAAAGGGCAAGGTACTGAACTAGCTGGGGCATTCTTAGAAGGTGCAAACTCGAACCTTCATATTATTATATTTCAAAAATATATATATATAAAAAACACTTCAAAAAACCAAATGTGAAACAAGTAGGTACCTTCATTACACTTTGTTTTAAATTTTTTCGTACCCACTATATAGTGTAAAAATGTAAAGGTATACAACAGAGGCGCAACACGTTCGAATATTTCAAAATTTGTAGACTATTAAATTGTGCTGTATACATGTGATTTATAAAATTGAATAAACTATTGGCGAAATTGTCCATTCGACTGATACGGCGGAATTGGAACCTAGATTCGATTCTGTTTTTAAAATAAATAAAAAAAATATAAATTGTGAATACAGAGCCGTCTGGTATTATGTGGCTTTATTTATTTTAGTGCTGTGGCCGCGGGCGAATTTCTCCGTTGATATGTTTATTCGTGTTAACTGACAAAACTTTTGTTTAACTCTGCGGTTTCGTCCCATGGTCAATGGTTAAAAAAAAACAATAGTAAAAATACTATCGCTGTTAAATTATTGTCGTTTTTGTGTTTTAACGTTTGATTTCGGGTAAAAACGTGTTAATAATAATGGGTTTAAGTTGAATAAATTTGGTGTTATTTGGTGGTCGAAAATTAACGTTTAACGCCATTTTAGCAATATAAAAACGCTAAATTCGTTTGATAATTGACGCGTAACAACTGTTTTTGGTTTACATAATATAACAGCCGCATTAATAATTTTGAACTTAATTGAAATATTTTATATTCATTGATTAAGTGGGTATACTTGCCACATACCTATTGTAATGCAGGGCTTCTTAATTTTTTTACTATCGTTTCATAGTTTGTTCCTCTAGAACGCAATCCCTTGGTCTTGCGATTTTTCATAACTTTGTCACTTGGAAGCTTTTTTCTCACCTATACTCTTAGTTTGTTTGTTCAGGACGAGTTTAACTGAATAATCTGCAGTGTCTGTTCATGTGCCTTCAAATAAAGGACTCATGTTCTTAATTTATTTCTCTGGATGCAAAGCAGCTTTGCCATAACAATTTTACTCCTTGTCTACACGAGTTTTTTTTTTTGACCCCAAATATTGCCTTAAACTATCTTTTTGCTGGTTAGAGTTTTTTTTATTAAAATAATCTGTGCTTACTCAAAATGAACACAATAACACTCTTCGGCTCTTTCACAGTAAGCTACTTAACGCTTCTGTCGTGAAAGAGGAAGATGGTCGGCATCTGGGATCGAACCTACGACCTCCGCAGGAAACAGTGCGAAAGCCGGCGTCGTAACCGCTAGTCTACCAACCGGTTTATTTGAAATATTTATTGCTCGTTCTACTTCCATTGTTAACAACTTTTGCTGTAAGGAAGAAAAAATGGCAATCCACCAACCGAGATGTCGTCTCGTTACATAATGTTAGATAATCTGGAGATGTCGTAACCTTACCTTATGTTATATAATCTGGAGATGTCGTAACTTTACATAATGTTAGATAATCTGGAGATGTCGTAACCTTACCTTATGTTATATAATCTGGAGATGTCGTAACTTTACCTAATGTTAGATAATCTGGAGATGTAGTAACGTTACCTTATGTTATATAATCTGGAGATGTTGGAACTTTACATAATGTTAGATAATCTGGAGATGTCGTAACGTTACCTTATGTTATATAATCTGGAGATGTCGTAACTTTACATAATGTTAGATAATCTGGAGATGTCGTAACGTTACCTTATGTTATATAATCTGGAGATGTCGTAACTTTACATAATGTTAGATAATCTGGAGATGTCGTAACGTTACCTTATGTTATATAATCTGGAGATGTCGTAACTTTACATAATGTTAGATAATCTGGAGATGTCGTAACCTTACCTTATGTTATATAATCTGGAGATGTCGTCTCGTTACATAATGTTAGATATTTTGGAGATGTCGTAACGTTACCTAATGTTAGATAATCTGGAGATGTCATAACGTTACATAATGTTAGATAATCTGGAGATGTCGTAACCTTACCTTATGTTATATAATCTGGAGATGTCGTAACTTTACATAATGTTAGATAATCTGGAGATGTCGTAACCTTACCTTATGTTATATAATCTGGAGATGTCGTCTCGTTACATAATGTTAGATATTTTGGAGATGTCGTAACGTTACCTAATGTTAGATAATCTGGAGATGTCATAACGTTACCTAATGTTATATAATCTGGAGATGTCGTAACGTTACATAATGTTAGATAACCTGGAGATGACGTAACGTTACCTAATGTTATATAATCTGGAGGTGTCGTAACTTTACCTAATGTTAGATAATCTGGAGATGTCATAACGTTACCTTATGTTATATAATCTGGAGATGTCGTAACTTTACATAATGTTAGATAATCTGGAGATGTCGTAACCTTACCTTATGTTATATAATCTGGAGATGTCGTAACTTTACCTAATGTTAGATAATCTGGAGATGTCGTAACGTTACCTTATGTTATATAATCTGGAGATGTTGTAACTTTACATAGTGTTAGATAATCTGGAGATGTCGTAACGTTACCTTATGTTATATAATCTGGAGATGTCGTAACTTTACATAATGTTAGATAATCTGGAGATGTCGTAACGTTACCTTATGTTATATAATCTGGAGATGTCGTAACTTTACCTAATGTTAGATAATCTGGAGATGTCATAACGTTACCTTATGTTATATAATCTGGAGATGTCGTAACGTTACATAATGTTAGATAATCTGGAGATGTCATAACGTTACTTAATGTAATATAACTTATATAATCTGGAGATGTCGTAACTTTACATGATGTTAAATAATCTGGAGATGTCGTAGCGGTACCTAATGTTTGATAATCTGAAGATGTCGTAACCTAATTTTAGATAATGTAAATAAATAATATTATTTTAGTACCTATAACTTACATTGTGTGAATCTACAGAACATTTTAAGGTTACGCTTATTGGCAACTTTACACGAAAATCGTTTCACTCATTCAATCAACCATTGCCAAACCTTCAACTGCAATAATGTTTCGAAATACCCATTATTGCCGAAATAATGTATGCACATTATGCATGTGTTAAATCGTAAAGTATCGATGCGGGGATTTAGTGGAGACTATACCGGGTCGTAATGTATGATAACAACAATATGGCATATGCGCTCTGGACGAAAAGGGGGGCTGCAACGGGAGACCGAAGCTAAAGGAGGGGGGGGGGGGGCTGTGCGCGCGATAGTGGTTTACGATTCGACATTATCATAACTTTGTCATTGTTAACAGTAACGGCACCAATAATTATTATAATGATAACTTGTATTGGTGCCGTTATATTCGTTTATTTGTTACCGCTACTAGGAATTGTCACCGTTCTATTGCCTACTGTAATACCAGTTATGAAAATCACAGAGAATCTGATGAAATATCGACATGCATTTAATATTAAGTGTGGCAAAGAGTTAATCGATTATTGTCAAGCTATTTTACGCATTTGGGACTTTTTACTCTCTTACTTAGTAATATTTAGTAAGTACATATTTTAATCTATATAATATTTGCCTTGAACACTGACTGACTGACTAACTGCCTGACTAACTGCCTGACTAACTGCCTGACTGACTGATGTCATTAACACCGCTAGATGGCGCGCCACTCGCAACTGAAGACAATTTTTTTTCTTCTACGTTCTATACGGCTGACAGCTGACAGTAACATAATATTATTGTGCCTGGTGGCTGAGCACTTTTGTTAAAGGTCCTGACGTAGAGAAAAACGATTTTTCGGGTTTTTTAAAAACTCACATGCGAAGTCAGCCATAAGAAAGCAGAGTTGACCAAATCAGGAAATTTTTAGTCATAGCGGGACTAATGTGTGCAATAAAAAGTTGCAGACTCAAGAATCACACGCGAACTCATAGCGGAAAAAAGACATACAAATGCAACAATTGCGATGAAAAGTTTAATCAATCAAATAATAACTCATGATAAAAGCCATTTGAATGCAAAGTTTTATTATAAAAAGTTCAAGTTTTTTTAAATTTTCACAGAGTTCTATTACCAAGTGCTTTAAAGTCTGATATATGAATTCGGCCATAAGAAAGCAAAGTTTGCATGAAAAAGTTTACCAAATCAGAAAACTAACGTACACACGCGACTTAATAGCGGAAAAAGCCTTATGAATGCAATGTTTAAAATAAAAAGTTTAATCAATCGTATTATACTAAAACACACATCCTAAAGCCATTTGAATGCAAAGTTTGTTGTAAAAATATAACGTTGTTTTATTTGTTTTCAGGAAGAGTTCAATTAATAAAGTGCTTTAAAGTCGCACATAGGAATTTGGCTATAAGAAAACAAAGTTTGCATGAAAAAGTTTACCAAATCACGAATCTTTAATCCACACACGCGACATCATAGCAGAGAAAAGCCTTACTAATGCAATGTTTGCATTAAAAAGTTTACATACTAAAGTAATTTTTTAAAGACTTTCATGTGAATTTATAGCGTAGAAAAGCCATACATATGCAAAGTTTGTTATAAAAAGTTCAAATTTTTTTTTAAATTTTCATAGAGTTCTATTATCAAGTGCTTTGAAGTCTGACATATGAATTCGGCCATAAGAAAGCAATGCATGAAAAAGTTTACCAAATCATAACTTACGCACAGCGGGACTTCATAGCGAAGAAAAGCCTTACTAATGCAATGTGGGCAAGTAAAAAGTTTGCAGACTCAAGAATCACACGCGAACTCATAGCGGTGAAAAGCCATATGAATGCAACAATTGCGATAAAAAGTTAAATTAATCAAACAATAACTCATGATAAAAGCCATTTGAATGCAAAGTTTGTTATAAAAAGTTCAAGTTTTTTTTTAATTTTCATAGAGTTCTATTATCAAGTGCTAATAGCGGAGAAAAGCCATACGAATGCAATGTTTGCAATAAAAAGTTTACACACTAAAGTATTTTTTTTAGATTCTTATGTGAATCAATAGCGTAGAGAAGCCATATAAATGCAAAGTTTGCATGAACAAGTTTACCAAATCAGAAAACTAACGCACACACGCGATCTAATAATTAAATACCCACATGCTAAAAGCTATTTGAATGGAAAGTTTGTAATTAAAAGTGAGTTTTCATAAAGAGTTAAAACAACCAAGTATTTTGAAGTCTCACATGTGAATTCAGCTATGAGAAAGCAATGTTTGCAGGAAAGGCCATAGGTGGGCGCCATGGGCGCCTTTAAAAAACTAGTTAATTAATAATTGAATAAATTGTTTATTTAAATTTACGGAATGAAAATTAAATGATCAATATTATATACGGAGATTTGTATCTATTTATCCCATATTTTGATGATTTGAATGTAATTATACAAATAATAGTAATAATAAAAAAAAATTAGATAAACTAACAGGTTCGAACAGGCTTTGAACTACATTTTACACAATGTAGTAGTGTGAAATGTCGTGAATATCTAAAGAGTAGTGATAAGCATAGATTAGTAGGTAATGTGAATGTTGTAGAAATGTGACGTCTAAATCTGTATAATATAAGTGGAATAATATTGTTATTTTTAAGTTATAAAATATGTAATTTTTGTAACTTCATAATCTAAATAAATAAATAAATAAATAAAATATCTACTTGAATCGTTTGCGTAATTTTTAACTAGTTAAAAATCAAATAATACAATCGCGAAAGGAGGAAGATGATTTTAAAAAGTAGTTTCTAAACTTGGTTAACATAATATTTCTGTTCATTTTAGAGAGTGTTATTGTTGAGATATGTGAACTTAATAATAAAACGACAAATGCATTCATTATAATAATAATCATTTTCAGCCCAACAATGAGGTCCAACATTGATTCAAAACTTTTATATTTACGGCAACTGATCGCACATGGCTTGTAGATTGACCTCTAGGTAAGGTCTTTGTAAAAAAATTGTAGTCAAGTTAATGTTAAGAACATTTGAAACAGATTTTTTCTGCTAAATGTTTACCATAACTTTAATCGATCTAAATTTTGCCACGGAATCCAACAAAACTCACTCTGAATAAAGAAGATTTCTTGGTATGATTACCCCTTTTCATAATATTATAGTTAGATTCGAAGAAAATTTCTATCAAAGAGAATTCGTGGAACATAAAGGTTGTCGATAAGGTGCTGGTTGATGATATAATTAAGATAAGGCATTTGATTCCGTATTGGAAACAAAACCACCGCAGACAAATCACAATAGGTTCTACAATAAGCGACTAGGTTCTTATTAGGGAATTAATTTGTTTGTAAGCAGATCTCACCCTTTCCGTCATCCCCTTGTTTAGCTTCCCGGTTGAAAATTATGAATGTTATTATTGTATGTCAGTAGTTGTTCATACGTAGATATACTACAGTCGTCGTTAATTCTCATTTAGCACCTTTATTGCTCATTCCGGACCTAAAGGGTATAGTTATGTTTATTCTGCGAGTAACAATAGATACCTATAGCTGATTTTCACCCTTATAAGTTACATATAATTATAATTAAACATATAATAATAAATATATCGAAATGTAGTGATATTGGAAGGAAATTGAAAAAATGTTAATAGCGATTCTTTTTGGTTTAGTATTAACCCTTTTTTCATAGTTTTATAACATCTGGATTAAAATATTAAAACCATAAACTTAACATTATTCAAATCTAAGGGTCTGTACACGTCTGAACAGGCACGGTAACGTAACCAATGTCATGAAGCATGCAACGTTAC
Source organism: Mystacides longicornis (assembly GCA_963576905.1). Classification (NCBI taxonomy): domain Eukaryota; kingdom Metazoa; phylum Arthropoda; class Insecta; order Trichoptera; family Leptoceridae; genus Mystacides; species Mystacides longicornis. The sequence continues at coordinate 22,489,358 of OY756433.1, read as the reverse complement.
GAAATTCAACAGTACGCGATGCGGTGTCTCGTAACTAATGTTGTTAGACGGTACCTATAAAATATTTGAAAAAAAAAACAACAAAAAAATTTTTTTTTTCAGTTGTTGCTGGATACAATATTTTTTCTTTATATGAAAATAAATTATTGTTTTAGATTTATAATTATTTAAGCAATTCATTTATGATTTTTTTGTGATTGTACTTACTAAAAATTATGAATCTTTTTGAATTTTCAATAATGTTGTTAATTGGATGATTTTGTATTGTTATTGTTTATTTGGATGATTTTGTATTGTTATTGTTAATTTGGATGAGTTTTCATACAGATACCTTCGGAGGTGTCGAAGTTTTTTTTTATTCACTTCATTAGTTCGTACCTTCTTTTTTAAAAAGGTTGATTTTGTGTAAATTATAAAAAGAAACGAGAAAATTATGATTCAATAGTTTCAAATAGTTTTTCATTGTGTTGGCTGATTGTTTCGGGTTCAATTCAAATGTTTAAAAAAAATGAATGAATTCAGCCCATAAATAACTTATTGTTTACAAAATTTACCTGATAATTGATAGTTATTTATGTCATGTTCTCAACTTTAATAACATAACACTAAAAATATTGTACACCTTACATTTCAAAGTATAACACATTTTTGAAAAATAAGTTTGGTTGTGTGCAAACATTTTACTACATAGTTATAAGTTTTGATAATCCCACGTCTAAATGATTGTACCAAAGCTCTCATAATTATGATTGTGTTTAGAAGGGTGAGCGCGTAGGTAGGTATATAATATAGGGTAGGTTGGAAAATATTTCGGGTTCGTTAGTGTCGGGTGGGCGGTGAATGGTAGATTTGTTTTTCCAGCAGCGCCTTCCAGAGGAATCTTCACCTCCACTGGCGGCCGAAATTACAAGAGAAAAACTTTTTATATTAACGTCAGCTCGCCTCAGAATACTCATTTAGAGGGACAATCACGGCGCAGTCATTGGCAGGCAAACCCAAGCGACAATTTACACCAAACTTTCATTTTGCTTTACTCATTTCACATTTTTCGTAAAAATATAGAGTTCATAATATAAAAGCTGTGGTGTATGTGTATTGCATAGAGGAAGTAAATAATAAGGAAGAAATCTTCTCACCAATAGTATGGACGCCATTCGTAGATATGGGAGGACCGAAATCCTTCGAAAAATGTTCTACCGTGTTAAAAACCTTTTTTTTTTTTAAATTTCCGCGTACCCGTACGCGTACACCAAAAATGTATGCGCACCCATAACTCATAGTAATTCTTATCCGATTTGATTGAAATTTGGTAGAACGGTTAGCCCCTCGATGTAGATGAGTCAGTAAAATGTTGAGATCTGTACCTTCAGGGGAACCCTCTTAAAATATCCAAAGAAAATTTCACTTGTTCTAGGAAGAGGGCTAAAAAAGAAAAAAAAAATTCTTCGATTTTCATAAAATTTGGTATACGGGTTGGTCTTATGCTCCTACACAAGCACGTAAAATTTGATTGAATTTGATGAATTTGGTCCGTACCTTCAGTGGGTCCCCCTTAAAGTACCGATTAAAATTGAATATGTAGTTCTAAAGCAGATAATAAAAAGCTCCAAAGTCGATATAATTTTATAGCTTCTATAATAATTCCAAAGATAAATTAATTTTAATCGTAAAATTATGAATTTTTATGCAAAGATATGTTTTACACGAAAAGGCTGTTATAGTATGAGTTCTAGGCTACCCTAGGTTAACAGCTTTTTTTTAAATGTAATGTAGTAAAGTTGATTCCAATCAAGTTGATATGCATCCAAATCCAATCCAAACTCCCTTTAGACCCCACTTAGGGGCATAGGGAGGCAACAAGAGCTCTCCATTGCGCTCGATCTTGCGCAACTTTAATGACCTCCTCCCACACCATGTCCAGATTCCTCAGCTCTGCCTCGAAGGAGCGGAATACAGTATGAGAGGGTCTTCCTCGTCTCCGGGACCCTGATGGGAGGAAGAACAGCGCTCTCCTCGGCCAACTGTCATTCGGCATCCTTAACACATGTCCCAGCCATATTATATTTATGCATATTTTTTTTTTCAAAATTTTTTGTCATCTTAACTGTGACGTTTATTCGATAGGATAGGGTAACTTGGACAAGTTGGTTGAGAAAGATAGAAAGCTATACTGGGCTGTAATAGCACTACTAATGTATGTGTTATTACAGCCTAGTTGTATCGCTAGTGATTAACCAATGACACCCTCAAGTGAATCTCTTTAGCACTTGACGGTGTCATTGGTTACAAATTCAAACCATATTATTCCCATAATTTGTCGCAGGAATCTCTTTTCAACGCTTATTGCTGAGCCTTTGTCAAATGCCTGGACATGAAGTCGTATAACAGAATTGGCATAATAATTATTATATGCGTTCAAAAGACGACATTTGTTTTTGGTGAAGAAATCATTGGACTTCCATTCTTATAGAGAGCTTTTCGCTACTACCATCCGATGTTACATGCTCTCCTAGTTATTTGAAGTGGTCGACGTTGGAGAATTGGCATTATATGAAAACAAAATAAATATCTAACATAGGAATATCTTAAGGTGAAAATTTCGCCTACGACATTTTCCAAATCAGAGCTTAATTTGAAAGACAGTAGGTATTCTGTGGTATCGTAGATTGTCGCGGTACCAGCAGGGTCTCCTAATACAGAAGTAGTTTTATATACCTAGATAGTGGGCACATACCACAGGGCTGGTACAGGCTCTCTACGGCGACAGGGAGAGGCCGACCAGCACGAGCGACGCTACGATGTGTCGCAGCTATTCAAAGTAACGACAACGACGACCTCTATCTATCTATCTCTGAATTAACTATCACGCTCACAACCCTACCGTGCCGTGACTTTTATGGTATATGTAGGTTCTTTTTATGAAAGGGAGTTGTAAGGCTACATCGAATTGGTAAATAATATAAGTATTATTCTAAGAGTGCCGAATCGGGTCACCCTGAAGTTGCTGACAACCTCAGCGAATGGCAGAATCTTCTCTTGGTGGTTATTTCTCGAGAAAAGCTTAATAAGAGTAGTTTCTCGTTGCTTCCTCTGGTGGATTTTTTGTAGAGTCTGACATCCTTTAACTGTTTGGTCCTGGGTTTTCGGTGCCCAAATTTTACCTTTCATCCTCTTGTTATTTGCAATGTTACGCAACGGAGGTTTTAACTAACATCCGAGTCGGACTAACCAGTAGTGTTACTTCTGTTTTGCATCTTGGAGTTTACAAGATGAAGCTGTCTGTGACCCTACTGGCTTTTCGAATCCCGTGGTTTGTGGTATACAAGTTTATTTTATCCTACTTCTTTGTCATTGGTTAGGCCTGCTGTCATGGTTTTTCCCCCATGTTGTGTTCCCTTGAAAGGTTTACTACATGTCTATGCCAACTCGTCTCGTGTCCATAGAATGGACAATACCAGATTTCCTCGATTTTTTTCTTACAAAAAAAAAATAGACTAATTCTTACGGTAGGTGTCTTAAAATCACGATTTATGAAATTGATGAAACATTTACATCTGCCTCACAAAAGAAGTTGATGTTGTATTACGCAATATTGTATTAAATTCCAAAATTAAATTTTTTCATGTTGTATCGTCAACGTGCCAGCCATTTTGTTACATCTGGCTAAGGCCCCAGAACAAAACAATGTCGACGAAACAACGAAATAATGAATAACTGATAGATTTAGAAATGGGTATCTTTATGTAGATTTGTAGTAGTTTCCCTTCGTAATTCCACTAAGAGCAAAGAGAGGCAATACGCCTTTACGAATCGGTCTAGAAGTACCTATGTTATTTTCTTAAGCGTTACTTTATCTTTAGCCAAAAATACCATCGATTTTATTTTCGATGACTCAAACCTGGCCATACTCTCGTCATCCCTTAAGACAATCATACTTGTATGTACGCATCTGTTGGCTGATGGAAGCGGCGGACAATCGCTTCTCTTTAATAACTTTTCTCTTTCCTTCTCTATCTGTGTCTGTATGTGTGGTGGCTCTCACTTCAACTGTTTCATTTTAGACTAAAGCTTCCCAAACATTCGTATTACAATAACAAACTTTCGTATCTAAATGTGTAATTGAGTGAATAATTTTCAGAATCGAGACGGACGGATGTACCTTTTTCCTTAATATCCTTAAAATTTTTCAGCTAGGTAAGTTATTTTAACCATCAAAATATTGGTGTGAATTTATTTTTAAGAGGGTGAAAATTCGTTGTTATGTATGAATTTTGAAAAAAAAAGATGTTATACTTTCTAAATGCAATATGAGTACGTATCTTCCAAGTGACTGTTTAGCTAAACAATTTTGGATTTAAAATTAAGATTTTTGGTTGATGTAGGTAACTTTAGTATCCTAATTATTAGAAGCATCGTCTCGATTGTCGACTGAATGTTCGACACTTCTTTTTTGGTATGGTTTTTGAGTGATTTATAGGTTACATTTTGAATTCAATAAGACGTTAGCACCAGAAAACCATAATTTGGTCCATTCGGTAGGACATAAATAGAGCCTTAAGCGCAAAGCATACTTGTAAAGTAAAGTAAATCGTGAAAAGTACCAGATGCAATACATGGAAAAAGTAACACTGTCTAAACAAAGTGCCGAAAAGATAAGGTTACCCAAAGAACCGCGAAAGAGCTATATACCTAATGGTTACACTACCTAATGGTTACACTACCTAATGGTTACACTACCTTATGGTTACACTACCTAATGGTTACACCTGAGAGATAAAGAGAGAAAGGAATAGTACCGCAGAAAACAAAAGTATCAGATATTGCCAAAATTATAGCATCTCTTCAAATGCGGTATGCAGTTAAAATATGTTTAAAGAGGATTGAAAACTAAAAACTAGCAAAAAGCTAACAAAAAGGAGGACTTTGTGAAGCGCCTGGTGTCAACTGGATCCAGATAGGCTTGGAAAGAAATGGAGAAGGCCTTCGTCCAAGAGTGGGCGAAAAAAGGTTGACAAGAAGAAGAAGGTTCCATACGGCAATCAGAGAGACTAGAATTTAATTACATGAGACATGTTTGTGACGTGTTTTTCTTCATTTTTGTTTTAAAGTGTAACTATTGATGTTGCCAGAAAATTCCCGTCCCTTAGAGACTTTCGAACAATAAAAGAGCTCTTAAACAATAATCAGTCAAGTAATTAAATTAATATTCATTATCCTTAAACACTTCCTGAAAGTTCCGAAATCTTCGTTTTAATAAGTTTAGTCTCCTGTGGCAGCAGCGATTTGATTGCTTCATTCTGGTGTCGCGAATACAACAGTTGTTAGCTCAAGATGAAAAAAATCCAATAGAGCTGACAATATAGATAGATAGACAGAGAGGTGGATATTATATACACGGGCAATAATGTACACGAAGAGCGTGGAGAAAGAGAAAGAAAATATAGAAAAGACAATAAGATGAAAAATAATACAGTTTTGTTTTGTGGAGAGAATTTTATCATGTGTGTTTGTATCTTAGCTATCTTATATATAAAAATAAAAATCCATTGTAAGCACTGCCTAAGCGATAACCAATTCTAACAATTTTTATATTTAAAGATTGAACTTGAGGATATTTTACAGTAATTACTCTAATAATTATGTATAGATCTACGTGATATGCATTTTTATTCTTTTGAAATGAATCTGTGTTCACTCAAAGTGAACGCAAATACACTCTTTGACTCTTCCGCAGTAAGCTACTTAAAGCTTGTGTCGTGAAAGAGGAAGATGGTCGGTACATAGGATCGAACCCACGAACTCCGCATGAAACAATGCGAAAGCCGGCGTCGTAACCGCTAATCTACCAACCACTTCACTGATGTATTACTATTACTTATTTCACTGACATATTGCACATGTGATTAAAGCATGATACATATTATTTGTTTTGCACGTAAGTGAATCGTTATCGGTCGGTGTTCTATAGTTCTAAATGTATATAAAAAATAGATTTTATCTTCCTAACTCCTATCTGTTGAATTTAATAAAAAAATCGTCTTAAAGTGCGATCTTCTCAGAACAAATATTTCATTAAAAACATACTAAGATAGTGCTTAAATAATGATTTGAACTCATTGACATGTTCTGAGCTGTTTCAAATGTTTCATTTATGTTTAACTACTCAGGAAGTTATTAAGAAAGATCATCCATCCAGTAGCTGCTGTGACAAGGCAGATGTACGGCTGAAAAATAAATTCAGAACGTATGTAATGAGAACAGAAGAACTGCCACAAGAAAGAAAATATGATATTTTGTGTTACGAGGAAGTGAGATAAAACACAAAAGGACAGAAAACAAGCTTCGTTGCTGGAATGAACATAAGTGATCGAAAAAATCTTTCCAATTTCAAACGATATACATTATACTTTATAAAAATATTTCCTCTGGCGGCAACGTGTCGGGTAGCCGCTAGTATGTTATAAAATGTATGTATGTATGTGTTCGTAGAGAATGTCTCAAGTGTGGTCAATATGAGGCGGTACGATGCTGTCCTAAATTGACCTCCCTTACATATGTCAACAACTTTTTGGTTTAACCTCCAAATTAGTCTATTTCGGGCACCCTATATGTTAACATAATATTCTATGTTTGAGTATCTTTTTTCTATATTTTTCTATACTTATCTATTTCTATATATCACATCTATAATGTTAAAGAAAGTCGAGTTAGTGCGAACTCGAGATCGGCTGAACAGATTTTTATGTTGCTTAGTTTATTGGATTCTTCTTCGCTCCAGATAAGAGAATAGGTACTTACAAAAAAATCGAAATATGGATAGCAAATAATATAAAATAATAATTAATCTTAAAAAGTATATGAAACGGGTTTACTGACAACAACGCCATCTTTGAAAAAAATCCACATCAACACACATTTTGTATACTTGACAACCTTAAGTTTCAATAAACATTGCTATGCAGATTTTTGATAGAATTTCTTTCAAGCTTTCAGAAATATTTTTTTAACATTCAAACACATTTTAAACCTCTTTTTGTACCTATAAATTACTCTGTCTGTCGGGAAAGTTAGTATTAAGCCGTTGATGCTTCATCAAAAGCGATATATTGAAGTGGCTTAATGCAAAACTAATTGATGAAAATTTAATGCATGCGTCAAAATGTTTCACTTAAAGTGTTTCACATTTATATTTTCATAATACACTTGCAAGTTTTTGGATAGATCAAATAATGATAATCGATAAATAATAAAGTATGTTATCAAGCAAAACAGACAAAATTATGAGAAATGGGTCGTGGGTTGAAATCCCGGTGCCGATAATTTCCCCTCTTACGACACAAGCCTTTGGTTATGTCACAAACACATTTATTTGTGTATACGTCGAGTAAGCACAGATCCATTTATTAAAAAAAATCATTAAAGTAAATGTCGATTTGAATGAGTACATCTAATGAATAAATCGTCAGGTATACATAAAAAAAAATCCAACTAAATTCTTTATTCAAATTGGTTCGTTAAAACTTTAATTTTAATTTTTAAATTTAATAATTTACATGCTTATGAAGGTTTAAAGTTTTATTAAAGTTTTATTAAAAAAAAGGCGGCAAAACAAAAATTGCAACAAAAATAAACTTAAAATAAAATATATATATGAACGTGTCCGCTTCAATTTTCGTAAAACTATTTACTCCGCATGCCGATCCGAGCTCTCCATGGTTGACTGGTCGGTGCTTGATGATCTCTCGTGTGATGAAAGCGTGTTGACATTTTACAATAATGTATGGCAATCAATAGAGAAACATACGCCTTTGAAGAAAATCAAATCACCCAAATATCCCGTGTGGTATACCTCGTCCCTCATCCATATGATTAGAGAAAAAGATAAATATCATAGAAAGTTTAAGAAGTATGGAAACCAAAGTGACGCGAATTGTTTCTCTCTTTTGAGATCTAGAGTAAAAAAATGTATCGAGAACTGCTATAAGGCCTATTTAGTATCAGTTGAAAAATCAATAAAATGCTCACCTAAAGTTTTCTGGAGCTACGTCAGCTCGAATAAAATTTCAAGCTCCATTCCCCAATCGGTTTCATACGAGAATATTTTGGCTGAGGATGGCAACGACATTAGTAACCTTTTTGCTGATTATTTCTCATCCGTATTCATTGACTCCACGGTGATGAGTGAAGAGTGTGACACAACAACCGTACACGCACTCGGTCATATATCATTGCGAAAGGAAGTGTTGCTTGCTATAATGAAAGGACTTGATCCTAACAAGGGCTGTGGCAGTGATGATATCCCAAATTTATTTGTGAAGGAATGTGCCTGTGAACTTTTGGATCCCCTTTATAACATTTTTCAAAAGTCTCTGGTCTCGGGGACATTTCCCGAACTGTGGAAGATAGCCAGAATTATACCCGTTTTTAAATCTGGCGACAAAACCAACGTCAAAAACTACAGACCAATAAGTTTATTGTCTTGTTTCGGTAAGATTTTCGAGAAAATGGTATATGCGCATATTTATCATCACGTGAGTCCCTATATTCTCAATACCCAACACGGCTTCATGTCGGGGAAGTCCACGAGCTCTAATTTGATTGAATTTGTGAACCAGATTAGTGAGTGTCTCGATTCTAGAATACAAGTTGACGCCATCTATACGGACTTCAGTAAAGCATTTGACCGGGTTGACCATGGAATTCTCTTAAAAAAACTAGGAGCTCTGGGAATTGCTGGCAGTTTGTTGAACTGGATTAAGTCTTACCTTTGCGATAGGGTTCAGGTTGTTTCTGTGGGTGGATACGATTCTCTACCGTCATTAGTATCTTCAGGGGTTCCACAGGGTTCTCATCTAGGGCCCCTTCTGTTTTTAATCTATATAAACGATTTAGGATCCTGTCTGAAAAATCAGCATTTAATATACGCTGACGATCTCAAAATTTTTACCCAAATAAAAAATGCAAGTGACTGTCAAAGCCTGCAGGAGGATCTTGATGCTCTGTCCCGGTGGTGCATTGCTAATAGAATGTCACTTAACGTTGATAAATGCCACGCAATAAGTTTCACTAGAAATAAAAACAAAATAAATTACCCTTATACCATTAATGGCAAAAGTTTAACGATAGTATCAACTATCAAAGATCTGGGCGTCACACTGGATTCCGAACTAACATTTAAGAAACACTTAGACAACATCGTGAATAAATCCCTCAAAACAATGGGTTTTATCCTCAGAATCACTAAACCGTTTAGCGATCTCCAATGCGTCATAACACTTTATGTTTCTATGGTTCGCAGTATACTTGAATACGCCTCCACAGTTTGGTCTCCTCATTACATGGTTGATAGTGATGCAATAGAGCGTGTACAAAGATCTTTCACCAGAGCCCTTTCGCGAAGAGCCGGACACGTTCGCGGCATCTGTTATACCGAGCGCCTAAAGGCATTCCAGCTAGATAGACTATCTGACAGGCGTTGCTTGGCTGACATGACTATTCTTTATAAAATAATGAACCATGGGATGGAAACTTCAGTCTTGGAGCAAATAAATTTGTATGCTAACGTCAGGTTGAGAGGTCGGGGTATTTTTCGGCTCCAAAATTACAAATCCAATGTTGGTTATCACTGCCCCGTGGCTCGCATGACCAGAGTCTACAATGACCTGTCAAAAAAAATCCCTGATTTGGATATTTTCTCCAATCCATTAAATATATTTAAAATGAATATTATCGAAAGTCTTAGAACATCAACCTCCGTATAAATAGAATCGTATCAGTTTAATTTTAGTTTTTTCGACCAGTGACGGAATTGGCGCTTTTGACTGTAGCATAATGAAGAAATGTTTCAGTCAAACAAAAATTGTGGGTAACAATAATACTGTATTATGCACAGGCCGCCGCGCTGGGCCAGTACCCACGTACTGCACACTGTGTAGTGTGTATGTACGTGCATAGGTAATACAATCTATATAATATTTGCCTTGAACACTGACTGACTGACTGACTGACTGACTGACTGACTGCCTGACTGACTGATGTCATTAACGCCGCTAGATGGCGCGCCACTCGCAACTAAAGACAAAATAATAATATTGTTCTTCTAATACAATATGGCTGACAGCAGTGACAACTGACAGTAACATAATGATATTATTATGCCTGGTGGCTGAGCACTTTTTTTAAAGGTCTTGACGTAGAGAAAACAATTTTTCGGTTATTAAAAAACTCACATGCGAAGTCAGCCATAAGAAAACAAAGTGTACCAAATTAGGAAACTTTTACGCACAGCGGGACTTCATAGTGAAGAAAAGCCTTTCTAATGTCATGAGTGCAATAAAAAGTTTGCGGTTTCAAGTAATTTAAAGAATGACATGCGAACTCATAGTGGAGAAAAGCCATACGAATGCAATAATTGCAATAAAAAGTTCAATCAATCAAATAATTTAAACAACCAATGACATGCTAAAAGCTATTTGAATGGTAAGTTTGCAATAAAAAGTTTAATTTCATTTTTAAGTTTGCATAAATAGTTCAATCAACCGTGTGCTGTAAAGTTTCACTTGCGTCGGCCACAAAATTGACAAATCAGGAAACTTTTACGCACAGCGGGACTTCATAGTGAAGAAAAGCCTTTCTAATGTCATGAGTGCAATAAAAAGTTTGCGGTTTCAAGTAATTTAAAGAATGACATGCGAACTCATAGTGGAGAAAAGCCATACGAATGCAATAATTGCAATAAAAAGTTCAATCAATCAAATAATTTAAACAACCAATGACATGCTAAAAGCTATTTGAATGGTAAGTTTGCAATAAAAAGTTTAATTTCATTTTTAAGTTTGCATAAATAGTTCAATCAACCGTGTGCTGTAAAGTTTCACTTGCGTCGGCCACAAAATTGACAAATCAGGAAACTTTTACGCACAGCGGGACTTCATAGTGAAGAAAAGCCTTTCTAATGTCATAAGTGCAATAAAAAGTTTGCGGTTTCAAGTAATTTAAAGAATGACATGCGAACTCATAGTGGAGAAAAGCCATACGAATGCAATAATTGCAATAAAAAGTTCAATCAATCAAATAATTTAAACAACCAATGACATGCTAAAAGCTATTTGAATGGTAAGTTTGCAATAAAAAGTTTAATTTCATTTTTAAGTTTGCATAAATAGTTCAATCAACCGTGTGCTGTAAAGTATCACTTGCGAATTCGGCCAAAAAATTGACAAATCAGGAAACTTTTACGCACAGCCGGACTTCGCTTTACTAATGCAATGTGTGCAATAAAAAGTTTTGAAACTCAGCGGAGAAAAGACATACGAATGCAACCATTGCGATAAAAAGTTTAATCAATCAAATGATAATGATAAACCATTTAAATGCATATTTTGTTAGAAAAAGTTCAAAATTTGTTTAAAGTCTGACATATGAATTCGGCCAAAAGAAAGCATAGTTTGTATGAAAAAGTTTACCAAATCAGATCTTTAACTCACAGACGCGATTTCATTGCCAAGAAAACACTTGCTAATGCAATGTGTGTTATAAAAAGTTTTTTTTGCATTTTTATAAATAGTTATATTATCATGAATAGTTATAATCTATCATCGAGTGCTTTACAGTCACACAAATGAATTCGGCCATAAGAAAACAAAGTTTCCATGAAAAAATTTACCAAATCACGAATCTTTAATCCACACACACGAGATCATAGCGGAGAAAAACCATACGAATGTCATGTTTTCAATAAAAAGTTTACACACCTAGAGTAATTTTTAAAGATTTTCATGTGAATTCATAACGTTGAAAAGCCATACATATGTTAAGTTTGTTATAAAAAGTTCACGTTGTTTTTTGAGTTTTCATGAAGAATTCAATTAATCAAGTGTTTTAAAGTCTCATATAAGAATTCGGCAATACGAATGCAAAGTTTACATGAAAAAGTTTAATCAATCAAATCGGTAAATACCCACATGCCAAAAGCTATTTGAATGTACAGTTTGTAATTAAAAGTTTAAGTTGTAGGTATTTGAGTTTTCATAGAGTTGAATCAACCAAGTATTTTGAAGTCTCACATGTGAATGCTCACAGCTATGCTATGAGAAAGTAAAGTTTGCATAAAAAGGCCATAGGTGGGCGCCACGGGCGCCTTTAAAAAACTAGTAATATTATACTGATATGCGTGCTGGCTAAGGTATATTATTATAAGATAATGTGCCATACATATGCGACAGACACCTGTCATTAGAGCAAAGGAGATAAATGTGTATTTGTTATTTATGTATGTGCCTTGCTTATGTGCTGTCTTTTGTTCTGTTGGTGTCTTTTGAGAATAAATAAATAAATAAATAAATAAATATATAAAAATGCTATACTTTAAACCGCCGAAAATGTACAACAGTGTAAACGTATTAAGTTTTTTTTTCCATATCTCAGAGCATAATAACATTTTTCTTAGGGAAAAAAATTCTTAGTCAGCTCGAACCTTAATCAATTAAATAATAATCAGTCATAATTTATTCAGCCAAAATATCTTATTATGCTTATAATTAATATTATTCAACTCGTTAATCAAATCTTTTATCAATAGAGCAATTATGCATTATTCATTTATGTCTTGAAGTTTATTGATGAAATCTTAAAAAAAAAGCAGAAAAATTAAAAATAATTAACAATTAATTAAAAACTTTTATTGAAAAGGCTGTTGAAAAGAAGTTTGAACCTTAGAAATCATCTCGCGAAATTCATGTATGCAAGAGTGCAATGTTACAGATAAGACTTTCTTCTACTTTGTAGAATAATAAAGAAAGTAGAAGAATAATACGTGGGCAAAACCAAGAAGAGAAGTTAAAAATAATTAATGAATTCGTAAATATTCATAAAATGAAAACAACCTGTATAGGAATATCTCCCTCAGAGATGAATCGATTCAGCGATCACTGGGAAATATTAGTTATATTATAAAATAAGCGTGATTTGGAACAACAATGAACAACACTCTCCACCACCCAAATTTGGAGATTCCTTTTTACCCGCATTAAATAAAGTCGAGACGATACTCCGACATACAATTAAGGAAATTACAACAGAAGGTAATGTGATATTAAATTACATTACATTCTCACTTATGGCACACCGCACATCGTTAGCCAGCTCGGAGAAGAGCGATCCGCAGCAAACCCGACCCGCATGAAACCGACTCCCTAGCTCGACCGATGCACAAATCAAGCTCGCTGCGGATCCCCCCCCCCGGGCCTATATACTTCTTAGGAGCAAAGGGAGGCACCAAGAGCTCTCCATTGCGCTCGAAGGCGTCTGAGGGATATTGTGTCTTTTCTGGCCGGTTGAGGTTTAAGGACGTGAGGTGGTCAACCTCATGGTCCCAATCTGATTTTGCTATATTGAGAAATAATGCGATATCAATCAATCAATTCTCCCCTTTACACACCACTCAAGAGCATAGGGAGGCAACAAGAGCTCTCCATTGCGCTTGATCTTGCGCAATGTTTATGACCTCCTCCCACACCATGTGAGAACACACTCTCTCGTCTTTCGGACCCTGATGGGAGGAAGAACATCGGTCTCCTCGGTCAACTGTCATTCGGCATCCTTAACACATGTCCCAGCCAAGTCCATCTCCTCCCCACAATGCGATATATTGAGTAATAATAGCACTCATCGGTCACGGCCATACAGACTGGACAGTAGTTATATTATATTGACGATGGCCGTGAAATACTTTCAAAATATGTACCTATATGAATGTTATTGTTGAAATTGTTCAATGCAAGATTTTTTATGTTCAGTGTGGACTAAAAATACCGAGTACCGTGATTTTTCTTGTACCTACCATACAATTATGCAAAACATTCAGTTTTGTTAAGTGATCAATTTGAGTGTAGGCTCGTTAGTATATCTTTTTACATGTAAATTGTGATTGTTATTCAGGAGAAAAGGTGAAATCATCTCTTCGTTTTATTCCAAGAGTCATTTGACCGGAAAAACTTAAGCGATTATCAACCGACGGACGGCCACAATGAATATCCGAAGATATAATCTTAGAAGGTAAAATAATAATAATCTTAATATTATTATTATTATTTACTAAACTTATCCTAAACTATGCTTGAATTTCCCCCAACAACTTCCATGTGTTCATGGTTTGCATAGTGAGAAGTACATATTAAAGGGGAAATTCTTGCAGAATAGGGCACAACAACTTTCATTAAACCTACGAAGTCAATAGCTCAATTCAATGAATTTTGCAAATGATTTGCTGTGCAATCATAAAAATGTTAAATCAAAATTAAGAGGTATTCACTGAATTCAAAATTTTGTATTCTCTTCTTCTAATGATCTGTAGTGTCTTCCTAAGGTTGGCGATCACTTCGACGAATAAAATTCTATTTTTCGTTAATGGTTTTAGCACATTTTTAATTTACCGTTATAGTTCCAATGTTTCAATAAAGATGCCTCCCGCAAATCTAAATTTATGAAATGTTTTGAGCCACTGCCACTAACTACATAGGTAATCAGCTATATTATAAAAATGGAGACCGATTTTGCGTGGTCATCGCATCACGCCTAAACGGCTGGACCGATTTAGCTAATTCTTTTTTTGGCGTGCTTGCTTTTGTCCCGAGAAGGATCTTATGTAAGAAAAAATAAAAAAAATATTGAAAAATCAAAGAAAACTCTAAGTAACCTTCTTAATACTTTTAACAATATAATTTTTATTCCAAATTTGAAAAATTTGAACTGTGCGATGGAAAATATATGGTTTGAAACAGATGAATTGATCCAAATTACATTGGTCAAAAGGTAATAAGCATATCATTATTTAGTTTGTAAAATAAAATAATACAAATTCGAATTCAATATTCATAGTTAGAAACACAGAACGACGTCTGTCGGGAAAGCTAGTAGGTAATAAAAATATACATACCTTGCAGTGTCACCTAGATGATTATCATGGATTATCAACTTCCACATGTTTTCTCTTTTTTTCGGTGGTTTTATTTTATATTCTGATCCGATTTTATCATTTAATAAAGTAATTTAAAATGATTTTGTTATAAATTTTTATGATAATACTTATGATGTGAAAGACTATGTTTTTAGATCATTGAGTGAGCATATTGTGCTTGGAGCGAGCTATGGAGCATTGAGGGCTTGGGCTCCCCGCATTGCGGGTTAGTTTGGAGTGGAGGGGGTCCTCGCTGGGCTTGATTATTTGTGTGGGGCCGACTTTTTGGTTTGATCGCTTTTATTGGGCTAGGGAGTTGGTTTCGTGCGGGTCGGGTTTGCTATGGATTGGTTCGATGGCTTGCGGAGTTCGGGGGGTCTTAAACGGATAATGAATGAATGTATGTATCTACCGGTACTATATTTATTTTCTTTTTATTTTATTTAATTTAAAGGGTCAACGTCAATAATTATTGAAAAGGATTTTCCAATGGAGTCTTTCGTTCATTAATTTAAAACTCTCGATACCTTTTCTGTGGTCCGGTTTAAGCAACATCGCCTCTTTCGACGATTGTCTTTATACCTGCAGAGTCGTTCCACAATGCAGTGTTTTGAAGCGAGCAATAAGGATTGCCGTGGAACATATTTGCATATTACCTACGTAGAAAAATTAACAAATAACAACCAACAGGATATTAAGCCCCGCTGTGTGAGCTTTGAATATTTCATTCGTTACGTTTTGAAGTTTGAAAATAATCGTGAATGAGTTTTAAAGTAATATGTGGCAGAATTTTTTAATATGATGTCGATTTAGAAGAGTTGATTGGTGTTCCATTTTGGCCGTGGTCTTAGGCCCAGTACGAGCGGACGCCCTGTTCAAACATATAACATTGTATGAACGATTGAACGTGTCCTAACTGAGCAGAAGAACAGACGTAAATTCGATCGTCCGATCGGTGCCTTGTTTGCAATCATCGCACGTCAATTATATTGCTCTGTTGTATCGATAATTAATACGACATCTACTTGCCAAAAGTTCTTACTTACTAACGTTCATACTTTTATTCGTTTGCGTTGTCAAGGAAAGTGAACACGCTATCATGCGATGGCAGTTAGGACACATAATTTTTCATCGTGCGATCACAAATTTGTTTATGCGTTCATGCGATCATCGTAATCGCACGATCGTGTGATCATTCGACCAGCCAGAACAGGGCCTTGTAGTGGATGTTTTGCACAACGTTTCGCCTCCTAGCGAGCGTATGATAGACATCTTTGCTCTTTCTCTCTTTGCTTTGAACCGTTAATAGCCCTACCAATCAACACTGAAATACAGAGTCGGCCGTGGAAGCTCTAGAAACTATTTAAATATCTCCATACTACTGCTTACAGTCTAAAAATGAAGAAAAAAATACATATTAAATGTTTGTGTAATGAAGGAAGGTGAACCCATAAATCATTTTGGTTGCCTTTGTAATTTAGCGACTTTTACATGTTTTATCTAGGTGATTTTGCCACCTGAATTCGTGCTACCACTTCTTGGTATCACGCGTCATCGTTATTTTCATTAGGGATCCTAAATATAGAAAGTAATTGGCCAGAGAATTGGTTGGTATCTCAGTGGTTCATTCGACGTCCATAGCTTACTGAGGGTGGGTTCGAATCCTGGTGAAGACTAAAAATCTGTAGATAGCAAGTCACCATCTCCCAATACGTTCCTATTATAATAGTCAATGATCATGCCCTAAGGCCTAAACTGTAAAATATAAGGGAGTTAAATATTTCATACTTATCGCAAATTTCTGACCAATAAATCCTTTTATGACATCGTCTATAATGAAAGATTTATACTTACTTTTAAACAAGGGCACTAAATTAAAATATCTAAAAAAAAACGTTGTCTAGACGAGAAAAGAAATATTTTGAGAGAGATTCTTTAGATTTTTAAGTTAGTATAAAAACGGTTATATTTTTCAAACATGTCATAATTCTGTATAATTCACACTACAGCTTAATGAATTATTATTGTGAGTTTAGTCTTGCATTCATTTATTGTTAATAATAATAAGGGGTACAAAAAAAAACTTCTGTATCATCCCTCGTAGACGGCCGTTGTTGGAAGCGCCCCCATGAGTTGTGTCCTTATTTTGAATTATGATCGCTGTAGGAAGATATTAAGAGTCGTGGGTGTATAGGGAGGCTGGGTGGTGTATACATAGGATACGGTCACCACTTGTATAAGAGAATGCAATATGAAAAATAAATCATCGCTTTGAATGAAGTAAGTATCAAACTTTAAATTAAAATTATTAACCTTACAAGTATACCATCTTCCCTGGTTAGAGTATATAAAGAGAATTGACGAACACTATAGTCGAGGAAACTGAATGAAACTGGATTGAAAAAGGAGATTGGCTATTGGCAGACCCAGGTTATGATGGCTCAGTTGCGCCGAAATAGTTCTGCAATCTCTGGGGCTGATCGACTTGATGGAATGGTGAAGACGTTATGATGAGAGACAAAAATGATTGAAAAAATATACCAAGAGACTTTTTTTTTAACCCTTTGCACTCGTTGTCGAGTGATTTGGGTTTGATGAGCTGGCGTAATCAAAATCTAATAAAAAAATTAAAGGTTTCAAACTCTTATACCAATCTGTAATAGGTTTTAAGGAACCCAACTAAGTTTTTTTATTTTTTTTTCGACTCTATTGCCAGGAGGCATTTTAGGTTTATGGGAAATTTGGAGCATTCCCTCTTTATGCATTCAAGCAATTCTGTTCTTAAAAACTGTGCGCATTAAAAAAATATTGTCCAAGCGTCTTATCCGCCTGTCCATATGTACACAAAGGCGAATATACTATTAATACAATAATGTCTACATTTTACACGAGATGACTAGCGTCATCTCGTGTTAAAATTTAGAACTAAAATTAAAGCGTCTCCATAGACAACTGAAAATATTGTGGAAGATATTATTTATCGCGCTTTATTATTTGACGTAAGGACAAAACGCTGGACGACCATAGCCAATAGCTGTAGGTGATATTAAATCTAAAGGCGATTACATTAAACTGCGTCGCAATTATCGTGCCCCTCCCTTCAGCAACGCATACCTATTAGTTACACGTGGATCAAAGAATATTTGAATTTAATATTAATTTATGACGTCCACCATAATGAATATTATGATATTATCTTCGTTTATTATTTATGGGTAGCTCTGTCTTTCATAGGGTAAAGCTTCCAAATTATACCGGAAAAATTTCTTTTTCTATGGATGTGTGATTTCAAATTTAGAATGTTTTGATACTTGGATATGAATGAGAAATTGAGAAATAAGTATTCAAAAAGGTAAACTACTAATTTTCGACTTTTTGTAGGTTGATATTAGAAAAGTGATTAATTTTGATAATTGGTGATCCGATCAGGGAGCGAACAAATTATGGCACAGCTTCACAAGTCAATCTGTTTATATTCACCTAGCCACAAATTGTTTAAAAAATCAATGTTCAAGTCAAAAGTTATATACATTAAAACATGTGAATCCTAGATATAAAATTGAATTGTCATTAAAAATGTAATTATTAATTCAGTACGGGTAATACTTATTATGTTGATGGAAATAAATCATTTAAAATATGAACTTTTTATCATTTCCATAAACCATAGACGTACACTTTATAATAGTAGAAAAATTCATAATTATGATTACAAATAATTATTTATACTGATATTATAATTTAAATAAAAAAATAGAACACTCTTTATGGTATTTTTTTTTTGAAGAGAATGAACTTTATCTACTCATCAATAGATGGAGTTGGTCGGGTATGAATAAAAATCCTTCTGATTCCTAGGTGAAAATATTATGAAAAGAATTATATCTACTCATCCATAGATGGAAAAAGTATGTAATTGAGAAACAACATGGTATCCTTTTAAGTCCACAAACTCTACTAAAATAAGCTGAATGCTGCATGCCTACCCATCAAACGGCAGTGATAGTTTCTGTTTAACATAAGCCTAATCCTGTAAAGTACATCCAATTTTCATAAAGAATTAATTATATCTACTTATCAATAGATGGCGTTAGTCGTAACTTTATTCTTTACATGAAAATAATGAAAGATAACTCATCAAAAGATGGCGTCTTAAACGAAAATCGTAATACGATACAATGCAATCGTCTTAAATTTCAATCAATCGTCAAGGGTTAAAGAAAAGAGCTCCACAGCACTCGATTTTGCACATTTGAAACGACTTCCAAAAAGATTCTCGAAATATTCATTCTTCAATTTTCACCATTGTAACCTTTGATTTGAAATATGCAGACAGACCAAAGATTCGGTCAATGACATTCTTTAGTCATTTCTTCCACGAAATATGTAAGCATTGTCAAGTATAACATAATATGTAGGTTTGTATATCAAAATATTTTATACTGTACCTATGTTATTCCGGACTATTTTTGAAGAAATGACCTGTGAATTTTGCCAGCCGTACCTCAGCTAAAATTTGATAATCTTGCCTGTTGATAGGCTTTAGAGTAGCAAAATAGACTAGAGTAGGATACTAAGAGGTTGTATTGTAAAGCCTTCTATACAACGTATTATGGTACTTGGTAATAAACTACAAAAAATATAGAACTCAAAATTATGTGATTCGATCAAAAGAATCAAAGAACCATAATATTGTAGGTATAGGTACCCATTTTGTATCATTCCTGTCCGTGGTTACGATAAATTTTGATTTGAGTTTCTCAAACTTTTTATTTGCCGTTCTTGTTTCAAGAGTTTGTTTTGCTTTATTTTTCTTATTTCAATAAAACTCAATGACGTATGAAATTCAAGATTTATGTTTTGTTTTAATAATAGTCTATTCTCGGCAACTGACTCGTTGTTAAAAATCATTTTAATGTAAAAAAAAGTGTAAGAGCGAGAGGGAGGTGGAACGACCGAGAGAGAAATATAAATTACATTAATGGCCCCTGTTTTGTTTCAGCATATAGATCAGGAACATAAATCGAACATAAAACATTTTTTTTTCGTTCTCCAAGATGAACATCACGGTACTTTTTCTCATTTTCTGCGTGACAGTCGCTCAAAATTTATTTGCCACCCCTCACCATGGCGCACTATCCCCCACCCCCATCGTAATAATACTTTTGGTACGCCACTGTATTTTAGCCCTCAGTCTCCATAGCCAAAGATGAACATTTAGTCTTGACATTTCCAGTATTTATACGCATAATAATAATGCCTCAGAGCAGTGTCGCCGTCTTCCACCCGTCCACGTCTTCTTTGAGAATTATTACAGGGTGCCCCCCTTCGTTGGCACCCCCCGGTTGGCTGGGCCCCTCTGACACCCCCCTACGCCCCGCGATGACAATAAACTAGATTTATTACAGATATAATGTCGTAATGTTGAGACTTTGGGGCCGTTCAAAGAGCGTTGCGGACTCAAAGTTTGGTCACCTCTGACGAGGGCATCGCGAGCCCTGACATTTTTTTTTCTCCTCAATTCCCCTGAAGAAGTTTCGCCATAATAACAATAACGCTTAATTGATGGGTCTTGTGTTTACCCATCATCTCCATGATTCATTTTTTATATTTATCCAATACTCAAGAGTCAGAATGTTTTTTTATTTGTCAAGTTAGAAGAACAAAATATAGTCGAAAAAGTACCTAAATCTCTTTTTGAAAAGACAAAAGATGTCTTTAGTCATAATACATATCTAAAAGGATTATTAATAACCTTACTTTACCTATCTACATTCACTCCCAATGTTGTCCCATGTGGTCGCCATATGTCCCTCCATACACTTCTGGCCTGTGTCAGCCGCTCCACTTCTTCTCAGGTCATTCCGATGCTCTGCAGGTCCGCGGTATTGGCTGTCTTGGTCTACTATTTTGGGGGACCTATGTAGCGAAAAATAAGCTGTCTTGGTCCACTATTTTGGGGGACCTATGTAGAAATGCCCTGGCAAACCCAATCTGCAATTATTGACGATGACAGAGGTATGAAAGGGCTGTTATATTCTTTCGCGGTCGGTGTCATTCGTTGCAATATCGTAGCACACGATTTCCAAATTTACCGCATTAAAAATAAAAACAAACGTTTCTGTTTTGGATCGTTTCAAAGCTATCTAAAAATAAGTATATTTCATAAAGCTTAATATTATAATCATATCAATGGGATGTTTTTTTCCTTTTTGTGCCGCTAGAGGCGCCCTTGCTAATCCGGTCTATTGTCAAATTCAGTGTTGCCAACGGGGGTGATTTACTTCTTCTTCTTCTTATGGTCGCTCACAATCTAACTTCCAAAATATCATTCTAGTTTATTTCAAATTAAACAACTTATATATTATTATACATGATAACTTACAATAGGTTTAGAGTAATCATTGTACATTTTTTACATACTATTACAAATAAAATTGTTCATATTTTTTTATATACCTACCTAAATACAAATTAAAAAATACAGAACAGCACCCCTGAGATTTATTCTCAAATTTATGCGCAACAAAATCAACAACTTCTTAGCAACGCAATGGAAAACAAACTTCCCAACGTTGGCATCACTGAAAAAAACATCTCTACGTTGGCAGCACTGAATTTGACAATAGACCTGATTAGAAGTTCTGCCACCTAGTGTGTATTGTCGGAAGCTCCCCAGAAAACTTCCCTTCCAAGTACCTACCTAAACAGTAAAAAAAAAGCACAGTGGGGCTAGTACGAGTTTAATCGAAAGCTAATTGCACGCTAATGCTAATAAGCTCTTTTTAGCGTGCAAATAGTGTTCGAAAATCAAACGATCGAATCATTCGATCATTTTTATATCGACATTTTTCGAAACTCGATGATCGTTTCAAACTTATAGTTGTGGTACAGGGTTCGGCGCTCGAAATGATACCGTGTAGGTCCGACAATGCTTTCATCCTGTATTGAAATTAGTTAAGAACACTCGTAACATGTACATTATACAATGTACATACCTGTGACTGAAGCACTAGATAAAAATATAATTTTCTGTTTTTTTGCGTTGGGTGAATGTTTCCGGAAGAGAAGGAAAAAAGGTAAGGAGTGAGGAACATTTTGGAAATTTTTCCTTCAGCTTACTATTTTTTCTTACTCTGAAAGTGGCAAAAATGTCTTCACTTGTGATTGTAAGTATTAAAAATATTGTGTTTTAATAATAGTGCTGTCAATATGCAGGTAATTGCCGGAATTGCTTAAGGTCTGAATTCATTTAGGAAAGTAAAAATAACAACACTAATGACTCTAACAATTCAGTGCTAATGTTCGATTTTTAAATGGAACAAACCACTACGGGCTTACGACCGTCTTCTACTGTTATTTCGAAGGCTGGCTTATTGTGATCAGATTTAGGAAAAATGTGGTTAGGTATAGGTATTTAATTTTTTTTAAATCACCGCGTTGCCGTGACAGATGGCTTGGTGTGTACTTTTAGCCAATATTTAAAATTTACAGTACCTGGGTTGTCATTTTCAATATTCTAATTCAAACAAACCACGTACCTAATATCGGCCTAAAATATCTAAAAATCATCAAAAAATACATTTACATTACAATAGGTACATTTTTAAGTTAAAAAACATTTTAAAAATATTTGAATAATATCTTTGTAAGTACGTAGTACCTATTATCTGTCATACAACCGCAAGGGGGCTTAATTTATCATGTAAATATATATATAGAAAAAAGTATGTTTTTCGTCATTTATTATGTAATGATCCAATTTATCTTGCGATCGCATTAATAATAACGACATATTTTTCACAAGATTATTCCCATTGCTCCTCTCCCACTGTAGAAAATAAAATAATTCACCGTCTCTTTGAGAAAACAAATGAATATATCATAAGATTCCCATTTAACATGAAGAGATGGCTGTTATCATCTGACAGACGAATGACTTCCCAGGGAGTGGCATGACATCATCGAAATCACATCGAAATAATGGTAAGAAAATTCGATTCATTCATATTGCATAATTGTATTTCTGTTCTATGATAATCCGTTCGTACGCATAAAATCACCCGTTGAGACAACTGTTAGCAGTGTTAGCATTCTCAAAATGTAAGTCTTGGTCTTACCGTGTGTCCTAAATGGAAAAAGTTTGCGGGTCCGCGCGACGAGTTTCATAGGATGAAAACACGTTGGTAGAACGCCGATTCCAACCCGCGCCCGGCGCGGCGAAAAGAATGCTGTCTATGGTTTCAATGCATTTAAATGGGCATGCCGGAAAGCGAGTTCCTGCTTTTGCTGTGCGTATTCAAATGCATAGAAATATTCTTTGACCACCGGAAACCAACGGGGCTCTTAAATGTTACTATAAACAATGAGATTATGAATATTTAAGTTATGAAAACAAGGTAAAAATGGTGTAGTTTTTTCATTCTAATTTTTTTTACCCTAAACTGACTTGAAACTGTCTTTTCCGATATTTGAAAACAACTTGTAGAGTTGAATTGCAGTGTTGTTTTTGTGTGTTGGATTGTACTGTGTACCTAATTAAAGATGAACTCATCATTTGTATAATAAATATCTTTTATAATTATGCATTTTTTACTCCCTCTCCTCACATGAGCCCCACTCTATTGGAGAATTAAAAGATACAAACACATGAGAATATTATCCACAACTATATTCGTTAATCATAAAAAAGCTCGTAAAAGTGCAGAAAAATGGAAACATAAATGTAAGCCTAAGGGATTGAGAAACTTTAAAACAAAATATTTTCAACTCTACATGATTCTTACAAATTTAATAGTGTCTCCATTTTTTCGATGTTTGATGATAAAGTGTTGAATCCCTAGAGATTTGTTAGATTTGAGAGGAGTATAAGGCGGGTGTCTGAAGATGAGGGAAGGCAATGATGAAGACAGTGGTGTGAAGGATCTGACATCATTTGTCAGCGGAGAAGGTCCGTCAAATTGTTGGCACTCCTTGTGTAAGGAGCGAGGTGTATAGAAGCGGGGCCTACTTACTCACCAAGCGGTGATTAATTGTTACAGAAAACATCAGGGGACGGGAACATTGAGACTTCGAAACGCACATAGTTTTGATCTTTGTTTTTACGAATATCTTGAGTAAGTATGGATTGGACAGAGCCATTCATTGTATTGGGAAAAATTGTTAAGGTAATCCAAATCTTCTTTGAATTTCTTCATTATCACTTGTTAGATAAAGGCTTTTAGTTTATTATAATTGATGGATGTTCTTTTGGTTATTTATTTATTTATTAGAGAGATCCTATCATAGTACTGAACAAAACAAACGATATAAACCATTACAAAAAAACATAGAATCTTCTGTGCTCCAAGAACGGGCATTTCTCGCATAACTATTGTACAGAGTATTAACTATTTAAGTAAAAAAAACAGCGAATTTTTTTTTATTATTTTTAACCATATTCTGTTTTGCAAACCTTACAATAATTTTTCCTACAGACTTATGAGGATTATTTATTTATTTATTAATTCATCAACGGCCTAAAAAAGCCTTTTACATAAAAATATACAAATGAAAAGAATATACCTAAGAATATAGAAATAAAATTATAACAAAAAATATAAAATATAATACATATATAAATTAGAAATATTACTGGTTGCACGTGAAAGAGTATAATATTATATTAATATTGATATAGTATTGATTCGAATGTTAAATAGGACAACATGAAATAGGCAGGTAGCAATATGTAAGTATACTATCTCAACGATGATAATATAGTACAGATCCTGTGTATTAGCGCATGTATAGATAGACACTACAATATTCACAGTGGGTGCTGAGCGTGTTGCACTGTTATATACACTTAGGTACAAAGGTAGAATAATAATAATTTATTTGTGTCCACTGTTCAACACCGCGCCCATCATTAATAAATAATAATAAATCATAAATCAGTAGGGGCAGGGCCGCACTTCGTGCATCTATTTACATATTGCTATTAAGAAAAATAAATTTATATAAAATTAATGCATAATTCAATAATTAAAGTAAAATAAGATAATATAAAAATGAAAATGAAACATTTAGGTAATAATAAAATTAAACACTAAAAATAAAGCATTAAGATAAAATTAAAATAAAGCAATGATTCAATGCTAAATTAAAAACATTAAAATAAAACATTGTTAGAGACAATATCCGAATAAAATATCAAATCAAATAAATAAAAAAAAAACAAAAAAAATGCAACATTAATACAATATAAAAATATATCATGAAAAAAATATATATACCTATAAATAACAAACAAATAAAAACATACAAAAATAAATATTTAGATAAGTTTTAAAAAACAAACATTGAGATATTGTTAAAAAAGAACTCAAATACTTATATAACATACTCAGATAGCATTCAAATATGATAATACTAAAATTAATTAACAGAATAAAATTTAGATAAAAAAAAAAAAAAAAAAAAAAAAAAACATAATAGATAAAACACGCGATAAATCACATTCAGACAATATTAAAAAATCTAAAAAACAGAAAATACCAATATAAAAGCATTATGAAATACTATACTATAAACAATTTACAATATCAAAATGAATAGAAACATGATACTAACACTAAAACAAAAGATTGAGATGATATAATAAAAAAAGGGAAGTAAAGAAGAAAAAAGGAAAAAGGGGAGTCAAACAATTATAAGAACCCAAAGTATAAGCAAATTTAACATTCTAATGACCCGGATGATCACGTCTATGTAATGTCTTAATGACCTCAGTCTTAAACTTATCCAGACCATCGTTAAACATATCTAAATGGTTGAACTCATTTGCCCGCCTAGACAGTCTGTTAATCGGAGAGTTCAACCCGTAATTTGTACTAGCGCCAACAATACCAAAGCTTATTAATTGTCTTGTTGGTCTAGTAGGGATGTGAAAGTTCACAAGCTCCAAAATATTGGCACAGTCAACCTTTGCATTCACGATCTTGTGAAGAAAGGACAAATCTAATAGAACTCGTCTGATTGAAAGAGCAGGCAGACCCATTACACCTGACAAGAATTCATAGTCTAACTGGTCATATGGAATTCCAAGCCTGAAATTAACATGACGAAGGAACTTTCTCTGTACCCGTTCTATCTGTGCTACATGAACAGCGTAGTACGGGTTCCAGACAACCGACGATGATTCAAGAATGCTCCTGACCAAGGACACGTACAGGACTCTGAGTGTATATAAACTGAAAAATGGTCTACAAATTCTTATTATGAAACCAAGCAAGCGCATGGCCTTCTCAGTAATGTTGTTAACATGGGCATTCAGACTCATTTTCACGTCCAGTGTGACTCCCAAGTCACGAACGGTCTGGACACACGCGAGTGACTGGCTATTTAAGAAATAATTGAATATAACCGGGTGTTTTATACGATGGAAGCGCATTAATTGGCATTTATTTGTGTTGAGCGAGAGTCCGTTACGTTCACACCATTCGCCCAGCGCCCAAACATTCCTCTGCAAAATCTCGCAATCACTGATGTCTCGCACCGTGCGATAGATCTTGATGGTAATTATTGTTGATAATTATTGTATTATCAAGTAAGATCAATAAAAAAATAAGCTGATCATTCACGGTTTTTTTGCATTTTTATAAAAGAAAAATTTATTGATGCAAATTGTTTATTTCAAATTGGCATATAAACATGCTCAATACTTTTTGCATTCATTTTATTCCAAAGAGAACAAAAAAATATTTTGATCATCTTTTGATGTACAGTCATTTTAGGTACATTTTATAAGGTCAATTTCGAAAAACATTCTTATTTATTTCCCCTTTATTGATCTGATTTTAGTGTAAATCAGTTTGTTTTATTCCTGGTTATTCAAACACCACTGGTTGTTGGCTGCTGAAATGAAGGGCAAACGCCACCCCAGAAGTGATGTGATGTGATGATTATTTGAGTGAAGTGGGTTGGCGTGGTAAGGGGTGATGAATAATTGATGTTTTTATTAACAAACACAATTAATTGTTTTATTAATTAATTATTATATCATCAACAGAGCGATCGTTGCTTTTCTTTGAGAGCAAGATATATTTCACATGTTGGTATGCAATACAAAATATACATTCAGTTCAAAGAAGTTGCAAAGTGGGGGAAAACATCAATTACATAATATAAGTAGGTAAATTAAGCTTATTTTTTATGGACATTTTTAGCAAAAATTTTTGACAGACAACTGCTGTAAAATTTATCAGAGCTCGGTCCGCAGAATTGAAGGCCAGGTCAAAAGAGATTTTTATATTATGTTATAATATTTTCTGTTTCTCTGCTGTCATTTCCTTGAAACTTGTATTGTTATTATAGCTGTGGCCATTTTAGTTGATATTTTTTTTTTGTAAAATAAATCTATGCTCACTCAAAGTAAACACAAATATCTTTTGACTTTATCACAGCTACTTAAAGCTTGCGTCGCGAAAGAGGAATATTATGATCTGCACCCAAGCGCGGATCCAGGGGGGTCATGACCCCCCCTAGGCTATGTAATCTCAAGTAGGGCAGTGCTATTTATTAATAAAATCTTTATTTTGCTAGCATAATTATAATTTCATGTGGGCCATGACCCCCCCCTTTTTTTTATTTTTTTTAGGAAAAGTGTAGTTTCCAGATACTAAATTTTGAAAATGACCTTTTTTTTTTTTTAGGAAATGTGTAATTTCCAGATACCAAATTTTTTACTTTGTGACCCCCCCCCCTGGTGCCAAGGCTGAATCCGCCCTTGTCTGCACCTGGTATCGAACCTACGAAACAGTACGAAAGTAGGCGTCATAACCGTCAGGCTACGAATCACCATCGATATGGATTAATAACTCTGGCGTTTTTCGACTCTCATAGAATTGTATCAAATATCTGATTTTAGGGATAGTTGATGCTTTCACAGCTACGTGTTTAAAAAAAAAAAACCTTTTTATGAAGATATCAAGGGTATTCAAACATATCTTTGGAATGAGAAAACTCAATTTTAGTAAAAATGTCTTTAATACAAATAAATAAAATTAATTAAATCACAAGAATTTGTTTTTTTGTATATTTGTGCACGGTGTTAGGTATAAACGTTCAAGATTTTTTCAGTATAATTAATAAATTGAAATTTGAGAAAAAAAAATAAGAATAAATCTTTCCTACTCTGTAATTAAATTTGATAACTAGGCGTAGTATAAAAGAAAGGGCTGTTTGATTCAGAATGTTTATTTGACAGTAAACGACAACAAACAATCGAAACAATAAATTGAAACAAAAGATGGGACAAAGTTCGAGTCTCGAGAGGGAAGCGGGAAACAAAAAAGCAGACACAAGAAACAACATGTTATTAGAAAAGGTTTAGTGAAAGTTATGTTGGAGAACATTGTTTATATCTAGGAGTTATTACCACATATTTTTATTATTTCGTAGGTAGAGGAGACCCAAGCAGCAATATATATATTTCAATATAACGGCCAGTTGTCCAGAATGATTCTTTACGCAAGCAATTTGTAGAAAAGTTTTGTAACGAAGATGGGAAATTATTATAAATATTCCCTCATGGAGCTTCCCCATAACATCTTCTTTAAGTCTCCTCCGTGTTCTCCCACGTTACACCCCCAACATCCCTCTCCGATACTCGTATATCTATTAGTTCCATCCACCTTCTATTATTTTCGACCACGTGTACTTGGGAATTTCTTAGTTGTAACATAGACTGTTATTTGAAAAAAAAATTCAACGCCATATTAATAATCTAAAATATTTCAAATACATAGTTTGATTTTAATAATTTCTTATTTAAGTTTTAATTAATTATCTCATTGAAATTTCGATTATTTACTTATTCCATGAAACTTTGTGATAATATTTTACTTAATTACTGAAGTTATTTTTGAATTAAAATTAAAAAAAATAAAATACAATAGGTATCTACCTGAAATTGGTTATACGGAAGGACAAAGGGTATGAAACATGCAAACATTAATTATTTATCTAGTACAAAAACCAGTACCTAGGTAATACTATAGGTAGATACATAAATGTCTATTTTTTAAACATTATTTTTGTGAATAAAATCATAAAATCTTAGAATATAATAATTAATCTTGAATTTGGTTGTGAATTTGTGCGTGATAAATTTTAGTAATCTATAGGTTATATATAAAAAGTCGGGTTAGTGCGAACGCTTATAACTCGATATCGGCTTGACATATTTTTATGTAGTTTATTGGATCTTTCTGCACTACGGACAACAAAAAAACTAACAAAAAATCGAAAAAATGTATATCAAATAATATAAATCAAAGTTAGTATGGAACAGATTTACTGACAACAATGCCATCTATGAAAAAATCAATAACAACACAATTTCGAACTTTCAGAAATAGTTTTTTAATATTCAAACATATTTTACACGTATTTTTGTATAAATTACAAATTCGAAATCAATATTCACAGTAAGGACTACGGGACAACATCTGTCGGGAAAGCTAGTAACGTATTAAAAAATCACGTGTATTTATTGTTTGTAAAAAAACCTCTACAATAAAAACATTCATTTCCATGTAAACATTTAATTATTGAATTGTGTGGAAAATATGAATAAAGTTAGACTTCCCACTGTGAAATTTTGATTGTTCCGAACCCCTCCCCCCTATATAGATATAGCTAATGGACGGATCATATAGGTACCTACATATAGCTTAAAACCTGTATATATCGCAGTCAGTTTTCTATGTTTTTCTAAACGTTCTTTATGTATGTTAAAAAACCTTTTAAACCTCTGGGCATTTAAAAAAAACCTCACCGAGATAATAATATTAGAATTGAAGTAGAAACGGTGTGTATTTCTGTATAAGAATGTCGCAAAAGTAGTACCGAATCTAGTGGTAGTCTGATCTTGTCCAATACCCCCGAGGAAAAATAGAACAAGTCATATTGTGCTTATTGGACATATTGTGATATTAAACCGGACATATAGAGCGTGTGGATGAAAATGTAAACTTTACCCTGTATAAGCAATCCAATACCTGGTGACCGAATTAAACCTAACCGTATGTATGCATGCACGAGTAGGTAGAGCTGGTAGAGTTTACGTCAAACAAGCTACATTTTTTAGAATTTTTGCAAAAGTATCAAGTTGCCAATTTTTTAGCTCTGGCCTACTACTGATTTTTTACCTTTTTTTTAAAACATAAAAACATTACAAACAAACAACACAAACGCGATTTTTCGTTTTTTTGAGTCAAGAAGCTAGTCTCAAGGCTAGCTAGTCTTATCGCTTTACTAAAAATAAAAAAAAAACTCTAAACCTCAAGTCCACTTGACTTTCACTTGACGCTAGCTTTCCTGTCTCTTGTGGCATGAATAAGTTTCCTATAGTTTGGAATCAAGTCCCTGCGCTTATATTTCGGAGCCATGATAAGTATACCACGTCATCCCTTGATCTTGAGATTGCCTTTGAGATCTTGCGGATCGTTATGTTCATCAACGCAGTTCTCTACTATTCCTAGCCCTATTCGATTACTTCGATAGCGTTACAGTCCATATCCAGCCTGGGCCTCCTTTATCTTTTGCCTCCGACAGTCCCGATACCCGGCCGCCATCATTCCACACCCTAGTAGAACAACTGAATGCAGTTTGCTGCATCCCTCTTCATCTCGTTATACCACCTCAGCCTTGGTCTTCCAACTCTTTTCTATTCACCCAAGTGAACAGTAATGATGCCCTTGGGGACCCGCGAATCGGGCATCTTCTGATGTACCTTTATCAAAGTACCTTAATGTGCGAGAAACCGTCGGGGTTTAATATATTGCGTACATTGTTGTGTCTAATGTTCTTTTGCTCTCCTTCATTCACGAGTCAATAAATTATCCGTAGGACCTTGCTATCGAAGTTGTCCAGCATTTTTGCCATTTTAACTGTTACTGTTAAGAGTCTCGCAACCATACTCCAATATTGTCCAAATAACTGTCTTGTATAGGGTCCCTATTCAGAACCTTCGAATTTTTGACCATGTACCTATTTAATCGAAACTTAAACTTTGAGTTATTGTTGTACACAATGCGAATCCTGATTGACTACAATAATTTCTAAGTCTGTTTAAAGATAGAGATAATGGTCTCTGAGATATTATCTCTCTAATTATTAGAATCGTCGCAATAAATAATGTTAATTAAACACGAAGATAAGGATGGATTAACCGGGAGTCATCTCTGTAGAGATTGAATCCTTTAAGCAGGATATTTATAACTCTAAGTAATATTTAGTGGTCGGCCGGGGTGGAGTTGGGAGTTGGGTGCCAGACCCACGCTTACCTAAGAGAATCTATGTGTTGCTGTTATTGCCGTTAACCGTTAACTAGCTACTGGCGAACCCCATGATTTTAATGTTGGCGGCTATTTGTGCTGCAGTGCAAGCCTCAATTCGTATTTGTTGAAGAAAGTCCTCAATGTTACATTTAGGACAGATTTATCTTTCAGGACAGGACTTTCTTCAACAAATCATCTGTGTTAGAAAAATCCATCAGGTGGTGTACACCTTCGTACTTGATGATTGGCTCAATGTGACTATTTTTTCACGTACGTATGAATACCTATTATTAAGTGACTATTACTTATGTGGTCAATTTAGATTAAAGATAGATAAACAAATCAAAAATTTTGTTGCAATATTTTGAATTGCAAAAAACGTTTTGGTACATAATTGAATTGCTAAGCGAACAATGACATTGAGTTAATCGGTGGGTAAAAGGATATAGAATTTCAATAACATAGTATGAAACATTTTAGACCTAAAAGAAAAAATAACAACTAATGACTCTAACAATTCATTACTAATGTTCGATTTTTAAATGGAACAAACCACTACGGGCTTACGACCGTCTTCTACTGTTATTTTAGGCCTATTTCAGTTATTTGAACTTAATAAGGTATTCATTCTTACAAATTGCATACTTTCTTTGAACGAATCAGATTAATACATTTTTGTCTTCTTTCTCGTCCACTTTCTTATGGAGTCACTTTGACTCGTCATGAATTCCTTTCCACTTATTTATTTACATTACCTACAGTGTGCACCAGTGGGTGTACGTGCATATTCAAACTCTTTAAGTCATCCTTTATTTCTAACAAAATACATTATTATTCATAATTTCATTGTAAGAATTTCTAAATACTCATTGTTATTAGTTTATCGATAGAATCGCTTAACAATCGTTTTTTTAAACCAACTTACTTTCAAATTTTACCATCATAAAATATCCCGCTGAAATTTGGGTTGATACCCATACTAAGACATTGCTTCAAATTTCTCAATTTACTACAGTAACTGCAACATCTGTAAGAACAGTATAGAATTATCTATTGATGTTAGCCGCGGTAGTCACATGTAATTTAGTGTCCAAGTTTGCCGAGCGCCCTCTTGGGGAGGCGCCCAGGTTGTGACTCCTCCGCCATGTCGCTGATGGCCAGCGGTGTCACTGAAGGGGTGTACAGAGAGCACTAAGCACCCTTACAATTTATTCATAAGACTTGAGGGGCGAGATTACGAAATATTGATACATTAAATATTATTTATTGTGTTTGTCAATTTTATAGTGTGTAATTATCAGACAAACAGGATATGAAATGCATTTAGGGGTGGACCGGATTACACTAATGCTGGACCCAAAGCGGGGGTGGAATTTTCAATAGTTTTCGAATGATGATTATAGAGAAAAGGATCACCCATCACCATGTGACGGTGTTCGTCGCCACTTCGTAAAAAAATAGATTCATTAAAAAAATATTATTTGAGAGGATCGACAATAATTGCAGGGACGTCATAGATACTATAAGCAGGATTGAGCACAGTGGAGAGCTCTTCTTGTTGTCTCGCTATACCCTTAAGTGGGATCTTAAAGGGGTACAGACAGAAACACAGATATACATATTTGACTATTTTGACGTTGAGTTTGTTAGCTTTTAATATACAGATCTAAATATAAAAAAAAAATAGACAATTTCTACTAAGAACTAAACTAGCAAGTTATTAATGTAATAAGTAAGAAATATAAACAACGTATCATAACTTATTAAATAAGTTTAAATTGTTCTATGAAGACTGTAGATAAAACTTCATTTTAAGATAACATTTAAATAATATACCTATTAAAACAAAAAATATGACGGTCTTAGGTAATTTAAACAGATCTGAGTCTACAAAAGTGTTATTAAAATCTTATTAGATTATTGTATATTCGCTATAGGTACCTACCTACTTTTTTTTAATTAAATTTATTCATTCCATCTTTGTATGTGATGTAATTTAAAACTGAAACACTTGTTGGTAACCGATGTTACATACATACCCACTAGATTCTGTAAAAAAATATTGAAAATATCAGAAAAAATTCTTCCCTCAAAAGAAAACTCTTTAATTATTGGAAAACACTTCAGACTCGTAGGTGATTCTTACTCTAGGAAAAGTTGAGAAACTTTTATCGAGCGTTTACTTTCAGA
This sequence comes from Mystacides longicornis, assembly GCA_963576905.1. NCBI lineage: Eukaryota > Metazoa > Arthropoda > Insecta > Trichoptera > Leptoceridae > Mystacides > Mystacides longicornis. Next base: position 22,455,887 of record OY756433.1, on the reverse strand, counting down.
AAATTTCGATAGATGGCAGTGTATTGTACCAACCAAGGGAAATTAATGTGGAAACAGCTGTAAATACCATATTTAAAACAGTATTCAATTTTTAAACATTCCAATGAATTAATTTTATTTACGAATGTAAATTTGTTTATTTCAACATTGTCATATTTTGTTTATAAAATTAATATGATGTACCTACTTAGGTAGGTACATATTTTTGGAAAGAATAATATAAAGAATAATATGTAACAACTAATGAGAAACAATTCATTATATTGATGTTCGATTTTTAAATGGAACAAACCACTACGGGCTTACGACCGTCTTCTACTGTTATCTTGAAGGCTAGCTTAGTGTGATCACTTTACGTTAACAACGTTTGCCATTAGGTGGTAATGTTTAAGTCTCCAAAACTCCTTATCATGAGAATTCTCAACATGTTCAACATGTCGAAAAATCTCATATATGCAACAAATAGATATTTAATAATTAATGAAAATTATTGAGAACCTGAGAGCAACCAAATTTAAAGACTGCGACTGTTGTTATGTATTTGACGCCAGGATTTATAATATACCTTCTTCAAGAATAATATACCTTCTTCTTCTTCTTCCAACGTGGCAATCCACTCTCTCGAGAGTGATCTAGTGAGCTTAACCGTTGACTTTGTCGCGCTCAGGATCAAAAATTGTTCAGAAAACAGGTAGTTACAATATAACATAATGTTTTTTTTTTGTAAAATTTGATCTTGTTTTGACATGAAAAAAATCATAAAAATCGGTTGACCCATTTCGTTTTAGGAATACATAGGTGTCGTTATAGACGGGCTAACTTAATGCTTGAAGTATTTCTCTACCAATCAACGATTCAATAATATATTTTGACACGATATTTTTGTATATTAGATTTAACATGACCACATGCTAGACTAGTTGATATATTATTATTGTGGTGTTAGGGAAATAGGAGACAAGATGTTCTGGGATAAACGGAAGGAGTTACGTACAGTCGGTACAAGCCATCTGTCCAACAAGGTGAAACATTGTTATGGAGTTTGCATAACGCATAAGTGATGCAGGACTCCTGTCATATGTTGGCAGGTGAGTCAACTGTACCTACATAATAATAATAATTGTGTAATTAATTGAGTAATAAACCACCGGTTTCATGTTGTTGTGTAATGTGTATCCCTGAATAGCCGAGTAATATACTATCCCTGGAAAGATAATGTGGCATGACTGCTTAAGGACCTAACTACTAAAATAGATTCTGACATGCCATATAGTATTGATACTAGTCTCAAAAGGTATTGAATCTATCAGACCTCGTAAAGCTAAGGACTAAGAATTTTAAACAAAATATTTAAAAAGTGCAATTCTTCGTGGCAAGATGAGAAGCGTCCCCACCTTCCTCCCTATTCCCTTCCAACATCCAGTACATCCTAACCCTATATATCTACTCATTTTGTATTTATATGTATTATCTATTGCGTTGTAAATTTTTACTTTTTCAATATGTTGTCTTTGTTTTTACTGGGTTGGCTGGCAGAGATCCTTCGGGATAAGACTGTCAAAATAACTATGCCACAATGTACTTTTAATAATAAAGTTAGGCATATTTATTTATTTATTAAAATATGTTGACCTTGAATAAACTAAATCTAAAATATGCTATAAGAAATCAAATCCGACAGCCTTAAGTTATTCATAATATTGAAAATTTGGACCAATTTTTGATACCAAATACTGGATATAGTATCTACTGGAGTTAGACAAAAGCGCACGTGACTTAACGTGCAGGAGCAACTGCTTTTCTTTAGATTCAATAATATTCCAATGAGTTTCAGGAGAAATTCAAGAATAAAGTTAAAATTTTACCTATGCATATTGCAGAATATAGCGCTTACGTCAATGCTAGACCCGCCGAGTGTAACTATAGCGTGCTATTTTCAAATAGCGCACAATGATTTGGCGTGCTATGTTTTTGGACGCTATGGTGCTATGAAACCAACAGCGTGAACGCTGTTGGATTCGAGTGTGTTATATTTCTATTGCACACGCTATGACTAGTATATATTTTATTGAGTAAGACGTGATTTTTATATTATTTTCTGTGTTCGTGTTGAACGTTTTTGTCAATAGGATACAACTTTTTCAGAGTGTAGTCTCAGTAGGATAATTAGATTTAAAAAAAAACAATATAAAAACTATTATTTAAAAATAAGTTTGTGAATGCGAATTCTGTTATGTTTGTAGATTTTTGTATAGACATTGTACTTTTAAATACTCCCATAATTTATTTAAAATTAACTCTTACGTTAAGTAGCTACCTAATTATTCAATTCAACTATAGACAGTCCTAATCCAATTTTTAGATAATATGCGACGTAGGTACTAACTTTTTTTTTTATTATTAATTAGGCCAGGTACTAACTTATTAATAACAAAAAAATCTTGTATTCGAGAAGCGCGCATTCTGTATAACGAACGACGTGTGACGTAACGTGTTACGAATTCTAGCGTGCTGCAAGTTTTAACACACCATCGGTTGATCGTAGGTCTCTGATAAATATAGCGCGCTATAAAATAGCGTGCAATATATTTTTAGCATATAGTCTGTAGCGTGCTATTCATTGAACAGTACTAGGCCGTGAGTGGGGAATACCAAATGGATGATGTCGAGTGATAGGGTGAGTCTTATATCAAACAATCCAAATTCAATCGCGTCAAGCCATTCGTCTATCACTTATGCAAACGGCTCGTCAATGGGAAAACTCGAGTGGACGTGGTCCAAATGTCAAATCTGAAAACTTGGTGATGAAATCCATTTGGAGTGATCGTGAATAGCGCGCTTTATCTTTGGATCACAAACACAACGATAGTAGGTTATTATATAGAATGGTTACCTATATAAAAATAGAAGAGAGATTTACAATGAAAAGAATTAATATAATGTACCTACCACAAAGAAGTCCGATGTAGTCGAGTCATTATTCGTATTATTAACGATAGGACATTGTCACAGAATGAGCTCTAAGTATTAATGTTTATTGTCTTTGCGAAGGTTAAGAGTGGAAAAGAAAAGTTTGTGGAAATAATTTACGAATAAATTGCTACTTACAGCGTAATAGGTACACTGTGTAACCATTACTTACTGCCATTTTATATTATAAAATGGTCCGCCATTTTGTCATAATCAATGTTGTTATGTGTCTTCCGTAGCCATTCCATCTATCAATAATGTAAAAAGTTGGTTAGATAAGTGTATAATATTAGGCTCCTTCTGATAAATATAATGATTAAACGTGATATTTTCGTAAAAATGACGGCCATTTTTGCCATGACTTTAACTCCGCTATTTTAATGTAAGTAGGTAAGAATATTTACTCCTTTAGAAAAATAGTAACAATTTATTCAAGAAAAAGGTACCTACCCACTTAGGAGTACCATAATCAGTTTCGGGCAGAACAAGACCGCGAACATAAATTCAGGATGTTCACCATCATAGAAGGACCTGTTAAGGATGCGATATGCAAGATTTTGGAACTGTATGTATGCCTAATTATATTCATCTAAGATTCACAATTTCGTCATCGTTCAATTCTCACGCGTTTATTCAGATTCGTCAAATTTTGCCAAATTGACTTATATTGACTTAATTAAGCAGTGTACGAGAATAACTGTAAGTAGGTATACCTTTTAAATTTCATAATTATATTTGAATATTTTACCAATAGCTAGAATTTCGTAAAATTTGACGGTCGCATTATAAACACATTCTTCCTCTTCTCATGATGTGAAAAGTGCCTATTAATATAGGTGGAAATATTTTTATGGATATAAATAAATAGCCATAACAAAGCAATAAATTATCCAAATCATATATTTTATGAACAATAATAAAACATAAGGTAAAACTCATGGAGAGGTAATCAATGCAAATGTTTAATAATAAAGTATCTTAAATAATGATATATTTATTATTTATTTATCGTGTCGAAACCAGTAAAACCAATTAAACTGATCTCCAGTACTGTGCAAAATGCACAGCACGTGGAGATGTATTAAGATACCTATAATAATTCAAATTTTAAAAAGGTAAGACACACAAATGGGGTAGATGTCTATCAATCTTGATGCACACTTAAGGAAAACTTAATCGGAAGAAAATATCCGGGAAGGGTTCATAAGAACTAGGTATTAAAAAAAGAAATAGAGTGTTGGACCCTCAAAGTCGCAACAATGGATAAGATTGAGGTATTTGAACTCTGACTTTACCGAATAATGCTTTGAGTTTGCCCCGTCAGTAATGAATATGGATACCACTTTCAAAAGACGAAAAGCCAATTCTTCCACAGTTTATGCTCTCCTACAATTATTGATAATGGAAGGAAAGATAAAGGGTAGGCGAGGTATTAGGCGTAAAAGAGTCTGAGAATCTCAGACAGTGGTTTGGTTTGCAGGAGGCTGAAGATTTGCCCGAGATCGATCGCGAAACTTATTCACAGATGGTTGTCAACCTCCAATAGAAGTGGTATTTAAAGAAGGCGAACAGCATCTATGTACAAAAGATAGAAGACTGTTATGACAAAGTATTTCAAGTGCTCTAGCAACCCTTTCTCAAAGGATCTAGATGGTTAGTAATCGTCAAATTTAAAAAAAAATCTGCAATGTTTTCCCAGTCTAATCTTGTATTGATCTCCATACCTCGACAGCATCTCTGTTAGGAGGGGAGGCGGAAGCCAGGGGGATGAGATGAAATAATAATTATTAAGATTCACCCGGTCCATTCCGGTCCATAAAGCAATTGTTTTTATTTACAGTGACGTTTGTTCTAGCTGGAACGTTTAATAGTCGGCACACTAACATCTAACTTGTTTTGGGCTATCTCTGATATTATCACTTTCTCCGTAGGTAGGTACCTATATTTTATGTTTATTTTGATTTACGTTACTTCAGATACATAATACAGTTTTCAATATATGCGAAACCATAATTTCGTTTGTACGACTATGTCGAAAAATGGTGGTTGGTAGTCCAGTGGAATCAGTCAGCTGCTTTCTTACGCACAGCGTATTCGAGGTCGTCGGTTCGAACCCTGGTGCCGACAAATTCCACAAAATTATTTTCTTTCCGTTTTTATTTATTGAGTCGAATGATATTCTTATCTATATATGAATACGTGAAGGATAAACTTTGGAACCACTTTTACAAAAATTGCGTGGACGGAGAAGTATGAAATTTCGCATATAGTTTATATAGAGGAGTGGCGAATACTAATATTTTTTTTTTAAATTATGCCTAAAAATAGATGAAAAATATTACAAACACTACTGTAATGTTAATTATTTGGTACTTGACATGGAAACAGACGCATATATTCTTGTGTTTACCTCTGGTTAAATTGTGAATAGATTAATATTGCTTGTCTTTAATAGGTAATGAAAGAAAAAAAAAATTGTATATATCAACATTTTAAATTTGAAGTAGGTACGTATTGTTTTTATAAGAAAATTTTGAAATAGCGCTCGTTCAGTCTGTAACAATGGAACGTTAATAATGTTCAAACATAAGTTATGGTAGAAATGCGAGGACTGGTCGACCACTAGTTTTATTTAAATATTCTTTGTTTTACAACAATGCACCTACATACCTACGAGTAAGTAGATATATTGTACTTTGTTTTGTAAAACATACATTAATGACGTTAAGTTGTTATAAATTTAAATGATAGTTAAGTGGTGAGTAGAATCTAGGTAGGTACCTTTATTACTCATAGTATATGGAATATACATGAGTCTTGTGATCGGATTTAAAAAAAAAAAAAACATAGATTTCGCTGAAATTAATTTTCTCGACGTTTTCGAGGGTGTAGATTTCAAAATTGCGTACGGGTAAAAAAAAAAGTTTACCCGTACGCGTACGCCAAAAATGTGTGCGCACCCATAACTCATAGTAATTATTATCCGATTTGATTGAAATTTGGTAAAACGGTTAGCCCCTCGATGTAGATGAGTCAGTAAAATGTTGAGATCTGTACCTTTAGGGGAACCCTCTTAAAGTATCCAAAGAAAATTTCACTTGTTCTAGAAAAAGGGCTAAAAAAAAATTCTTCGATTTTCATAAAATTTGATATACGGGTTGGTCTTATGCTCCTACACAAGCACGTAAAATTTGAGGTCCGTAACTTCAGTGGCCCCCCCTTAAAGTACCGATTAATATTGAATATGTAGTTCTAAAGCAGATAATAAAAAGCTCCAATAGTCGATATCATTTTAAAGTTTCTATACTAATTCCAAGGATAAATTTATTTTAATCGTAACATTATGAATTTTTATGCAAAGATATGTTTTACACGAAAAGGCTGTTATAATATACTATGAGTTCTGGGCTACCCTAGGTTAGCAGCTTTTTTTTTTTAAACTGATCATGTCTATATTAATTAATTGATTTATTATTAATTAATTTATTTATTTAATATCGCTACGTTTTATCAGACCCTGGAACTTTGTAACGTAATAATGTTTCTTTCAGGGGTGTTCTTATAAAGAAAAAAAGCAGCGGTGTTCTTTCTAGGGAAACATTTTTACACTATCCCACAACAAGAATGCTGTTAAAAGAATGGTCCACTATTATGATCCTGTTCGTTAATATTATTAATGTGTTTACTGGCCTTATTAGTAGATACCTACATCTGCAGCCATTATCAGCTAAGATACGTTTCTACTTGTCTGTTGGGGTAGGTGTAGACATTGTTAGGTCCAGAGTCGAGCGAAACAAAATATCCAACAGTAGCTTGATCGGCGGAGACTCCGGAACGGGGACTTATTTACTGCTCCCTTCCTTCCGGAGACTTGTCTTCCCGTAGAAGCGACCACATGAATATAGGTTCTAAGGAATATGGGTCACGAACCAGTGGAGTTTGTTCTGAAATAATTTTGTTTTTTTTTTTAAAAATGATCCGGCGTAATAAGTTACACAATTTAATGAAAGAAGGCAAATTACGCGTGCTCCGACCGAGACCCGCAAAAGAGACAGATGAGCGAGATGGTTACTACTTGTCAGTAAGCGTTTGTAGGTGTAAGCGCCAGATCGCGAACGAGACCAAGACAAGAGACTAAAAATGTCTTGGACCTTGAAAAGTTAGTGGTGGCTCATGTCTCGGTCGCCCCGTCATCCTCCACCTTTTCGTGTAGTGACACAGTGAACTTCTTGCAGGTAAATAGTTTTGAATGGGGCAGATGGTCGCTGGTTTTCTAGAAGAACGGTGCCTCTGTGTAGCGGTGAATTATGTCACTGGAACATTCTTCATGTAAACCAAATGATGCGAATACACAGAGTGAAGAAATTCTGGAAAGCGGTCCATCGTTTGGCCGAAAACACGTAGAAGGTCGATTCCGACCCGCGCCGACCGGCGGAAAGAATGTTGTCTATGGTTTCAATGCATTTAAATGGCCGTTCCGGAAAGCGGGTTCCAGCTTTTGCTGTGCGTATCCCCATTCAAATGCATAGAAACATTCTTTGTGCCGTTGGTGCGGGTCGGAATCGGCGTTCTTCGTGTTTTCACCCATTGACAAGATCGCCGACCTTGAAAATTACGATAATGTTTTTGTCGCTACAGCGTTTTAATGACGTCGTTCACTGCTGTTTCTGGCCGCTAAATAACATCACCGCAGTTCTTAGAAAATATAAAATTACTCTTTATTTTTCATCAGTTATAATACTGCCGCCATATACTTAGAGCACTTAGGGAATGAGAGAAGCGGAGGTAAAAACTGCAAGAGGCAAAGGCTCAATAAGTTTGAATTGACCGGAAATCAAAATAATCAGCGATCACTCGAAGTCAAGTTTTGCAATTAGGACCTTATCTTGCAATCAGTTATATTTTGTTAGCTAAAAACATTGTATAGGATTGCCAGCCTTTGTGAAAGCTTCACAGATGTCCTTTTGTTTTTGATAAAAAAAAAACTTTTATAAACTTTTAAATAAAATGTTCTCAACCCCACTCCAGATGATAATAATCGTAATGAATTATGACTCGTGATTTTTTTGTATCTCAGTACAGCTTCCTTCAGTACATGTCTTGCCTTTATTGCCGTCGCTCCATACATAACATCCAGCTCAGGACAACCGTAACAACTTTTTTCAAGCAACACATTAAGGATTTAATGTAATTAGGTTGCATCCGAAGCTTCCGGCTGCAGCTTCCATGGACAACGGTCTGTAACTGACAATCTTTATGACCCTACGTTCGTTCGTATTGTAAATTATTAATAATAATGGCAACACTAGGAACCTACCCACTCTTTGCAGGAAATGATAATATTATTGTCTATATTCAGAGAGACCAACCTAGTTATATTTTTCAATTCTTTTAATTTTAGTTATTTCACAAACCTCGATAATCTAGTGATTTGGGGCAGACTTATCTTCAAGAGGTCCCGGGTTCGGTTCCCAGTCGGGCCAGAAATCTCCTGTATGATTTTTTACTTCGAATTTCCACTCGGGGTTGAAATCCTGTCTCAGATTAGAAGGGACCGGTTGACTGGTAGAGATTCCTTATACTTTACTGACATCTTTACTACCTTCACCATTCATCGCAAAGGCATGTCGCTGTTATGATGAGTGGTGTTTGTTTTGAAATAAGTAAATAAAATAAATCTGTGTCGAATAGATGAAGGTTAATGTGTAAATTAAAACAAAATTGTGATTAATATTATAAAACTCGTTTTAAATATTTATATTGAAATGGACTATCACCAAGCACCTTCTGCCCAAAACATCGAAGCATAGAAGATTGTTAAGTATTTATTATTATTTTAAAGTATTTACATCCATTAGTTTCGAAGAGTGAAAATTTTCGATGGTAAACAATAGATTTCGAAAAATACAGCCAATATTATAAGGATCTAAGGTAAGGGTTTATCAGTATTCCATGTAGATAATTTAAAAAAAAAACAGTTTTTTTCCCTTTATGAAAATAGCTGGCCTATGGGCGCTTTAACAACGAAAAAAAAAATATTTTTAAAGCAACACAATAATTAATACTGTGTTTGATTTTAACTGGTGAAGATTGAGTTTGAAATAATTCGAGCGTAGGAGATGAGAGTTTTCGCTGGTTTTTCAAAATAAAAAAACCCTTGCTCCGGCAGGGCTCAATTCAGCATCGATAACAACTACTGTCAAAACGATATAGGTATTCACAATAGTAATATTATTTTTGTATGTGAATACAAACAATTTGAAATATGAAAATTTTATGGATAGATAGTTTGCTTTTTCAATTTTTTATAAACTAACTTAGTTTTAAAAAAAAAAAAAACAATTTTACACTTGATTCAAACGTACTGCAGTTGGTACTACAATACAATAAATTATAATTATTATTCAAATCACAATTTATATTGATGGTGTCGCTTTTATATAATTCATTTTATGTATTCAAAATCATCGTCTGTATGTCTTTCCCATCGCAAAAACAACGTTTAAGTACACATAATTGTAGCTACTTAGGTCCTTTTTATTTTTATCGTTTAGGATCATAATTCCTATTTCGTTTTTTGGGAAGAAACCTAGCCCAACATCGTTGTTAAATTCGTAAATTATTATAATTATTACACCCTTATTTTTAAAATTACAAATTGGTTAAAAATAAAATAGGTATATTATAATGCTTCTGTTATTGCGATGATACAAGTAAGTATTTTTTTTAAATAAATAACAATACAAATCTCTTTATTCACTGGTATTAGGAGAGTCAAAAAAATGATTCACAAAATTTACCTAAGAAAACTTAATTATAAGTTTACAATTATTATTGCGCCACAATAAATTGCATTTTTAAGGCCTATACAAATACTTTTTCTTTATACCTACTCTTAATATGAAAATATGTTATATACCTATCTCATTTTTTCAATGGTTTCTTTGCAGCTTACTTTGATGATGGCTAGTAAGTAGTCAAAACAGTAATCAAAATCTTATAATGCCTTTGTTTTATATTCAAGGCCCACCTTATTGTGAGGGAAAAAATAAGATTCAAATTAAAAATGGAGAGCTATTTCCAGATGTCACCGCATCAAGCCTAAATGGCTGGACCGATTTCGCTAATTCTTTTTTGTCGTGTCGGCTTTTATCAGGAAAAGGTTATTATGAAGGAAAAAATAAAGAAAGTTTCGTGGAAAATTAGAAAATAAAGAAAATTCTAAGTAGGCAACCTTATTAGTACTTTTTACTATTTAATTTTTATTCCAAATTTGAAATTTTGACAGGAACTGTCAGTTGTTAGATAGTTGGTGTGATTGACAGAATGCGAATAAACATGATTTAAAACAGATGCTTCGATCGGAATTTCATTGGTCAAAAGAGATTTAATTCATCACCATACAAATTCGAATTCGCTATTCATATTAAGGACCACAGGACGACGTGTGTCGGGAAAGCTAGTTAGTAAAATCACCGTTTATTTGCTTGAAACTGGAATAACGTGATATTTTTTTCTAACATTAAAATTTCTAAACTGGATAAACGAAAGAAGTTCCTTTCATACAAAACTTCAAAGTGCTTAAAATAAAAAATAAAAAAAAAAATCGTGAAATATAACGGAGTGTCTCTGTTAAAAGTGTAATAATTCATTGGCATCGCATTTCGTAGTGGAACTGAAATAGTCGGACTATAAAACTCACCCCACCTCACAAAATTATAAATTTTCCTGTAAATCACAGCAGATTTACAGTTCTGCTGCAATATACTAATGCTATATCATCAATTTATATTAATTATGCATTCCAACAACTGCACTCTCTTACATAATATGTATTAGCGATTGATAATTACCAACTTCTAATTTGATATTTTTGATAAATCGTCAAATTCAACTAGGTACAATGAAGTTTGTGTTGAGACAGAGTTACAACAGTTCTTTTTTTGCAATCTGTATCGTAGCAAGATTTGTGATCCTTCTTTAACAGTTTATTCTGGCTCCATCTATGATCAACTAGCTTCTCCGACAGACGTTGTCCTGTAATCCTTACTATGAATATTGATTTCGAATTGTAATTTATACAAACATACTTTTAAAATATGTTTGAATGTTAAAAAAAAAACAATTTTGAAAGCTCGAAAGGAATAAGTGTCAAAAATCTGCACACCAATGTTTTGAAACTCAATGGTTGTCAAGAACGTAAATAATTTTTTTGTTTCTATAGAATTTTTTACAGATGGCGTTGTTGTGTCGAAATTCGTTCCATACTTCCTTTATTATTATATTTTATATTATTTGCTGTCCATTTGTCGAATTTTTAATAATAGTTCTGTTATCCGGAGCTGAGAAGAATCCAATAAACCAAGCATCATAAAAATCTGTTCAGACGATCTTAAGTTATAAGTGTTCGCACTAACACGATTTTCTTTTATATTATAGATGACAGATTTGCAAAGTTTGGTTGCCAAATAGTTCTCACACATTTCAACACGCATCTTTACAACATTTTTATCAAATCATTATTGTTCGTTGTTGTTTAAATTCGAATCCGTCAGAAGACGGATTGCCTTTTGCCTAACTGCAAAGGGATCGCAATTATTTGTATATGGGTATAGGTTGATTATATTTTATAGACAAGTATTAGATGATCAGTTTTCATTTTTCGAAACTCTTTTAGCAACTAAATTTAAAGTAAGCGATTGCTGTCATGTATTTGGCGCCGGGATATGACTATATCCATTTTTGTTAATGTCTCATTTTTATTGCCTATTGACTTTGTTGGTGTACAACGTTCTAATTATCTCTAGATTGTATTGGCTTTGTTGGTGAACCTACAACGTTCTAATTATGTCTAGATTCTAGATTCTTGTGACCATTTTTCAGGACTAGATCTTAACGAATATTATAACCTACGCAAAAGCTGTCTAAGAATGTGCAATGTGCATGCATAATCATAATCGTTTCATAATGGTTAGTAAAAGATTTTTTTTATTTTTCAGGTAAAGAACACCCTTTAAAAGCTATATAGAGTAGGTAGGTCATAAAGTAGAAGAGTGATTTGGGATTTCGATTCCATTAATATGATGTTTTGTAGAACGGCAATTGAAATGAAATAACGTTTTGAAATATTCTACAACATAAAACTACTTTCGTGTAATGATTCTATGAATTTTAATTTACGCACGTGAATATAATTCATTTTTAATTGTAATTTATGTCCTGAACCCAAATAATACGTCAATTTAGCTACCAATAGCGATTTTAATAATATGATTTGCTGGAATTAGTTTTGGTTGGTATTAAATATACAAATTCGTTTCGTTGAGTAAAAAATATGATTTGAATAATTTTCGGGATTCTTAATTTAAAATATCATTTTAAATTAAGAATCCCGAAATTTAAGGTCTCGGTTGCACTCTCGAGATGCTGAACTCAATCATTTCAAGCGATCCATGATGAACCTGTAATATTGTTTTATTTGTTGTGTTTCTTATTTATTGATGTTGATGGCATTATTATCACTTTTAACGTATTCAGGTGACCACATCATCAATCTCCACATATTTTTACGATGTTTCGATCTTTAGTGAATTTTTTAAATATTTTTATACCTATGTATGTAAATCACGGAAAAGGGGGTTATAGGAACAATTTCCCTCTTGACAATGTGATTCTAAACTGACGTAATGCTCGAACTCATTAAAATTAATTCACACTTATCGCAATTATAGAGGAACTGCATTTCTACTATATTTATTTTTACTCTTCTATATATTTTGAAAATTGAATAGGGAAATTCCTACTTCCTTCAAAAGTTAAATAAGCAAGTAAAATCGTTAAAATAACTAAAGGTTTTTAATGAAGTTGAAGTAACGATGGTAAAAAATAACAATGATTTGACCATTTTACCCATAAACCGCGAATGATCGTTCACAACACGACTAATAAAATGCTTTATGAGCGTTGTCGTTTGATACCCAGTGAAGCTAAATCATAGGGCCGCGGCCAAAGTATTATAATAGTGACGTGCTCATTATGAGTTTTCTCTATGGCAGTCATATTATTACATATATTGACCTAGTATAATATATCGTGGTGGCGACACAAAATAGTTGTTGTTCCTACGAAATAATAATAATAAATTGTACAGAATTAATGTAAAACCATAAATAAAGATAATTAGCGCGCCAGTGGAATGTTTGATAGCGGCTCATTGTTCATAACTATTTCCAGGTCCCCCCCCCTCATCCCGTGGATATTTCTATTTTGTCCCCGTCTGACTCCCCCCTATGTGCGACTCCCCCCCCCCTCTCCTATGCTCTATGTTGAAGCCTTACAGCCACCACTACGTTTGACCGCCACGAGGTTAGGTACGGGAAGCCATCGCTAATGTGAACATATTTTTGATTTGTGACGCAGCTCTGCCAACGAATTCTCCTCATAATAATAATGTTGTGAAAATTTTGCATTCTGCTGTTACGGCCATACTTGACGTGACATAAATATTATGAATTATTACGGCAAGTTCTCTTCCGTCATTAAAACGCTTTAATATTTGTAATGGATTTAATAATATAAAATAAACATAACTTTGAATTACCTTCTCAATTATGCATAAAACATATCTTTTTTTCATATGGTATTTAAATTAGCAAAGAAACAATAGAGAGCCGCTAATATTGTAATTTGTTAAAAAGTTGGTGATGTATCCTTTCGTTAGCTATGTTTTAACGTATCGCGTAATCAATGCTGCTGCAATTTGAAGGTAGTTTGTGGGTCTGGAGGGTCTGTAAGTTGACAGCTTGAGTTGACATTCTGTGTCTTAAAAAATCTTTTCCTTTCATCTCAAATTTGGATTTGGTTCTCTTTTTAGACCGACAATATTAGAAGGAGAATTTTTTTGAAGACATTTGGAGTTTTGGTGGTCATAACAAGTTTCGTATTCGAATACCATCCTAATCTAATTGTCAAACTTTTCATAATGAAATATTTTAAGTTGTCTGTGGGATTCTTTTATTTCTTGTAATAACTGGAAAACCATTTTTTATTTCTTGTTATAACCCCACTGAACAAGAGCTCTTCATTGCGCTCAATCTTGCGCAATGTTTATGACCTCCTCACACACCAAAGTTCATATCCCTCTGTTCTGTTTCGAAGGAGCGGAACACAGTGTGAGAAGGTTTTCCTCGAGGAGGAAGAACAGCGCTCTCCTCGGCCAACTGTCAGGAGAATGGGTCAAATAGTTTACATTTCGTCTCGACACTAAACGCCGACGGTTTCCAAATCTTGGTTATGTTATTAAAGGCGCCACTCGCCATACCGATACGTATCAGGAGCTCAGCCCCGAGATTACTGAGAGGGTAATGATTGCTTCCAGGTATTTATCCAACCGGGAGACCTGGTGACCGTCAATAGTTATTGGTAGATGTTTATCGGGGCAGCCATTATTTGCCATGAGCTACGTCTTACTGACATTGATTAGAAGGCCAGGGCGAGATGTTGCTCTTTTATCTTTATCTACACAATTCTTTATTTCATAGTTCTATATAATATTGCATCATTTAAAAAATGAATTATAATTTAACAACATTGCTTGGGACAGATGGCAATTATAATCTGTCAACAAATCTACAATGTCATTATACAAAGGGTAAAAAATGTTAAGTCGACAAACTTTCGCCCGCCGACCTTTTCGTCGGCGTTGTTTTGTTAAAAAAAAAAACAAGATGAACTTGCATTTGTTTAGGATCTTTGTTTTAGGTTAATTAAGTACAATTTCATATTAGATGGCGGCCGAATTAAGCGATATCACGTTCTTGTTGTAACTCCGTGGGTTTACATGAACCCGGAAAAAAAGTAATTTTTGAGAGTAAGTAGACCAAAAAAAAAAAAAAAACGATATAGAACGGGGTGTAAACGAGTTGTGGAAACTGCGTTCTGTATTTTATTCTTTATTTCGTTTGAATGTCCGCAAAATAAACAGTAGGGATTTTAATATAATTTACTTTTGTATAGTGGTTTTCTCTACAAAACACTCAATAATTTCTACAATTTTATGTTCTCTCCTAGAAGTAAGCTTTAAGCTGTGTGGTTTATTCTAAAGACATCTTTACTCTTTTTTTTGTTAACTCTTTATTAACCCGAAGTTTGTTCCAATGCTTCCAATTTTGGTTTTATTGTGCCACAATTGGACAGAAAATTTAATTCAAAACTTTAATTTATTGTTTTTAATTTTATCCTTTGATGACGCTGCTGACTGGTAGTTGATTTTCGATGTCATACGATAATAATAATTGGACAGAAAACAGTCATGCAAACTTTGGACAAATTTTAGAACGTAGAATTATTGAGAAATTTTCAAGTTGTTGGTAGGCTAGTGGTTCCGTCGCCAACTTTTATTCTGTTTCGTACTGGAGGTCGTGGGTTCTATGCCGGGTGCTGACCATCCTCCTCTTTCAAGACACAAGCTTTTTATCTAATGTGAAAAGTTCAAAGAGTGTTTTTGTGTATATTTCGATAGATATTTTTTGTTATTTGCCTGATTGTTTAAGATGTCGGAGCATTGAGTATTCGAACGATGAAGGAGATTAAGAAACGCACAATCGCATAGTTATACTGTCTTATACTTCTTTTCTCAGACGGGGGATTGAGCATTGCCTGATTGAAAATAGGGTTGTCTTTTCTGTTGCCTCAATATTTTGTCCCAAATCCAAAATTATAGCCCAGGATATTATACCGTAAGAAACGATTCTAGGCGTTTCTTGATATTTGAGAACGGAATAATTGAGCAATGGGTACTCCAAAAGGCATTCAAATTCAGTAGGTACACTTTTTATGCCCCTTTCAGACAGAATTCATGTGAAATCCTACTAAGGCACTCTGTCGGAGGCCTTGGTTAAATCCACGAAACACGTTACGTGGATTGTTTTGAATAATAAGAATTATTGTTCCTGAATCACACGATTCATGGCGAATGTGGCGTTGTGTTGACTTGACTATAAATGATAAGACTTTCATACCAGAAAACAATACCAGACATGCAGGCATCATTAAATACTCAATCGCTTAGTTTGGATTTTCAATGGTCTTGTACATTGTTTGATTGCTGCTCATATATGTAGGTACTTATTTTGTTCCTTCACAACTAGAATTTAGTTCAAATTTCAGTTGTATTTGTGTCTCTTGCTCATGTTTAATTAAATGATTTACAGAGTAAATTTAATTTTATAATTCTTCATCAATTACGATGTATTGCTACGATGTTATTCGTAGGTCCGATTCCTTCTAATGCCAACGTAAGTTTTATGAAAAAATGAAAATAAATTGTCTACGACTTTTGAAAGCTCGAATTCCTGTTTGGTTTTGGTTTAAAATATTCATATCAACCGCTATCGTTTATCGGGAAGAAAAAAGAACTCTTTTTTTTATTTTTACTACTACGAGTTACTATTTTACTTTCCAAAATCTAGAATACCCACTGTCATGTCAATACCTATTATCCCTTAACGTAATAAAAATATATAAAAAAGTTTACAAATTCATATATAAAAATTTCATTGTGATATAAAGTAAGTAGATAATAAAACACTTATCCAATGGTCAAACCATCCCCCTTGTGGATGAAATGCCAAAAAAAAATATAACGAGTACTTTTTATTAATTCGTTTTCTTTTCAAGAATAGAGCTATTATTTGGTTCGACTGATCACAACACAACACTGATCCTAATTCGTAGACTGAGCTGGCTCGGCCATATCCTACGCATGCCAGCCAAGTATGAAATCTTATGTGATATACTCACGATCAAGTGAGCGTACGATGAAGACCTTCGGGATACCGGCTTAGATTGAAAAGACAACCTGGATCCAGCCCAGAATAGAGATGCTTGGCGAGACTTTATGGTGATCGCATGCTCCACCTACGGGGCAAAGGTGGATTAAGTCAGTATATAAGCTTTTATAAAGTTTTACGAAAGCAAACCTACTTAAAGATAACAGCAAAGATTATACATAAAGATTCAAAATTTTATTGAAACAATACGGTAGGTATATTATGATATTAAACTGACAGGTAAATTTGCAACGTAAAGTTAATTTCCATGCAAAACATTCTAATAATTAAAATTTCCTAAAAAAATCACAGACGAGATTAAATTAATATCAAGAAAATTAATCCGTAGTTGTTTTAAATGTTCATAAATTATTTAAACATTCATCATGCGATCAGACTAATGAGCAACTTATTCAACAAAATTGAAAAAAAAAAACATTTTGATTTTAGAACTTTGTTGCAGGGTAGCAATCATTTTGTTGCAGGCATTAGCTGTAAAAACAACATAAATGGAATAATAATTTTATTCTAAAACGTTAACCTCTGCAGAAAATCCTCCCGTGCATTGAATATTCATTGTAGCGGCGGTAGGTGGCGCTCGTACACAGCAGTCTGCATGCGGCAGTGGAAAGGGTCCGTTGGAATGGTCCGGCGTTGCCTGTACGCAGCGCTTATTTTGTGTGCCGTGGTTTCAGATTTATCAGCTCACGATGGTCAACACCGGGAGAAGAAAACACATAGAAACACCTCAACCCCCTCCCTTGCTCGCTAAACACATCCCTAGATACGCTATTAACTCCTTTACTCATTTAGACGTCTACCAGGTATACTGTTGTATCTCAAAAATAAAAAATTGTTATATTGTATTGTTGTATGATTTTACATTGTTTACCTACCATTTATTTTCTTATATTTGTTTTAGAATTAATTGTTAATTGTTGCCTACGTAGATTAATGACACAGCTTAATATTTTTATTGTAATTCGTTACGTTGTTACTCATTTCTATGTGATCACTGTTCAAAAGGCGTTTACGCCGTTTATGTTTGATAAATAAAAAATAAAAGCATCTGATATTTTTTCTTCATTCATCGTGTCAAAAAAATGGAGAACATTTTTTAATTGGATGAATAGTGATATTATGAATGACGTAAATAGGTAGGTATTATTTGCAGAAGTATAATTATTTTTTATTTATTGAGAACGATATAGATAGACCCTAAGGCGTGTGTGAAACGGGGAAACTACAACTAGCGAAAGAGATTGAAGATATTATGTAATGCCGTAATGGTATAGCATAATAAGTGGAGGTTATAGTGTCAGCATATTATACGAGTATAAGACGTTTGCGACTTGACTAAAATGGCATTCCGAGCTTTTGGTTTTTATGGCTAACAGACGATTACGGTTTAAAAAAATATATTATATCTCATGAAATAAAAAATGTTTTCCGAAAAAATACTGTAATATGCAAAAGCAGCAGTCAAAATTCCGTGTTCAACAACTTAGTGTATATTGCTTAATTTTGTAGGATAACAATATGGCTAACAATACTCTATCAGAGACACGGACAGATAAAAAATTTTATACATAAGATAAGATCAAAAATCCTTTTTCATTTTAAAAGTTCGTTGGGATTTTGTATTTAAGAAATTTTACATCGCTTGCGTAGCCACCCTCACTTTTATAAGCTCCCACCCCTATTAATGCACCCGTAGTGGAACCTGCGGTATACACTGTCTTTGCTCATTCATTTGCCTCCAAATGGGTAAGTTGAACGGCGTCATATGTAATTCTCCGATTAATGATGAGACAGAATGTGCTGCTGAGTTAAATACAATTAGCTGGAGTGTCTGGTACCTACTGCGTACATATTTTGCATTTAACACCATCCCTAATAGAAGAGATTAACAATAGTTTTTTTTAATTAGTTAGGTTTGAAAATGACTTTATTTTTTATCATCATGTATTATAGGTAGGTACCTATACTTTTTCATATATTTTTGTAACAAACCATTTCATATGAAATCCATCTTTTTTTCTGATGGAACACAATGACATATCTTCAAGAGACCATGACCGCATATCTTAACAAGACGCCAAACCGTTGAAACACTGGAGCGACAGCTGGTCTTAAAGAAGCGAAAACCTTTTAAAGAAAAAATAGTCATGGCCTACCTATAGGTATCAA
The DNA here is from genome assembly GCA_963576905.1 of Mystacides longicornis. Taxonomy (NCBI): domain Eukaryota; kingdom Metazoa; phylum Arthropoda; class Insecta; order Trichoptera; family Leptoceridae; genus Mystacides; species Mystacides longicornis. Next base: position 22,436,898 of record OY756433.1, on the reverse strand, counting down.
AGGGAATATGATGAAGAATTACACCTTACATTTATTTTGTCGCATTGTGCGCATTTTAATTTGTGTTTGTGGCTTTTAGGTACATTGTTTTCATCTCGCATGTTATCACCGGGAGGATTCATGTTTCTAAGAGTCTTCTTTTAATATTAAAACTTAGTTGCAGCTTAGTTGTATATTATGCGAAGATCATACATTACTCTTATTAAATAATACTCGATTCGTTTTTCCCATGATAATCTTATAATATAAAAGAATGTCGGGTTAGTGCGAACACTTATAACTCGAGATTGGCTGAATAGATTCTTCCGATGTTTGATTTATTGGATTCTTCTCCGCTCCGAATAACAGAATAATTATTAAAAGTTCGAAAAATTAATATCAAATAGTAAGCTGTGGGGTTGCCGGCTTAGAAGAGCACCTCTGTTCTTTTTGCTGGTTTTTCGAGCATCCTGTAAGAGGCAGGAAATCGAAAAATCAGATCGGGACCGTGGGGTTGACCACCTCACGTCCTTAAAACAATCAGTCAGAAAAGGCAACAGAATTAAGACTCGTGTGTGAACATAAATATATGGAAAAAACATCGTGTGTGAACATAAATATATGGAAAAGATAGTAATATGCATATCTACAAGACATATTGTGTCAGGCCTGTTATGACGTACGCAATTGAAATTCGGGGTGACACCTCGAGAACCAAGTCTTTTCTCCGTACAACCGAGACGAGGACACTTCACTCCATCGCGAATAAAACCCTATGAGACAGAGTCAGAAACACCACTATTAGGGATATATTTTATTTTATTTTATTTTATTTTATTAACGACTAAAAAAAGTCATAATTCAGCATAACAGGTTTGCACCCTTTTCGCTGAATAATGAGAAACAATACAAAATAATATATAGGTATATATAAAAAAAATACAGGCAATGAAACATTGGTAAAAATAATATGAGAAAACAAAAAACAATATTATTATGACATTATAAAAAGTTACTAAGTATGTAGTCAAAAGTACATTATTATTATGTCTATGATACAAACAATAATTGTTATTATTGGCGCGCGATAGATCTGACAACATGCACCGGCACAGGTAATCACGGACAGCATTCACTACAGTTGCATACATAGGTACATAATTATTATCAACACAGTGCGCTGTGACACTTAATAATAATACTGTTTATTAAACTAGTAATGTGAGCGCGCACTTCGATGAAATCCAATCATCGATTTTTCGATTTATGGAAGATGCTTGGACAGAAATTTTTCGTGTTATTCTTTACTCGCACGGATAAATCGACAACATATACAAAATAAAATTACATTATATTAAGAACATAATGGTTTAGAAAAATACATAAATAATAATATATACATACACATCAATAGGTAACCAAGTGGCACAAATGAAACCTCATGATACCAATAGATATAAAGCTTGTACGCAAATACAAAAAAAAGAAAAAAAACTGTAAAATAAAAAATGCAATGTAGAGGACGTCGTCAGATGGGAAAGAAGCAGGCGAAGACTCTGAAGGGATCATGTCAGTAGAATGGGAAACGATCGCATAGCCAAGGTGGAAGCTGACGGTATCCCATAAGGCAGAAGACACAAGACCGCCCAAGAAGTGGCAAGACACAACTGGTGCGGAAGGATTGACTGAACAAAACGGATCTCAAGATCTAGAAAAAGAAATTGACAATAATATACAATTCTTCTTTTTTCGACGTCATGCTTGGTCCCCACTGCTCTTATGCCCGAGCAATCTCAGATATTTTTTAACTACAATAAGCGAGTGCTTTATTTCAAGTAGATAACACAATAGACGAGAAAATGTCATGAATAGGTTCTGTAGCCTTATACATATACAACCAATTCACAACCATTTATACAACCTCGTGTGTCACTAGGGTTTTCAACTCTTCTAAGGCGCGTTAAACAAAAGCCGTCTAGGTGATTTTAAAGAAAGAATATTAGGGAGAAAATCATAAAAGCAATACTAATTTAAAATTATGAGTTCCAGAAGGAAGATGTCATCCTGTGATTTATGTCAGCCAGGGAATCTCCAAAGCAGTTAAGAGAACAACAATAAAATCTATCAAAGAATATCAAAGAGGATAAATTTTGTGTTTAATAGTAGGGCTACCCGTCACCATATGTCAGAATTCATCTCCAGTTTTAAAGGTTACGCAATGTGTTTTTTGATAAGTAAATTAATGCCATGCGTATTTTTACTTTTTGAGGCTTAAATTATGGCTCTACATAGGAATTATGGCTCTCATTACGGCCCAAGCCACGACTTTCATCCAAAAGGAAAAAGGGGAGGGAATAGGCCCCTCCAAACAATCAGAAGATTGAAAGAGGCTGATCTTCGGGGTACTGGAGTCGATTGGGTTGAGTTAGTAAGGACTGCAGGGAACAAGGTGACATGGCGAGGAGTTGTGGAGCCGTATAGAGGGCGCGGACATGGTCATGCAGAAAAATAAGAAAATATTATTTATTTATTTATTTTCTGTCAAAATTAAGCATTGCTCACCATTACAGAGTAATCCTTTGCGGTGAGCAATGCACATACAATACAAAAGAACAACAATATATATTATAAACATATTTTTTCTCTTTCTGAAGATTAAAAAAAAAACATATCTCCGCTCAAGCATTAAGTTGCTTATGGAGGAGTACCGTGTCTTGTGTTGTCGTTTATTTGATTATTGTATTTTAATGTACATATTTTTATTAATAAAAAAAAAATTGTCTGCTTGACAACTTTGGTTAGAATTTATCGTCAACAATTCTTCATTTGATTTGCTTGCATTAGTTCAGTTTTCTAGCACCGGTGTAATTGTCGTGTATTCACCCATATCAAACAACAGAATTCACGCACCACAACATAGATATGTACGTGTGGTTCGCGGTGTCGGATGACGTAATAGCGTTATTTTGATGCAATCGGTCAGTTTTATTTGCTGATATAATATAATAAGATTCTCATTGAGGCTGTCTTCTTCATTGACGTGATATTTCCCCTGTCCGATGGCGTGGAAAGATTCTCCTCTTTTTCAGATCATACCTCTGGTGAACTAAAAGGAGCGCTGGCCTCAATGCTATCATCTCCATCGGCTGGTGCTCGAAACAAGGAGCTTAAAACAATATCCTCCCCTCTCTATATTCACCGATATGATCTGGATATGGATGCAGGCGTTTCACGAAAATGAACAGGTTCGGCTTGATTTCTGGGCTTGATATTGATGCATATTTATCAAATTGGCTGATTTATCAAAAAGTTCAATATGTCATTTTTTACTTTTTAACTTTTACGATTCATCGCATTCAAATATGTCATCAACATCATGTTAAACATATTCAAAATTCTACGATCCGTAACCCTTTTACAAATATTACTAATGAGAAATTCACGGGAATTTCATATGGGCTGCGGAGCTTTCCGAAGTTTATTGTAGGGGCGCTATGCATGTTTAAATACAAAGTTTTGTTACTCCACCTCAGTTGTATATTCACGGAAACTTAGAATAGGGGAAATGTTTATTATTATTATTATTTCAATAATATACGGCCGAGGCCTTTTTACAATTACAATATAGTCACAAACAAAATACATAGTTGGCAAAACACAATCGATATACATTATAAAGTTAACCAATAGTAAGTAGTGTACCAAAAAGATTACAATATAGGACACTGAGACTTTAATTACTCTTAAGATGGATAAAGCTTAATAGTTAAATTGAATATTTATGTATGGGAACTATACCTAACTTTTCTTAATTTAATACAAATTGCAAAAATGTAAATACTATCTATTCTATCCATTTGAATGCCAAAATGAAACTAAGATTTTTAGTAAAAAAAAGAAAAAATAATATTATGTTATTGAATAAGTAGATGTATAATATGAAAATGCGTAGATAAGATTATACTTGTAAAATGTCATTGTTATTACTAGCGTACTATGTGGTTTATAAGATTACTAGCATATTATGTAGTTTATAAGATTTATGTAGATTTAGCATATCATGTAGTTTATAAGAAGTTTGAAATTTAATGAATGGAAACCTGTTGACAAGACCGATTATTGGTCTTAAAGGGATCTGTTATTGTTAATATCTTTGAATGGAAAAACAAATAAATAAAAAACAAACAACAATCAATCCATCCACAAACAAGACACACAGAGAATTCCCAAGCCCATAGAGCAAGACAGGCAGGCAGGAAGGGCTGAAGATGCAGACTCCGGTGAGTGCATGCATGCAAAGGATGGACTATCAGAAGGATTCTTCGGTGATCTTCCTAAGGCGGCCGATGCTGGTGTCAAAGAAGTCAATACGTCCAGCATATTCGTTACCCAATCGGTGAAGACGCGGGACAACTGTACTTTTCAAATAGTTTGTAGTGAGAGAATTATCACTATGAAACAAGAATCTTCCTCTAGTTTCGCGGGCAGGTATATGGAGCTTAATGAGACCAATCAGTGCAGGGTCGTTAAAACAATTATTCAAAATTTTGTAAAGCAAAATTAGGTCAGTCAGTACACGTCTCTCAGATAGGCTGTTTATATGTAACAATTCCCGTACGTTGTCGTAATTTATATCCTTGCTGGGTATACCCAACTTGTAGTTAATACATCTGAGGAATTTGTTCTGTACGCGTTCGATGGTGTATACATGATTTTTGTATTCTGGGGACCAAATAGGCGATGCGTACTCTAATTTACTGCGGACGAGAGATATGTAGAGCAAGAGGATGGCGTGGATGCTCTGGAAATCGCGAACCGTACGTAAGACGAAACCCAAGGTTCTCATCGCTTCACCTGCGATACCATTAATGTGGGAGACAAATGAAAGTCGACAGTCGAAGACAACTCCCAGGTCGCGCATTTCATCTACCCTCTCCAGCCCTATCCCATTCAAGCTATAGCTGAAAGACACTCTGTTCCTCCTCCTAGTGAACTGAATGAATTTGCATTTTTGGACACTAAGGTTCAGACTGTTCGAGGCGCACCATTCGTCCAGGCTTATAAGGCTTCTTTGAATTGTCTCACAATCGGTTATGTCTGACACCCTCAAGAAAATTTTTAAGTCATCGGCAAAGAGAAGATAGTTTATATCACCGAACCCTGCCCCTATATCGTTGATGAAGATCAAGAAGAGGACTGGTCCAAGGTGGCTACCCTGAGGCAGGCCACTCGGGGCCGAAAATGGGGCTGATGAAGATCCATCAATCTTGACCTGCAGACTCCGACCACGCAGATAGGTGTCAAACCACCGAAGCAGTGGATCGACGACTCCTATCGCTCTCAACTTTGCCAGCAATATATCATGGGATACCTTGTCAAACGCTTTTACGAAGTCAGTATATATTGCATCGACCTGGAATCCTTTGTTGAGATTTTGAACGATATAGTCTTCGTAGAGAAGCAGGTTGGTCGTCGTAGATTTGCCAGGAAGGAAGCCGTGCTGTTGTGGGATTATAATACGGGATAAGAAAGGCATCAATTTATCTAGTACAAGAGATTCGAACAATTTTGGTATTGACGACAAAAGGCATATAGGCCTGTAATTTGAAATATCAGTCTTGTTACCATTTTTGAATATTGGGGTCACATTGCCTGTCTTCCAGAGTGTGGGGAAGACGCCTTGAGTCAGAGACTTGTTAAATATCACCGTCAACGGCACAACCAGAGCGTTCACACAGTTTTTCAATAGTATGGGAGGGATATTATCTGGACCGCATGATTTATTTTCGTCCAAGCGCATAACTGCCCTTGAGACATCGGCGTAGTCTACCTTGCAAGAAGATATATTTTCCAGCAGTACATGGTCCAAAATTGGGATAGGCGTGTCAGCATGGTTACTATGATCAAATACGGAGCCGAAGAATTTAGCAAAGAGGTTCACGACTTCATTCGGCCCTTCGGCGCTTGCTCGTCCCAGGAACATACGGGGTGGGAAATCACTGTCATCATTACTCAAAGATTTTTTGAGGCGCCACAGCGATTTCGAGTCCGCAGTTGTGGATTCTGCCCTCCTAATGAATTCCCTGTAGCACTCAGCCCTCCTCCCACTGCACGCAGCCCTCAGGTCAACAAAACTATTATAGAAGTTCATGTCACCTGTTTCCTTAAAGTGCTTGTGCATATTTTTTTTCTCCTCAATTAGCTGAATAAGATCCGGTGTGAACCATTTAGGAAAGAATGATTGCTTATACATCGAATAGGGAACAAAATTTTCAATTGTACTATGAAGTACATCATACAGTCCAGAGACAGCTGTGTCGACATCTTCACCTCGCAAAAAGGTCCAGTCCTGTTTAAACAGATAATCCGTTGCCCCGACATAGTCACCTCGCTTGAAATTGTGAAAGAAAGATGGATTTTTCCTTCTTAGGATACCCTCGATCCTTAGATCTATAAGCAATGGAGGGTGGTGAGAATCGGGCTCAATCACGTCCTCGGTCGCTCTTGCAACCGTGACAGATTCAAAGTTCGACAGCACCAAGTCGAGCAGGCGACCTCTGGTATTGGGTATAAAATTTGATTGTTTCATATTAAGAAAATTTAATGATTCTACTAGCTCTTGCGCTCTGTCATCCGTTGTGTTTATGGAAGGAAGCAGCTCCTCGTCTCGTGGCCAGATTATATCGTGTAGGTTAAAATCACCGATTACGAGGCATTTTGCCTGTGGATGCTTTAAGAGTAGGGCTTCCATGTTTTCGCAGCAGCGTTTATATTTTTCTGATTCAGAGTTAGGGGGAATGTATATACAACCAATGATGAGTTTAGTGTTATCGCTCTTCATCAATACATATGTCTGTTCAATATCATCGTTCTGGGGCTTTATGGAGGAGGATGAGATGTCCTTTCTCACGGCGATCAGCACGCCTCCACCCCTGGACTTTCCACTTGTCTCTCCACTACGATCAACTCTGTAGACGTTGTGATGGATGAAGCCCAATTCGGAGGTCTTTATGGTGTTGCGTACGACACTATAAAATACTCGTATAATATGATGTTAAAAAAATATTTTGGCATATACTATGTTGGTTTGAGGCATGCTTTTCTAAATTATTGAAAATGATAACAATGATAAAGTGGATAAGATATGTAGTTATTTATATTATACTTATAAGTATTTTTCTAATATAATTTTACAGATAAATATTTCAAAGCCAATTTTAATTCTTTATCTCACTTCCACATATTTAATTATCTTTTTGAACATGAGGTTCAATCCATACAAACAAATCATTATCAACAATTAATTGAAAAATACTCCTAGGCACAATTGCGTTCTTATGTTTTGATTGAGAAGGTGTAAAACAAATATCTTTATGAAAAAATAACAACTAATGACTCTATAACAATTCATTACTAAAGTTTGATTTTTAAATGGAACAAACCACTACGGGCTTACGACCGTCTTCTACTGTTATTTCGAAGGCTGGCTTAGTGTGATCTCTTTACGTTAACAACGTTCGCCATTAGGTGGTTATGTTTGTCTCCGAAACTCCTAATCATGAGAATTCTCAACATGTTCAACATGTCGAAAAATCTCATTAACAAGTAGAAATTTAATAAAAAAATGAGAAATAGAGATAAAAGTTGGAAATTATTGAGAACAAGAGAGCAACCAAATTTAAAGACTGCGACTGCTATCATGTATTTGGCGCCAGGATATGACTATATCCATTTTTTGTTAATGTCTCATATTTATTGCCTATTGGCTTTGTTGGTGCACAAAGTTCTAGTAATGTCTAGATTGTTGTGACCTTTTCAGGACTAGATCTAAAAGAAAAAATAACAACTAATGACTCTAACAATTCATTACTAAAGTTCGATTTTTAAATAATATCTAAATTATGATTTTTAAATAATATCTAAAATATCTTCATGTTGATAAACCAGTTATGAAACATTCGTAATATTTAAAAATATTTTTTATACCTACATATATGTGTATAAAAACTTTAAAATTATGTTCCTAAATAAATGAAACAAATGTTTATCAACAAAAAAAGACAAAATTGAAACAATTTCGTTAAAAGTGTGAAACGTTTCCAAACCGCTTCATTTCACAACAACAATATTCCCAAAGCAAACAACAGACTCAATTTCATCATGATTCTTAAACACCCTTTAAGAGAACCACCCCCGGGCGCCCGGTGAACCCCCTCCCCCCTCCGCCACCCAAAACATCCGAAGCACAAAGGCCTAATTAGCCATAAACCGGTTGATTTATATCGGGCGGGGTGGATGGATCAGCAGATGAAAAAGGAAAAGATGGAGACAGGGCCAGATATGTTTTTAACAGTTCCCCATCCCCCCGAGTGCTCTTTCTGACTCACCGATATCCACCAACCCTCCCACTCTTTCTACATCCTATCACCAATTCTTTTGAATTTTTAATTCCATGTTTCGTTTTTTTTTGCAGTCGAATTAACGATAGCCAACTTCCTCTTTCTTATATTATGTAGATACCTACCTATATCAAAATTTTGATATTCTTAACAATACTCCAAACCATTTTAATGCCATCAACAAATGATCGAGATTATAATAATATGTATTCAGTTCAATGTGAGAGATTCTTAAATAATAAAAAATACCTTTTTGCTGTGATGGTATTGTAGTATTTATGCATCTTCTTCTTGTAGAGTCATACGTGTGCTTCTGAACATTTCATTACTATTACCACTATCATATCTTTCCATCCATTTTTACATAATTCTATAAATTTTATGTGTACTTTAGTTTTTTTTTTTTTTGAGAGTGGGTTAAGGGACCAAGGTACCCTTTGTGTCACTGCGACCAGGATAGGTATATTGTGACTTCCCTCAATGTCATAGCTCGTTGTCTAGACCTATGTGAGTCATGTAGCTCACAATTTGCCAAGGTGCGAGCAGTCTTACTTTCTCAGCGTTCAGTAGTGGCCCACCGAGTGTACGACTTCTTTTGTGAGCGAGTGCTTCACAACTGCAGAGGAATCTGCAGATTGGAGTGTCTGAGAGTCCAATTATGGACATATGCTTGCACAGTCTGCAGTGTCCTGTTAAGGTCCTCGTTAGGATCCTTATTTGTTTTTTTGAAAGCTTGAGCGCTTCAAAGGTGAACTTTTGCGAGTACCCTATGAATTATTCCTTCGCATGTTTCATTCCTGGGTTGTTTGTCCAAATCTCGCAACTTCTGTCTTTGACCCAGTTCTTTATGCTGGTTCTGAGAGCGTTACGTGGTAGTCCGCAGATGGGCTCTGGGCCAAATGCGGGTTTTTCTGCGCCAGCTCTGGCAAGTTCATCGGCTTTTTCATTGCCCATGACTTCTATTATCCAATAGTCTCACCGTCTTTTTTGCACCAAGGTGATTCAGGGCCTGGTACTGATAGTTAAGAGTTAGGCTAACATTTTTAGTGTATTTGACAATATAAACATTTTTTTAATTATTGTGTAACATAACTGTCAGTTATTTGATAGTTTGTGCGATTGTTAGAGTGTGACCTGTAAACATCGTTTAAAACAGATGCATCGATCGAGATTATATTGTTTAAATAGAGACCTAAATAAATAATCATAATTCAACATTTATAGTAAAGACAGGACGTCTGTCGGGAATGCTAGTTATGCATAAAAAATAGATTACGTACACTATTGTTTTTTTTTATTATTAATTGCGTACACTATTGTAATGTGATGTATTTCATACTCACACACACTTTAATGTTGGTAAGTATTTGACGTAGATCATTTGTTTATCTGTGGTCAAATTGAGAATAGATTAATAGTGTTTGTCTTTAATAATATTAGAAAAAAACTATCTACATCCTACCCATCGACATTTCCAATTTGACGTATTCATGTCATTGCTTTGGGAAGAAAACTGTGAAAGAGCTCTTGCTCAGTCTTTGCCAATGGAATCTGAAAAAATTATAATTAAAATAAGCTATGGTCGAATTTTGAGCACTGGTCGACCACTAGTGAAAATAAACTCACGAAGGGTGTATCTTTGTATTTTTTGGAGTACTGTTACGCGTCAAAGAGAGCACATCCTATAAATCACACAGATATACGATATAATAAATATCCAGATGGCTATAAATTTCGCGATATTTCTTTTTTTCTTTTCTTTCCAGTGACATCGCATACATTCACGTATCTTTCATCAAGCTAAAAATCTAGTCTTTCTACATTTCAAGCCCATATAGGTTTGTACATCGTTCACGACACGTTTTGGTCACATAGATATTTTATCGGAACCTACATGGGTTGTGTATGTTAGTCACAAAGGAAATATTGTGTTAGACAGGTATCATAATATAATGTAATCATTGTAACCAATTTGTCTGAGCCCACCTTTCCAATTGCTTGTAGTAGTATACTTAAAAGTCATCCAGAATGTGGACTTGTTCACTGTGTCTTTACGTAATGATAGAATTGCAGTTACTATGTGCTTGCTCTGGGAACCATTGGATTCGGTACTTTGGATAAAATTCGATCCCTATCCCAACACACGCACGTTAGTGTCAAGTCACAATAACAAACTTCTTAGCACCGGCCACCACATGAAATAAGCTGGTGTTAAAGTCAAATCTTAGCGAATATCAATAATTAATACGTAGTTTTTTTTTCAATCAATTAGGCATTCCACCCACACCCACAAAGATATTTATAGGTAGTATATTGCCATTAAATCACACTCGTATTTTAATTAAATACATTGTAAGAAATTCATTAAATAAAATAAATTAAAAAAATCATATTAAAAAGAAATGAATTAAAGAGGTATTTATCAACTCAATCGGGTAGTGTTAGTGTTAAAACAAAAACCTGCTAAAAACACAATAAGTAGATACAAGACTGGTATAGGTATGATTGTATGAAGGGGGTATCATAGTGTAGGAAGGGGTTATAATATGTGGGTGGTTTGAGGGCGATACGAGGGGGATGGTTAGAAGCTCCGAAGAGAAAATGCAAATATGAAATATGAAAATGAAGATGGTGTGTAATAAAAGTGATATAGTGGGCTCCGCAGAGCCATTCAAGACGGAGTCAACTCGTCAGTTTTATGCGATGCCGTCCATCATGGAGCTGACAGCTTTCATGACTCTCTTCGCCACTTCTGTTGCTTTAGTGGTGGCAACGTCAGCATTTAAAATAATTACATCGAACATTTTTGACGTAATATATACAACGCTAAAGAAAAGAAAAAAAAAGATGATTCTGAGTAATTTGATTCAAATTTTATTTCACTGATAATCAAATCGCTAACCGAGGATCAGCCTTGCTAGCTGGCTTTAAAAGGGAAAATCAAATACAGACCTATAGTAACCCCAGGATTAAGACCCATACTGTCCTACACCATTGAAACTACAGCTGATTGTGCAATCTACTTCGATCCACAGAATGGCGAACACAGTAGTGTTCTATAGTGGGATTTACTCTCATAGACAGAGTTCGAAACGAATAGATAAGAAGACGATGCAATGTCAATAACATTGTCCGATGGGAGCAAGTTTTTGGTGGGATCTCGTGAAAAGATTGGGAGACCTCAAAGTCCTTAAAGTCATCACAAAAGTAACGCCTGAGAATCATCAAACGAGGATTAAGCCTCCAAAATGCTGGAGCGAAAGCTTATCGAGGTCTTAATAGAAGGAAATCCTTAAAAATACACAAAAGTTTGTACAGTCTATTGAGAGAAACAAACCTGAGAGGTTTAGGTTTTTTTTCCTTTTTCTTGTATCACCTCCTTTTTTTATTTAAACAAAACACAGAAGAAAAATACAGATCCATTTACAATTATAAACCTGAAAAGCTTACAAAACTAATAGCTGATTCTATACCAACAGGCAAACGTCAAGGCAGATCACCGAAGAGTTGGAGGAATAGTTGGACATCCGCATCCCAGAAACAAGACGATCTGTGAAAAAGCAGGATTCATTCATTACAGAAGTAGAAATATAATAAAAAATCATAATCGAGATGTCATTGTGTCACTTGAATGAAAAAAAAACCTGTAGATTTGTGAAATTATAAAAGAATTAAGAATCAAACCCAAAAAAATCTGACCAAAAGTAAAATCAAAGATGAAACATGAAAAGATAAAGTAAAGAGGTCGAAGACAGGAAATGAAGACAAACGGAAGCACGTAACAACCGATTGGGAAACAGAAGGATCACTTTGAAGAACCCTGCATCTGACTCCAGACGACATAGTGAGAACCGATCAAGACATACCTATTCATTACCTTACCTTTAAGCCTGTTTCTTGTGTCCAGTATTGAACAAAGGCCTAACTCTTGGACTTCCATACATCTCTGTCGGACGTTACCCTCTTTCGTGCAGGCCCGCTACTCTTTTGTGGGAAACCATCTTGTCTGGGGCCTACCCATGCTTCTGCGTCCTGTTCTAGGTTCTAGGCCTCCAGTCCACCTGCCATCAGACATACGTGCCACATGACCAGCCCAGCTCCACTTCTGCTCTGCTATTCTTTGGGTCACCTTGGTATTTTCCCTTATCCAAACATTCTATTCCCTATTCATTAAGGAACTGAATCTCGATGTTTTCAGTTCACTAACGTCGATGGTTATAAAACAATAAATAAAACTGGTCTCCCGTATAATTTTTGTATACGAAATACTCTTCTATTTTATGTTCTAATAGGATGTGGTCGTTGCTTCTCGTTGAAACGATTCTTGAGGAAGGGTAAAACCGTTATCACAGAGACTTTCCTGCATTTTTTCATCCCTTGTGGGGTTGAGAAGGGTGTATGAAATTTGATATTTTAAACATTAGAAGTTCGTTTGTATCATAATTTAAAAGATTTAAAACAACTATTAAAATAAATCTACTGGTCAGTAACTCTAGGGAAATGTATTGCATGAGGATTTTTTAAGTCAACCAGTCCCGTCCAATTCGAGACAGGTCAACTCCGGGTGGAATCCTTAAATGAGAAACACATTGAAAAGTTCTGAACTAATCTGGAATCAAACCAGAGAATTTATTCCAACAAGTAGATAAAACGAATATTTCAAAAGGTAAAGATACTACTCCTGTCCTCTCTCCCGTGAGGCCCCCCGCACATCGCAAGCCTGCCCGTAGGAGACCAATCCGCAGCAAACCCGACCCGCATGAAACCAAACCTCCAGTCTGATCGAAGCAACCAAACCAAAAAGTCGGCTTCACACAAATACTATACTGCGCTATAAACACCTACTTTGTTTTTAATTTCTTCCATTTTTTCTTTAAAGTAGGTACCTATAATATTGATTCATTTTAGGTTTCTAATATGTTAAAAATTGTCGGGCACCGCAAATCTCTATTAAAAAAATGGAGACCTATTTTGCGTGGTCGCGCCTAAATGGCTAGACCAATTTCGCTAATTCTTTTTTTCGACATGTTGAGAATTCTCATGATTAGGAGTTTCGGAGACAAACATTACCACCTAATAGCGAACGTTGTTAACGTAAAGTGATCACACTAAGCCAGCCTTCGAAATAACGGTAGAAGACGGTCGTAAGCCCGTAGTGGTTTGTTCCATTTAAAAATCGAACATTAGTAATGAATTGTTACAGTCATTAGTTGTTATTTTTTCTTTAATTCTTTTTTTGTCGTGTTTACTTTAGTCATGAGAAGGTTTTTATGTAAGAAAAAATTAAGAAAGTTGCGTGGATAATTGGTAAATTATTGAAAACTCTAAGTAGGTAACCTTCTTGTTCCTACCTACTTTTAAGTATAATTTTTATTCCAAATTTGAAATTGAATTAAATTTTGACAGGAGCTTTCAGTTGTTGGATAGTTGGTGCGAAGGAAAATATATGGTTTAAAACAGATGCCTCGATCTAAATAATTACATTTTGTTAAAAGGTAATAAACTTAGCATTATACAAATTCGAATTCAATTTTCATAGTAAGGACCACATGACGAAGTCTGTTGGGATCAATCAATCAATTCTCCCTTTTACACCCCACTCAGGGGCATAGGGAGGCAACAAGACATCTTCATTGCGCTCGATCTTGCGCAATGTTTATGACCTCCTCCCACACCATGTCCATGTCCCTCAGCTCTGCTTCGAAGGTAATCTTTTTTTTTATACCCTTTGCACTCGTTGTCGAGTGATTTGGGGAAGGTAATCTTATACAATTTTATTTTGTTCAAGTTTTTTTATAAATGATTCAGATTTTCAACTTTTCACATTTAATATTGGTGATTGACATCTTTATACCGTTTATTTTACAAAAACAGGAAAACAAATTTTGATTTTCGTTCATTTATTTGAAAAGTTTTTGGCGGATGGAGTATTATTATATGAGAATTGATTTGCATTTGTTTCTTTGGATATAATTCCTGCTTTTCATTTTGTTTTTGGTGTACCTATGTATGTAGGTTTTACTAATTTATGTTCAAGTTATGTCATTTTTATGGTAATGTATGACGTTTCAATGTTATTCGTCTTAGCAAAATAGTTTTCGAAAGGAAACAATCTAGTTATAACGAAGTTTGTTTTTAAGTTTTCATGAAAATGTCATACCCTTATACAGAAAAGTCGTTAAAAATGACGGTTAAGTATTTTTTATTCAACAATTATTGTTATTTAAGAAGATAAAGAAATAGTTGGTGATGGAATCCTTTGCCAGCATAAAATATTCATCCTTGCCATGAGATTGCCGATTTAACAGATTTTTTTTAATGAATTCTGTCATTGATAATTCATAAATTCAGAAAATTTGATTTTAAAATAATCATTATAAATTGATTGAGTTGTTTTACATTAGCATTTTGTTTTTTTTAAGCATGTTGGAAAAACTTATCAGTAGCTTGGCTCCTTAGGCGTTGATTTCTGATTAAACAGTCCCGGTTCGTTTCCCAGACGGATCAAGTTTTTCCAAGTGTTTTTTATTTGCCTACTTCTCTTTATGTTCTTTTGGTCCACCCACCATCTGTTCTTCTGAGAACTTGTACACTAGCCCAAGTACAATTTTTTTTCTTACTTTATCCAAGTTTGCTTCATGTGTTCGCCACAAAACCTCGCCAAGCATTTCCTACTACTTATACAAGATCCAGGTCGTCATTCAAATCTTGGCCGGAATCCCAACAGTCTCCATCGTACGCTCTCTTGATGGTGAGTGTTGGTCTGCCACGTGTTCTTGTACCACCCGTTGTGTAAAATACGCTCCCATAATCAATGGATTCGGAGGACATGTCTAGGACATAGACAAGCCAGATCAGGCAGATCAAGATTACTATTTAGGATTATCGTTGTCACTGGAAGTTGCAATGTTCGTGATAGAACAGTTAATTAAACTACAAATTATGTCACAGAAACTATCCACAGTTTTTCGATCCACATCTGACATCTTGTCTTGTTCTTAATCTAGGAACCGCAAACTAATACTTACCTACGTACATGCTTTGATATCGCTATCATCTGGGTCAATTATTCAAATAAATAAAAGTAAAACAAAACAATGTTTAATAATGCCTATAAATAAGCGGCGGAACGTGCTAAGTGTGATTAAATTTTGATAAGCTTCCATTACTGAAGGATCGGCCCAGATGACTAGGTGGCGGCTCGGGGTATCTCCTCAATACCATACTTTGTTTCGGATATATTTGTTTTGTTTTTAATTTAGAATCGCGCTATGCCGACAATAATTTCATTTTTAAGGGCAATAAAAGCTCACTGTCTGGGGCGTGAGAGGGAGTAGTGTACGGCGAGAGGGGAGAGGACTGGGGCCCGCGGGAGGGGTAAAATAACTGTCTCGGGAGGGCTAATACTGCCTCCGCAGCCTTTCATACTTTCTCTACCAGACCCCTAATTTAGAAGTCACCAACCTTTTGTTCCGAAACAAGGTACACGAAAATAATAATTTTATTTAAAGATTCAAAAGGGGATTTGTAAACAAAAATTCTACTAAAATTTTCAAATATTTTTTGAAATGGTTGGCCTGGCGGTCCCTATACGCCACGGGCTATCGTATTGTTTCATACTGGAAGTCGTATAGGTTCTATCTCAGGTGCCGATTATCTTCCTTTTTTATGACACAAGTTATAAGTTGTTTACTGCTCGGGGACACGGAAGGATCGGGCGTCCCTGGAAACGACACCATGTTGGACAATCCTTCCACCACCGAAGAGACCAAGAAAAGTTGATTCTTGGCCTGACGATCTGGACACGGAAAGAAAGTATGTTAGTACTGCGAAAGATTCAAAAAGTATATTTGTGTTCACTTTGAGAGAGCACAGACTAATTTTAATTTTAAAAATCAATGAACAGCTTTAAAAGCTGGCGAAATTAATCAATAACGGCTGTATTTAAGTAACGATAATGGCGATCAAATAAAAGCAACAAGCCGTCCACTGGGATCATTTTGCGACATGCGCAGTCCCAATCACCCCATTAAATATCTTATGAGATGGCATAAGAATTCTTACAGCTATGCCGTGAAAGGACTGATAACAAAATGAAAAGACCTACCTTGTTTTCGTAACCTTGAAGATGATGAAGCTTCTTGATCGAAAATGTGTTAAACTCCTATCCAAGTTCATATTATGAAATTTTTTTTTTTTTTTATTTAAAAAATAATAATAAAACATAATAAACAATAAGATACATAATACACACAAAATAAAGAAATATACAACTATACATAGGGAACAACAATTGCAGCAAGTGAAATGGGCCCCATTAAGCCATTTAAACGGCTTGTCAATAGGACCCATTCACCCCACCGTTCGTCTACATAACGAACAGACACATAATCAATCAAAAACATTCCACCATCAATCCCTCTCTTTCCATTCTGTCAAATACATTCATTCAAACACATGCACACTCTTCTCTAATTTGCAATACATTGGTAAACTCAGAATCTATTTCAACATTATTTGACCAACTATACATACATACCGTTATTACTTCTCAGCCATACTAACCTGAAACTATACGTACATACTTTTATTATTTATCAGCCATACTTTCAACACTTTTCTCAGTCCATTCATACTCTTGCACTTTTTGATGCTCCTTGGCAGTAAATTATAGAGTTTGGGCACGGTGCACTTTCGAGTGCGGTCACCATATTTATTCTGTGTCCTCGGAACCACCAACCCCTCATTCTCAATCAATCTAGTGTTGTGTGCATGTGCCAGTCTCTCCTTGAATCTGACATCGGAAAAATTGTGTACTCCCAGTTTGAAATTTAACAAGCCTCTTACTGTGAGCAGTTTTAATTCGCCAAAGTATTTTATCATGTCAAAATGAGTGTTTGGCGCTGAAACATAGTTTGAAATCAGCTTTACTATAGAATTCTGCTTACTCTGCACTCGCTTTAAGTTTGTCTTAGTGGTATTACCCCACGCCGACAACCCATACCCGATTACAGATTCTGCTAGCGACCTATATATTATTTTCAACACAGACTTTGGTACAAAGAGCTGAATCTTATACATCCTACCCAAAATGGAGTACAATGTCTTGCATACTTTGCTCACCTGAGCATCCCACTTAAAGTGACAGTCTATTTCAACTCCCAGATATGTGTAAATTTTAACAACTTCAATACTATCACACTTACAGTCCCTCACAATACCAGCATGAACGCAACCCAAGTCATGGGACACATTTCTTAACCACTTAATTTTATCACACTTTGCGCTCACCTCCCAAAGGTTGCCGAGACCTCACTAATTGATGCCTCGTGCCTAGATGAATATTCTCTCCATCGCTGTGTTTCAGCTTGAAATGGCTTGAGATATGCTCAGAACACTTTGAATCTTCTGCTGAATTAGGATTTCCTCAGCAGATACCAACGATAACCGCTTCAAATATGCAACCTTCACCACTATTGTTTCATTTTAATTTGTTTTTATTCTTCCAGTATCCTCTCGCGTTTTACCTTTTTTTATTAAAATAATTTTGTGGATTTTTTAACTGAAAAAAAAAAACAAAAAAAAGAAAATGAATGTGTATATTAGATTGTGAAGGTAAGTTGAGGCAAATGACGTTGTTAGAAGGCTCTTTGTTTAAGACAAAACCATGACAAACTTTTTTTGCTTATCTGGAATGTCTTGTTTGAAGAGTCATCATCCTGGAAGGATTTCATATTTCTTCTTATCCGGGGATCTTCTCTTGTTCTCATTTTTTCTCTTCATACTCTCAACAAAAGTTACTTAGCAGAATTAAATAATATTTTTTTTTTCTTGAATGCATATATTTATTTATGCAAGTAAGCTATTATTTGTGAAATATACTTTTATCAAGACCAGCCATAACTATATATTTGCGTTTTTTTTTACATTTTGATATTTCTTCCTTTTCTCAAGTTTAAAAAGTATGGTAATTTTTGAACTTATCTACATTTCGGACTTTGTTATGTTAATATTTGTATTGTATGCGTATATCTTCCCAAAAGGCTTGACCTAGTGGGAATATTCATCGCTTGTTGTTTATTGACATGTAACTCGATGAATAATCATCTTTGTTGGTGTTCACCAACACCAACAAAGCCAATAGTCCATAAAGATGAGACAGTAACAAAAATGGATATAGTCATATCCTGGCGCCAAATACATGACAGCAGTCGCAGTCTTTAAATTTGCTTGCTCTATTGTTCTCAATGATTTCCAACTTATATCTCTATATTTCATTTATTATTAAATTTCTACTTGGTGCATACATGAGATTTTTCAAAATGTTGAACATGTTGAGAATTCTCATGATTAGACTAATGGCGAACGTTGTTAACGTAAAGTGATCACACTAAGCTAGCCTTCGAAATAACAGTAGAAGACGGTCGTAAACCCGTAGTGCTTTGTTCCATTTAAAAATCGAACATTAGTAATGAATTGTTAGTCATTAGTTGTTATTTTTTTCTGAATAATCATCTGTATCATTTAAATTTTGTTCACTTGTTAAAAAATAAATTTATTTTTAAGTTCTCCAACACTCAAACCTTTTACAGATTTCTGCATATAGAGTTCATTGCAATTAGGTATGAGTAATTGAGTATGGTAGGTGGGTACCTAATGAAAATACCTATGTCCAATCCCTCAGATTTAATTCTAAGTAACGGGCAACTTTTCCCACTTTTGGGAGTCTGTTGGATGAAAACAGAGATCTACCTATTTTGGGAGTCTGTTGGATGAAAACAGAAATCTACCTATTTTGGGAGTCTGTTGGATGAAAACAGAGATCTACCTATTTTGGGAGTCTGTTGGATGAAAACAGAGATCTACCTATTTTATAATAAGACACAATATTTTCAAAAATATACTGATCATACGTGGGCGGATCATATCAGCACCACTAGTATAAGTTTTCGATGATCGGATATCGAAACGATCGTCGAAAGAGTTTCGAAAAATTTCCATACAAAAATGATCGAATGATTCGATTGTTTGATTTTGGAACACTATTTGCACTCTAATATGCGCTTATTAGCGTGCAGTTAGCTTTCGATTAAACTCGTACTAGCCCCACAGGGCCATCTTAGAACAGGGCAAAGTCAGGAGTAAAATAAATGTGAGGAGTAAAATAAATAAGCGAAATATGTGTGTTTGGATAGGAATGAATGGAAGTCCATACTCTCTGCCTACCCCCTCCGTAATAAGAAGTGATAGGTAAAAATATTAATTGATCAATTTGGTGTTTATACCTTTGTTATTTTTGTACAACTCCCATCAAAAACTTCACCTCAAACTGCATTCAAAGATCTGCATTTTGATTATATCTGATCTACCTACTTTATTAAATTTTATTATACCTATTATTATTAAGCGAGTCGGCTGTTCTTGGCAATAAGCTTGATAAGTCCTTAACACAGACCTATATTATTTACTTATTTGATTATTTATTATTAGTTTTTGAAAGGTGCCGTTTGTTTTGCAAACTTTGCATGTGCGTCTTTAAAGAACTTGGTTTATTGACCTCTTTGTTGCAAACTTAAAAAAAAAACAATTTAAACTTTTTATTACAAACTTAGCATTCGAAAGGCTTTGAGCATGTGGATGGTTAACTCTTTGATTGACTGAAATTTTTATTAAGTGTTGTACCAATCGTGTTTTTTTATTTTATCTTGTTGTAAAATTATTCAGATTAATAAATTTATTGTTATTTTTTTAATGAATCTATGCTCACTCGAAGTAAACATCAAAATCACATCTAAAACTTTATGTTATATTGCATCAAAACATGCATCTATTGCTTAAAATTTAAGTACCAGATTTTGGTCACTCAATATTAGCCATTTGCGTTTTTTTTTCAAATAGGTGTAAAATATGTAGACAGCGATCTTTTGTCACAGGTTTTAAATGGATGATCTGATTTATTGTTAAATAACATATTATTATTATAAAGTACTAATCCACGGGCGCCGAGTGGCTCACCGCGATGCGAGTTCTGCGTCGGCTCTATGAAGACTTGATGGTGACTTATAGTTATGCGGCTTTGCATGATGTGGCAGGCTGCTACCAGGTGTCGCCATCATGGAGAAATGCTATTGGCGGATGATGTCGTCATGCGAAACATGGCCGCAACAGTATCATAAACTTAGTGTCAGGTGTAAGTAGGTACTCAAGTAAACTATTCGTAAACCTTAACAAAATAAATTCATGAATGAGAATATTTGCACTGTCATGTGAATCGCAAAATATTTGGTCAGAGGATTAAAACAGCACATTCGAAAATTAAAAATAATACAAAATAGATTTTTTTCAATGCATCGTCCGAGGAAATAACAATTTTTCTCTCTCGTTGATTTAATTGATAGCTGTCTGCAGCACAAGAGGGAGCTGGTGTCCGTAGGAGGATAAAATCGATTGAAAGCTGAAGGCTGTCATTCGCCATCTATATGACATCCTTCGCTGCCTTATTCGTCTGTCTTACGTCTTTGTCACTCAGTATTGCTACTCGTTCTATTATTAATACCACTCTCTCTCTATCTAGTCCTTTTAAAGTTGCATTCTGAGCACCTCTAGAATGGGTAGACTACAATAGATGCAGTTATCGTTCTTAAAATGAGATTTTCTTTCAAGTAGCTATGTAGTTTCTCCCAACATCAATACAGTACATACTTTGCTGGGAGTAACATAATTTATCTTATAGGGCTTGAGACGTGATAGCATTATTTTGAAATACATAGGTGATAACTTTTTGCTTTTAAAAAGCAAAAAAAAAATCAGTTAGTGTAATAAATAAACGATTAATATTTATTTAGTTATTCTTAAACTTTTACAATTTTAAAGAAAAAATAACAACTAATGACTCTAAAAATTCATTGCTAATGTTTGATTTTTAAATGGAACAAACAACTACGGGCTTACGACCGTCTTCTACTATTATTTCAAAGGCTGGCTAAGTGTAACGTGAATTTTACAATTTAACATTTTCTGGGACTAAATATTACCATAAAATATCAAAGGCCACACAAAATCCGGCTCGAAGGACCAAAATGATGGAGACTCTATTCTTTAATAAAGATACACAATTACTGAAAAATATGGGCAGTATTCAGGAGGCTGGTGTAGTGTACTCACCTGATATTTTCTGCTATTCTTCACAACACCAGTTTATTTTGCAGTAATGTTTTAATTATTATTGTTTGAATTATTTGATAATGCTTTATTTGCTTCAATTGTTTGAAAAATTTCTAATGTTTGAAAATCTGCACACAATTAGTTTCAGACGATTTTGATTGGTAAAGTCAATTTGCATGTGTTAACTCAATGACAGTCCTCAGCAGAAAGATAATTTTTTGTAACATTTTGGTGAGTACAGGATGTTGAAGCGAGGGGAAGGAAATACAAGAAAGTCTGCGTACTTCTTGTACAAATGTTACCATCTCTTTTTTTCCGGCAATGCACCCGATCTCGAGTGATTTAAAAAATTTACTATCTCAAACAATTAGAACATAAATAAATAACTAATGGTTCTTATGATGCAAACATTTTTTTGCAAGACGTTTTTTTTTTGTTTGTTTTTTTTTCAATTGATAAAATTTATCAATGTAGGTATGTATGATTTCAGATGTTTTTCATTAATTTTGACAATTGTTCTAGCATTACGATCCTTTTGAGTTGTGTTTTGCATTACCTACTGGCTTCTCTTATCGTTGAACCTTTCGCCAGCAGTTGTCCATGTTTTCTGTTCGTTTATAAATTTTCAAGCCCAGAATTTATTGATATGAAAATTCAATATTATTTTTTTTTCATTTAAGTTCTTCGGCTCGTATGCCACTAAAATAAATAAACCGGATTGAATTCCGGATTAATTTCCTTTATAGATTTTATGCACGACTTGAACTTCAGACAAGCAGATATACATATATAATTAAAAAACTCTGTTGTTATCAAACAAACTTTAGTTACACAAACTTCCGTTTGGTTGATTGAGCAAAGCTTGAAAAACAAGTGATGTGTGCATAGAACGTCAGGAGCACAGCGATTAGTTAATAACAACATATTCAAACTCCATCCAGCGAGATACCTTCTGTCGTTTCATGTTATTCTGTTTCAAAAAATTAACGTTATAAAGGTTTATTCAGTGAAGATGTAAATCCAATATTTCTTTCATATTTCAATTCAATCGATACTATTAATAATATGTTTTTTATGTACCATAAAGGGAAAGAATCTGAATTCCTTTTAATCAATTATTTCTTCTAGTATTTCATTTATCACCAGGTGGTACAAGAAGACGTACGAGACCAAGACTCACCATCAAGAGAGCGTACGATGAAGATCTTCGGGATAGTTGTTTAGATTTGAATGACGCCGTGGATGGAAAACGCTTACCGAGGATTTGTGGTGACCACATGCTTCGCCTAGGGAGCGAGCTTGGATTAAGTAAGGGAAAACGTTTAGCAGGGAACAAACATTGATTAAATGATATGAAAGTTGGTATGGACGACAATCATAAAATGAAGTTAGTATAAAAAATTCCTGTTTAATTTGTGGACTTCTATTTAAATAAAAAAATTAAATGCCCAAAATTTCTCTCTTCGTGTCTTCGCCCAGATTTTGGCCTACAGTTATTCCTGTAACACCTGGTTCTCTCCATCTCCTGTTTCATTTGCTTCTTCGTTGGTTTTTCTACTCAATATCCTGATCACAAAAAACTCATAGTCAAAATACACTTCATAGGCTAAGCTCAATTTAATATCAAAATGCAAGTAAATGAGTTAATGTAGCAAGCTGATGCTCTGTTGTTTTAAAATTATAGTGCATCTGCAACCTATAAAAATGCAAAATGTTGAATTTTAACCGTCAAAAATATAAAGGGGAAAAAATCAAAAGCTCATAGGGGTGATATGAAAACTTTGACAAATCAAATTTACGATAGGAACAATCAAACCACGCACAGTGGGTACCGTCTTAATATTCAGTGGCTGTATCAATACCATAAATATTTATATTCAAACATTTTTTTGCTAGGTGTATAAGGTACACATTAAATAAATAAGAAAAACTTTATTGCCACAGCAAATTTCAGTTTTGACTCAACCTTTTAAAAGAATCAAAGGGCTGACTTATCCTGAAGGATCTCTTTCACCCAGTACTAAAAAAATGTAAAAAATCAATTAAAAAAAATTCTATCTTTGGAGTAATAATTATTAATTTTCACTGAGATTGACAGATAAAATAAGTATGCATTTTGTATTTTAAGTTTTTTTTATTTTCAGTTTGTTTAATTTAAACCATAGAATGTCGTGTTCGACATCGTGAATGCGACATTGTTAAAATTTGGAAAGCTATGATTTGGCTGTGAATTGTTTGTATTTTGTATGTTTTCCCTCCTAATACTAGTACATTTCTACTTCTTGGAGGGTTAAGGAGGTTAAAATAAAATAAAATTAAAAAACCAGTGAAATATGCCATCTCGATGCTTTTATATATTTTTTACAGTTGATTTTTTTTTAATATTTTGCATTTCAATAATTTTCTTTGTTCTACTTTGCAACTTCAAAAAACAAAGACGAAATAATCAAATCTGTCCTTGGAGACACATCTTCATTCATTGGGTGGATCTTCTTCTACTATATTCCGTTTAATGTTGCTAATTGGTTAAATAATAATAATTATTCCCATTTTTCTGTGAAGATTCACCAGCGTGCATCACAATGCAGCCGATTTTTTCTTGTTTTGTCATAGATAATCTACCCAGTCAGTCTCTCTGTTTTTTTCCTGTTTTATTTTTATTTTGTTGAGGTTTATCTACGGCTGTTGCTGGTGACTTCACTTGTGAAATGACAGGTGTATGAGCAGTTAGTAGCGTTATCAAAAGCTTGTTAAAAAATAACCACAGTTTCATGTGAATCTATCCGGTTAGAATGAACACACTACCCCCACAAACATGAGTCTATTTCTTTTTTCATATCTTGAATAAACGAAGGATTTTTTTAAGTATTCATTTATTCTCGGCCATGTGCCGTTTTGGGTTGCCGGTTAAGAATAGCACATCTGCTCTTTTTGCTGGTTTTTCAAGAGGCAAAAAAATCGAAATTAGTAAACCTGTAAAATTTTTTTTTAAATAAGTAATTGAAATTAGTAAAACTGCGTAGTACCATAAAATCTATACTCACAGTTCACAGTTTATTGTCTTTAAACCTGTAAGTAGCTACTTACTTTTTAATTAATAAATATCTGGGGGCTCATTCTTATTAATATCCTGCTACTCCAACTCCAGTAAGTGCGATTTTTTTAAAATTGAATTTCATTTGAAAAACCTTTTGTTAAAACAAATTAGACATAAGCATGCTAAACTTTTATATAAAAGATATTTGCTAGAGTTTTGTAATAGAAGAAAGAATATATTATATTGATACCTCGCAGTGAGTGTAGGAAATAAACAGATGAGAAAAAAAAGATATTTGGCACAGAGAAAATTTAATAAAGTGACAAATATTACTATAATATTCCTATACAAGTTGTTGTGTTCCGAAACAGTTAGTGAACACCGATCATCATACTGGGATAAAACAATCATATGAAAGTTTCACGGAATTGCTTCAAAATGAAAAGGCTCGAACGTCTTCTAAGTTTAGCTTCACATTTTTGTATTTTTCTTACAACTAGCTCATATCCAATTTTATCAAACTTTTCCCTATCTATACTATCTTTGAATATGTAGGATGTGAACAGTTTAAACAAATATATACAACAAACACAATTTCATTATGTCGTTCGGAACTTCTAACTATACTCATTTTAAGATCCTATTTAGGGGCATAGGGAGGCAACAAGAGCTCTCCACTGCGCTCGATTCTACGCAGTTGTGATGACTTCATGTCCAAATTCCTCACCTCTATTTTGAAGCGTAGAAACACGGTGTGGAGGATCTTACTTAATTATTGTCTATGTGATCCTGATGGGAGGAAGAACAGCGCTGTCCTCACCCAACTGTCATTTATTAAATTGATGAACAATATTTATTGATATAGGAAACTAATAAAATATAAACATAAAAACCATGATCAAACTATATTTTTGAGACTAGTTTCATATATGTAGGATAACAGCGACATTCACTCTGATCTTCTTTCATTCAATTTCAATTTCAATTCAATTGACAAACTGTCAAAACGCAAAAACTTATGATCTGAATTTTATTTTTGTGAAAACCAGTCTAAAGTGTTCAAATATCAATCGGTGCAGGCAAAGTAGTCATTTTATACGAAGAGAAGTGCATTTACTATCAAGGGAACTACTGCCAGCACTCACTTTCACACAATCGGGTAATTACTAACACTTACTATATTCACGAACGTACTGTCTGAAGAGAACTTGAAAGAATATATACCTATAAGTGAGAATACCTGAACTATCTAATAAGTTATAAATCAAACACGACTTCACCACGATCAATTAAAATGATTTGTCAACACTGTAAATTTGAAATCGCCTCGAACTCATCGGAGAAGATCTCGTGCCGCATCTGTCAAAGTATCTTTCATAAAAAATGTATAACTACTACAACTGGCGGACGCAAGGTTATTGCTGGCGATTGGTGTTGTGAGAATTGCTCCGATGGTGTGCAGGGTGAAGCATTGTCTCCATATCAAGAATATGATAACCGACCTGTCACTAGAGCTAAAACATTAACAATGAAGACGAACTCTAGCCATCATAATATCAGCGACAACATACCCGCTCACACTGACAGCGCCGGCAGTGTAGACAACCACGCAGTGCGAACTCCGCGTTCCATAGACAAAGAAATCGAGCATAAACAGGTAAACGATTCCTCGTCACATCCAACTCTATCGGAAATTTCAAATAATGTATGTAAATATGAAAAATTCTGAGTTAAAGCATAACCAGTTGTTGTTGACTTTCAACTCTTTTACAACAATTATGGATGAATTTAATAATAGATTAAAGTGTATGGACGATTTAATCAACAATGTTATCTCAAACAAGATGGATGATATCTTGGCGAAAAATATAGTTCTATCTGAAAGAGTATCCGTGCTCGAGACGAAATTGTCAGACCTTCAAGCGGACCAAAGAAAGTCGTCACCAAATATATCAGCATTATGTCAGGAGCTAGATGAGAGAGAAAGGAGAAAAAGAAATGTCATCATTTGTCACCTTGAAGAAAACCCTGATAGAACTTACTCAGAGGGACAGCGAGAAGATGCCATTGAAGTGGCCAACCTCCTCAGACCACTGGATCCAGCCATAGATGCATTGAAGATAAAATGCTTTCGCTTGGGGAAGTATAACGGTACCAACAGGCCGATTAAAGTCATCTTAAATTCGGAGGAGCAAGCCAAAAATATCCTTAAGAACAAACTTCATGTCCGACCAAATCATGTCAAGATTTTCGGTGATCAAACCATTATGCAGAGGGACTGCTACAGAGAACTAAAACAGGAATTGAACGATAGAAGAGCTAGGGGTGAGACAGATATTTCCATTAAATTTATTAAGGGTGTACCAAAAATTTTCAGAAACTATAACGCAAAAAACTAAATTGTACTTACCAGAATGTCAGAGGTCTACGTACTAAAATTTTTGAACTTAAACATAGCATATCTATTTCCGACTGTGATGTGGTGCTCTTGAGCGAAACATGGCTGAATTCAACCATCAAATCAGCCGAACTAGGTTTTGATAGGTTCAAGGTTTATAGGTGTGATAGAAGCGTCAGTACTAGTGATAGGGAGAGAGGTGGAGGAGTCCTTATTGCGATCTCAAATCGATTTACTTCTAGTAGGGTTAGGGTTAAGCATACTGCCGTGGAGCATGTTTTTGTAAATGTAAGGGTAAAAAGTCAGGTTATAATTTTCGTGTGTGTATATATTCCTCCGGCTTCAGATGTGGCGATATATAAGGCCCACAGTGAAGTTATTGAAGAGCTATATAAAAAGTATCCCAAAGCTAGAGTAATTATTGTGGGAGACTACAACCTGCCGAACATCGGATGGGTTGCTGGTGCGGACAATGATGACCTGGAAGTGATGGCAACACTTGATCGACCTTGTGAAAAAACAGCATCAGTTCTCGATATGTTTCACTACCTTCAACTTCACCAATTGAATCTTGTTAGAAATCATAATAATCGTATCCTTGACTTGGTCTTTAGTGGTGATACAAACGTAAGAGTATCACCGTCTGCCTCTGAAATTCTTCCTCAGGATCCACATCATCCTGCTCTGGATATTTATGTGTCTTGTCGTGAGCTCGCATATCAAAAGCATGCAAGAACGGGATTAGATTTCCGTGGGGCGGATTATGGGCCAATTCTTGAATTCCTGTCTGGCGTTGACTGGTCTGTTTTGACCACTGCTAATCATATCGACGAATCGGTGGAGTTCTTCTACTCAAGAATAAATGAATGTATTGGAAAGTTCATTACTCAATTTAGGTTTGAACCATCAAACTTTCCAAGATGGTTTAGTTCCGAGCTTAAACAGCTAACTCTCGACAAAAAATTGGCCCATATAAAGTTTAAGGAAACTGGATACGCGCAGGATTATAGGAGTTTCTCAGAGTTACGAGCTAAATGTACTGAGTTGTCGAGAAAGTGCTATAGGGATTTCATGGACAGAGTAGAGTCAGATCTACCCAGAAATTCCGGGTCCTTGTGGAGGTTTATAAGGTCAGTTGGAGAGGACCGTGCACCGGTTCCTAGCCAGGTTATTTACAATGGTAGGTGTGCTGATTCCTTGCCTCTCTCAGTGAATCTGTTCGCCGAATTCTTTGGCTCCGTTTACACCTGTCCGAGCGACGAATCCTTGCGTGGCTTCGGGCCGGTGGCAACTGTAGATTTGCCGGTCCCAGTGTTATCCAGGGGAGAGATTGAGAGAGCCATTCGATCTTTGGATTGTTCAAAATCACCAGGGCCAGACAACTTGCCTAACATATTTATAGCAAAGTGTGCGGGTGTTATGATTGATCCATTGTTCGAGCTTTTTAACAGGTCATTAAGGGACGGCGTTTTTCCTGGAGCCTGGAAAACGGCATTTATCACGCCCATATTTAAAAAGGGAGATGCTTCAGATGTCGCAAATTATAGACCTATATGTATTTTGTCGTCGATACCAAAAATGTTCGAATGTATTGTATTGTCAAGGATTGCAGGTTCCATTAACTCGATTATTACCCCCAAACAGCACGGGTTTATGCCAAAAAGGTCAACACAGACCAACTTACTCTTATACTTCGATTACATTGTACATAAGCTGACTGATGGGCACCAGGTAGACGCGGTGTATACCGATTTTTCCAAAGCGTTTGATAGGGTGCCCCATAAAATCTTGGTTGAAAAGCTTAGAGCTTATGGAATTGTAGGCAAAGTGTTGTCGTGGTTGACGAGCTACTTAACGGACAGAACTCTTAGTGTCAAAATATCTGACTGTATATCTCAGCCCATACACGCCACCAGTGGGGTCCCGCAGGGGTCCCATTTAGGACCAACCTTATTCAATATCTTTGTAAACGATGTAGTTGAAATCTTTTCTGACGTTGAAGTCTTGCTCTTTGCTGATGATTTGAAGATCTTTAGGAGTATCAATAATCAGGGTGACTGTCTGATCATGCAGCAAAACTTGGACAGACTGACCGATTGGTGTAGCTCGAACTTGCTGTTTCTAAATGAGGGGAAGTGCCAGGTCGTGAGATTCCACAAGAAAAGGAAGAATGTTATTGCTTTTGACTATTGCATAAATCGCGTAGTTCTAGAGGCAGTTGGACAGATTAGGGATCTGGGTGTCACTTTTTGCAGTGACTTGTCCTTTAGGTCTCATATAGAGGAGATTGTGGGCAGGGCGATGCGAACTATGGGTTTTTTGCTGCGACTGGGCTCAGACCTTCGATCCCTGGATTCGTTTCGGACACTCTACATATCATTAGTCAGACCTCAGCTCGAGTACTGTACGGTGGTCTGGTCCCCTCACTATGCGGTTTACGATGAAATGTTGGAAAGGGTCCAGCGTAAATTCTTCGGATTCCTCAATTACAGAATGGGCCGTACTAGGGCTGAACGGGATTACCCTGAGCTGATGCATCGTTTCTGTTTGTTTCCTCTCAGTGACCGTAGGAAGCTGTCCGATGTCGTGTTTTTGTATAAGTTGGTTAATGGTGGAGTAGACTGCAATGAGCTACTGGGTAGGGTTGCCTTTAATATTCCAATCAGAAATACAAGACAGGCCGTACTGTTTCACGAAATTAGGGCAAACACGAACTATTTATTCGGCTCCCCAGTGCCTCGAATGCATAGATTGGCAAATGAGCTCTGCATCGAAGCAGATATTTTTAACGACGCTTTGTATACGTTCAAACGAGCTATAGGGGAGAGATTGGGTTTTTGGTAGTCGGAATTGCTGCATGCTGACGGTGTTTCTGGTTTTTTGTTTTTCTTTGTTTTCTCTTTTTGTGGATGTTTTTTTTTTATTGATTTGTATTGCATATCGATTTTTTTACTAAATTTAATTGTTTTAATTGTATGTTATTTCTTTTAATTGAATTTTATTATTTTTA
Source organism: Mystacides longicornis (assembly GCA_963576905.1). NCBI lineage: Eukaryota > Metazoa > Arthropoda > Insecta > Trichoptera > Leptoceridae > Mystacides > Mystacides longicornis. Next base: position 22,406,911 of record OY756433.1, on the reverse strand, counting down.
AATTGTTTTATCGAACTGAAATATTTTAAATTGGTTTGGTTTTGTTTCTGATCTTGTATTTCAGTTTGTTTTTGATTTTCAATTTGTTTTTAATTTTTATTTTAAATGTCCTTTTTAAAAGATATTATTTTAGTATTTTTTATTATTGTTACAATTTATTGATGTTATTACTTTTATCTTTATTATTTTTAGTGCTTGTTTTTGATGGTTTGTTTTTATATATTTTAACCTAATTCAAACTTGTTTTTAATCAATTTCTTAATCATTTTGCAATTTGAAACCACTGAAGGGAATGGAATAATTATTGTACAGTTGATTGTGTTTATATGTTGACTTTGCCATTGAACCGATTGTAACATGTTGTTTGGTAGTATTGTGATTGTAAATGTTTTTATTTTTACATGTAAAAGGCTTTCAGCCGTATATTCTATGAATAAATAAATAAATAAATGAATAAAATATATAAAAACCCACGAGTGCAAATCAGCATCGGAAATGCAGGGAAAAGGTCCACAAGAATCCAGCACAACAGGCATCACATATAATAGGTATAGTAAAACTATCTATTTTGCAAAAATTACGAAAGTATCAAGATGGCAAGAGTTGCGGGTTTGTGTACTGCAGAAGGTATAGGATTTTAAGACGTGATTGACATATCGAATACTCCCATGATTTGTAATATCGGCGATTTCGACAAATTTGATCACCTCATAGGCGCGAACACAAGCTCAGCCTTCAAAAAGCAGTAGAACACGGTCGAAATCCCGTAGTGGTCCAAATTCGTATTCAAATTAGTCGTGGAGATTGCAAGACGTAAAACTCGAAAAATAAAAAATCAACACTTTTTTTAAACCAGCACAACGAAGTAGGAAGAATCTAATATAATCAACATATTTAAGAAAAAGTTTGGACAACGCATCTCAGGGTTGGTATCTTCTATGGGAAAGAAAATAACCTAGACACAATTTTATTCATACCTAGTCCCTTTGTGACCCTTCTTAAGGTCAAAAGGAGGCAACAAAAGCCCTCCAATGCTCTCAATGTTACGCGGTTTCAATGACCTCTTACAATATTGTGCTAAAAGTGTATTATTGTTTAACTAGTCTTAAAGAAACCCAAAAGTTGTAGGAATAGCTTATATCCCCTTCCCAGGAAAATGATGATCTGAGAGAAGACAGGATGCAGTCCTTACTGAAAGACGAGAAGAAAAATGACGAATATGTATTAATTCGTGTTCATCATAGATTCATTTAAAAAATGGAATTGTCTTTTTATATTTTTTTACCTTCCACAACATCATTTTTCTTATCCTGTATATTTTCAGTGTTGTATGTGTCGCTCTACTTGAAGTTTTATAACAATAGAGAAATTCAACGTTCGATTCTTTCAAACAAAAAGAAGCCATATATAAAGACGACTTCGTCTGATAGAAGTATTCTATCAAAATAAATTCTTCCCTGTAGTTGCAGAGTTAATTCCCTAGTGGAAAAGATGAAGTGAAATATATTTCTACCGTTTGGCGTGTGTACAAAAAGACAAGCAGATGAGCCGAGTGTCAAAGAGACTGCATCAGAGTGCATTGGGTAGCATTAACGTAAAGGATCGGTAAGTTCGATCAGTCTTTTATTGAAAGAGAAGTCATTTCGGGAAATACGGTATATGATGAGCATAACATTATTAAAGATATACCTTCAAAAATACATATCGTTCACACCACTTGCGTTCTGTCGGGAGACTACATCTTGAGATACTCTTTAAATTCAATCCCAATCCGATGTCGATCGTCAATACTTTTTTTTTACCTATTCTTTGTGTCCGGTAAAGGGGTGGGCAGAGAGAACGGACCTCCACTTTTTTCTATCCAAGCATACTTCTTTCGCTTCTTCCACCGCCATAACATTTCTCATACACCCTCTCCTATTTCTCTTACTTCTTACCTGGCCTTCCTTGAAGACGGAATCGATGTGTTCGATCCACGTCATTCTCGGTCGGCCTCGGTTTCTTACACCTTTTCTCGTCGTCATTCTGTTTTCATCCATTCTTTCCACGTGCCCAAATTCAATACTTTTAATACATTAAATATTATTTGTATAAAGTAAAATTTATACCATTTTTTTCGTAAAGCGACTGCGAATTTAAAATAGACCTGCATTGATTTTTTTATGCATAGAAACCAAAATTTAAGTGTGATGATTAGATCGTTATTAAGAACGAAATGGGATCGGTTTAGTGATTGAAATGCAGAGTAACCGCCCTGATGTCAAAGAACCAGGTAAAGTTGCACAAGAAATACTTAACATAAGCTCTGCTTTATGTGAAAGATGTCGAATGTGTATTTGTGTTCATTTTGGGTGAGCCCAGATTCATTAAAAAAAATAGTACCTGGATACCTATAGTTAAGAAACGAAGGTAATCTGAAAAGAGTTCCATTTTCTTTTGGGACGCGGAAGTTTTTCAAAGTTTAGACGAATTCGATTTTGGAAGTTGTTTTTTCTATAAATACTTAAGTATCTGATTATTTTTACTAGAATTTAAAATCGACTATGACAAATGTTATTTTCTCATAATTTATGAACTAGGAGTAGAACCTGTCGAACAACAGGCATAGAAAAAGGGTGTTATTTGTTTCATCAGTTTACGTCTCTTTTAGATTCCCAATTTTACTTTACCACTTTAATGACTGCGAAAAAGTTGACATTTCTTCACGTAGCAACAGTTGTATGTAGGAACCTCTGATCACGTATCACATATTTCGTCAATTTAATCATTTCCGCCGACACCTCATTATTTTCATAGCGAAAATCACACGAAAATCGACATACAGATGAATAATATAACGAGTATGAAAATATACCTACCTACCAGTAGTTGGATTTCGCGTTGGGTTAGAGTGTTTCTACGAAAATACCAATTCACGGACGAACTTACCAAATATAATAAAGGTTTTTTTTTAATATTTGTGGATTTGAATAAAATACCTAACGCAACCACATAACAAACGGTACCTACCTTTATAAAACTAACCGACAAAAAGGTCCATGGGATAGAGTGTTTATTATATGTAGGTTGCTTTTGTATCGAGTGTAAAAACATTTTGAGAATCGCTGCTTCTTTTAATTTAACAAATTGTCGGCTGGGTTTGTTTCATTTTCCAGACTCGCTAAGTTGATTGGCCCACAAATTGTATTGGCTTCGGCCCCGTACGTGGGTTCTCTTTTAAACTTCAAAATCTTCTCCTCATTATTTCTCCGCCTCTCTCTTCTCTCTATCCTCTCTTTATTCTCTCATCAACAAATACGAAATAATATAATTACATTTCATTACAAACAACCTTTCTTGTTTTATTTTATGCTGGGGAAAAAAAGTCTTTATGGCGTTGATTAAAACTTCCAAACCCTCATGAAATTTGCTTTGGATTAAAGGTTTATTCAAAATTTTCTAATAATTAACTTAAAAAAAAATAGCCATCCTTAAATTATTTATATCAGATAGCTAAATTTTTTGATGCAATTGAAGGAAAAACATTGCGCAAGATCGAGCGCAATGGACAGCTCGTGTTGCCTCTTTATGCCCCTGAGTGGGCTATAAAGGATGATTTGGATATTGGATATTATTTATATAATATTATATTCATTGTATTTTTGTTGTAATTTTGTTTTTGTTATTGTCTTCAATCTAATTTTAATTTATGATATTACCTACTTATTGTATTATATACGTGTTCCGTTTCTTCGAGGCGGAGCTGAGGGAGTTGGACATGGTGTGGGAGGAGGTCATAAGAATTGCGCAAGATCGAGCGCAATGGAGAGCTCTTGTTGCCTCCCTATGCTCCTGAGTGGAGTTCAAAGGGAGTTTTGATTGATTGATTTATATAATTTCTCGATTTTTATATTGTTGCTCAGTAATTTGCCCAAATTCCTCCTTAATTGATATCCTATGTACCTATTTTTAAAGAGAACTGATTTATTGTATTTTATAAACTACTTGAAATTTATTGTAATTTACTTTTAGAACTTGTTAAAGGCACAGTTGTGCCGTATGCAATATGCATGTAAATAAACTAATAACCCCTTATTTTCAAGAGTAAAAACTATGGATGATTTTGTTTCTGATATTTCTTTAAAAGCTATTAGATTCTTGAAATTTTTTGTTTTTGAATAAATATGAAGATAACATTTTTAGCAGGCGATGTGACAAAGGTAGGTACGTCATTGTTTTCCTTAATGGGATGTTTTTTTTTCCATTTTGTGCCACTAGAGGCGCCCTAGCTAATCCGGTCTATTGTCAAATTCAGTGTTGCCAAAGGGGGCGATTTGGGTTACTTCCCTTAGCGAATTTTCACCTTTCGGATACTAAATGACCTTTTTTAGTGAACTCCCACCTCTCTTCGGATAGTAAAATTTTCGGAATGACCGCATACCAAATTTTCTGTTGGGCTACTTTGTGTTTGAAAACGGCTTAGCAACACTGGTCAAATTAACGATTATAACCTCAAACATTATGTTTAGAATAATCATTGTACATTTCTTTTTACATACATACTATTACAAATAAAATAATTGTTTATCTTATTTTATTTTTTATATACCTACCTAAATACAAATGAAAAAATACCGTAACTGAAAACAATAAAACAAGAAGATACAGAACCGAGACTTATTTTCAAAGAACGGGACTGAAAATCTACCCTAGTGCAAATACATACCTAGTGCTTTTGTTTGTGTCTAGTGTAAAAGGACACACTATGATTTACTTCCTAGAAAAAGACACTTTTGCAATCATCAATAATTAAAACGTTAAATTGTTTAATTAAGAAAACAAAAATGAGAGGAGATAATATATAAGCATAATATTCATCAGTCAATGCTAGATGGTATGTTTGACAGCTGTCATAATTTGACAATAGACCTGATTGGAAGTTCTGCCACCTAGTGTATATTGTCGGAAGCTCCCTAGAAAACCTCCCATTAACTTCATCATAAACATTTCCTATAGGTACCTACCTACTTAAGTATATTTTTTTCTATGCGTATTGTCAAAGGGTAAATTGGTAAAAAAAATGAAAAAAAAACACAACAGGTTCGAACTAATGCAAAAAATATTATTTTTAACATTGAAATACATTTTTCTTTTTAAGTTAAGAAAAAAAAATTCCAGCAAGAATAATATTACCAAAGAACCTATATAAGTTGGGTGTAAATTATTGAAAATATCTCGAGAGAAAAAAGGTTTACGAATTTTATGAAACATTTTTATCAAACGTGGTTATGAAGAACAAAATTGATAGAAAAAAAACGTTTTTGCCAAACTACCTGTGAACGCTCATAGAAAAGTGGGAACATTTATGTAATAATATATGAACATGGGCCCAAAATAATGTAGGTACCTATCTATACCTTGGCAAGCTATATGTTGGTTTTTGTATATGATGAGAACATTTTTCTCTTTATTTTTGTACGGAGTAAGCATATACAAAATAAATACATCGCACAGTACGGACAATGTATATTAACAGATCGATAAGTGTGTCTACATTCGTTTTAAGAAAAAAGTTGGACTTTATTAATAGTTTTTAAGGAAATTAATAAAATATTCTGTTAAATTTCCTGTTGCATCTGGGCTCATATCCAAAGTAAAACCAAATCGACTATCGATATATTTCACATAAAGCAAAGTTTGTGTTTTAAAAGTAGAAATAACCGGGATTCGAACCCAAGATCTTCATTATTCCTGATATGTTTCCTAATTTCTCAATTCATAAGATACAACAACAGAACTCTGAACACTACAAACAAAAAATAGACTTTCCAATGCTCCAATAACAAGAATCTCCAGCATAGCTATTGTGAATTATGATTTTTTTTTTTAATAAAGGATGATTCTGGAAATCAATCTTATACTGTAATCTAAAGTAGTATGATCGTCTTCTTTTTTCGGTACAATCCTGCGGATTGGTTTGCACTTAAGATCTGCATCTTGTTCTCCACTCAGTTCGTTACCCCGCAGTTCTCTTAAGCTCAAGAAAGGATGCATGTCCAAAAAAAATAAAATAGGTATGTTAAAGATAAAAATACAATCAGTTCAGTCACATATTACCTATATACAATAAAAAAATTTACCCAATATTTGGTGAAAAGAATAAAATTTGTCAAAGATAAAAATAAATATTGGGTATAACAATAAAAAACAAGGCAAATATGAGTGTAATGCTATGGAAAATAATCATCATACCAAAATTCGTCAAGTTAATAGTATTTTATAGTTTTATTAAAATAGGTGACAGATTGTATCTAATGCCGTTAGATCAGAATGACATTAAAACTTTTAAATGTCAAAATAAAATTTCAAGTTAAGCACAGGTATGGGTTTAACTTGAATGAAAGGTAGGTTTCTACTCATATCAATACTATAAAAGAAAAAACAGGTTCTATATATTTTATTTGCTACATTGAGCTACGGTTCTAAAAATCAAGAAAAAGAAGCGCAGTAATATTTAAGAATAGAACTTTATCTTACACAATTTTTCAAAAATTTCATAACCATGTACTCACGTGAATTTTTTTTAATATAAATAAAATAATATTACCCTGAGTTAACTTATAAAGTCCCGGTGGAGGCGGGGCAAGCTGCTTTGATTGACTGACTGACAGCGACGTGAAGGGCCAGTGACGTCTCGTGAAGCTATTTTTATGATCAATCAATAGGTAATCAAGTAGGTGCATACTTTATTAGAAATTTTCCTTATAATATACTTTTACCAATATGGGATGCCTTATTCCAGTACTTTACAGTTTGTGTGTCCTTCGTTTCCTCTTCTTCAACACTTTCCAGTTCAGCATTAGGAATACACAAACCAAAAATAAAAAAGAAGGCGATTTCATATTTAAAGGTGATATTTTAAGTGTCATTTGTTGATTCCAAAATGTGTATTATCACCATTGGGGCTTCAAACTATAATCAACGTTATATACTACTAACATTTTTGATCGAAAATTAGAACCTTTATGTAACTCAGTTCAGGCAATTCATAGAATTAATAGCTTTCATCTCACATCACTATCATCTACAATATTATTGTACTGTCTTTCATTTTTGCAGTGATACATCTATCTCTAATGTTGCAAAGCTCTCCTTACAACCGCATTAGACACTTTTTCTGGTAGATTTCCAATCTCTTCCTGCGTAGCAGTGAAAAGCCCAGCAACAATATTCTTTTAATTTTTGTCCGTACTGTTTTATTTTTTGTTTTTTATCTCTCTACATAGTAAAAATCGCATGGTACCGGCGACTTTCACACGCAACTTCGACCTCTTCTTGTGCTAGTCATGATTTTTTTATACACCGCATATTATTTACCTTCTTTTTTCTACTATAAGAAAACTGAAAAAATGATACAGTTCAACAACTTAACTTGTTATTTTTATGAATATTAAACACATGTATGTAGACTGTTTATTTAATTAATCGCAGGAAGGTTAAGATTTAGTTTGAATATCAGTATGAATAGTAGTATCTTTTTCCGGACAGTCACGAACCGTCATTGCATTCCACATGAGGAGAAAGAGTGGGTAGGCGATCGATGGTGTTATGGTCACCATTTACCCCACCCAAGTCTTCTCTTCCATTCCTCCCTGTAGCTTCCACCCTCTGGAATGGTCGTCGCACCCACATCCCACCCTATACTACCCATTTCCCATCAACGTCTTTGAATTCGCCTCACCATTCACTCAACAATAATACAATATCTTCTCCTCTTCTTACCTGTCCCTCCTGCACTGAGAAGCTTTCTGACATTTCCACAAAGAGTAAATAACCTAGGATGAGAAAAATACACGATCCTTTTAACTATATTTCTTTTTAAGTGTTGTTTTTCTCCATATTATGGTATAAAACTAAGAACAGTGCTTATAGGTATCTTTGTCTGAGTAGACTTATTCTCATGAGTAACTACCTACTGATTTTAATAATTTAAGGAAAATATATAATTCGGTTCTTAAAAAAATAAAATACTTCTCGAAAGCAATTTAAATAGAAAACAACTAAAACTAAGTTCAGGTACCTTCGTCTTTAAAATTAAGTGAGTTATATGAATGTATCTTCGTTCGTTACGTATCAAAATCTTCGTAAAATCAGAATCCATAGCTAGTTCATACAATTCTTATAACTGGAGATATTTGAGCTCATGGTTTAATCTTAAATTTTTTATTTAATTTAATTTATTTATCACTCTATGAAATTCAACAATTATTCTATTTTCAGTCAATATTTCTCCATGCTAACACGGGGTTCTAACCAAAAAATCCTCGCATGAAAATTAGTGGTTATCAGAGACGATTTATTTCGTACTGCCAACGTAATATGCAATAACTTTGTCATTATTTATGACAAAGCATTGTATGAAAAAACATATAGTAAAATCTTCCTTTATCAGCCATCAGACACTTATACCTTATCACTCCCACTTATTTATCCACCCAACACCCTGCACCTATCCTTACCATCACTAGGCTGGGCCGTTCTTGTATGGAAGTTAAAAAAGTGCTTCTAATCTTAATGTAATAGTGATAATTTGTTGCCTTATGATGTATTATAACTATCTTCAAAATTTCAGGACAAAAAAATAAGATCTTCTGTCTCCGAATCGACTTTGAAGTTTTGTATGGGACGAAAATATCCCATACTAACTGACATTTTTATAATAATCATGTAAAATGATTACGGCCTTGTTTTTTTATTCATTTTTTTTTATTATACCTCAGATAATTTAAGTACATACTTCTATTTATTTAATTACACAAAAATAATAAATAAAACTTTTAAATTTTTTATGTAATGTAAGTATATGAAATTATGTTATTTTGCAGTGATTGTTTTTGATAAATTGGCTTTGATATATTTTTTACTCGTTGCTTTCTAAGCTTTTATATAATCTTCTCTTGAAGAATTTCTTCGAATAGTTGGCGAGGCTTCTTTGACAATTTCACAGATTGTCAAACTCCTTGGATATGTCAAGAAAAATTCAGGAAACTGTATTTATTCATCTTCGCCATTGTATGTAATGAATGCCGTAAGATCTTCGTTGGATACTTGTCGATTGGTGTTTCTGTTACATTTTGCTGTCTGTCTATTACGTAGTTCTTGTAAAAGATGCTTCAAAATTTACTTTCGATACTCCAAGGATCAAAGGTGCGTGTTTTCGGGTAATTCGAGCTTTCACTATCCGGCGAGCGGTTCATTCTCTTACTACATACTGTATTTTGAGCGAAATAGCTTTTTATTTTAGTAATTACAGTTTATATAACAGTTTTGATCATCTGATAAATATATAGATAAGAAATTAAACTTCCATAGGTAACGGGATCAGTTGCGAGGTAAGTTGGTGCACAAACATTAACAATAAAGATAAGTTAAGGTCATCAAACTTTCTGAAGGAAACGCAGTCGCAGAATCCTATTAGCTTAGTTTAGCGATCTAACATGGAACATTTTTCCTGGAGCTCAGTTGCCTAAATCATTAAAAAATGTTCCTGTTGGTATGACTGTGCCAATTTATAATAAATATAATTGATCTTTTCGTAGATTATGAAATGATAAAATAGTAGATTTTGTTGTAATCACCTGGAACACAATATCAATTATTTTTTTCCAGTTGTTTTCCAATTTGGTCAGAATGCGTATGATGATTTGAAAAAGCACTATCAACATATTATACAAAAACCTAAATAATTGTTACTTGTCGTTTTTTTTTCTAGATTACCGGCGACTCATTCAATTGGGATTACTTGTGGTTTGCAATAAGCAAACAATTCATTCTAATGGTGTTATTAGTCTTTTCTCCTGCAAACTAATTATTCAATCATGTTTTCCGATATTTACCTACACTTATTTTTCATCACATCAGACGACAAGTAAAAGATCAAATGAAATATTGCTTTTTGGAAAGAAATCTGTAATCGATCTCTCTATCGGTTTCGGTTTTCCAAATTTTCCATCAATTTAGAATCAGTTTCCTTTAACACTCTCTTATTTATTGTTCATCTGTATTTTTTGACCACTTTTTCTAATCACTTGCCTATAGCTTTTGATTTAGGGCCATCAAAATACAATACTGGTATTTTTCCTGGTACAATACCCTTTTCTCATTTCATGAGATTTTCTCTGGTTTTTCGCGGCGCTCTATATACTTTGTTTCTATCTAAAATTGCATTTTTATGCTTTATATCATACAGGACGGATTATTCCGTCATTTTTATGAGATACAATCTTAAAAAATATTAAATTAAAGATATTTTTAATTTATTTATACCTGCTTCAAAATACGATAAATTTTACATTTTTTTGAAATTTTGAGCTCAATTCGGAGACAGAAGATATCTTTCAAATCGAAAAATATTTTGCATACCTATTATGAACAGCATTTAGCACTAAAGTATAACTATTACGTTAGCAATAATGGAAGAAACGCAAATCGGCCCGGCCTAACCATCACTCCATACAAAAATCTCTAATATAACAATTCAGTTCTAACAAACAACATCGAATATGAACCTTTACAACTACATAAAACTGTTGTCATGTCGTTTTTAATTGAAAAAAATAAAGAAAAAATGGGTATTAAAAAATGTTTATGGGCTGATCTGCCATATCACCAAACACTATCCGTTTGCTTCTTTCATCAACATAAATTTTCTCATACTATTTCCTCTTCTTCTGATCTTGTCTCGTTGAGGAAAGAATAATAATTGATGTGTTACACAACGTTCTAAGTTTGTCTAGAATGTTATGTCCATTTTTCATGACTAGATTACCACCTAATGGCGAACGTTGTTAACGTAAAGTGATCACACTAAACCAGCCTTCGAAGGAACAGTAGAAGACGGCCGTAAGCCTGTAGTGGTTTGTTCATACCATTTAAAAAATCAAACAGTATTACTTAGTCAGTCATCAGTTGTTGATATATTGATGTGTTGGCTACTTACATTTCATTCTCGGTTAATCACGTCTTCTCACATTTTTATTCCATTAACACCATCCATTCTTTCAATATGTTCAAACTATCTAAACGTATGAATTTCCATTTTTGATACAACTTCCATACCACATTCCTTCCTGAAATAATTCTGTTCTATTCATTCCTTTCGAAATTCCGCGATATCCACGTTTTCTCTATAGATATTAAGAGTCATGGGTAGTAATTGTATGACGTTTCGGCAAAATTCTTTTATCCTTTATCAAGATAATATAATGACATCTCGTAACAAACTGTTGAAGAAATTGAAAAAACAAGTTAGTGTTTAGGTAGATACTTTGAAAAGCACCTAGATAATATGGTGATTCAACCACTCACTGATTAAAGACTGAGGGGTGAACATATTTATTCACAATCTAAGTTTGATGAGAACAATTTAGAGGGCTTACGCGTAAACATTGTTTTTGTATTCATATTTTTGTTTTCTTAAAAAAGGTGCACATAATTGTAGTTTAAAAAAACTAAAATACAACCAACGCCATCTGGAGTCTGAATATCACCTCGGCTTTTATTTCAGCGAAAAAATCTCGTAATAGTGGAGAAATGTTTAGAGCTCCCATTGACCACCCCCTCGGCCAGTAGGTACGTATTATAGAAGCAAAGGACCCCACAGGACGTATGTCGGAATCCTGACGGTGAGTGACGCGTGACGTGCATGTTCATCGGTCGTGATTAGGGGGGAGTCGTCGGGTGACAGGTGGGGGAGACGGGGGGAGACAAGGGAGGTTGTATTCTCTAAAAAGGTGGGGTCGAAGGACGCAGGAGAAAAGGAAAGTAGCAGATGCAAACATTTGTTTAGATTTATGAATGTTATTCCTTGATATAACTATATACGTGTTTTTTTGTATAGATTTTTGCTACCATCACAGGACACCCATGTCCTTTTCATAAAAATGTCAATCAAACAGCTGCCGTCACTTTCTGTACCACAAAGTTTGATTTGACCCCTTCTACCTTCCACCTTATAGCTGATATTACTGTAATAAAATATTATGTTTATTTACCCGATATTGTTAGTTCTAGGATATTTTATTAGGTTTATTTCATATAAAAGTTAAGTTAGGCCTCTTTTGTCAAAATTGTGGTCCAAATACCCAAATAGTATAAAGGACTTGAACAACTTTGAGACGCGTTCTAATTTTATTTAAACAATTTCTGATTTCGGAGTATTTAACACAACTCATTTTGTGTAAACATGGAAAAGCCTTAATAATAATAATAATAAGGCAAGTCTCTCCACGGTCGATTCTTCGAAACTTTAAATTCATTACAATATGTAAGTCTTGAAGATTCGACTGGATGGTTGAGGTTTGGTGAACTATTTAGCGAAACAGAAGGTTTTGTCTGTGCAATACAAGACCAGGTCATCGTAACCAATAATTATAAAAAATATATTATTAAAACACCTGACACTATTGATAAATGTCGTGCATGTGGCCAAACGGGAGAAACACTCAGACATATTTTGTCTGGGTGTTCTCTCCTGTGTGGTTCTGAGTATCTGCACAGACATAACGATGTGTCTAAAATAGTTCATCAAAAACTTGCCTTGAAATATGGTTTACTCGATTTTGAAGTACCTTATTATAGGTACACCCCAATTTCGGTAATGCAAAACAATAATACAAAGTTATATTGGAATATATACCAATACAGACTGACCGAACGATTGACGCAAATCGTCCGGACATTGTATTGGTTGATCGTAGGAACGGGATAACGTATCTCGTGGATATCACTGTACCGTATGACGAAAATTTGAAAAAAGCCGAGCAAGACAAGATAATTAAATATCTTGATCTTGCTCACGAAATCAAGGATATGTGGCATACACCAACCACACACATAATACCTATAGTGATATCGACGAATGGAGTTATTCCTAAGTCTCTTAAAGACAATCTAGGGAAACTTGGCATCTGTTGTGGTCTCAAATATGCCATCCAAAAGGCAGTTCTGTTGTCCTCATGTAGGATGTTAAGAAGGTTTCTTTCTCTGTAGTTCGAAGATCTCTCATGATTACATTACATCGTGATGTATCATGAGAGATAATACCGATATTTTTATATGTAGTATATAGCATTGTATTTAATTTTAATTTTTTTTTATTATTTTTTTTTACAATGATGTATACTTCATATGATATATTGTGATTTAATGAATAAATGATTTGAAATAATAATAATTATAGGTTGATTATATTTTTCAACAGATTTTAATATTCCTTGATCTTTTACATAGGGTATTATTACCTCAACACTTGTCAGAAAGATATTTTTAAACGCATTACTTTCATACCTTTCATATTTTTTTCTCTAAAACCCTATTCATCGTTAATTTATTTAAAGAAAATCAAAAAACTCTAATCGAATCTTTAAAAAAATGATGCCTTATAAAAATCTATGCAATGCAATATTGATGTTACTATGTAGTAAAATGATTCTCTATATTTGATATTAGTCCGTTAGTAGACAACACGAAGTGGTCGCTCTACACGACCGGTCCGATCCAACTAGGAATATTTCATCGTGTATTGAAATTTCTTTTGCCGTTTTAATACTTCATCCTTGAAGATAAGGTGATAAAATTTTATGACGGGATGGACTTACGGGGAACAACCGTCACTGATGCTTGAACGTAATAGAGCTAGCTTTTTTTATTTCTTTAAGTTAGTAATTACCCTTAAATAATTTCAAATTTAAATTTCGAACGCAACAGCGAACCTTTCTATTTAGCGTAATCTTCTATACCTCAAAAATAAGTTGCATAATCTTTTAACAAAAATTCAACAATCATTCTCACCATTATTCCTCATTGCGTAATTTTTAACCGTTAAATACGTGCGTTTTGCTCAACATTCTGAAGTACTTTTTCCACTTTCCTCATGAGTTCGAAACTTCTTCTTCTTTCGAGTCACAATCCTAGGATTGGTCTGCACCAAGCATGCTGACTCTTCTTCTACACTCCTCCCTGTCACTGGCCAATCTTTTCATTTCTTGGTAGGTACTGCAACGCATGTCTCCGATCACCTGGTCTTTGTAGTTATCCCTGGGGCGGCCTCTGTGGTTTCTGCCTTCAATCATACCTTCGACTATAGTAAAGAGCAGACCCGGGTGCCTGATGTTATGGCCTATCCATTTGACACGTTGTTGGGCAACTCTTTTTAGGAGCTGCCGTTTTCTTCTCTACTCAGTATCTCGTCGTTTGTGATGTGTTCGCATCAATGGATCCCCAGTATGCGCCTGTAGCACCACATTTTGAAGGCTGCTAATCGCCCGGACTCGTTCTGGTTAATGGTCCATGTGTCGCTGCCATATAGCAGTACACCACAGACAAGAGTCTTGATCAAATTTTTCCTCACGTTTATGTCAATATTGTCAACTAGTTCGAAGTTCGTTCGAAACTAGTGGCAGTGATAATAACAATAACCTTACTCTGCCTGGAACCTACGTCCGATATGGAAAAAAAATGTTTACCACGCTGACGGTTCAACGTGACCAAATGACAATTGCTTACCTTTTGAAGTTAGAGTAACCACAATTTTGACGGTGGCAGCCATTTTGTTAAGTCTTTCATTATTCTCTAGACCTGTTTCCTTGCCAGGCGGGTTGGATCATAATATGTAATAATTGTCCAGCGAAGATGAATCCTCGATATTATAATATAAATGTGAATGGATAACATGTGTAATACAATGTGGATCTGTATCTGGGAATCAATCCCAGTATGTAGCATTGTCTCTTCAATCACCTCCTTCTAAGGTTGCCTTGACTTGTAGCATAGAAAGATAAGATGAACACACATTGCCACTTTATCTAAATGCGTGTAATGTCCCACTCATGGTCAGGGCAGCTTTGGCCAAATGCATCACCGAGTAGTGTGAAGGAGTTTAAGGTCCCTCTAGATACAAGAACATCCGAGTGTTTATTAAATTATATTTATATTACAGTGGACGAGTCCTGGTATTGGGCCATTAACGTTATGTCTCGGATCATAATTCCTTCGCCTCGATTTGTTCCTGTTCACTTTTTATTTCCGCACACGTCCACCCATGAAAACTAATGGTAAATAATAATCTTTACGTATTCTTACTTGTATACCTTCAATCTGCACATAAACCAACGCAATCATCATTATATGTAGGTATAGCTGATATTTTATAGCAAAGGACACTTCTTCATCTATTTAACTTTAATGATATTATTTTAGCTATGTTAGTATATAAAATCCTTGCCTTACCTTAAAAGTCATCATCCTCACTTTTTAAGGGATGTTGTCATCATTTACGGTCGACTCGATCGTACACCATTGTTCTCAAGGCTTATGTATGGCGCGATGGAGTGTTGGAGCAATTTTATTTATTTGCTGGGACCAACAAATCGGATATCTGCCTCTGGGTCTTTTCCTAGTCTTAAAGCAAAAGCCTATAATTTAGAATTGTATATGGAAGAATCCGGATATTATAGTTAACAGCTATGATGAAAATTTCCAAAATTCATATAGGTCCCATCATTACATATGAAGTTAAGTCCATGGCTAATAAAACTGCGACCAAAAGTGCGCAATGAGTTTCAGAACTGAAAATTCTCAACAGCATAGCTAGGAAGATGCTCAGAGATCAAATAGGATACGGCGGGCGTAGAGAAAAGAAAGTAAAGCCTTCTTTGTCTGTGCCACTCATCCACACTTCTTCACATGGCATTGTACGGCCATGTCATGTCCAAAATATCTTGGACAGACATGATTAATAAAAATGCTAAAGATAATGAAGGTTACCTGAATTGGAAAAGATGGAGACAAGACATGTCTTGAGTTAGGTACAGGGGAAAATGATCACCTGTTATAGGAAATATTATTAAGCATAATTTTAAGGTCGCCAAGTAAATGGCCGAAGATAGACCTCTTCGAGGCGAGAATTACGAAAGGTTTGGGATAAACGACAAGGTCCTTCAACAATATATTTTTCATATTCGAAACATTTTTTTCGTATTTGAAACTATTTTTCTTTATCAACATTTGTGATGGGAATTAAGTGGGTGGAAACGGATATGCTATGCCATGTATGAAAATTGTGAAACAAATAAAAGGAGCTGATTTCACGAAATTTTCAAAACATATTGTCGACTTGGGAGAGAGTATTGAGGAGAGCAGCAAAAAGAAAATAATATATTATTAAGTAGATGCCCCGTGTAAGTGAGTGGATGTTTGGTGGGTAGCAGTATGTACAGTGGACGGTCACAAAATAATCAAAATAAAAAATGAAAAAATACTCAGAATAATCTTTAGGTAGAGATCCATCAATGCGGAAATCCCTAGAATTCGGTGGTAAAAGATGACGGAAATTCTGAGGTTTTGATATAGTGGATTCTGATAGGTTGTCATTAGATAGGCTGGATATTAGTGATGTATAAGATCCAAGTGGTACGTTGACCCCAGACAGATCTTCACTAGAACACACAGGAAATATTACATTGCTGGACATCCAAATCCTAAGAACGTTATATAAAAAAAATAATTTCGCATCAAAAGAGAAATGAAAAAAGGAACATCGAAACGTTAACCATTGGGTAGTTTGATAATATTATTATGATTGATTTTTCTTTATATTTGGGGTGTCACGGCTTTTATCTAAACATTGCGCCATGACAATTTCATTTCGTTTTTGGTGGTGATGATATTTTGTTGACGCGTTAGTAATTATTTTTGTGTCAAAAAACGTTGGGTGACCAATTTCTTCTTGTGCCGTATCAGGTCACACCATCGTTGGCGATCACTCCAGCGAAAATTTTCCCTGTAATCAAGATATGGCTTAAATGATTGGAGAGCTTATCTTGTCAGTGATGGTTTTCCTAAATCCGAAACTGTGCTTCATGACTATTGACTACGTCATATTATTCTCTGTTCCGTTTTACTATGCATCCCTTATGCAGGGTTCTTTATTTTTTTTAGTTTCTATTCGTTTGGTATTCAATACAACTTGATTTTTCAAACATTTTGCTTCGTCTTTGGATGTGCGACTTGTCTCTTATTAAATAGCTGATTCGCCTTCACTTAATTGTGAAGAAAATGTGTGCATTTTGCAGATAGATTTTAGTCTCTTAGCGATGGCAGACAGACTTGGCAGGCTGACAACCTAACTCGATTTTCTGTGTAACCAGGAGCATTCTTGTGTACCTACATTTTTTATTAGGACGATTGGGAATCTCCAAATCAGAAATCCAGCTATTATTATATTATCAAAATTTGGTTCTGAAGATGGAAATCTTTGACTTCCTACTTTCCTAAGTTGGTTTGAACTACCTGTTTTAGTTATGCAAAATTTTCGGACAAAGCTTTTGGGCACAAATGGGGCTCCCTGATTGTAGTATGAGATATGTTATGGGTATGTTGTGTATGTACTAATAAAAATAATACAGTGTAGTATGTGTAAGTTGAGAGAAGTATATTGGGCTCCGCTAACCGCCATAAATCTCAGCTCACTGATTGATACATGGCGCAGCGTTGACGCCCATTCGTGATTTAGTGCGCCCCTGCCCCGTGTTTCGGCCCTGAGCTGCGGTGACGTGCTCTCACTCTCTTCCCTCTCGGCTAATACTTCTCCTTATTATGTGATCCTGAGCCCGTCTCTGGAGAGGGCCAGCGTGTGAGTCCACCAGATATCCTCTGCTGTGTTTGTTTTATTTTTCTTCGCCCTTTTCCGCTTTTTATTCCTCGAATTAACATTATTAAAAATATTCATTCTCCTAAATAAATAAATAAATCAGATCGTTGAGAAGAAAAAAAAACCTCTTTGTCAGAAGAAAACTATATCAACTAGATTCCTTCTTCACATAATCTTCGTCATTGTCGGTATCGCCATGAAGATATTGAGTAACTGATGACAAAAAATGCAAATAGTTATTTATCTCACTTTGAAAAGTCTGCTTGATAATACTTTAACAAAATTTGATTTTTGATGATCTGTCTCAGTGGAAAAGGTCACTACATGCAAATACCTCGGAGTAGACTTGGGTGGGCAGACCGATCTACCGACAGAAATATACTGTGTCAAATCAACAAGGCTGCTTCAATATCAGGATGTCTTAGAAACTACACACGAAAGAACCCTAATACGCGAATTAACAGTAAGATAAAGATTGATAAAACTTCTGGTAGACCCATCATGACATACGGGATCGAGTCCAGGGCCAATACTACTGCGACCAAAAAATGCCCTGACAGTTTCAGAAATGAAAGCATATCCGGGAAGATCTTCAAGAGATAAAGTCAGAAATACGAGTGTACGGGAAACATGCCAGGTCGAGACCATAGTAAGATGGGGATGAAGTAGATTCTGGTATGCACATGTGAGGAGAATATACTCAACCAGACTGCAATGGTACGTCTAACCCCATGAAAGACGCCTCCCGGGAAGACCATCAAAAAGGTGGAAGGACAGCTGGGAATCGACCTCGTAAGAGGCTTAATAAATAGGCCAAGATTTTTGATGATCAATATTAAGTCACGTTGAGACCATTTTTTTATCAAAACTCTAATTTATATGATCCAATTATCAAATTCGAAAAGGCTGGCGAGAAATAATATTTTAATGGTTAGATGTGGTAATGCAGAAGAAACGAATTGTCAAACTATACGTTTGTTGCAGTTCGTCTACGCGACAGCAGACTTATAAAGGCTAACTACATATTTTTTGCTCTCGTTGGTGTTTATCAATTATCTTACCATAATAATTCGGAAAAATAATTGATTTCAATGGAGCTTATTCTCGCAACAACATGATATACAATACCGTGCCGTGTTTCACATGAGACTTATTTCCTACTACACCGCTATCTCTTGTTTTTTTTAAGTTACGCAACTATAGTGGAATTTATTGTTTTTATTACAAACTCAAGAGCTATGACCCGTCGAACTTCATCCCGCATGCGAATCAACAAAAATAAGTTATTATTACATAATGCAATAAATTATTAGCTAAACTTAATCAGACTTTTTGTCGTAAACTGTATTCATGTCAAAATGATTATTTTTTTCTAGGTTAGGTCGAAATTCGACGGGCGGGTCGGCTAGTTTTATATAATTTTCATATCCCTTAATGCCTTTGTCGTTGTGAGTGCAAGCACAAGATCTTTATTCTATTTCACACATCATCATGCATAACACAATCCCTTGATTTTAATATTTTTTTGAAACTAATAAGATTAACCGAAATGGTAATAATTTATCAAAATGAAGAGGTCGTCTTGCTATTTTAAATCTGTATTAAGAATACAAAAAAAAACTTAACGAGCGGCATTAAATCTTAATAAATTATTTAGAAAAAATAAATCGCGTTTCCCCTTCTCCTGTTCTGGAGAGAAATGTGTAAGATAAGGAAGAAATAAGAAGGGAATGATGTATTGTGTACGGCCCTGGATGGGGCGCTGGGGGGACCAGGCGACATCTCCTTCTGATCAGCTACAAATTACTCCACTCCTGACAGCTGACTGCCACTTCGAATGGGCAAAGACAGAATAAAAACGCAAAACCATTTTGTATACTTTTGTTTATTTACAAAATGACTCATAATATGCCTTTTATTTCTCCATTGCGAACTGAACTGACCCAATTTTGTATTATTTTGTTTAGAATAATTTTATTGTATCTTGTGAATGAATGAAAATTTGTTTCCTTTTTACAATTATTCATTTATTTATTTATACGACACGATGTGCCTTTAATATAGAATACATATTTCAACGGATACAAAACATTTTACTACCCCACTAGACGTGGTCTGAGGCAAACAAATAACAAATGCTAGTAAAAAATATTAGTACGCATTACATGGATTAACCTATTCAATAGAAACACAAATAAAACAAGCAAGAAATAAACATATTAAAATTTAAAATATTTGCGAACCAATGGATGAAAGGTCCGTGCCAGGCGACGAAGACACACCACACCCCTCAAGTGCAATCAAAAACAACAAGTAGGTACACACAAAAATCACAATATTTTAAGCTATGGAAATTAAAGAGCAAATCATTTGAGCCTTCTCACCCTTTTTCTTTGAGCCATCTAAAATTTCCCGTCCTGTGCAATTCTCGTCTCTATATCGGGCAAGACCCTATTGTAGAGTTTTGGTGCCAAGAAGGTAGGTCTATTATCAATTCTAAATTTGATGTTTTCTTGTTATTTTTCTAAACCCATTATCGAAAACCACACCATACCGACCTTGGTAGACTAGTGGAATAGGCGTGGACTTCAGATCACGAGGTTCCTGGTTTGATTCCCGGTTTTTCACTTAAAATTTCTTCCCCGGGGTCGGCCTGTCTCAGATTTGACGGGACCGATTTGACAGGAAGAAATTTTCTCATGCAATAAGTTCCGCCGGCTATACTGACACCTTTGTCTAGCTAGAGTGTTAATTAATCTATTTATTTTATAACTTAACCTTGTGAAATATTAAAATGAAGAAGTAAAAATACTTTTTTTTTTTACTTTTGCGTAAAACGTACAAATCAATCAACAAATGGGTAGAGTGCATAAATGAATAAAAAGGTTCATGCAAGTTTGTGTACATATATATTATAACGGTTGCATAATTTCAGGAATAATATTGATTTTTTTTCATAAAATTAATCTGTGCTCACTCAATGTGAACTCAAACAAACTCTTTGACTCTTTCACAGTAAGCTACATAAGCTTTTGTCGTGAAAGAGGAAGATGGTCGGCACCTGGGATCGAACCCACGACCTCCGCACGAAATAGTACGAAATCCGGCGTGCGTCGAAACTGCCAAACCACCAACCACTTCAACTAAATGTATATTTTTATATTACTTATAAGTTTTTTATTAATTCATCTCAAAACAAAATTCACAAAGAACACAAAATTCTATTTTTTTGTCCAGTTTTAGATCTTCAAAGTTGTGTGTCTAATTTTGAGCATATTGTGTTTTGTATAAGTGTGGCAGGAATTAAGTCATAAGCGCAAAATCGAGCACTCTGCCCCTAAGTGGGGTTCAAACGGAGATTGATTGTAAGTAAGTATAGGTACAATAGCTCCGTCAGTTTGAGCAAGGAAGACTCAGAAGCTGCCGTGGTATGGTATTTTTTGACATTTAGCAACTAGATGAACAGAGGTTTGTCCTGATAACGGGTTTCATAGCTATGTACTAAAATTCAGAAATAGATCCTTGCTTTAAACAGAGAAAACATCTGAGAAAACTAGGTCGAATATTGAATTTTATTTTATGAATTGATTAAGTACCAACTTACTCAATCCGATACAAAACATCTATCTCGCACATTTATTTAATGGAAAATTGAACTAATTAGTATGAATTTATGTAGTTACTTGATTCCAGAGGGGCTATTCACAAAAAAGTTCATTTGGAACTTAACTCAATAAATTATTTTCACGAGAGATTTATTTCAAAACAAACTACTTACCATAACAGCATTCGCCTTTGCTATAAGTGATGAGAAATAAAAAAAATATAATTACCTAACAGTTTGACCAGAGTCACGGTAGAATCATGTTGATTTTAACGATCAAAAGAAATCATCAGGGTTATAACCGACCTCGGCAGTCTAGAAGTATAGGAATGGACCCAAACTAGGTGTGCCGGCGTATAGCATCATTCGTGATACGGTGGTACCATCTTATGTCCAAAATATACCCATCTTAATCTACAATGCGTTCTCCCCATATTTACGAACTTAAAACATGAACTCTTCATACTTGGTAATTCAATTCGAGACCTCATCAGAAATACCGAAACCCGGAGGCGCACACGAGTCATCAATGTGGTTGGTAAATTGCTAAACTCAAATGGAACTGGGCTGGTTAAGTTTCCCGCAGGGACAACGGACGGTAGAGTAAAAGAATATGGGACTGGAGACCAGAGACTGTTCGAAGAAGTGTTGGAAGACAGTGGATGAGATGTCAAAAGTGTATTTGTGTTCACTTCGAGTAAGCACAGATTCATTTAAAAAAAAAGTGGATGGGGATGAACATTGACCAGAGACAGGGAGTGTCCTGCAGTGGACGATCACGAGCTTATATATTTATAATCTAAAATATAAAAGAAAATCGGGATAGTACGAACACTTATAACTCGAGATCGGCTGAACAGATTCATCCGATGTTTGATTTATTGGATTCTTCTCCGCTCCGGATGACAAAACAACTATTTAAAGTTGAAAATGCATAAGAAATAATATAAAATATAATATTTAAGTTAGTATGGAACGGATTTCCTGGCGACGCCAACGCCATTTATGAAAAATTCTATTAAAACAAAATTATTGTTTACCTTACAACCATTAAAAATATAGGTACGCAAATTTTTGCTGGAATTTTTCTCGAATTTCAGAAATATTTTTTTGACACTCAAATATATTTTAAATGTATTTTTGTATAAATAACAAATTTAAAATCAACATTAATAGTAAGTTTGTACTACAACAGTGGGGCTAGTACGAGTTTTATCGAAAGCTAATTGCACGCAAATGAGCACTTATTAGCGTGCAATTAGTGTTCTTAAAACAATTAATCGAATCATTCGATCATTTTAGTATGAAAATTTTTCGATGATCGTTTCGATATTCGATCATCGAAAACTTATACTAGGGCTACAGCAGGACAATGTCTGTCAATTTCAGTTGTGAATGTTAAGAGGGCTTTACACGTTGTTTAAAACTGAAAATTTTTCGTGAGGATAGCCCTGCAGATAAACCGATTAGTCGTAACTCAGTATCATTCATCAGTCTTCGTCTGGATTGAATCAATGCGCTCGCTCACTCTTCGGAGACTAATGAATCTTCACTTGACTGAAGGCAGACCTTGATGATAGGTGGTTCCGCTGCGCCGTTAGTGCGGCCGCTGACAGAGTGATGACTGCATCGCGACGGATTGATGATGGCGCTAACACAATCACGACTCTTGATTGATACATTGACCTTCCCGTTTACATTCAACGCTCGGGGTATTTTAATTTAAACTACTGTGCGTTGATTCAATGGAGTCATGCTTAAAAATACTATGCGTTGATTCAATGGAGTCATGCTTAAAAATACGCAAATATCATTTGATGACAGATTTATTGAGAGTACCTAATGTTTATTAACGATTATATTAATTGCTTGATTACATGGATTCTTTTATTAGGGTTTTGTATTTTTTTTTTTACATTATTTTTTATTTGAAAACATGTAAACTATTTTCTAGTACCTAAAGCACATGCCGATCTAGACAAATTCGAATTCAAATACAAACGAAGATTTCGTCAATGTGCGAAAAAAAAAATGAACTGGAACGTAGGTATCAACAATTATTATTTAAACTACAAGCAGTCCCGTCAAACTTTGTTCAACATTCTTTCCGAAATATCTGCTTACTTTCCGAAACATCATGGTTAAAAAACTCGTTCATCAAACAAACAAAAAAAATATTTCCAATGACACACGACATAACCTCACAACATATTATCAAACCTTTTTATTCACATTTCGCGTTCCAATCTAATTCAAATTAAATAGATCATATTCTCTTTTTATTCCCTTTCTGCGTTTTGATTTATACAAAAATCCAAACCAAATCCAAACTCCCTTTAGACCCCACTTAGGGGCATAGGGAGGCAACAAGAGCTCTCCATTGCGCTCGATCTTGCATAAAAAATACAAAAATATGCTTAAAAAATTGAAAGCTTGAAAGAAATTCTATCTTTTTACTAGTGTAACTCAATGGTTGTCAGATAATAATTATGGAATTTTCAAAGATGACGTCGTTGTTAGGAAGTCCGTTCCATACAAACTTGAATATTATATTTTATTTATATCATTTTTTATCGATTTATTCAACTTTTTATAAGTTATTCTGTTATCCGGGGCGGAGAAGAATCCAATAAACCTAACATCGGAAGAATCTGTTTAGCCGATCTCGAGTTATAAGTGTTCGCACTTACCCGACTTTAATTTATATAAGAGATTTTAAACCAAACAATGACACTTTCATAAAAATATAAAAAGTGACAATTTAATTCTCATCCCGCTATTATTAAATAATTAATTTTATTATTAAATAATTAATTATTAAACAAATTAAATAATTATTAAATAACTAATTTTCTGAAAAAATCGTTTTATGTCGTTCGCCAATTTTAATTTGTCTAGGGCCCATGGTTCGGAAAAAAGATAAAGGTAGGCTACATAAATATTTATTTATTGTCTACGCAACCAGCGGTTGCTTTTACAAACAATTTTGACATTAAAAAAAAATAAATTAATAGGTGATGCCAAGATGCAAACACCAAAAGAAAATAAACTAAACACAAACAAGAGACACAAAACAAACAGTTACAAATACATAAACATATGGAAATTAAATGAATACAGTATTATAACATGGGGCCAAAGAAAACATCACAACTTCATAGAAAACACAAAGTGCCTAGCTGCTCTGATCTTTCAACATTTTTTTGAAATGGTACAAACTTGTAGCAAATATATCTATTTCGCCGAGGTATCCCTAGTGGGCACCCGAAGCTCCACCATTGATAAGAGTCGAGACGAGTCAATTTATACAACCATTTTGGAAGTGGTTGGTTGGAAACTTAGCCGACTTTCATTCTTAAAGGTTATGTGGTCGATCATCATCGCTTACCATCTTCCTTCTTTACAACACAATCTTTGCTTCAAGTGAATGTGTGCTTTTGTTCACTTTGGGTGAGCCTAGATACGATTTTAAAAAAAATGACAATCACAGCCAAAAAATAATAGGTAATACGATATTTTGTTGTAACATATATCTGACAGGTAAACATTGTAGTTATTTGTGAATTCTCCTCGCGATTTTCCATATTTTCTCACCGTTTAAAAATACTCTGACGATTATTTCGAAACCAAAATTAGCCAAAAAGGTCCAGCCGTTCCCGAAATTTAGCGAGATACATGCACAGCTAATCTAACGAACAAGATTCGACGTTCATATAAGTTATTTTCATGGAAGCTTGCAAACAGATCTGCCCCCGTAGACAAATTCAAACTGGCGTTCGACTACAAACGAAGATTTCGCCAATGTATAGTGCGAAAAAATTATCTGTCCACAGGAACATGTATACAATTATTTAAACCAAACAATGACACTTATATAAAAATATAAAAAGTGGACAGCTAATTTTCTTCCTACTCTAAATTGTCGAAGAATTCGTTTGTAGTCGATCGCCAACTGTATTTTGTCTAGGCCCACTGCAGTGCTATAAATTAGTACATTTTCGATGCTCTATCAAACTATATGATTGATCTTTTTTTGTGATTCTTTGGTAGATATAGCAGCGGAATAAAAGATAATAGGTTTTATAAAACAAATCCAATAATGTATTTTTTTTATACAAGTGTGAAATTTCAATCGAAAATTATGAAAGAAATTCTGATCTGATCAGGAATCGAACTAGAAACTTCTCGGGGAAATGCCTGGAATTCGAATTTCTTTCACCCAATATTGTGTTCGTATGTTTGTACGGACGAAACTGATTATATGAACTCACCCCTTAGAAGACATACCTAAGTAGGTACTAACAAAAGTAAGTAGATATTGTCTATTACTTTTATATTTTTTTAACGAATTATCAATAGTCAACCCTTTCGTGAAATGCAAAAAAAAAAAAAACCAAAAATAAGTTCTGGATGACAGCCCACATTGGAATGAGTGACATTTGTTTTCTTTTCGATTCCGTATATCTGCTTCACAATCAGAAAAAAAAACATAAAGATCGGAATTGGTACATAAATAAACATAAAAAAACACCTTCCATTTCCTGTGAAAGATTACAACTCTCCCGACGACAGGTCATCGATAAATTTAAGAAAATAATAACACGTTATGAGGGGAAATTTCTTTCTATCAGAGCGTCAATATTTTTTACTCTCTGCCTACCACTCCTTTTTTGATTGCCGATAACATCGCGCGAATTTTTTACACTCAATGTTTCACCCCTTTTGTTTGAATTATTAGGTACATATTTTTTTTTCGAAATATTATTACACCAAGTTATAATCTACAACTATAAAAATATTTTACTTAATCTTTATATTTTGTTTACCAAAAAAAATATAGTAAACAATTTTCATTACAAAGCTGTCAGTACAGTCAGTACTGAAATTATTATTGATATAATTTGAGATACATGTTTTCAAATTCCATATTTCAAAATTCTGACCCGATAGGGAATCAAACCCGGGACCCTTTGATTAGAAGACAGCGGCTATATCAGAAGGTCAGCGAGGTCGTTTCTTAATCTCCTTGTATGGGCATAAGATATTTAAAGCCTTTTTCCGACGCCACTTCAGCCCATAATGAGCCTTAATCTCTCAATCCCGGTGCCTGACCGCCATCTTTAGCAGTCGTGCTGCTTCCATCACCATTATTTCGTCATCTCACCCCAGCCTGACTCTTCCAATCTTTCTTTTTCCAATTAAGTGTCCAGTCATAATTTGCACACATTTTACATGAATAGTTAGGTGCTTGGTTCCAAAATCTTATGTTATATTTAAATTAAACCGACACATAATTTACAAGGATTTCTCGCCATTAGAACCCCGATGAAATACCCAAAATCGCGGGTATGAAACTAGTCATCTCATGAATTATGAGGCGATATATTATAGAAAATAGATTTCTTCTATCAAGTAATACAATATAGTTTTTATGATTTTTATTTCATTCAGAGATTGAAGTTTAGCTATGTAAAGCTACACACATACGTTCTTAGTTTATTTTTTTTTGTTAATAATACAGCCAGAAAAGTTTTAAACCAGAAGTTTTTTTAAGGAATAGAATACATAAAAAAAACCTTTGGTTCGTGGAGCGCTGACTCTTTCCAGAGCTGATTTTGCCTCGTTTCCAAGGCCTCTTGCAGATTGTCAGTGCCCTTACGTCTCCTGTTCTCCTCAATGTCTTATCCTCCCTCTCTTTGTATCCTATTTTTGATTCCTCCAAGCCTCATCTCCCTGTTGCAACAATAATTGTTTTTGGTTATGTGACCTAACGTTCCCTTTAACCACTGATGTAAAGGTAGGAACTGGGTATATCTTCCAATTCAGGTTGTTTCGGTGGAGGTTTTAAGACAAGTGCTAACTTGCATATTCTCTACAGAGATGACAGGTGCATCCACTATAGTTAGGAATTTAAAGAGTCAACCCCTACAGACCTACCCATATAGGGATTAGGCTATAAAAATTATTTTGTTACAAGCCCACATGCTTTTTTGGGGATGCTTCGAGTGACATCTTAGTTTGGGGGTTTTCGGTTAGAAATTTTTTCTCCATCTGGAACGATAGGCAAGGTATAGGGATATGAGAGTCAAAAGGGTTTTTAGAAAGAAGCAAAATATAATCAAGGAGAAGGATATGCACTCCGTGTTAGACAGCAATGCAAGGAACTCCTACTACTCTATCTGCTGGTCGACCCTTGAAACCACTGGACCGTATACACAAAACGCTGTAAGTTAGAGATTTTAAATTTGAACAAATTTCGGTGAACATGTTTGACATCAATTGATTCAAAATAGCCATGAAAGTTTTTTTGGAGCACAATAGGCAATAAAGATGAGACACAGGTATTCATATCCTGGCGCCAAACACATGACAGCAGTCGCAGTCTTTAAATTTGGTTTCTCTCTTGTTCTCAATAATTTCCAACTTTTATCTCTATATTTCATTAATTATTAAATATCTACTTGTTGTGTTTATGGGATTTTTCGACATGTTGAACATGTCGAGAATTATCATGATTAGGAGTTTCGAAGACTTAAACATTACCACCTAATGGCGAACGTTCGTCAACGTAAAGTGATCACACTGGCTGGCTTACCAGCCTTCGAAATAACGGTAGAAGACGGTCGTAAGCCCGTAGTGGTTTGTTCCATTTAAAAATCGAACATCAGTAATGAATTGTTAGAGCCATTAGTTGTTACATATTCGTCACCATGAAGGTTGGTCGTAGGCCCGCAGTGGTCCAAATTAATTCAATTAAAAAATCGAAAACGATTGTGTAGTCTTAACGATGGTAAACTTATAATCCTAGTAGGTAGGTATAGGTTTTCGATACTAAACGATTATTAGCTTGCGGTAAAACGATTACTGATGGCCCCACAGTATTGTTTTGAGTCTATAAAAAAAGCCAACAGTAAATTAAAATTTAAACTATCTCTCTTTCATGAAAACCATTTTGCGATTCTATCACCGAAATATTTTATTTTTCGAATGAAAAAATATTTCGTGATTTTTTTATGAATGTTATTATTTATAAAAAAATAACAATTTTCCATAAATCAAATAGCCAAAATTGAGTCACATGGACGCGAATAAAGTAGGGAACACGAGTATGAAGTGACGCACAGTTGGGAGTGCATTACGGCCTCTGTGATAAATGGGAATTTCAAAAAAAAAAAAAAAAAACTAGCAAAAATTTATGTAGTTTTTTTAGAGGTACACACACTCAAAATAACAGCCATCTTCCGAAGTTCACATTTTTACAAACATTATTATTTTTTTTTAATTTTCACGTATGCCAAGGAGCTCTGACTTAGGATTGTCCCTAAATAGAGTTCAATGGGAGAATAATGTTGATTTGATAGCAATCGGTGGGGAAGACAAAGAACTTTCTATCAAAACTACATTGGCGTCTGGCGAGTCCGTCCTTCAGCTATGTGAGAGTGGTAGGCCAAATTAACAATCAAACGGGCATTCATTGTGGTTTTACAAGATTCTGGCCTAAGCTGGGATGAAGGTATACGGCGCAAGATAGAGAGGCTTGGAGGAATTTCATGGTGTCCACATACTGCACACTGGGAGTGAACGTGGACTAAGTTTGAATTAAGTTAGTACATTTTTTACAAGTAAATTTTTCAGTTTCTACCGGTAAGCCGTTCCCATCGAATCTGCGAGTTGAAAGGGTTGTAGAGTTGAAATAAAAATGAAACAAGCTGCCTGGGGTTGCCCGTGCAATGCAATGGGAGGAAGTCTGGATTGAACCTTCTTCGTTGTCTTCGCTCTAGCATACTATTACATTTGAGAGCCTTCCCGTCTATGATCTTGACAGTTTTTTTTCTGAAGCCCTTATGACTATACTGAAACTATCGAGGATTGTTCTTAAATATTGTTTAAAATTAGAAGGGACTATCAAATTGGAAGGGTACAAGAATTATTTTTCTTTAATAGACCTGTTATGTTCAAATACAATTTTCCTAGTGAGATTTTTTTCAATACTTTAATATCTCCTGTGTTTTATTTATTGCGTCATTGAAAAAACAATTGAAAAAATAATGAACCGACCAGTATTCGAACCTTAACCACTTGAAAAAAAATATGGAATCTAAGGCCCTGTCCTAGCTGATCGCACGACCGTGCGATTGCGATGATCACATGAACGCGGAATCCCTGTTCAAACGTATAACATTGTATGAACGTGTCCTAACTGGGCAGATGGACAGACGTAAATTCGATCGTCCGATTGGTGCCTTGTTTAAAATGATTGCACATTGCTTGTATTGCTCTGTTGTATCGTTAATTAATAAGACAGCAACTTGCCAAAAGTTCTTACTTACTAATATTCATATTATTTGTTTGCGTTGTCAAAGAAAGTGGACGCGCGACTATACGATGGCAGTTAGGACACACTTTTTCATCGTGCGATCACACATTTGTTTATGCGTTCATGCGATTATCGTAATCGCACGGTCGTGCGATCATGCGACCAGCTAAAACAGGGCCTAAGACAACTACGATACTGTAGTAAAAAATGTTAAAACATATTGCTTGAAGATGCAAGGAACTGGGAATTTGAAAAATATGTATTGTGAATTTACATACAAGTTAATGAACTGCAAGTATAAATTTTGATTTTCATCGTTAATACTGAAACTTTTTTTTGAAATTGTTGATTGACGCCATAGATACTTTGAGCATTCGGAAGACTGTGATTCGGTATGACTTTTTAGAAGCACTCTGTGACTTTGATGGCTATCGACTGTGGCAGAGTGTTTTTCATGAATATTCGTGTAGAGATGTGTCTATTATAAATACGCGCGGTACACTTCACCTAGACTAATAAACATTACATGCAATTTATGATTGTATCTAGTGTGGGAGACACCTAGCGAATTGTCACTTCTTTTTAAATCACTGCTACTTTTTTATCTACATAATAATTCTGTATTCTCCTCAATGTGAACATTGATAGGTATTCTTTCTAGGTTAATTGAAGCTTTTTTTTATTTATTTATTTTATTAATACATAATATTAACAGTGATAACAGACAACAAATGGAAATGCTGGCCAAATAGGCCAAGCCTGTAACTAGGGCAAACATCTTAACAGTTTAATAAAAATAATATCTAAAGGAACGTACAAACACGAACCACAGCACAACTACGTACAACTCAACTACGTACAGTCCACAAACAAAGCATAACCCCACAGTCACAACACCCTTCGGCCCATCAAATATCAATCAACAGTATACCTAAAGAAGAAAGAAAAAAAAACTTAGAGATCTGCCCTTGTTCACAATTTGAATATCGCGTTCGACTACAAACGAAGATTTCGCCAATATATAGTGCGAAAAAATTATCTCTCCAATGAAACATATAAACAATAATAAAATTATTTAAACCATACAATGACACTTATATAAAAATATAAAAAGTGGACGGTTAATTTTCTTGCTACTCTATGTTGTCGAAGAATTAGTTTGTAGTCGATCGCCAATTTAAATTTGTCTAGGCCTATAGAATTTTATTGTGACCATGCTGTTTTAGTTCAAAAATATGAGGTAACCTTGATATTCTTGGAAAGAAAAATAATTGAAAAAAAAACATTAAAGAATATACCTACCCACTTGATTTATTCATCACTCAAAAGAGTTTGTTAGACAATCCAATGCCGTCGAATCGTGTGTCGCGGTAAGAACGCCCAAGTATTTCTATCGGAAACTACCAAAATGCAAAATAATGAGATATTTTGTTAGTGCGCCATTCCGACCAAATGTGACTGTTCCCTCTAGCTTGCTACAAGTCCACGTTCCAGTTTTTATTTCGGTGCAGTACTTGAGCATGTAATTGATTGTATGTACATTTTTTATGTCGGTTTAATACACGTACCTTTGGAAACACTGGTTTAATGTTTGTATTTTAAACGTTTTTTTTGGCAAAATTTTTTGATGACTAGCAAATAAAATGATAACTTTGCAATAAACGTATTGTATGGTTTCACTTTTACTAAATCTATAAGTTGGGATACTTAATTTTTTTTTAGTTTTATTTTTATGCTTCCTAACCACACCAAAATAAATAAATGAATTTAAAATGGCATCAACATTTTTACACCAATCTTTACTTCTGATGAAGAGGTTGTGGGGTAATTCCTTGTCTGGTGAGAACTTTTAAATGTATTTCTCTTGAAATTCTACCCATTTTGGCAAACGTAATACAATGGACGGTATATACCTACTGTTTGATAAGAAAATGCATCAGTCAGGCAATAAGTTACGTCAGCTGTAATGATACTTTTGTAAGTGGGTATAGAAAATTTTAAAAATTACACTTGACCTGGTGAGTGACAATTTCAACTTAACAAGCTTCCGAAAACCTTCTCATGTCGTGTTCCGCTTCTTAGAAGCAAAGCTGAGAGATTTTGACATAGTGTAGGGGAAGATCATGAAAATTTCGCAAGATCGAGCGCAATCGAGAGCTCTTGTTGCCTCCCTATGACCCTAAGTTGGGTGTAAAGGGAGATTTGATTGATTGATTTATTCAAAAGGAATTAGTAATCAAAGAAGGTATGTTTCCGCTCAAAAACCAATTCCAGAAGGCATACAAGATGAATATCACCTTGAAGGTCTCTTAAAAACTCTCGTGGAGGCCATGTTAAAATTTCTTAGGTGTCCTACCAATGTACATATTATGTAGATGTATTAACTGCACAGAATAGGAAGAAATGAAAAGATAAGTGGATGAACATTTCTGCAAACCAATTATTAGATCCATATAGGGTGATGAAAAAACCACGCGTATTTCGCCTTATTCAGACGATATTTTTATTAACCCTTACGTCACTTATCACGGTATGCTAGGCCAGCATAGGCGTGTTCAGTACACCGTCTCCTTGTACATAATATATCGGAAGTGTAATGAATTAATTATTGTTATAATTATTATTCGCTTGTAAACCTCGGTTTGTTTGTGTTTGGCAGCCCATTAATTTGACATATTAACACATTCATCTGTCAACGTAGTGTGGATGTCACAGGGCCGTTACTAGTACGAATATAAGCATAGTATTCAATATTATTTTTCAAATTTGAATATTTTTAAATTTTGAATAGGTAAGTAAGAATTCGAATTTAGGATGCGATAAAATTTTGACGAACAATTAATCAGATGTTGGAAAGTTAGGATGAGTGCAAACAGAGACACATTTTTAAAGTTATATACAACGTAGTCTTTCTTTTAAGCAATTTTCTACGCTTGAGAGAACAAAATTATTTTCTACGCATGGTTGGATTAATATTACAAATTTCATAAAATAATGTGGTGAATTTTTCAATAAATTTAAAAAGTTTTAAATTTTACCTGCATGATTTTAGTTATGTCTCACTTTATTCGTTTTAATAGATACAAGAGAAAATGTAATTTTTAAGATTTTCGGTAGGAAAACAATTTGTTAAAGACGTTAGGAGCTCAGAAATACTAACTTACGGCTTCTTCGGCTTGTGGTCACTCGAATCGGGGGCCTGTGGCATTTTGCCAGCCCTCTGCCACTCTATCTATAACTACAATAGGGTTACGAATTGAGAATAGACAGCTTTATAGAGCAAACTTTGTTTTTTTTTTACGAATTAGAAAATTATTGAAAATGATATTATCATTTAATTTATAGTGAACCGGTTTAAAAAAAACTGATTATATTTTGATTAACTAAAAAAAATCTGTTTTCTTTAACATTGGAACCGCCTCTGTTAGGCTGATATGAAGCAAACATCCAAGTACCATCACTCTCACTTCTTTCTGTTTATTTGGACGATCCGCCCCGATTATGACAGCAAGGGCAGCCAACAATGCGGGCCCCGACGCTCAGCCGTGTGACGACGTACAGATGGATTGGCTCGTAGACGGCCAGCTGATTTCTCGGTCCGTCTGGGACATGTCATCTCGCGATACACGCGTGGAAGATATTTTTAATGGGGCACGAAGAATGATTTGTTCCTAAAGTGGATTACTTATAAGAGAACACCTCAATGTGTGTTTGCTGATCATGCTTCAGTTGGCAGAATCGCATTCAATAAATACATAAATGGTACACTAAGAATTTTCAAGTAGTTTTCGATGTGAAATAATTAACACTCGGCTAGCAATTTTTTCAACGAAATCTTCTTCTGGGAGCCGAGGTCCAGTAGTTTCTCGATCTCTACGGTGGTCTTCCGGGGGAGGCGATATCCTGGTTTACCTTAATTTATAATAATTGTATTGTTTAGCTCTGGAAGTGTCGACTCGTGTATTGAATAAGTGGGTCTGGATAGCTGCTTGTATAATCTGGCTTTTTTATATCAGCTTAATTATTTAAGATATATGTATGTCATAAGTATGTCTCTTATCATTCCTGGACTAGTCGAGTCCATCCGTCCCCATTTATTAGTTGTGTTGAGACAGAAAGTTCTTTTGTAGGGTTCTGGTTCTTTACTGACCATCAGATGGGTTACCCTTGAAACTCAATCCCGATCTCAATGTAGACCGCCAATATTTTAAATAATTTTTTAAATACTTGATACTTTAAATACGCGTAAATCTTTATTTAAACCAATATCTTTTCGTGGAATAATTTTTATACACAGAAAACAAAATCTAAGTATGATAATGACATTGCTATTACGATTGAAATTGGATCAGTATTGAGATTGAAATGCAAAGTAACCGACCAGTACCTACATGTAAGAGATTTCATAAGTAGTTTCTTAGGCTTATGTATATTTTTACTACACAGAATATTCAATAATCGCCATTCATTTTTTTTTTCTAATTGAACCAAGATTATTCCAACGTTAGCCAGCTACATAACAAACCTTTTTTACCTCCAATTAAGGTTTTATTCACAATTCGTACCTAGTTTATGTATCTGTCAATAAAGTGAAAATGATTTGAATACAAACCAAAGAGGTTGTCAAACCTAACAGCTGGTACTTTGACCCCTGTTGTTTAAACTACCAAAATTATTTAAGATATTTTGTATAAGTAATATACAATATACAGTAATTATTACGTTAATAACATTAATATAACTGAGGCTTGTACCTAGTCATATTAATTACGATTTTTACTTAGAATTTCTATGTACAATTTATGAGTACATTATTTTATTACGGGAATTTAATCACGCACTTATCAAAAACACAAATCATGTTTTTTTTTTTTAATAGATAATGCGATGAAAGTTTGAGGAAGATACCAACTTTCTAAAAATGGTCTTTTTATATTTATTTACATAAATTCTTTTGTGTGTAATTAATTATAATGTTATCATTTATACAATAAATTAAACATACATAGCAATATTATATTCTAAAGATTTTTACTAACGTTACTTGTAGTTGGCAAGAGGCCTTCCCATTGAAATCTTACCGCAATACCTAATTCGGTAAAATGTGATTCAAATGTAACATGTTTCACATGTGACTAATTTCCTACTACAGGTCCATCTCTTGGATTTTTTCAAAGTTACGCAACTATAGATATTTTAATTATAAACTTATGGCCCGTCGAAATTCATCCCGCATACGAATCACTAATAATTATTACCTACATAGTTCAATTAATTATTAGCTAAATTTAATTCAATCTTTATGTCGTAAACTACTGTAATTCATGTAATAAGTCAATTTTTTTTTATTCTGGGTAAGTTCGACGGGCGAGTCAGCTAGTTATAAAAATAAATAAATCAACACAATTTGTTAAACAAATGCTTTAGTATGTCAGGCAAAGAATATCAGCTTATTAAATTTATCCTATCTAGAGGTCTAATAGAATAATTTTTTTCGTGCATTTTTTTTTAATTTATTTTATATTTTTGACAAAAAGTTAAAGAACTGAGCTACCAATGAAGTAACTGATATTGAAAAAGACAAATATGAATCAAATAGCACCTTTATTGTTTTATGGAAGGCACATAACAATAAATAATTTAAAAGTTAGGTTTTTTTTAATAACACAATGACCATACTATAAATTTGCATACGTCTTGAAACAAGGGGCGTACCTATACACATTTTAAAAAGCCTTTCTATTCCAATTATGATTCATGACGTTTTCTATTTCAATATTTTCTAACAATGGGCCCATTCATCAAAAAATGAAAGAGAGTTTGTTATTTTGTGAATGAAGTAGAGTAATGTTCTGCTGTACAGAAGGTAACATTCATCCTAAAATTACATGAACTGTGAGTCAGAGATGTGATAATTATTCAGAGTTCGACTGTAATATTCGCAAAACGGATTTTGCGCTAATCCAGTCGACATCTTATAATATAGCAGAAAGTCGGGTTAGTGCGAACACTTATAACTCGAGATCTGCTGAACAGATTTTTATGAGGCTTGGTTTATTGGATTCTTCTCCGCTCTGGATAACAGAATAACTAATAAAAAATCGAAAAATTTATATCAAATAATATTAGGTAAAGTTAGTGTGGAACAGATTTTCAATAACAACGCCATCTGTGAAAATTTTTTCCCAACCAATGCCAATCTTGAGGAAGAATAATAGGGCTAACTACACAGATCTCAAAACTTCTAAACAACAACAATTTGTATTTATGCAAAAATATTCATGAAATGTCATGAAAAAAATAACATTTTGATAATCTTAGTACCTATTTGCGATTCCGGATTAAAGATTCTATCTATAAGTTTCGTCTATCAATGGGTTAAATTTCTAATAGATTTTGGTTCCTAGGAACATATGGTTTTCAAAATCATGGATGTTATATACCTAATAAAGCAACCTGGTGCACGGTTTTACCAAAAAAAAGTGACTACACTAAGCGAGTTCATAAGAAATATTATGTTATCAATCAAGTTTTATCCGAATCAAAATAATGTAATTTGGCCATTTATAACTATAGCGATTTGAAACCAACAAAATCAATCAGCCAGAAATATATCACAAGTTCTCGGCAAAAGATGACGTTATTTATTGTGGGTATCTCTCAGAAAATATCCTAAGATAGCACTCGTCAGGAAAACAAATAAATTACATTAAGAGCATAAATCATTATTGTGAAAAACATATGAATCATATTAACGGTCCTGAGCTATATTGATCTCTGTAATCCAAACACACGAAGTCGGTGATTGATTGAGCTATTTATTTAAAGTTTTCTCGCAAACAAAAGATTCCCGTCATTACAAGAATTGTTTTAATTTACCTAATCATATCGCGTTGAATGAATTTCCCATATTGATGATTACACTATCAGGGCTTTGTTGATCAAAAAAATAGAATATATTTTAAAAAAGACTCAGTTTCTTGATAATTTCTATTTGAGTTAGACGAAAGCGCTCGAGATTCAATGAATTAAATCGTTAAAGTGCAACTGTGTTTTTCTAAATTCATAATAAAGAATGATTGTGTTATCTGGACATTTTATCAAATGAATTGTACCAATCAAAGCCACAAATTTATGTAAGAAAATGCGAAAATCCTTTTATACGGGCAATTTAATTCTTGAAATTAATAAATTCATACTGTGTGTTTTTATTATTACAATAGGTACTCGTATTTATTATCAGCCCTGGCGGTGAGAGTAGAGTCATTCTTATGATTAATAATTTATTAAATATCAATTCTATTCACACATTCGTTTTGGAATCAATCACCTTATCGTGTTTTGTTACCGTTTGATTTATAGCAACACATTGATCTTTTTGGCGCATTTTTTTTTGCTTAAAAAACAAAGGAATATTATCTTTGATCGCGCAAATCGATGACATATTTTTTTCACATTTGTTTGAAACATGTTTTATAGAATAGGGTGTCAAAAACAAGAGAAGTATTCACGAAATGACCTAAATGTGATCGAGTTTCGATCTAATTCAAATCCTAGGCAGCGAGAATTACAAACTTGTTGCACAAAGTGAGGACTCGTTTTATTTTAACATTACTGAATATTATGTACCCTAAACCTTCATAAATACACATAGCATTCATGCACTAGGGCCGACATATAAAGGCGTTTACTTTCACAGCGCATCGAACAGGGAACAAAACTGTTGCTTACCTATATGAAATAATTCAAAATTACAACAAAATACATTTTCAAATAATTTTGTAGGTAAGTACTTACCTACTCGTAAGTAGGTGGGCAGTGAAACCCAAGTGTTTTAAAAATGGTCGCTCCTCCCTCTTGCAAAGAGCTCTGGTGGATGGTGGGTATATGGGAGGACTTCCTCCCGAAAGAAAATGTCACAGCATAAAGAATTATCATGCTAATTTTTCTAATAAAGCCGTTACGCATGGTTTGTGAAATAACACTTGTGACTTTATGGGACTAACATTTGTACGTCTGTTACACATTTTGCATTTAGCGTCGGGAGTAAACACTAGGGCAAGAAACCTTCGAAAACCAAATACTAAAATTGTACGGAGAAAGTGATAGAGGCTTTGATATCTGTATAACATATCGATAAATGAATATGGAATAATTGGGAGGAAAATCGAAAAAAAATGACAATTTTACATTTCCAAAAAATGTGTTTCTTTATGCAAATTTGTATCAAAATAATATCTCAAACCTTAACCTTAACCAACAAAAAAGTTTCTTAATTAGTTGAGCATCCCAATAATCGCCTTGTCCATTGGCAACAATCAGCTGTGCAACCATCTTCGCAATTCATAACAATGAAATTTTGTAGAATCTCTAATACTCTGTTTTCCTAGAAAAGAAAAGCAGTTCTCATTGAAACAAGAACAAAGTATTCCATGTTAAGGTAGCTCTTTCGCGAGAAAAAGACAGTGTTTGAATCTTGACGTTTAAAGAAAAAATAAAAACTAATGACTCTAACAATTCATTACTAATGTTCGATTTTTAAATGGAACAAACCACTACGGGCTTACGACCGACGTTTAGTAGCCATAAATAAGAGTTGCATGGATTCTGTAGTAAACAAGACGTTCACTGAAAATAAAATTTTTGAACTAAGTGAATAGGTTAAAGTCGACAATTTTTAGTTGTAATGAGTAGTAAGTAATATTGGAAATGAGATTTATCTCTGTATTACGGCCCATGAATTATTGTTGGTCCGCACTAACAGGTAATAATAAACACAAAAAATTCTAAGGCGATATTTTGTGATATTGATACTACCTCAGCAAAGTTTTTTGTGATTCAGTGGATTTTGGAATATTGACTGGTGATTTGAAATGACAAAATTTGACTTAGATCAGAGCAGTGTCTGTCAAAATCAGTTTGTTGAATCTCAGTTTGAGCAAAATCTCATGCTGTTTACTGTCAGTTTTAGCAAAATCTCACATTTGAAGTGGCAGTAAAAGATAAGTTATAATATCTCGTTTAATTTTCTACTCCAGCAAATATTCCGGTGAAAAGTCCCCTCTGAACAAAATGCCGCTAGAGAAACAATAAAGACAACTTTATCTCATTGTCCCTTATGTCGTTTGACGCAAGCTTCAAGACGTAAACTTTTATAAGAGTGAGAGGGAAGACGGCGCTGGGCCCCGAGCTGGAGTGGGACGGAGACAAAGTTTATAGTGTCAATCTGGTGTTTGGTAGTCATTAGCACGTCTGTGTTCATATCGCTGTTCTTTGTCAACAATATTTATTGTCGGAATGGAAGCGCTAATACATATCTATATCTCTCTACCTATCTACTATCATACATACAACTATGTCTATGCCCATGTCTTAAGATACGAGTAAGTACCCATGTATGTATTATATAAAAAATATGAAAAAATTAAATCTGCAAATTCAATTTATAAGGCTAAAAAATGAGTGAACAATTTAATCTCTCCCTGATGTTGGCAATCACTTCTGATGCGTAGCCTTTTAAAGAAGAGTCTTGAGTGGCTCATTGATTGACCGTGATTTGAACATTGCAGTACAGGAACCTTAGTGAGTGTCGTACGCCCAGTTCTCACATTTGGGTCGGAAACCTGGAACACCTCCGTTAGACATGTCCGTGCCATTCAAACGGCCGAGATGAAAATGCTAAGATGGATGTGCGGGGTCACTAAACTAGACAAAATCAGAAATAGGTATATACGTGGAAGTCTCTGGTGTGCGTGACGTATCTGAAAAAATCCAAGAAAGCAGATTGCAATGGTACGGGCATGTGAGCAGGAGACCGCCAGATTATGTTGGCAACAGGGCACAAGCTCTTGAGGTCTCTGGTAGGAGGTCACGAGGGAGATCCAAACGAAGATGGCGTGTAAGTTGTGTGTCAGGACATGAGGAGCTGCGGAGCTACCCCCGAAGATGCACAAGACAGAGCTGAGTGGAAGCGGAAAACGAAAAAAGCAGACCCCACCATCATGTGGGAATAATAATTGCCCGGGAGAAGAAGAAGAAGAGTATAGGATCCTTAGTATGTGAAACATATTATGTGCAGCGCTTGTCTGCATAAATCATTCTAATCATGACCAATTTTCCAGGCAATACACATAAATTTGACTTTTTTATTCTCCTTTAACATTTTTGATTTTCGCTGTTACAAGACAAAAAGATTCAAATTGAACATCACGCAATTTATCTCAAAACCTAAGTAAGTCAAACATTGAAAAGGATACACAATGAGAATGCACACTCAGAATTCTGAAATTTAGAATCGAAAAGCTGCAAAATACCGAAAGAGATGATTGCATTTACTTCTCAAGAAGTACATTATAGATCAGTGTCGAAGAGTAGGAGTCAACGCGCAAAAGCTTTTACGTATCTAGTAGAGGAATATGGCGTTCCAAAAAAAAACAAGGCGTTGACAATTTTGTGTTTTTTTATCATAGGCGTACCTATTGTGTGTAACACCCGAATTCATAGTCGTTACTTGAGTATTCCCCGATACTTGAGTGCTCGTTAAGTAGCTGTTTTCATTTCATAGTCATACAAAACTTACCCAAGTAGTACTCAAGTAGCTGTCAAACTCAAGTCGTCGACGAACACGACTTAAGTGTTACTTGGAAATGTCAAACGCTGCTTTTTGTAATGTATTTTGTCGTTATCTTGCAGTTTGTGTTTAATAAACAATAAAAAAGAAATGCCCTAAAACATAATTAAAAATACATTTTGTTTTGTGGCAACGCTTTTCGCCACAATAATATTTACCCCACTACTCAAGCGTTGACTTGGCGAAGTAAAGGGGTAGTGTTTGTCTATAGAATGCATCCGCTACTTGAGTATTGCCTTTTACTTGAGTACTCCTCGGCCAAGTATTACTCAAGTAAACAATTATGAATAACATAATATAACACGGTTTTACTCAATTTATTTTTTGTAATAATTCGATTAATACTTTTTAATACTGTTTTTTAACATTTCAGTATATATTATATTTTAACATAAAATGATCGTTAAATGTCACTACGCCTGTCAGTTTAACACACGTCTACGGTTTAACATAAACTCAAAAATTATAAACGACAAACCTAATTTTATCTTTCGGCAAACCGTTCATTCGTTCAGCGTCGCGTTCTCTTGTTTTTTTTGCGTTTTGTCTAACCTGCAAACTTTTGTATAAGTACATTAATATTTTTATCAAAAAAAAAAAAAAAACTACTCAGCAATTAGTACTAAGCCGATTCTCCAGGACCTATTATTTATTATGAAATATAAATTGATATTTTGAATTAAGAAATATGTTTGAAATAAATTATGACTTAATTTATATTTATCCACAAACCTAAATTATTAAAAAAAATAATGCCAAATAACTGGACAAAATGTGACGTTTGCATTGTTATCTGACATGACAGGCATGTTTTGTATACTTAATTAATAAATAAATATTATATTCATTATGTACTTGGCTACTCAGCAAATAATTTATTTATATATAGTTTCTTCGCCCTTTTATACTTTATTAAACACAAACTGCAAGAAAACGACAAAATACATTTACAAAAAGTAGCGTTTGACATTTCCAAGTAACACTCAAGTCGTGTTCGTCGACGACTTGAGTTTGACAGCTACTTGAGTACTACTTGGGTAAGTTTTGTATGACTATGAAATGAAAACAGCACTCAAGTAACACAAGTAAAGGGGTAGTGTTTGTCCATAGAATGCATCCGCTACTTGAGTATTGCCTTTTACTTGAGTACTCCTCGGCCAAGTATTACTCAAGTAAACGACTATGAATTCGGGTGAAAGTCCAATTTATTGAAGGCTGTTTGAGTCATTTTTTCAACCAAGTTCATTATTATTTAGATACTCTATAAGGATTTCAACGAGAGAGCAGGTTGTATGACTATGTTGAAAGCATTTGACAGTTTTCTGCCTAATGTATTTTTATGTTAATGACAATACTCCTTTATACTCTAGTTACGTATCTAATGCCTGTCCTAAATTCTCCAATGTGCAAATTGTTATAAATATATAACATGTTGCCAATACAAGAAAACCATGAATATCGTATGTTCGCTTAGTGGATTGATCGAAGCTAATATAAATCTTTCAAATTAAGAAACTACGATCCAAAATATTAATGAATTCATGAGCCCTTTTCTAGGAAAAGTGGCCCTAGAGTGCCTGGACGAAAGAAAGAAAATTAACTGTCCACTTTTTATATTTTTATATAAGTATTTTTGATTGGTTTAAATAATTGTTTATTGTTGTTGTTGTTATCAATTGTTCCAGTGGACAGTTAATTTTTTTCAAATTTCTTCATTGACGAAAAAATCGTTCCAAAATTCAAATTGTCCACGGGAGCAAATCTTGGATATAGAATCAACTTGATGCAATTATTCGGTTCTAACATTAAACTAGCTGACCAATAAAAAACTAATTTTGACTTATTCAATCAATCAAATCAAATCTCCCTTTGAACTCCACTTAGGAGCATAGGGAGGCAACAAGAGCTCTCCATTGCGCTCGATCTTGCGCAATGCTTATGACCTCCTCACACACCCCAAGTCCATTTCCCTCAGCTCTGCCTCGAAGGAACGGAACACGGTATGAGAGGGTCTTCCACGTCTTCGAGACCCTGATGGGAGGAAAACAGCGCTCTCCTCGGCCAACTGTCATTCGGCATCCTCAACACATGTCCCAGCCATGCCCACATCCTCTCCGTAATGGTGGAAGTGACGGGCCTGCGCCGGGTGCGCCGACGTATAGCGTAACGAACAAATTTTGACTTACTTCACGAATGAAATGCAATTTATGACATAAAAACTTTGGCAAAATTTGCATTATGTAATAATTATCGTTGATTTGGATGCGGGTCAAAAGTTTGTAATCAAAACAATTTCTTTATATATTTAAATCCTAGAGATGGCGGTGTAGTAGGAAATTAATCACATGTGAAACCTGTTACCTTCTTCTTCTTCTTTCGAGTCACAATCCTAGATTGGTCTGCACCAAGCATGCTGACTCTTCTTTTCCACTCCTCCCTGTCACTGGCCAATCTTTTCATTTCTTGGTAGGTGCTGCAGCGCATGTCTCCGATCACCTGGTCTAGGTAGCTATCCCTGGGGCGGCCTCTGTGGTTTCTGCCTTCAATCATTCCTTCGACTATAGTAAAGAGCAGACCATTTTTGTATAATTATATTGCT
The DNA here is from genome assembly GCA_963576905.1 of Mystacides longicornis. Lineage (NCBI taxonomy): Eukaryota > Metazoa > Arthropoda > Insecta > Trichoptera > Leptoceridae > Mystacides > Mystacides longicornis. The sequence goes on along the minus strand of OY756433.1, from coordinate 22,364,072 downwards.
GAAAGAATGTACCCATTTAAGCCAGATTGTACTGAATTACTATGGTAAGATAGCCCTAGGGCCATCCTCTACTGCTGTTTAAAAGCCTAGATTAGTGTGATCACTTTTCGGTGGACAAAATTGTAGAAATATAATGAAAAATTAGACTTTCTTTCGGTTCTTTCCAAAGTAGGTATTGTATAGGGGTGCTATACACGTTTCCATACGAAATTTTGTTTCTTCTCGCCAGCGTAAATGTCACGGAGATTTAGAATAGGGCTGTGTGTTAAGATATCAAATATTTAATCTCGACTCCTTCGAATCGTTAACCACGGACTGCTTGTAGTAGGCGTCGTACAAAATAATATTTACATAAACGATACAGTTTTGATACACAAAACATTATTATGATAACTTTCATAATGATCAAACATTACGAATACAAATTATCATATTACATATTATCAAGTAGAATGTTGTCATGCTATAATATATCAAGTACAATGTCGTCTTGTTAGAACAAGATAAAAATATTCAACATGTCAAAGTGACTATAATGTAGTAAGGCTTCCCATTCATGATCACTCCATCCGTTCAAATGGTGCGATGTCACTCCAAAAATTACCTTTAGTGGGAAAACCAAATGGATGACGTGGATTGATAGGGTGAGTCGGATATCGTTTTCCGTTCCTCCATCACTCCAAACGGATCGTGAAAACTCCAGTGGAGGTGGCCCAAGTCGTCACCTCACTTGACATAAAAGCATGGCCCAAATTTATCTCATTTTGTCATCATCCTTCCAGCAAGATACACGTGTCGCTGTTCTAAATTAATTAATATCAAAATACGTGTGTTAACGTAGTGAAATTTCATTACATGAAAAAAAAAACTCATGTTGCAAAACTGTCACAATGGATGACTTCCATTTGGAGTGATAGCGAATGGGGCTATTTTTTTGGCATCCATTAGATGACATCCAATTCCCACTGATTGCGAACGTGGGCTAAAGGTAGGCTGCGATTTTTTTTCGCACATTGAGGCCGCAAATTTAAAGTGTATAAATGTGTTAGTAAATAAGCGGCATTTCATCGGCTTACATTATCAACCACCATTTTTATACTGTAACCCTGATACTTATGACATAATGGAGTGATTATAAAACATTAAAAACACCATATTCCCAATATTTTGCGGACCACCTATGGGTGTTTACTTTCTTATCTGAAATGTTCTTTTCTTATTAGAATAATTTTCGAATTCTTGCTTAATTCTGTATGTAAAAGTTCTAATTCCTCACTGACCTTCACAAAAAACGAGCAAATCACCTGCACCAGTAAAACCATTTTTTTGTCTAGAAACAATCTGTATGCTATAAGAAGTGCTTTTTGGATTACCAACTTCATGGTCACCAGGTTAAAATCGTCATGAGGTATTCAATTATGATCTATGAAATCCAAGAATGATATTTGGTGTTTGTGGCAGTGAATGAGGAGGGACATTCAGTACTACTGGCTCTAGTGAACAATGGGCACTTTATTGTACCATTTTTAAATGTTCATGTTAAGCCGTTATTGTATTTTGCTGTGATTCTTCCATTTTCTTTTAGTGTGTACTGTGAACCTAGTATTAATGATTATCGTAGGTACAAAATGAAAATGCAGCGATGCGTTCTAAGATGCAAACTCTCTTTCACAATTAAATGATGAAGAATTTAATGAATTATTATGTTTTTTCAATATAAGAGTACCATGGTTTGTTTGATACAAAGATTTCAAATTGAATTGTGGGACCTACCTATCGTAATAAGTCATTTCCAATAATTATCGAAAGAAGGAGAGAAGGCGGGTTGAAGACTGGAATGAAATAGACGAAGAATGGAGAGTTGCAGTTTAAAAACATCTCGATTATTGCAAAAGCACAATTGAATTAAGCTTGAATCACAAGCTGAGAGGAGAACCAGCGAGGACGTGAAGCGAATTCAGTATTACAATTCATTGGCCGATTAAAAATCAAATCACATACCAGCCGGGATCTGAACCCCCCTACACAGCCACCACGAGACGTCTCCTTATATTATTATCGAAAGGTGGTTCGTCTATAATAAATTAATACATGTGTTCTCATCCACGACCGCCGATTTCTCGCTGACCGTTCATAAATGCTTCACAGTGTTTAGACACCGTATCACCTCCACCTCACTCTCGGGGGCTGTTTGCTTCGTCCTCATCCAATACACACCCTTCACTCGCTCTCTTGCCTCACTACCCAGTGCCACCCTTCTCCGCTAGACGCAATCTCTTCTCTTTAACAAAGCTTCTAAATTGTCCAGAATATCAAGTTATATGGAGGGATTTCAGTGATTCAATTTATTCAATATAATAAATAAATAAAATTAACAAAATATTTCCATTGAAGTTTCATTCCACCTTCCAGCCATCATATGGGTGGCACTTGGGAGCACCTAGTAAGATCGCTGAAAGAAATTGCTAGATTAACGGGTAGCCGAAACAAGACCGTTAACTAATCACATTTCATCCGATCCAGATGATGAAGCTTCATTGAGCAGAAACCAATGGACAACTTTGTTTGCCTTCAACAATCAAATGCCATTTTTGGCTGATAATTTCGTCGCAGCTGGCTTTGCGACTATGAACCGACAAAAGGGGGTATAAACCGAAGGACTGCTCAATTCAAATGCATCGTAATTGGCGTCTTGGTGTGCGTCATGGGAAGAGAGCTGCGAACTTGGGTAGCCACTGATGACTCTTCCATAATCATATAGGTACCTTATCATAGTGTCCAATCAGATTAAGCCGACGTTGGTTATATCTGGAAAATTCTACCCTATCACATAAAATAGTTCCGCACGACTGGAATTCCAAAGCTTCTTAAAAAAAATTAATTACAAAAAAAGCATTTCTGAAACTAAAGCTACTCAACTCTTGTGTCGTAAAAGAGGAAGATGGTCGGCACCTGGGATCGAACCCACGACCTCCGAACGAAACAGTATGAAAGCCGGCTTCGTATAACCGCTAGTCTACCAACCACTCAACAACAACCTATTAAAATTCTGAAATATACATAAACAATAAAGACTTCATATAAAAAAAACAGGATCACATTATAAAAAAAAAATAAAAAAAAAATTACTTAAATAAAAAAATTGTAACTTAACATTTAAATTGAAAGATCCACAAATATACCTATATTTTTGAAATTAGAGAAAAGTGTGCTTAAATCAAACAACCAACCTCACTAAACTCTACCTAGTGATTAAGTTCCATCCCATCACCAACGTCTGAGTTTCGTCAAGTCCAGTTGAGACTCCTTATATTGCAGTTTTGTCCCATGAAATGATGTAATTAAATTCAAGATACAACAATTATTATTAATATCGGCTTTCAAAACCGCAATATTGCACTCCGAACAACCACCATACATACCAAATAGGTTGGTTAACGACTATATTTCGACGTCTTGTCGAAGACTTAAAGATGGTAGTTAGGTATAGTTCATTTAATATGTCTTTATTACCTCACTATAATGGGACTTAATTAAACTCAAGATGCATTCAATAACAAAGGTTGGTAGTTCAGCGGTCCAGTCGACGGCTATACTATTTACAGCTTACTTATAATATGTTAATGAGTTTGAGTGTCGACAATTTCCACTAACACAACACAAGCTTTTTTTCCGTGAAATATGTCGAAGGTGTATTTGTGGTTTGTATAGTGTGAGATTTATAAGATATCTGCTCTTTTGTTTTTCGTGTTCGTATAATTTTTATCTCTGCTTCTCGCCCGCTGGACATACGTAGGTTAGAGAGTGCTCAGTTCCGTCACGCGTAGGAGGCTGAGTTACGCACCAGGTTTGCCCCCTTGCAGGATTCACTTAGAACTGTCCCAATTGAGACTGCCTGGACTAGCTTCCGAGATGCGGTTATGGAATCCGCCCGTTCTTCTGTCGGTTATAAAAACAAAAAGAGGCCAATATGGATGTCCGATGGGTCCTGGAGCCTCATCGAAGATCGCCAGAAGGCTAAGACCCTCAGAGACAGCGAAAGAGACCTAAAAAAACTGGTTGCTTTGGTTTCTGAGTACAGGGAGCTGAGCCATAAGGTAAAGCACTCTGTGCCGACCAGATAAGAGAAGACATCTTGACTCTCAGATACGGCAGGCGCAGTCCGCTGCACTCGGAAATGACTCAAGGACACTTTTCGAAATCACCCGGGAGGTCGGGGGTAGATGTAAAAAAAACCCGTGACGGCGATACGAGATTCACGTGGAGCTACTGTCACTGCCCCGAACTGATTAAAGGCAGATGGAGAGAGTACTTTGAGTCAATATTGAACCGCCCCGAGCCCTCCCCACCTTACAACTATGAGGAGGAGTTGGTTCGCAATACATGTTCGCGATCTTAAACACATGTTAGTAGATATTATATTTTAAAATTTATTAAATGATGAGACATCTGTTGGGAAGTGGTGAAAACAGAAAAGATCTAAGAAGGCTACCAAGTAGGCAGTGGGTAGATGTGTTGGTCCACATCCACAGTGACGGCGGTGGATATAATTCAATTTGTGAGCAAGCGGGCAAGCTGGTTTCCCCGCCCTGTTTAATTACAAGCTGAACATTAAATTAAGGTGACCCGGCTGACCGAGCGATTCTTCGCCACTAACTTATAATCATCTCGCAAAGTTCGTCTGTAACGATCTGGTGATTGGTTTGTGTATTTAGATAGTGGTTTTCAATTTGATACATCAATTTCATTTATTGATGAATCATTAGCTTAGTAACTTACTTAACGAGTCCGATCACTCACCCAGTAACCAATTCTCTCCAATACTCGCCAGCTGCAACACTATTGTCATTTCTCATGATAAGGTCTTGCATATCACACCTCACAGGCATATCTCGACAAGTGAAGTGAGGAGGTGTTAGTCACTTTGGATCATTAGCGATTTTACTTTACTCAAAGAAGACATTGTCAAGAGACTAGAGTCTACAGTTTCTTGACAATACCCCCTATTCCAATTCAAATTAAGTACGCACTAAACCAAAATAAGAACGTTCCAATTTTAATTAGCCGGATTGGTATTCGAAAAATTTTAGAACGTTCCTTAGACTATAGTTTGAAATTAGTTCATTTTGGTATTCGAATTTCGTATTTAAGTCAATTTTAGTGCGTTTATCTGTCAAAACGTTCCTAATCTTAGTTCACACCTAATTGTATGCGTCTAAAAAGATATCTGATGATATTTTTATGATAAACATTTTTTCTTAACCAAATAATTATAAAACAAGTTTATTTTTATTAAAAATATTAAGCATTTCCCCCGAATTTATTATAATTAATACAAATAATAGCATCAAAAATTATTATCATTGAATACAGTCGTCTTCGTTACACTTCGGGTTGGTTCGGCAGTTTCCGGCGACCATGTTACTTGGAACTTGCTTGGAATATGGAGCTCGTTTGAATTTGTCTTCTCCGATTGTGCATCCAGTGAGCATCAACCAATAAGGCGCATGCTCGATCCATAGACAAGTATAATTCAAAAAAATATTTATAGTGAACTAATATTGGTTTTTAGAACACGGCATAATTCCGAATACGAATTTTAGTTCGAGTGAACTTAATTCTAAATCATTTGGAAGGCGAAACTGCTTAAAGAAGTTGTGAATTTTCTAAGATAATGCATAACAGGTCAATTTTGTATAAAAAATATGAATTTTAATGTAAAAAAGTTTATTGGTATTCGTTCTAGTTACAATCCTAGGGTCGGTTTTCATTCTTATGAGCTACTTGCATAGTAGTTGCTTAGTCCATGTTCTAATTGTAAGGTGTTTGCGCGTCCGCGCGTCGAGCGTCGAACGCTCAAACGTATTTCAATTAGGACGGGGCCTTATACTCATTAAACTTTATTCATTATGTTGAAAAAATAATTTGTGCATAAAGTGAGACCATTGAACTGATTTTAGCCTTATATTTATCATCGAACTGGACATGCTTTTCTGGGCAAGACACTGAGGGCTAAAATAAGAAATACCGTGAAACGCGAGTCATGCAACACTGAAGATATCGCCAGGTGGGGCAGGACAAAAATGCGCTTTTGGTGCGACCACATTGAAAGAATGGAAGATGATAGAGTTCCACAGGTAGCAGCCCACAATGTTTCGATGGGAATTTAGGAAGATTCTCGAAAAGATGGAGGTCTCTTCAGTTGTCTCTGTCTAATTGAAGCGCGGTGTTCCTGGAAATCTCCCTACAATAAAGGAGATCAAGAGACCTATTTAAAGAGAAAGAAGAAGAGCAGGCAATGAACCAATTTATCATATTTGAGAATTTGGCTAAAATTTGTACATTGTTTCTAAAACATGTAGAATTTATTTTCTTACATTCGTCAAAATTGACGGGCAACTCCCACAGGGTGTTTTATGTCAAGAGGGCGGGTGCGACTTACAAAAAGATGAGTATGCAGAATAATGAACCGGATAAAGGTTCAACAAATAATGTAGCCCTACTTACTCTGTTCCTACTACGTTTTTACCAAGTACATACCTCCAATGTTGTCTCGAGTCCTTTATCCACTCACAATACTTGGGAGGTACATGCATTCGAAAAAAAACAGCATTCTTTATAAGTACCTACTGCAATAATGTAGAAGATTATTTCGTAGAATATTTTCTTGCTGCAGAATATTGAATATGCTGAAGAATGTCTTTATTCATTTTTATCTTGAGACAAGTTTTCCCGAAAGTCGTTGTCCTGTCTATACTATTATTAAATTAGAATTTGTCGATGAATGACAAATTAATTAACTATTTAACCAATAGAATTCCGACGGATGCATCTGTTTTAAACGATGTTTACAGTGAACATTCTGAAAATTCCATCAACTATCAATCTAATGTTAGTCAAACGCCAAATAAAATTTATAAATGTTTATATTGTCAAAGGTATTAAAAGGTTACAAATGTTAAGTTTTCTTAAATTTTGTAATGCTCGCAGTACCCCTAGTATAAGTTTTCGATGATCTAATATCGAAACGATCATCGAAAGAGTTTCGAAAAAATTCCATACTAAAATGATCGAATGATTCGATCGATAAAACTCGTACTAGCCCCACAGATTTCTTTGAATAAATATATTTTTTTAACCGTAATTGGTCCAGCATGAATATGGATTTGTGTATTTGTACTCAATTTTTATGAACTCCTCCCACACATTGTTCAAATCCCTCAGCTCTGCTTCGAAGCAACGTAGATAACACAACATAAGAAGGTTTTTCTCGTCTTCAAGATCCTGGTGGTCATAAAAATTTCGCAAGGGCGAGCGCAATTGAGAAGGGAATATAATAAATGTACTCAAAATACGACAGTTTATACATAAAACATGTTTAATACTAATATGGTTTAATACTCGGTAAAAATACTGAAAGGTTGATGTATCTGAAGAATTTATCGTATGTGAAAAAGATAGAGTATTTTAGGGGGAGCATGTGTAGGATGAACAACGATGGAATCTTAAAAATTATCTACAAAGATATTCATGAAGTCCGCTAAAAGTTGTCTATATCGAGGTGTCAACAGGTGGAAACTATTCAGAGTAAGCACTAAGGTCATGGCCATTTACAACAGAAAGAAAAATATGAGGAATATACCAAAGCAAATAAAAAAAGCGTGATATTTTCCAAAATATCATTGATAAACTAGGTATTCCACAAAAATGTTATTGATCTGTTGGGCAAATTTGTATATTTTTCTTCAATGTAATGTTTTCGAACATTAATCGATATAAAATATTGTGTTCCTAGAAGTGAAGGTCGGGGCTGGGAAGGGTTCAGAAGGTGGACGAGTGGTCTGAGAGCCAGGATATATTCCAGCAGTTTTCATCTCTACTTTATCGACTCGCTCAATCCTCTTTAAATACAATTTATTTCCAGTCCAAGTTAACCAATTTTTATGGACACGTCTTACTGGAGGAGTTAGGTAGAGGTGGTCGGCGCACTCTTGGCTGTTAAAAGAGTGCCAAGGGGGTGGTTGGGGGATGATGGGGTTAAGGAGAAATATGACCGACTCAAGTTGAATTGATGTTTGTTGTCTGTTGACAATAACTCAAGACTTCTTTTCTAACTGGTCACTATACCACCTATGAAACTTTGTAGATAATTCAACATGTTCACGTCTCAAGTCTTTTTTAAATATTGTTTTACAAAGCTTTGGAATATTCTTCTACAGAGAATGCTGAAAATATTTTTAGAGTAATATGATCACCAACACATAAGTCTTATTCAGAGCTTAGACAAGAAGATAATTATTCAGCTAAATTAAGCCTGCAAGACCTTCATGCTTTTGTCAATCATGAAAGGTAAAAAATCGAGATGTTATTTATTTATTTATACTTTACTGTACACTGTTTACATATTATACACATAAAAACTTGACATAACAAAGACATCACAGAATCAACATACAGAGGGCAAGCTTACCACAACCAAGTTGTGGTTTCTAACAACTAACGCCTATTTCTAAAAACTATTACGTGTCATATAGGTGAAAATTACGGGCCGCGGAGGAGTTGGAAGGAAGCAACTTTTTTGAAGAAGTTTTGCTTTGATCAGGTGCCAACACTTAAACGAATGAATGGGTAACACACACGCATCAATCAGTTTACAATTATTCGCTTCAATACTAAACACTGGCACCTTCCATATTTTGATCATGTTTTAGAAGGTACTAACTTGCCATACCGATACGTGTCGGAAGCTCGGCCCTAAGTGATGGTAAAACCTTAATTGGTCCACTTATTGTTATTGTACCTGTTTAATATTTATGTACTTATTGTTAATGACTGTTTGTTTACCTGAATAAATAAAAAAAATACTGGTAATGTTCCTCCCAAGTACCTACTTAAATTTATCCACCCTGGAGACTCAGTGACCATCGATGTTAATCGGTAACTGTTTATCGAGGCAGATGTTGTTTGCCATGAACGCCGTATTAGTTACTTACATTGACTCGAAGGCCAAGATGTGCTGATTCGTCGCAAAGTCTGTAACGCTTAACTGTAATTCCTCTACTGTCGTGCACTTAACAATGATAGCTCGCCCGCGATCACTCCAGATGACACATTTCGCATTATACCACCTGCAGGGTCTCTGTGTTATTGTTTAGTATACCTCTCTTCCTCGCATGGACATATTATTTTGTAATATTTTATTTAATTACTGTAAGTACGAAAATACATATTTACTAAAATAGACATCTGTACCGATTCGATGTTGGTAAGGGTTCAGTCGAGTGTATACCTCAGAGTCAGTGGACAGTGGTGGCTGCCATCTCACGTTTGAAATCGGGAGAGTTTCTCAGAGGCTCCGACACCATTTTTCAAAGAATTTATTTGACAGCGCAATTGATACGCCTTGTCAATTTCGTGGTTTTCCTGGTTTGTTTACATCTTAGCTAAGTATTGCGGTCTACGGCATGGACGTAGTCCATAGTAGGTATATTTCTATTACATAATTTTTCTTTTCATCCTTATGTTGTTCACTCTTCTACATTTATATTTTTTTGGTTCCAATTTTCATTCACGACTTCATAGCTCGACACGGTTTCTTTCAAAATCGTTTGAGGTCTCTGATGGTTGGAAATCTTCTAATCTCTGGTTGATTCATTCTATCCATTCATCCATCCATGGCGCTACAATTCCTCAAACAATCATCGCCATTCCGTCCCACGGCGCCAGTTTCTTATTCCAAGAGATTGTAGATCTGTACTCACGCAATCCAACCATCAGGACTGCATATGGTTTTATGCTGTCCCACTATGCAACTCAACTGAACCCCCTCCGAAATTATTTTCTGGCTCCAGCTTTCCTTTTTTCATACATCATTTTAAACGTAATGCAGATTACTACAGTTAGATATCAAGGGAACTTTAGTTAATATTAATAATCAAATAATTTAGTCCCACCAATAATAAGGGATATTAAAACAGGGAAATATCCTGTCAAGGTAAATGGACAGATGCTTCTGTCAAGGGGGAGGGAGGAGATGCAGATACTTATAATATAAAGATCAAAGGATACTATTAAAACTCACTGAGATTTGCCTGCTGGCAATGCTCACTTTGGAACTTGCTTGATTTAGTATAACTTAGTTTATTTTTAAAACGAATTTTATAAGGTTGAGTTTATTTTGTATGAACATAATTCAAAATATTCAAATTTAAATATTTTTATTAAGAAATAAAAGAACATTAAAAACACATATAGGTACGCAATAATAAATTTGTACATATTTTTTTATATATATTTTACCCCCAAAATTGAGCAGAGCTCGTGCTTTGGGGGGAATATAATTGCAAGTAACTAAGTATATTTTTTGTATACTTAGTTACTTGCAATTATATTTCACTAGCTTATACCCGTCTTGCTTTACGTTTTTGATTCCGATTGTCAGGCTTGATCGGTTAAAGGCAATTAAACAGGTTCTAGTCTAGCTTCCCATTGCTTTGTAGACCTCTATAACTGACATAAGCTCAGAAAAAGAAGAATGACACTTTTAATGTTTATTAAAATTTTGTATGAAGATCCTAAAAAATAGGGTTTTTAAATAGCTCTAAATATATTAAAGTTTATGCAGCAAATTGTATTAAAGAACTTTCTCCGGCATTTTGCACGGCTCTGTGCAGATTCATATCTGACGTAGCATTTGTATTTTGAGCGTGATGCTATGACATACGGTAAAAAGCAAAATAAATAAAAAAACATTTCTGAATTATTATGTAGATAGAGAAGGAGGGACTATTGCGAGTTTTATTTAATTTCCCAATTTACCACGCAACTTTCTTAATTTTTTCTTTCATAAGAACCTTCTACTGTTAAAAGCCAACACGACAAAAAAAAGAATTAGTGAAATCGGTTCAGCCGTTTAGGCGTGATGCTCACATATACGGTAAAGCAACGACAAAAGGCAAATAAAAAAACATTTCTGAATTATTATATAGATAATCTACGTAACGTTTGTCATGAATCACGATTTTAATTGGTGAGTTACTCATAAAACCGGCTTGTATCTATGAAAAATAGAATAACTGTGAAAGAGATGTGAGTCAAATTCGTAGTGTGGTGATATATTCTCTACACCTACCCCACAATTAACATTTAATAGAATGCTTGAAATACTTGTAGTGAACTATAAGCTCATAATACAATGCTGCGTCTGGCACAAATCGTCCCTCTAGGGATGGGATGCCATAAACATAATAATAATAATAACAATGCTGCCCTTATGCTTTGCAACGACAAAAGTAAAAACTGTAACGCAACGTCTTTTCTCTGGTCATAATCCTAGGAATAGTTGGCAGCAATGTTTACCACTCTTTCTCTCCAGCTATATCTATAGATTCCTTATATTTAAAAAAAACTATTCAAGTAGGTGCATAATTGAAATAATAAAATATCCTGTATATGAAATATTGACTACAGGTACTTATTTCATTTCCATATCTGGATATATCAAACTCAAAATAATCGCCGCAAATTGTTGAAGAGTTCTGCATCTAACTTGACATCAATGGTTGGTGTGTTATAACGTCAGGTTGCAAGTAACAACATCTAGTAGATTATTACAGAGCGGATAAAAATCAACTTGATTATGCAAATAAACTCACCTTCATAGTTTAACAATACTCTCTATTTTGGTGGTTCAACTTAGCCCATAGTAGGATTCGAAACCTACTGAGATACTCACTTGACGTCAATAGACGTTGTATTATTATTATGTTATTTATAGGTGAAAAATTATGTGGCAATTAGGCAAAACTATTTAGTGTCATTTTGAGAAAGGCATTGGAATCAAAACAAAACTACACCACTACAATATAATTTTAAAAAATATATGAAGTTACCTATAAGGAAATTTTCAATGGATCAATGCAGGTATATCAATATCAAATCTAGGTATTTCTTCTTATCCTTATTGATAAATGCCATTCTCTATTAAAATTTAAAAAAAATTGAACCAAAATGTACATAGGAAAGAAATTCAAATGTAAGTTATTGCCTTCTGAAAAATGTCAAGTTGTTCAACGTAGAACCATTTAAATAGTAATATTATTTATGGGTATGAATAAATGAATGAAAGAATTTTTGTTTATTTTTTGTCCAATCATTATTTAATTCATAAAACATAAAATCAACAATTGAAACATAATATGTATAATCTCAAAGTTTTTTGTTAGATCTAGCAGAGTAAAAAAATATTCTCTTAAACAAATGGAAACCAGAAAAGATATTCCGACCCACCGTTATAAAAAAAACTATTAGTTAAAAATATTATGTAGATTCACTTCTTAACCCAAAAGTATTAGGTATATCATTTTTATTCCATAACCGAAATAAAAAATTTAAAGTTTAATTAAATCTGATGCTAGAACACAGAAATCCATACAATAACCTAGAATCCCGACTCGCGTTCAAAAGTGAAGCCTAAATATTGCAACTTTTGACAGTTTGGTTCCCAAAAGAATGTGGTACAGCGTATATTTATTCAGTAGTTTTCTCGTGTTTTTTACAATAAAACATATTTTTACATTGAAATAAGTGAAATTAGATCATTTTTAAGTTTCTTTATAAATGTACTGTCAAAATTGCCGGCCAAATCAGCTTCACTTTTTTACTACGAAGAATATATGAAAATCTATGTGCTAGAAACACACTATTGTGTCAGCTTGTGTTGTGTCGAGCCAGAAGCATTATCGTTTTTATATTTATTTATTTATTTTCTGTCAAAATTAAGCATTCCTCACCATTACAGAGTAATCCTTTGCGGTAATAGTGGTTAATAATATGGTTTAAGATACATTTAGGCTCTATATGAAGCTGATATGCTTCTAACGGGTTGAGAACTTATTTATAGTGATATGTGGTAAAATTGATAAAATCGCTGGCATCCGCAAGACACTATTATTGATTATGGTCAATCTTTACATCCCATAAGCAGCCATTGAATATTTTTTCAATATAATTGTTTCCCTTCTCAAATGGGAAATTTAAATGAGCTCTCTAACATGGATCTGCAATATAAAGTTTCTGATTTTAAAATACACATAAAGAAATCCAAGAAACATAATTAATGAAATTCTTACATAGGTAGCTTACCATTTTGGTATATTTACAATATTATTATATTGTCTTGCAAAAATTAAACCTTTGAATTTCTTTGTTAGAAATCCACTTTTATCAATCAATTTGATCCTTAGAAGTATGTACTTAATTGCTATGTCAAAAAGGTGGGATGAAAGCAATTAGTCTCGTTGAAAACACGTTTGCCTCAGGAACCTGAAAAAAATATCAACAAAATAAATTAATTTTGTGATTTCGGTAACACACTAATTCCCGCCTTATAACATTTGCAATTGTTTTAGCAACGCATAAATGTTTTAAGTTACGGCATAGGCTTACAGATATTTTAATCAATTTGACTTACCAGTTTTATTTTCATTAAACTCAAATGAAAATAAGGTAATTATATTTTTCATAATCGACGATATCAATCCGAACCTTTTGTTTGACAACAAAATATGACGTATTATAGTGAAGTATTAACCATCCATGGATAGCCAAAGATAATAATATAATTCAACACAGTTAGGTACTATTAAATTATTTTATGATGTATATTTTTGATTTACTTATATAATGGTCTCTTAAAATATTTAGACTTATTAAAAAAAATTTTTTTCACACAAAAAACCACTTTAAATGTGAAGAAGAATTATTAAAAAAATCATTCTTATTTTGTTTTCATATTATGAAGCTAAGACAAAAAATTACATATTAAAAAGTTCGTCTATGGTAACCTACTGTCAATTATTGTTATTCTGACAGCCAAACAAAAACAACAGGAATTCTATTTTCAAAAATTTTGTAAGTTTTTTAATATATTGAAATACTTTTGTAAGTAGGTACCTAAGCTATATTTAATTATTAAGATTTTTACCTATCATGAAGTTTTTAGTTGTGAATTGTAAAAATATGGGTATATAAAATATGATACTTTGAAATTGCTGTCCCTCCTGTAACTAAACTTTAGACAGATTTTGATGTTTTGTAATATTGTTTTCTAGGCATGGAGTTGCAGTCTATCTGAAATAATAATACCTGATACATTATGCAGTCTAAATGGATTTAATGAAGATCTTAAAAAGGTATAAAAGCTACACTTTTAAACAAATAATACTATGAAAGATTCCAAATGAAGGTTTTATGCAGAGCATATCATATCAAATATGTATCTAGCAGTTGATTGTTTTATTCTAATTTGAAGTTCATAAGTAGTTTGATATACTTTCTAAATCCTTAATATTGATTCTAATCAAATTCTCATAACATGTATTTTTAAAACAAATCCCTGAAAAAGCAAAATTTTCTAATGTCGTCTTATATATTTGCAACCATGGCCATGTAATCACTGTATTTTGCTTTCATATATTAATAGATTTGTTTTTTTTTTAGGTCAGAACACTCAGAACCTTGCAGGGATTTTGGATATATCAAGAAATGCTGCCAAAATTTTACCGAATGCTTCAACATACAACAACATGCTGTGTTTTTTAAAATATTACCCACCTTGTTTTGTGATGAATATAACATTAAATAAAATAAATTAAAGGTAAGAGAACATAAGTTTGCATTTATCTACATAAGAAATTTGAGTTCGATACAGTTTTGTGAATACATATTGTGGATAAATCAAGTGAATTTTACTTTACCAAAATACCTACATATCTGATTCTTTTCCAAAATAAACAGGAAGTTTACTTAATTATTATGATGTGTGTAAAACCAAATATATTTTTTGACTATAAACATACACACATACCTGACAAATCCATTATAATCTTGTAAAATAGGAACGTCATCACTTCCTGTCAGATTGGCTTTCTTTCAGCGTTCTGTTTTACCGACCAAATCTACTAAAGAATATTCATACTCATTTCAATTTTCAAATATCATTTTTTCTCTAAAATCTTTATGAAACAACAATTTTTAGATTGAAATGTATTATTAATTTAATTTAATGTATCTTTATTATTTTTTACCAACATTTAATATGATTTTATCAGTTATGTAGCTACATAATTACTCATCTATCTGGCTACGACAGTTTGACACAAAATATGGCCATAAATTTTTTTAAATGTGTCAAATAACAAAATGGAGGAAATATTTTTCCAAAATCTTTCTTTAAATCTTTATTTATTGAGAATAATAAGATTTGAATAACATTTATATGTATAACAAATCAATCTCCAATTATTTTATTACATTTTCATACAGTAATATCAAGATTCCATTCTACGTTTACATGAGTAATTTTGTTTCCAAAAGATGGCTTACTGTCTTTTGTGAAAAATTTGTATGAAGATCTTAAAAAAATAAAGTTTTTTAAATAGCTCTAAATATATTAAAGTTAATTTATCAAAGAGTATTTAAGAACGCTCTCTGGAATTTTGCACGGCTTTTCGCATATTAATATCTGACCTTTACGTTTGTTTTCTATGATTGATGCTCTTACAAAAATATATATATATAAATAAACGGACTAAAATATTATGTAGATTAAAAGGTACCTACTCGAGAAACTAGTGTGCCTCGTAAAAATCCGTGCAAATTGGTTAAATAATGTCAAATTCATCGAAGCGCGTGTGAGTATGGAATACATAACATTACAGAAGTGTGAGTAGTGTTTTTTTTTATTCAATTAATCCATTTTTATGCATAATAAAAAAAAATATTAGCATTGCCACTCCCTCTCTATATAAACTATAGGTGTGCGAAATTTCATACTCCTCCTCTGCGCAGTTTTCGTAAAAATGTCAAAAGTTTGTCCTTCACGTATTAATAGGTATATAGAAATTCAAAGAAATGTACCCGAAGTAGAGTTTAACTGTCCTACGTTGGTACATGTTGTGCCATAGACTAAAAGTATCGCAACCAGTGACTATAAGTATCTACTATTAAGAAAAATGCATTTATTTTTATGTTAGAAAAAAAAATCATTTCTTATACTCATCACTATGTCATAGGTATATTCTTTTATACCATATTTGTGTAGAATACTTTTTAAAATACATATTTTTAAGATATATACCTACATATATTTGAATTTGTAGACTAGGTACTTATAAATGTAGAATACTTGTATAAAGGTTTATCTACCAAGGTTTTATAAAATATATTCTTTTGAAAATAGTTTAATCTTCCCTTGAGGAAAAAATTCGAGAAATTTATCCGAAGCGGAGAAAAAAAATTCTTTCAATCATAATTTCAACTATGAGTAAGAAAAATCATTACACACTTCCAAAATTAACTTCACCTTTTATACTTTTAGCCTGGTTCTAAAACTTTTGATTACTACTTTTGTATGGGAAGGGGATTTTTTAAAAATATGGGATTGTGTTTTTCATTGTATTAGGTACTTTCCGAATTTTTCAGCTTTGATACAAATAAATTTTAACAAACATAGTTCATAGTTTCAAGCATAAAAACCCTCACTATGAGCATCCGAAAACAAAAAAATCTTAAATTTTCTTAACTCAAAAAAGTTAGAGTCGGCATTTTTTGGGCCAAGTCCCATACATGTCGACAAAAAATATTTTTCGTTAATCGCAATAATGGATTCCAGATTTTTATACCCACTTTACATATTATAAAGTCTGAGATATTGGAAATAAATTTTTTTAAAAGGTTAGATACTTTATATAAATTACCATAAAAATGTTTAATACCAAAGTGGTTTTGTAAGCATAAAGTTAATAATGCAGTTTAGTAAAGAGCAAAAAATTATACAACATTATGGAAGAAAATACATATTTTGTACATATGTTTCATAGAAAATTCCAAGTATTCAGATAATTTGGGAAGCTTTGGGTAAAAAAATGAAATTGTTTGCCTCCCTTGTACATGCGAGGGACCGATAACATTATTCAAAAATTAAATTATGCCTTCTAAATGAAGAAAATGGAGAAAACCTTTTTTCATTCTGATCCGCAGTACGGAATAACAGACGTCATAAATTAGCCATTTTCTATTCCCTTCCATCTTGCTCCCTCATTTTGAATTTGAATTAAGGAACACATTCTCTTTTGTGTTCTTTAGTGCTGCTTTTTTATTCTTATCCCTCTCTTTCTACCCCTAGATCCTTTCTCTTTCTCGCCTCATAGCAAAAAACTTTGCTTAAAATGTAATATTGTTTAGGAATATGAATATTATTTATAATAATTCTATAAACTTTTTTATACATCTATAAGATATTTTGTTAATAAATTCAATACAGTTTATTGTTTCTTTCTCTGAAAAGAGAATAAATATTTATCTATATAATTAATTGTTCTACTAATATAATGTTTACAAATAATAAAATAACAAAACAAACCTGAAAAGAAACGACATTAAAAGTAATGAATTTAATAAATTGAAATAAAATAACTATTGATTGATTAATAAACAACAATTGTACGAATACGAATATGACAGCCGATGTCATATTTGTCATTTGTTTGTAAAATTTTGAATATGTTCCAAATCAATGAAAATTATAATTTTCTTTACATCTCCCCCCCTCGGAAAGAATATAGTACAATTATTACACAGTTACAGTTTCAATTTCAGGGGATGGAGTTAATTTGGATTTATGGAAATAATTTGATTCTGATTTCCTATGTCCGGTGTTTATTTTGTAAATAGAGTTTGATATTTTTTCCACGATTTTGAAAGGTCCTATTCTTAATTCATCCAGCTTTTTCCTATTTAGTTTATTTCCATTCTCCACAAAAACAGTATCACCAACTTCAAAGTCCACATCTTTCCGATTTTTATCGTAAATTGTCTTGTTGTAATTATGTGATTTGATTGTGTTTTCAAATGCTTTTTGCCTGTTTTTAACTATATTGGGCTTGGTATTCTTAAGTTTCAGCTCATTCGGCAAAATCGTAACATCTGTTCCATCTAGTAAATACTTTGGTGCAAATCCAGTGACAGTGTGCTCAGTTTCATTATAACTTTTTACACCAGTTTTGTGCTATAGTTGTCCATGCAATTTTTTTATTATTTTCGTTTATTTTACATCTGATCTTATTCACCAATGTTTGGTTTAGTCTTTCGTTTAACCCATTTGAGAAGGGCGAGTTCACTGCTGTAAAAACTATTGGTATATTTCTTTCATCCAAAAATCGTTTAAATTCTATAGAGTTGATACCTGGGTATTGATCTGAGAGAATCATGCCAATGTCCTCATGCTCATCACATTTTTTTATCAATTTTATAAAATCATTTGCATTTTGAGTACTTGAAGTTAAAATATATGCATATCCAGTAAAGTGATCTGATAACAGATGCAGGTATCTTTTTGTTGACCTCGAGCCTCCGAAGCCTCCAATGGTATCAATAGAACATATCTCAAAAGGTTTTGTTGCGGGACCCAAGTGGGACATCAATCCATATTTATTTTGACCTCTTGCTTTGTTCTTTATACATATTATGCAATTCTTACAGATTCTTTTAATATTTTTCGTCATATTTTCTGCAGTATATATTGAGCTGATCATTTTTTTCATTTGTGTGACTCCTATATGACCTAGTTCTGTATGCACATTTTTGATTAGTCCTATACTGCATTTCTCTGATAGTATAATTTTATCTTTTTTATTTACTTTCTTGTAGTAAATATTGTCTTTTTTATAAACTTTTCTTTTTTGAATTGTATTACTTTATTTCCATCTTGATCTCTAACAATCTCTTCTAGTTTTATTACGTTTACTATTTTCAACTGTTCTTCATGATTTTCATTTTGTTCTAAGACTGGATTCCTGCTAAGGCAATCAGCTTTGATATTGTATTTTCCCGGAGAGTATTTAATTTGGAAATCATATTGTGACAAATAATATGTTAAATCTCCCAATTCCTCATCCGTTCTTGACTTGATATTCATATTCTCCAACGGTTTATGATCTGAGAAGACTGTAAATTTTCTACCAATCAAAAGATGCTGCCAATATTTTACACACTCTTTAATTGCGAGGCATTCCAGATAAATAGCTTTCTTCCTTTTTTGGACTTCATTCAGTTTTTTTGAAAAGTATGCTACCGGTTTTTCTTCATTATTTTCTTGCGGTTGTTTTAATACTGCTCCTATTCCTAGTATGCTGGCATCTGTATATATGTGAATGGGCAATTTGTGATCAAAAATTGTTAATATTGGTTGAGAGCATAATATTTCTTTCATTTCATCAAAAGATTTTTGACATCCTTCAGTCCAGTTGAATATTTGCCCTTTTCTTAAAAGGTTATGCAATGGTTCCAATTTTACAGCTATATTTGGTACATATTTGTGATAGAAGTTTATTTTTCCTAAAAATTGTTTAACGTTTTTTTGTGTTTTTGGAGTAGGGAAGTTTCTGATTGATATCAAGTTGTCTTTCAATGGTCTAACTGAATTGTGCTGTATTATATGGCCTAGATATTTAACAGAATCTGCTGCGAATATGCATTTTGAAAATTTCAGTCTTAGGCCTTCACTTTTGATTGCTTTGAAAAGCTGCTTGAGATGTGTGACATGTTCTGAGAACGTTCTTGAAAATAATAAGATATCGTCAATGTAACATACTGTGAATTCTGAAAGATTGTGTTTTCGTATTATGTTACACATTATTCGTTGAAATATTGCTGGTGAGGTTTTTAAGCCGAATGGTAAACAAGTCCATTGGTAGTGACCCTCCTGTGTGACAAACGCTGTTTTATATCTGTCTGTGACACGCATCGGAATTGACCAAAATGCAGAATTTAAGTCTAGAGTTGAATAAAACTTGCAATCTCTTGTTTTGACTATAAGGTCCTCAATGAGAGGGAATGGCTGTGATTGGGGGATAACAATTTTGTTAAGGTCTCGAAAATCTATGCATAATCTTGATTTTTTATTTTCATCTCTTTTATAAGCTAATGTAACCGGAGCTGCAAATGGACTATATGATTCTTCTATTAATTTTTTTTCCAATAATTTTGCAATCTGATTTTCAATTTCTTTTTTATCATCAATTGTGCAACGATATGGCCTTTTACTGCAATATTTATCTACTAATAGATCAACGTGTGCTTCATAATCACTTACCATTCCAATGTCATATTTGTCCTTTGCAAATACAGATTTATTCTGAAATATCAACTCATCAATTACTTGTTGATTCTGATGTTCCAAATGGTTTATCTTGATTTCAAAATATTCACTTG
The DNA here is from genome assembly GCA_963576905.1 of Mystacides longicornis. Taxonomy (NCBI): domain Eukaryota; kingdom Metazoa; phylum Arthropoda; class Insecta; order Trichoptera; family Leptoceridae; genus Mystacides; species Mystacides longicornis. The sequence goes on along the minus strand of OY756433.1, from coordinate 22,343,801 downwards.
TAACGTTTTCGTTGAAATTTACAAAATTGACAGGATTTATTTCCTTAGAAATATCGTTATCTGATTCAATTCTTTGAGTATAAACTTTTTTTTGTTCGATTTCTAATTTTTCATTTTGGATTAGGTAAAAGTTTTTAATACAATCCAGCCCAATTAAGAAATCGTAATTGAAGTTTTCATTGTCTACTACAAAGACATTCATTTCTTTTTCAACTTTAAAAATAGTTATATTTAATGTTATAATACCTTGTGCCTGTTTAACGCCATTAATTGTTTTAAATTGGTATTTTTAGAATAGCTCAATTCTTTATTGTTTATTTTTAACAATTTTGAATTTATCAATGAAACATTAGACCCTGAGTCATATATTCCATCAACTTCTACCTTTCTATTCAATACTAGTTTTATTTTAATCAATGGCGGCACTATCAGTTTTTTGATTGCAATTCACATTCCAACTCTGCACTGTTGATGATCTTTACTTGTTTCATATCTTTTTCATAAAATTTTTTCTTGAACCAACATGAATCTTCTGAATGATATCGTATACCTTTATTTAATTTTTCACAAATATTACATTTTCCTTTAATCGGTGTCGTATCGTCATTTTTCCTTATAAATTTCTTCCTTGTTACTATGTGTTCTAACTTTCCAAGTTCATTAAATAGATCCCTTGTTTGTACAATTTCTTCTTTATTGATTCTGTCTGTTATGAAATCTGGTAAACCAGCAGCTATAATGTCTATCAACGTCCCTTGATCTATTGTATCCCTTAATTCAAGTAATAGTTTTTCTTTTCTAATAGCGTAATCTAATAAAGAACCTGTTTGATATTTGTACGATAATGCATACTTAGTATTGCCCCATCCTTTATTATTGTATGTACGTAAAAAAATTTGCTTTCCACTCCGACCACTTAGACTGTAGACCATGCTTTATATTCATTGAAGAGTACCACTCACTTGCTTCTCTAAAAATAATCTGAATATTTCTATTTTTTCTTCATCATTTACTACCTCAAATCTTTCACATTCATTTTCAAATATTTTCATCCACTGACATGGACTTGTATTTTTTCCATTAAATTTTTCAATCACAAACCTCTCAGCTAGCTTTTTAATATTTATTTTTTTATTATTTTGTTTACTTTCAACTAATTTTTCCAAAATTTTCAAAATATTTTCATCTGAATTTATTATATCGTAAAACTCAGATTTTTCCTCCGTATGTTCTTCAAGGAATTGGTCTTGAAAAATTGCGTTATCATCCTCATCAAAGTATGTATGTAGCATATCCTCGGTGGTTGGTACCCATATATTCCTATTTTCACGTCTTTTTTTCAATGTTTTTTTTACAATCTCATAAGCTTTAGATTTTTCAACATGCTTGTGAAGCGATACTACTTGATACTCTTCAGGAATAAGAAATACTTTGTTTTCTTGCGTGGTTATTGTCGTATTGTTGTAAACATTTTAAATGAGAGACTTCAGAAAATCTTTGCATTTATGACCATAATTTTACATATTATCCAGAAATAAAAAAAAAAAAACGCTTGAATTTTATTAAATTTTCTTTTGATTGTCATTATCAGTAGGTATGCGATAGCAAAAAATACTTCACATATGTACATACAAAGAAATTTACTGCCTTACTAAATATATACAGTGGGGCTAGTACGAGTTTTATCGAAAGCTTATTGCACGCTAATTTATACTCTTATAAGCGTGCAAATAGTGTTCTAAAATCAAACGATCGAATCGTTCGATCATTTTTGTATGGAAAATTTTACAAAAAAAAAAAAAAAAAAACTTAATTTTTCTCCCTGCATACTAATATTTTGTAGTAAAAGTAGGTTTAACAAAAACAATATTTTTGTGAATGTGAAAAGAGTATACATTATGTATTTATTGACTTTCAAATATAATATATCGTTAGTTAAGATGATTCGGATGTGTGGATCGAACACATGAATTCCTTTCCTGAGGAAGGTCAGGTCAAAAACAACATAATTAGGAAACGTTTCGTGAGAAATGTAATTTCGGTGGAAGATGCGAAAGAAGAGTGCTTGAATATTAAAGAATGGAGTTCCATGACTCTGTTTAATAGACACGGCATAAGTCTAAGTGTAAAAGAGGAATAGGCGGTTTTAGCAAGGAGCCTCGCAATACGTCCCTAATATAAGAAAAAGAATATTAGAATGAATATTAGAAATAGAAAAAGAATTCGATCAAGCTTTGAGTGTTGAGTGAGATCTCAAATTATTACTTTAAAAAAAAAAACAAAAAAAACATCAGTGAATATTTAAAGTACTTACCTATCAAAAACAAATTGAAATATTGTAAAATATCAAAATTTTCAATGAGAGAAAAGATTTAATCTCGATTTGGTATTATTATGCGTAGGCGGTGGAAGACGGGTAACCATGTTAGGAAATTTGATGGGATATTCCATATCGGGTAGAGAAAGGTAATGAGATTAACATTTCTCATCCTCTTCATTTCAAGACTACAGGAGATCGGCGCTCGGAGCGATGGAATGTAAAAAGTGGTCCAATCATTTCTCCCCTTCCTTTCTACAACTCGGGTAGTTCCCGTCTCCTCCGCGGGGAGGGTGGAGATTCTTATGGAAACAAGGAGGCACATCACCAATTAACCTTTCAAACCCGCTAAAAAGACAATAATTGTTCTTCAGAAGATAAGAAAGGAAAACTTGGCTTGAAAAATCTCTGAACTACCTCCAAGAGTGAAATATTCGAAAAGTAACATTACTCAAGTTCGTTATTGTAACATTTTCTCTAATGGGACCGCAAATTATTTTTTTGCCATTTCTAATGGATGTGGATTGTGGATCGAGTGATGTTCTTTCAACGCCTTTATTACATTTTACTTTTGTGCATGTGAGTTTGTACACTTAAGTTTTTGTAGCAGATTGTGAGTTTTTTTTAGGTCTGTTGACCTCTTTTTATTGTTGAGAAGTTTCCTGGAAACCTTTCCTGGCCATATCTTAGACGTTCTTCCTGGTTGGCGATTTCCCATCGGAGTGTTGTGGGTTGCTTTCTGTGGAACCCTACCTCCATTCATCATTCCAACATGGTTGTCTCAAAAGCGTCTCCTTGTTCTGCCTCACCTGATGATGTCTTCCGTGTTGCAAGACGCACATATTAACGCTGTTCCGTATTCTATCACACAAATTCTTACCCAGAACAGCACGTAGTCTTTATCTCCCCGGTTCTCAGCAGTGCTTTAGTTCAGTGTATGTCGGCTCAATTCAATACATACTGTATGTCATGATTGGCTTGAAACAAAGTTTGTATATCCGCACTTTGCTTTCCATCTGCATAAGCTTATTATTCCATGCCAAATCTTTTGTGCATCAGGATTTTGCTGCTGCTTTTGTGGTACTTATTTTTTTTTCTAAACAATGCACAGGGATTAACTTAATCAGTTCATCTTCTTAACATGATTTATATTAATATGCTACTTATTAAAATTGCTCCCATCTTATATCGAGTAAATATTGAGGATTTTTTAAAATTTTTGGATAAAAACGGGAGGAAAATTTTATTGAGAAAAAACATGGATAGTTCACTGTGTTTTAAGGATAAAAAAGGAGACGAAAGTATAAAATAAATTTCAAACGATTTTTTTTACGTATCAAAATAAAATGTTGTTGAAGTTTCAAAAAAAATAAACATTCCTTTGTTATCCACAAATTAATCAAAAGCTATTGTTTTAAATATGTAACTAGACGCGCTTGTTGTTTGATCCAAAAAAGAAGTTGAAGACCGAGTCTTCATTTTGCCCTCAGGACCATGTTACTTATTAACCGTCAGAATTTTTCAAAAAACAAAAAAAAATAACACAAAAAACGCCAGCCATCTTTTAGTGTTTGTTCATATTTTGGATAAACCTCATGATCATGAATGCCTTTTGGCGTTATAAATAATATTATTTAAAAAATAAAAATATTATTAGTAAATTATTTATGTTGAAAGCGGCATTAATGTAATCCAGGAAGAGACGTCAAAGAAAATGTTTCATTTTTACTTTGAATTTTGGATGAGTTAAAAAAAAAACATTATATTGTGATTGTTGGAAATTATTAGGAACGTTCCTGTAAATTCTATGACGTTCGTTTCTGAAAAAATCAGTGAATAAACTGTTCTTTTTATTTATTCTGAAAAATAATGTAAAGGTATTTTAATACGTGAAGGAAAAACATTGTGACTATTTTTACGAAAATTGCGCGGACGGAGGAGTATGAAATCTCGCATAGTTTATATAGAAAAGGAGTGGCGAATGCTAATATATTTTTTTTAATTATGCCTAAATAAATAGATTGAATCATAAAAAACAGTACAAACACTACTGTTAGGTTATGTATTTATTACTTACACACACAGGCTACTTATAAGGAGCATCAACTTCGTAGAAACAAAATGTAAAATGGAAAGCGCCTCATAATAATGGGCGCAGAAAGCTTTTTGTAGGCGGTATATTCAAATGGAAGGTGGAGCTGAAAATGGCGGGATATAAATAATTATTGAGAATAGTGTTTGTCTTTAATAATAATAGGTAGAAAATTTTTTCTACATACTTACCAACATTTCAAATTCGACGTAATTCATGTCATTGTTTTTGAAATAAATATTTGAAATAGGGCTCGCTCAGTCTCAGACAATAGAACCTTAATACTGTTCAAATTTATAATTTAAATAAGTTATGATCGAATTTCGAACACTGGTTCAGCACAGTCCAGGGCCCTTACTCTGCATTTACATCGCGATTCCGATCCAATTGCAATCTTAATAACGATGTCATCATTGACATTTAAATTTTGCTCGCTAAGCATGAAAAGAGTTCAACGGATGCTCCTCAGGTCGTCAAATCAATTCAAAAAATATCTACGGTAATTATTTTTAGACTTAACATACCTACATTGCTTAATAATATGAATATTTATGAAACTAGCGTTGTCCTGTGTTCCTAACTATTATTGAATTCGAATTTGTATTTGTATGGTGATGAATTAATTATCATTTGACCAATGAAATTCCGACCGATGCGTCTGTTTTAAACCATGTATATTCCCTCCGCAATATGTCAATCGCACCAACTATCTAACAATTATTGACAGTTCCTGTCAAAATTTCAAAATCGGAATAAACATTATATGGTAAAAAGTACTAATAAGGTTGCCTACGTAGAGTTTTCTTTAATTTTATAATTTTCCATACAACTTTCTTAATTTTTTCTTTCATAAGAACCTTTTCCTGAAAAGAATCAGAGAAATCGTTCAGCCGTTTAGGCGTGATGCGATGACGGAAAATAGCTCTCCATTTTTATATATAATTAACAATAAACGTATTGTTGTATTATGTGAATTAATTTCATGATGATTTAAATTAATTCGATTTATCTAAGTCCGCAGAGTAGAAGCAGATATTAGGCAAAAGTGAGTAAAATCAAAGGTACAACGACAAGAGGGGAATGGGTATATTGTTGGAGAAGGTATCGTGAATTACTCACCACTTCCAGATATCGTCAAGAGCGGCTCGTGTATCGGCACGGGGGCCGTAATTCGTTGAAACGACCGACACTAATATCCCCCCTACCTGCCTAAACCAGCCCCGAGAGGGAGGGGATGACTTTTTTGAAAAATAAAAAATGGAGAATGAGAAACAAATATAACGGAAATTATTCCTCATTAATTACGTAGTTATGGGGAAGTTATTTGATTTTCTTACTTTATAAATAAACTTTCTTATATATATGAAACAACTAATGACTCTAACAATTCATTACTGATGTTCGATTTTTAAATGGAACAAACCACAACGGGCTTACGACCGTCTTCTACTGTTATTTCGAAAGCTGGCTTAGTGTGATCACTTTACGTTAACAACGTTCACCATAAGGTGGTAATTTTTAAGTCTCCGAAGCTCCTAATCATGAGAATTCTCAACATGTTCAACATGTCGAAAAATCTTAAAATAACTAATGAAATATAGAGATAAAAGTTGGAAATTATTGAGAACAAGAGAGCAACCAAATTTAAGGACTGCGACTGCTGTCATGTTTGGGGTTTTTGGGTTCACGATAGATGAACTCATTTCATCTACATAATATTTTAGTCCGTTTATATTTTTGAAGGCGCATCAATCGTAGAAAACAGACGATAAGGTCAGATATTAATATGCCCAGAGCCGTACATAATGCTGGAGAAGGTTCTTAAATACAATTTGCTGCATAAACTTTAATATATTTAGAGCTATTTAAAAAACTCTATTTTTTTAGGAACTTCATACAAATTTCTCAAAAAAGACAGTAAGCCATCTTTTGGAAACAAAATTACTCATGTAAAAGTTGAATGGAATCTTGGTACTACGGTGTGAAAATGTAATAAAATAATTGTAGATTGATTTGTTATACATATAAATGTTATTCAAATCTTATTATTCTCCATAAATAAAGATTTAATGAATAAATTTGCAAAATGATTCCTCCATTTGACAGATAGCGCAAATCACCCTCTATGGGTGGAGAGTCTAATTAATTATCAAACATTAGAGAATGTAGCTAAGATTCAAACCACAGAGTTATCTCTTTTCTCTATGAAAACTTGCAAATTATGTCGGTAGGTTCGTATAATATTATAAGGTCGGTAAAAAAGTCATTCTCCTTTTCCTGTGCTTATGTCAGTTATAGAGGTCTGTTAAGCAATAGGAAGCTAGACTAGAACCTGTTTAATTACTTACCGATCAAGCGTGACATTCGGAATCAAAAACGTAAAGCAAGACGGGTATTAGCTAGTAAGCAAATAAAATGATGGTTTATTTTATAAGGTAGGCATTATACCTCCATTTTTTTCAAGTGGTTTTGAATCTCACAATACACGTAGGTACAAAACTTATAGAATATATACCTAGTCCTTAGTGGACCAGCTGTTTAGGCGCCGACTTTTGTTCGATAGAGGGATTCGAGAGGGTTCGTTTCCTAGTTGGATCGTAGTGGTTTTGTTAAAGACGAAATAATAACCTTCGGACTCTTTGTCAATAAAAACAAACAAAAATGAGATGCAAACCCGACCTCCTAGCTCGATCAATCAAACCGAAACGCCGGCCCCACACAAATCAAGCCCGCTGCCCCCCCAAACCAACAGGAGCCCCACTCAGGAGCATAGGGAGGCATTAGGAGCTCTCCATTGCGCTCGAAGGCGTCCGAGACTTATTGTGCCTTTTCTGACCGGTTGAAGTGGACGTGAGGTGGTCCCGATCTGATTTTACGATTTCCTGCCTTTTACAGGATGCTCGAAAAACCAGCAGAAAGAGCAGATGTGCAATTCTTATCTGGCAACCCCACGGCGAGGTTGCATTATTTATTACAGCATGGATATTCACGCAAATTTAAGTTAAGAACTAGTCAAATATTTGAGACTTCAGGGCCCATTCTCTCATAATACCAGTTTTGTTACTTTTACTTAATCGATTTTTCTCAATGATTCCGCGACTCCTTAACATAAACGAAACGAATTTTACTTTTTATTGTAAACTACAATGAAGTTTAATTAAAAAGTCAAGGTGATATTTTATTTGCGAAATAATGTGAAAATAAATCTAAATAATGATTGGAATCTGTTTCATTCACCTAAAAAGATTTTTTTAAAGGAACGAACACTACTTAATAAAGTAAAGTTCGAACTAAACATTTTCGTGAATACCTCTGCTGGTACGGAATATCAATCTACATAATAATTCAGAAATGTTTGTATTTTTATTTGCCTTTGACAATACTTTCCGTTATGTCGGAGCATCACGCTCAAAATACAAATGCTACGTCAGATATGAATCTGCGCAGAGCGGTGAAATTTGCTCGAGAACGTTCTAAGATACAATTGGCAACGTTAACTTTAATATATTAAGCGCTATTTAAAAAACTTTATTTTTTTAGGATCTTCATACAAATTTTTCAAAAAAGACAGTAAGCCATCGTTTGGAAACAAAATTACTCATGTAAACGTTGAATGGAATCTTGGTATTACGGTATGAAAATGTAATAAAATAATTGGAGATTGATTCGTTATACATATAAATGTTATTCAAATCTTATTATTCTCATTAAATAAAGATTTAATGCAAAATTTTGGAAATATAATTCCTCCATTTTGTAATTTGACACATTTAAAAAAATTTATGGCCGCAGTTTGTGTAAATCTGTCGTGGCCATTAGATGAGTAAGTACCTGATAAAATCATATTAATTGTTGGTAAATAATAAAGATACAATAAATAAAACTCATAATACATTTAAATAAATTAATCGTAAAAATGATTTTCGAAAATAGAAAGAGTATAAAAATTCTTTAGTAGATTTGGTCGATAAAACAGAACTCTGAAAGAAAGCGAATCTGACAGGAACTAATGACGTTCCTGTTTATCAAAATCATAATGGATTTGTCAGGCATATGTGCATGTTTATTATAGTAAAAAATATATTTGTTTTATCCACATCATAATAAATAAGAAATACTGTATAATATTCATATCTGAACTAATCACATAAAACAGATCGTTGTGTATAGAATCATCGAATATCACTTTATTTGAAGATCACTTTATTTGAAAAAAAATATTTTAACAAAATTATCTAAATTCTTAATTAATAGGTATGAAGATAAATTAAAAACAGTGTTAAATAATATATATTAATATTTTATTACGTTAATATAACAATCTTCACGTATGTTTCATAATACGACAAGAAGCATTATATTAAAAAACTATGGAATGGGATTATATTTGTAGCAGTTTCTTCCGTCAACAACATATTCTCTTTACACATCTCAAACATGATCCTGTAGAATAAAGAATCCTTGAAAGACCAAAACTGCAATCGTTGGATGTAGTCTGTGCAGCAGGTTTTGACGCAAAAAAACCCAAAGGTGTCTCAGTCACAGCACAATTTGATGACAGATAAAACCAACCAAGGTTTGTGACACTGAAAATGAATAAATTTATCATCAGTCAATAAATATTTGCGTTTATTTTTCTTTACTAACCCCTTTGCACTAATGGTTGAATTTAAAATCAAATCTTATAGTTTAGCATAAATCATATTGCTTATATATTTTGAAAAAGAGTATGGAAGTCTTAGCTCATTTGTTTCCAATTCGGTTAACATTTCAAAGTGATTTTCATGCATTCTTAAACTAAAAAAATAAAATCCTAAGGGATGGAAAGTCACAGAAAAGGTCGTCATTTTTTATGTTTCTGAGTCAGTACTTAAAAATTACAAAGAACTGATTATATAATAAATCTTAATAAACAACATTAGGTACCTACCGAAAATATCTACTGAGCAGCAAATAAATGCTTCCAATATTTTGAAATTGGAAGCATTTAGCATTCCATCACTCTCTTATTTTTTTTGACAGATCAATATTTATCAATATTGAGTGACATTGACAATGAATTCTACTAATCTATGTATTAGTAAATCTATGGTTGGTGTGGCGCACTATAATTAAAATAATGCAGCGTATTTTTCACAAATCATTCTTCCAGGATGGGTTGGCTAAGAATAATAAAATAATAATATTGCTTTACCAATTTATATATTATATTTTGTGTGTAAATGACATCTACTTCATATTATATTTTTATGAAGGTTGGTTTTACAGACACTATCAAATGAAAATATGTATAGCGGAATAAAATGTCGCCTATAATTAATTAGTAACTTTGCTACGTCATAATTAATTATTAAATAAAAAAAGGTTTTAATTATTTATATGAATAAAAAATATATTTTCAATAATCAATTTTATACAAAATAAATACAATATTAAAATGAATTATTTCTGTACTGTATGCACTGTCTTCATCTATGGTATTTTGCTTTCGTATGAGCTGTCAAATTTTATGCGCAAATACACAAATACACGATAATAATTGTAGAGATTGCCGGTAACGATATTATTGTCCTAGATAATATAATAATATACTGTATTATTGTGTTTGTGTTGACATTAAGAAATGACTTTTGTGTAATGTTGAGTTATTTTTTGTGTAATGTTTAGTACAAAATATATATTTTAATTGTAAGAGTGGTTTGTCGAAAATAGACATTAAAACTGATTCATTCCTTGGAAAAACATATGTCAGTATGTGTTTGATGGATGGACTAAGATTTAAATTCATTAATTTGGATTTCTGGTCTTCAGGTACGTAACCTATTTCATAGTTTCAAAAAACATATAATTTATAACCTAAAAATAATTATCAATACAGATTCAAACATCACCTTCATTTTCAACCTGTGGAACATTATTCCAAATTCCTTCCAATGTTTTATTGGAAATTATAAAAAGAAATAGACATTAAATGCAGCAAATTTAAAAGGCTAAATAAAAACATTTGTCAACACACATATTTTTTTTGTTGCAGATAAGTATCTAGCCTGATAGAATGAAAGAGCCAGTCATTGCAAGGAATCACAGAGACGGCAGAGCAATAGGTATCTGATAATATTTTGACAAGGGGATGAACTGATGAGAACGATGAATATAACTTTGCTTGAACACAAATCAATTCTAAGTAAGTATTGAATCTTCTCAATAATAACTTATCAATATCAACGTTTGTTTAAAATTATAGATTTATTTTAGAATTTATTATTCAGTACATTTAATTTTACTTCTCACTCCTAAAATATGTTCTTTTTATTAAACTCATGTTATATCCATTACTTTATTTAAAAAGTGTAATCTCTTATTTGTTTTAAAATTATGCGTAAGATAATTTTGAGATACCTGTCTAACCTTAGAAAGTCCCATCCTAATATTGGTTTTATTATTATAGATAAAGACTACGCTGGGCCAGACATGAGCAGATAATGCCATCATTGCGAGCACCAAAGAGAATTATGGGTGGACATCCGGCCGAATTGGAAGACCTAGGCTGCAATGAGAGAATGAAGTCAGGAGGGATGCCGAGCAACTTTTTGACCCACGAAATCAGGACAGATGTAGAGACAGGGTTAACTCTAGGCGTCCGAGTATTGGAAGCCAAGGCTGAATTAGGCTGTAGCGCCATCGGAAGAAGAAATATTTATAGATATTATGTTAAAATAACCAACACCAGGCCGATTAAAACGTCATTTACTCATAAACTTTTCACAATTTTTAATATTATTCTTATGAATATGAAGATTACCTATGTATATTTAATTTGCAGATTATGTGTATTAAGTAAATACTAAAAAGAGCATTCATAGATTTGTTAAAAGAACCTGGAGGGCAATTATTGTTAACTAAATTCCAAACTATTAATTTTTTTTAAATTTAGATATATTATTATTTTAATTTCAGAATTATTATTATTGTAAACCTGTTTTTTTTTTTGTTGAAATTTAGTTGAAGTTTCTATAATCAGACCTCTTTTCCTGTAACATAGAAAAAATTCATATTATTACAGACTGATATATTCAACATTACACCGTTATTTATGGTCAATTTTAAAATGCCATTTTATTTTAACATTTGACCAGTACTAACTGGATTATGACTTTCTTCTCTTGCTATTTCGAATGGCTTTGTGTGATGACTTCACGTTAACAACGTTCCTTATTTAGGTGGTCAAATTGAAATCCTTGAGTATTCGACAAATTCAACAATCTGCCAAGATGCTAGCGGCCCGTTGCATTTATGCCTTCCATAATTCGTCTATGGAGCTGAGATTCCTAGGATTATATCTTATAATGAATGCAATGCCAAAATGTCTACAGAATTTTAAAATGTGTCAAAATTTTCAAGATATTTTCTCACAACAATAACATTTACATGTTTTGTATATCTCTTATTAATTGTCAACTCTTGGTATGACTTATATTAAGCACCTATGAGAGATGAGAGTTCTAATTCTCTAGAAGTACCTAAATATTTATACTCAAAATTATCATTTATTAAAAAGTTTTACCCTGTTAAATGAAGTTTATCAACTGCAAAATACCTTAGTTATTTATTATAAAAGTATGTTTCTTTACCAATTGTATTGATTGTTTTATTAATGTAAGTAAAATTAATTTTTGAAATCGAAACTCCCTTTACGCCCCACTTAGGGGCATAGGGATTTAATAAATTGGTGGTATTATTGCCATAGCAACTTGAAATTTTTATTATTACCCTATTCCTTATATTTTTAATAAGCAATCTACACTGATTTTTCTATTCACACGAAGGCTGGATGTGAGGTGCAGGTTCGAATCCTTGGCCACAAAATTCTTTACTATGCTCAAAATAATTAACACCCACTTCTGGTAAGAAATTTCTGGTTCCAATTCCCAGATGGGTCAGAATATTTATAGGAATTTTTTATGCAATTTTATGCAGACAATTTTTCATACAAAAGATTTTCAGGTACAAAATCACTGGCTCGGGTAGAGGTCTTAACACTTAAAATAATTATGTACCTACCTGTTAAATTTGATATTAAGAATAAATAAAGCTTTGTAGGTACATAATTATATTTTTGCAGAAGAACAACTAAAGCATTTACAGAAATCAAGTGTTCTATCTAAATGTACTAGAAGGGGAAGGTATAGAAGAGATAAAAATGCTATGTTTATGACTCACCTTTGCTGCCTCCACAGCAATTCTACAAATTTCTCATACTATCTAATTATATCTACCTATTTACCAATTCAAATCCTCAGACTTATAGGTAATACAAACTCGATCAGTCAATCAATTCTCCATTTTTTGACCCCACTTAGGGACATACTTTATAGGTACCATATTTTATTAATCCATAAATCAGGTTCTGTAATTCACATTTTTCTCAACAAACGTCATCAACAATTTTATGGACGGGTAAAAAGGCTAGTAATATAATATTTTTAATAATCTTAACAGGAAACACATGCATAGAATTTATAACAAAAAAAACATACATATAAAAACAGTCAAACAATACCTAATTTGAATAGGATAAAAATATGCAATATTTACCTATATAATAATATAAGTTTGATCATTCCAATGTTGCATTTAGTCATTACAACTTTCGAATCCATTAAGCATTTGGCTAAGAACAATTATCGTAAATTTAATAATTCTGCATCTATTCTTATGAGTGCATACAATGACTCAGATTTTATTGAATTTAACACAAAGAAAAATACTAAATTATCTAATGGCGAAATATGAAAATACCGCCAGAGATGGTCGTTGATCGTTTGAGTTCAAGTTTCACCAAATCGATATAATACTAACCTAAGTGTAACAAAATATCTTTCTCTTCTATATTTATTCTAATATCCATTTGTTAACCCACTCTTGTTTTTAAATAATATTCGTTTCATACATAAGCTTACCAAAACAACCTCATAAATAGTTTTTTTTCTATATTTTTTAATTTCACAAGAATGGTAGATATACTTACTTAGTATTGTTAAGAGTCGCGAAAATTACCAGGGACAAAATACCATAGGGAAACATACCTGCAGCATGACAACCTAAACGCTGGAGAGATAGTTAGTTGGCAGTCAGCTTTCCAAGAGAATAAAGCAGTAGGAACAACAGGCAGACAGGTATAATTTAAGAAGAAGAAGATTGATAGTTTAGCTAAATGATTTATTTAAATAAGTAGCGTATATAGAATTTATATTTCTGAGTTTTTATTTATTGTTCAAATTACATTTCCATATTTCCGCAATCTACGATGGGAAAGTACCCACAGAATAAAATATTAAACTGTTTTTATAGAAAAATAATATTATAATATGTCATAAATAGTAGATATTAGGCTATGACAATAGACGAATAATTCTTAAATAATATACCTTCATGCATCAACAAAATGAAAGAGAGAGGAGAAATGTTTCATTCGCGTTCTCTCTACTTTAATTATTATCATTATGTATTTATTTAAATAGTATAAGTTATTCCTTTTGTACTTTGTTGCGAGCTATTTCTAATAAATGTGTTTTTTCTTCCGATTACATAAATATTATAATATTTCAAAGTATTGAAAAAAAAAATGGGAGTTTTTTTATCCATCACGACGAATCCCAGGGGGTAGGCAGAGAGTATGAAGTTCCATTCATTTTTTTTCCAATATTGGTAATCTTATCCAGACAAAACTCTTTCATTTCATTCAATAGCGTAACATTTCGAATAAAATATTGTCTCCTATTCCTTATTTACTCATGGTTAGGCCAACTAACCATACCAGCTATCTATTAACTGACTATATGTCTATCAAACGCCAAATAAATTTAAAATTATATTGTAAAAAGCTCAAAAGGGTTTCCTTAAAAAAAAATTCTTAAATTGTCTAATGTTTCGGGTAACTTCCTCCCTTTTGCTTCATAAAAACCTTGTCCTGGCAAATACAACAAAAAATAATTAGCGAAATTTGTCCAGCTGTTTATGTGTGATACGATGTCCACATAGATAATAATATATATTTATTCTTACTTACAACCTACTATGGTTCAAAATGTCATAATACATAGCGAATCATCGTAATATTTTAAAGGAAAAGGTGCAGTAAAAATATAAAAAATATATCGCGTAAAAAGTGGGACAGCCGAATGCATTTTTATGTCTTCACTGTATCCAGTTACAGATTTCTATGAACAATTTATTGCAAATTTTACCTTATTTGCAACAATGTCATTCTACTCTCTTATTTTTCATTTATTTAATTACTAAACTTTAAAAAATCGTAGGCGGATTTTGTTTAGCAATAGAAGCTGGTACATATATTATGTGTATGTTTACACCAAACTAACATAGAATTGGTCACTCCAAATGAACACAACTACACACAGCTAATTTTCTTCCTACTCTACATTGAAGAAAAATTCATTCGAAAAATTCAGAATGTCTAGAGCCCCTGGTTCTTTCAGGCTAGTGTTTCCTCGGTGTGCATATCAACAATCATTAAATATACCAACTTTATTTCCAGCTCTGGTTCCACGTTCGTTAGGTGCAAACCTTAAGATTCATTTACTAATTAACAAGTATCGTACACATTTATGATCTATTGAGCTCAGTTTAGGTAGAAAAAGACTTTGTCCCTGTCCTAGCTGGTCGCATGATCGCACGACCGTACGATTGCGATGATCGCATGAATGCGGACGCCCTGTTCAAACATAATATAACATTGTATTTACGTATCCTAACTGGGCAGACGGACAGATGTAAATTCGATCGTCCGATCGGTGCTTTGTTTGAAATGATCGCGCGTCGCTTGTATTGCTCTGTTGTATCGATATAAATGTTAGCTGTTTGATGCGTGTGTCTTGCCCATTCACCTGTGCGGGTGTGAGTCCTGGCACCTGTCCAAAGTCCAGGCACAAAAAGTATCTGCATTTGAAATGAAGTGCCTCAGGAGAATTTTGGGTATAAAATGGAACCACCGCATCACGAACGACGCTGTACGCCGGCGCACCCAGCGTTCGCTCATCACCTCTACCATTATGGAGAGGAGATGGACATGGCTGGGACATGTTTTAAGGATGCCGAATGACAGTTGGCTGAGGAGAACGCTATTCTTCCTCCCATCAGGGTCCGAAGACGAGGAAAACCCGCTCACATGGTGTTCCGCTCCTTCGAAGCAGAACTGAGGCATTTGGACATGGTGTGTATGACATTTGACAATGGAGAGCTCTTGTTGCCTCCCTATGCTCCTAAGTGGGGTGTAAAAGGGAGAATTGATTGATTGATTGATAATAATTAATACGACACCTACTTGCCAAAAGTTCTTATTAACTAACATTCATATTATTTATTTGTTTACGTTGTCAAGGAAAGTGGACGCGCGACAATGCGATGGCAGATAGGACACACAATTTTTCATCGTGCGATCACAAATTTGTTCATGCGATCATCGCAATCGCGACCAGCTAGAACAGGGCCTTAGGCAAAGATGAGTGGGACAGGATTTTCACAGATGTTAAAGCTTGCACTTTAGTCCAAGATTGCTTGCAAATTCATGAGCCATATTATTTCATAATATGCAATAACGATATAAGTATAGGTTCAAAATATGAATAATATATCAAAATAGCCACAACATTTTTACATCGCTTTTTTTTTACCTATTCCAAAAATGGTTGGTGAGACGTTGAATATTATAATAATGATCTCTGGTTCAAGTTCTGGCACCTGATTTTCGAGAGAGGTAATTTTGCCAGTTGTTCGAGCAGATCGCTGTTCTTCCTCCCATCAGGGTCCCGAAGCAAGAAAAACCCTCTCATAGTTTTCTTCTCTTGAGTGGGCTTAAAGGGAGATTAAATTTGATTAATTCCGGGTTCGAAAACATAGACCTTCACAAACTTGGAAATAAAGTATACTTTTTCAACATTGAGAGATCCAAAAATCATTATTAGGAAAAATGACGTAAAATGTATTATTATTACTATTTTTGTCGCCGATTTAAATTAGTATTTAGAAAACACCAACGTAAAAGGTGATGATGAAAAAAAAAATTTGCAAACAGCGTTTTTCTACCAGCACTTAAAAACAGAAAAAGTGATGACTTCGTCGGGACACACGCTCACACTGCGGTGACCATAATTTAAAATTAAATATTAAACGCTTATCACATTATCCTGTGTAAAACATAAAATTTCTTTACCCAAAGTGCCAAAAAGTACGGGTCCGTAAAGTTATAAACGAAGTTCATATCTAAGTGGTTGACGTTTTAAAATCTCTTATGAGTTTGGTTAGGGGGCCTATGGTTTCCCAAACTTTTTTCATTTTCGTCAAAATGTTTTTTTTTTTCATCCAATCCAAATCCAAACTCCCTTTAGACCCCACTTAGGGGCATAGGGAGGCAACAAGAGCTCTCCATTGCGCTCGATCTTGCGCAACGGTGATGACCTCCTCCCACACCATGTCCATGTCCCTCAGCTCTGCTTCGAAGGAGCGGAACACAGTGTGAGAGGGTCTTCCTCGTCTTCGGGACCCGTAGTTTTTTTTTTCATATGAGCTAAATTTATTTTTGAGTAAATTGTTATTTGTTGAAGGAATATTATTTTTTGGATTTATAGTGTGACTACTTTTTCTTAACAAAATGCGAATAAAATATGAGTGTGTTATTCATTGGAGGGGTATAAAAGCCTTGGAGGTTTGGACAATAGTGCTAGTAAAAATTTCTGGTCTCCTTACTACATACCTACCTACTTAAAAAAAACCTGGACAAAAAGATCAAAACTTTTTAGTTGTACTATTGTCATATTCTTATTGTTTATTATCACCCCTAGGTCTCATGCTAGACACTTGGGTTCGTCTTTTTCATAGCAATAACAATAAGTAAAATCTCAATGTTACAACAGATTAACAAAAGATTCACAAAAAATTTGAGGGATGACAAACTTAACAATAAACCATAATTATATTATCAAAAGTGAATAGGAAGCTGATATGAGGTAATAAGTATTAATATAACATAGGAAATATTGACTTACTGACGCATTGGTTTTG
Source organism: Mystacides longicornis (assembly GCA_963576905.1). Classification (NCBI taxonomy): domain Eukaryota; kingdom Metazoa; phylum Arthropoda; class Insecta; order Trichoptera; family Leptoceridae; genus Mystacides; species Mystacides longicornis. The sequence continues at coordinate 22,326,312 of OY756433.1, read as the reverse complement.
TCATATTATGTGTACTTGAAAAATGTTTCGGGTTGGATAAGAGTGCTTCAACAAAAATAATGAGTTACGGACGTTCTTACCAATTATTATCAAAGATTATTTGATTTGAATAATATCAATATTATATACTTCAGTACCTAAAGGTTCTTAAACTTCGGTTATTACCTGTCACGCGTTCTGTGTATGAAAGTTTGAGAAGCACAACTGGGGGGTGTAAATAGGTACACGGTGGCTCATAAATATCCTTTCACTCCATTCAACACGGACACACCTGAGCATCATTCGCAACAAATTTAGTTTAAAGTGTGTTAAGGTGTTTTAACACCACTCTGTAGTATCCGCGTTGTTTGTACAGTACAACACAGTACTAAAGTAGTACCTACCTTTTCCCATACAGTGTTCAATTTTCAAGCCCACAGCATACATTTTCTACCGTATGGTACTAATATTATTTATTGTCTATTAAATTAATGATATTTCTTGGCATGTTTATAACAACACATATAAATCATCGCGAGATTGACTCACTGTCGATGCCTAGCAATTGATAATTATTTGTAGCTTAGCAATTGGGATGCCGATTTTCGTAGCTCGCAGTGAAGTTTATGCGTTCAAATACCGTTGCCGTCTATTTAACGCAATCTTTGTCTTTTAAAATTACACATGTCATAAATAAATTCAGGTTATGTTTAATTTTATCAGTAAAAAGACGGTCTTTCATCTTTTTTTGGTAGCAGTCCTGGGGATGGCTTTACATTAATGATGTACTTCATCTTCTCTCCCACTCTACTCAAAAGAATAAAAAAATATATTATCTTTGTACAATAATTGTACATATTGATTGGTATTCTGAAACTCACGCTCCGACTCAACGCAATCAATGATTCAAACTGACTCCATGGCATTGGCAATCAAAATCCAATAGTTGATAAAATGTTTATTATACACGAGCTAATGACATGTTATTGTATTTCTATGGAAAAATCATAACACTTCTGTCAAAAAGTGTATAGCCAGTGCAATCCTTTTTGACTCGCAACGTTATCTATGTAAGAAGATCATCACGCTATTCCCAAGTGACAAATAGAATGGTGCTTTATTGGTGTTTGAGAATCACAATTCAATAAGCAATGAAATGGTTATTCTGAAAGAGCATTGAGTTCTTTATGGTATTTCTATGGAAAAAGACAACAGTCCTGTCAAATGCGCTGTCAAAAAGAGTATACCCAGCGCAATAATTATTGGCTCGCGGTGGCCAATTTCAGAACTATAACGTTTTCTATGTACAATAGATCACTGCGCCATTCCCGCGTTAAAAAAAAAAAGGTGATGTATACAAAATATCACCATGTCAACATAAACAACGGATCTTTAGGCCGGCGTAGGTACACATTGTTAAGAAGTATGTGCGAGTGCGTGTGCGTGTGCCGGTGCGAGTAACAAGTGTTATAAGATTGTGAGGACAGAACTTCGAGTTGCGAGTGAACTGAACAGTGATAGAAGCGGGTTCTATTTTTGCGAGTACAATACCCACCTTCCTTTCCCATATTTGTAGCATAGTGTGCGCACCCTGTTCGCAGTGCTGCCCCGGTGGAGAGAAAATAAAATAAAGAACACATTGAAATGGGCAGAGCAACTTTGGATTCGCACCAACTCTCGCTTCACAGAAGTGGACATGCACTCACTTATCTCCTGCAATTTTACTGCGCAACTCGCACTCGCACATACACTTGCTATTTGACAATGTGTGTATGAGCCCTTAATTGAAACAACACCAAAAAAGCTCTTGCGTAGAACTCGGTTGGTTGCCAGTAGTTACACAATTGTGTTGTTGGATTGAATACATTCAGAATAGGTAGAACTGTCAAAATAAGCAACAAATATTGGATACGAGGAGTTTTGTTATTGCAGAATAGAAGTTTTGGCTTAGAACTTAATCGGTTGCCAGTAGTTACGCAATTAATGTGTTGGATAAAATATTTTCAGAATAGGGAAATGTCAAAAGTCTCAATAAAAATTGGATACGACGCAACTCAATCATCTGTTTTTCATTTCAGAATAATAGTCATTATCGGCGTGGACGTTCATCATCTACAATTCCTACACCTGCAGGTACCACTAAAATTGAGAATAACATTAACATTACAAAAATTGAGATAATATCCTTCTGATTTATTGGTAAACCAATATCCCAGAATATAAGCCATTCTGATATTTTCAAATCGGATTCTTATTTTGATAGTTTATCATTGCTGAAACATTTACGAACTAAAAAACTTTCTCAGCAAGGTCAAGAATGCTTAAGAAGAGCTGGGTGTAGCTTTTAAAGTAACCTAAATTAATGTGCCTTGAGTGTTTTTTTGCTCAGTCTTTCCTTTATTTTGGTTTTCTGTAATTCATTTTTGGGTCGGGATTGACGGAAGACCATTTTTAGTGGTAAGAGGATACTTCATTCTTACCACGATCCCCAAACGTATGAACTATTTGACGGCTATGCAAATGTCATCGAATAGTTATTAAAGCTCATGGTTCATCAATATAATAAGGTATTTCCCATGAAACCATCTAACATAATATTTTGACCTTTATGCACCATTTCAAGAAGGCACATAAAATGAAACCTATAGTATTATGAACAACACAATTATATTTCCAATTATTTAACAATAATACGTCAAATTTTGATATCTTAAAAATTATGCAACATTATAACAACTGCTATGTTCGCATTTTCCAGATATTCTCAAACATTTTTTCGATTTTGTTAAATTATTTTTGTAAAATCTCTCACGAGAACTTATTCCAAGAGACCGATTAAGCATTGCTTTTTTTTATTATGAAGTTACAAAAATTACATATTTTATAACTTAAAAATAACAATATTATTCCACTTATATCATACAGATTTAGACGTCACAATTCATTTTTCATTTCGACGTCACATTTTTAATCAGTTATGTATGAATTTTTCTGGTTTGACCTTTTTGGGACAATTTCATACATAATTTTACTTTCGCTGCTGATCAATCATGATGTTTCAGGGCACTACTAGCATTCACTAGTATTGTTTTTTTTCGCGAGACATGTACCTATGTTCCAAAAATTCATTATCTCGTCCTTCGGCTTTCTGATTTACTGTCCAATCATTCCTCGGTCTGGTCTGGTTAAGCGTTTGAACCAAAATGCTCCATAAAATTGTCCTTTCTCACCGCAGTCTCTGATGTATGTATCACCATCTGTTTCACTCAACTGTACTTGTTAAGATTTCAAATAGAATAAAAATAAAATTTTGGACAGACCGAAAATTTATGTTAGTTTGCAAACATATAGTTTGAGAACCGCTGGCGTGTTACAGTTTGATTGGAATAAGATCAGAATAATAATTATTGTTGCCATAAATTCGATTAAATATTGCATGTTGTGATAATAATGATTTAATGTGTTCTTTCTACTTTACGATTATTGCATTGTGGAACAACAAAAAGATACGAGGTATGGATGTGTCCGTCTGCTAGTACCTATCTACCTACCGGGGTAACATCGAACACCGAAAATTACGTAAGATGACATAATGGAAGCGGTGCGGTCGACGAGGAGTTCGGCGTTGTTTAAATATTCTAGAAGATAAAAAAGTCGTGAAAGATAGTAGAATGATAGACCTTTAGAAGGTCATGAGAGATATAAAATAAACAAGGCTAAATCGATAAAAAATAAGAAGAGGTAAAAGAAACAAAGCAGTGTAAACCTAAGGTTATATGAAAGCGAAGATTTGATAGATGGTGTTATAGAGGTATACTAAAAATGCACTGAAAAAACTGCGTCAGAAATGCCGAGGTTCTCAGCATAGTCGAAGAAGGACGGAAACTAAGTACTTACTCAAAGCCATGCCCAAAATACGTGACCTCTGAATTTATGACTCACCATGCGTCAGATGACATAATATAAGGAACAATTGAGGGGACATACCCAAGGGAGTGAGGAATGTTCCTAAACAAGGTGTATGAGGATACCGAGCCGAAGAGAACAACAGAAAAAGGGAGAAGAGTTGAATGCAAGATGCAATACTTTGCTGAAAACTACCACAAAGGATTGAAAAAAGTTGTTATCAAAAAGGTATTAACAATTGATCGAATCATTTGCAAAACAGTCCTTTATTGATAGCCAACGGTATATCACTTTAAGACACAGAAAACATGAAATACAAAGGGTGTACAAAGTTTGAAATGTTATTAGACGGCGATCACAGAGAAGAAGGTTTTAACACCAATACAATGTCAAATATCAGGCCTATAATAATGGAGACCCGACACAGAAAGTACAAAGAACACTCAGCGAACATCTGAACATTCACCCACATCAAAGAAAGGGACAGGGCACAGACCTAACAGAACAAGAAGGGAAGATGTATGTTTATTTTTTGATAACACAACTGATTCTTGACATGATCCACAACGACAAAACAACGAAATACGAGTCATGTATACAAAAATGAGATGATGTTACGTAAGGAAAGTTTCGTAATGTGTAACGTGATGAATGTGCCGGCTGTATGGAGAGCACACCTTGCTAGATTATCTAGAGCAGGTAGGAGTGGCTTTTTAACGCATTGACGGACGCCATTATCATTCCGTTTTATCTAGGCTTCTTTTTATGTCGTCTAGTAATTAAACTCTGTTTATAGTCATTTTTTTATCCTTTTTCGCGGTCAAGTCTATCTATTTTTGCGCCTTTCTGGTCTTAAGAACGGCCGTTTGTATTTTCCCAACGGTATAAAATCCTTCAGAGTTGGTTTCTTGCAAACACCTTGACGGAACGACGGTGACACAATGGATAGGATGAATGATTCCAGATTCTCTGATGAGATGGACAGCTGGAGGGAAATGTCTTGGAAAATCGAACTCCAACTGTATAACGCCGCCCTAAGATAAAACGCTGTGTCTGTCTGTCAACATGGCTGTCTTTCAATGCAATAACTTTTCTCTCATTCAAACAAAATCTTTAGTACCTATAAGTAATTGAATCTATTGAAACTACCGAAAGATTTTTCTAAATTAGGGTGTAGGTTTTTTGGGGTGGTTCCTGGATGAACTTTTGCAGGGAAATAAAAACACTTCTTCAATATTTATATTTTTTGTGTCGAAATTGTACACATATCATTAAGTTGTCTTATGTAAATTTAATGAAACACTAGCTTTCCCGACAGACGTTGTCCTGTGGTTCTAGCCCGAAGTGGCCCGTTAATATATACATAATGTGCACTGCGCCCCCATAAAACAATACAAAATTAATTCGATAGAGTTAAGCTAATAAAATCATAACATTAAAATAGTTCTGAAACATCCATATTTCATTCGTATTCAAAGCTCCGGCGGGAACAAAGTAAGAATAATGCGTACACCCTACCTCGCCTATGAAGTAAGAAACAATAAAAATGTGCCCGATAATATTGTTGACTTTGTAGGAAAATTTTCTAAAACGCTCGAAACGGTGCGGTGGAGTAAGTGGGATGGGCTACTGTACTACAATCACGTATGCGAGAATGAGAGGGAACTACCCGCGATGGCGTGGGCGCGTCGCAATAACCGTTCCATACTAAATTAAAATATTTTATTTGACATAATTTCTTATCCATATTTTTTAACTTTTTATAAGTTATTCTGTTATCCGGAGCGGAGCAAAATCCAATAAATCAAACATCAGAAGAATCTGTTTAGCCGATCTCGAGTTATAAGTGTTCGTACTAACCCGACTTTAATTTATATTAGAGATTTTTTTGACTCTCCTAATACCAGCGGGAATAGCTGAATGGAGTGAATAACATACATACATACATTCTCCCTTGAGGCCCCCCGCACACCACAAGCCAGCCCGGAGGAGACCAATCCGCAGCATACTCGACCCGCACGAAACCAACCCCCTAGTCTGATCAAAGCAACCAAACCAAAAAATCAGGAGTGAATAAATAGATTATTTTTTTATTATTTTATTTTTTCATAATCCTCGGATTGATTGGCAGCAGTTTTCCTCACTCCTTCTCTCCACTTTTGATCCTATCCGTTCATCTAAAGCTCCTCAAAAACCTCTTCCAGGTTCTTGACGTAGTTGTCCCCTCGGTCATCTCCTCAATGATGGTATGTGGGAGACCATCATTATCTTATCTTTTTCTGACAGGCACCAAATCTCACAGCCGTACATCAAAAATCAAAATACTCCATATGAAGGTGAGGTGGTGTCTAAGTTTTATATCGACATTGTTGGTTCCGATTATTTTTGACTTATTTAAAAAACACTACTAAGCCACCTATAAAGAATGAAATGATTTCCAAACAAGAACAAAAGTAAAAAATATAATACAGATTGCAACCTAGTCGATTGAAATTTTAATCCGGTATTTTAAATAAGCAAACCTCACCTACGTTATAGGAGTGGGTGGTTATCCTTAATACAAACACAGCAACAACGTCAAGTGGCTCCCAGCGCCCCTTCCACCAGCACTCCACTCAACAGTGTGCTTCATGTATTAACTTTGGGGTGGGGGTGCAAGAGGGCATTCTAGGTGAGGAAATCAGTGTTTCTAAACAATTGCTATTCGCGACCAAAATTTGTGAATTTTTCTTTAAGGAGAGAACGAATCTCTGATTCAGGTATGTCTTTGAATCTTCCCGCAAAATACCATTTTCAACACAGCTTCTCTTGTTTGTTTTCGTTTTGATCTGGTCTTCTTTGAACAAAATATAATAAAATAATTTACATTATTCTCGGTGGCGTTCACACAACTTTCGGCGCAAGGTTTTACTGTCATGCTCAGTGTCGTTTTCATTCGTACTCTTTACACTTTGAATACTTTGGTTTATTTTAATCTTACACATGCTTAACTTTATATCCAGTGCTTTAGAATGTGCATTTTTATTTTACTTTATCTTGTAAAAGTCATCTCTACAATACCTACTCATTACTGTATGCAGAAATATAATATGAACCAATACCTAATTGGAAAAAAAAATTAATAAAATGATTTCTTAAGATATTCTTGGCTTTTTTGTAAATTGGTATTTTTATGCTTGAAGGCTTATTTTTTCAGTATTTTTTGTTTATTTGTAATTTTAAAATCGGCTCGAATTGATTTTCTTTTTAAAGCTTTGTTCCATTATGTTTTCTTATGAAATGATAAAAGTTTCGTTTCTAAAACCAACTGTTGTGAATTACTGCAGTCTCCATGACCACCCCCGTTCCTCGCGAGTGTCACTCATCACACTAACTCATGCTGTCAGGACATTAGCTGGCCGAGCAAAGGCACCCTCCACATATACAACCTTCAACAGATCTCTCGCTGGTACACTACAACACCGTTTAGCAACAGTACCTTTGTATGATTCAAGAGCTCCACTACTATTCACCAAAATATAGTTAATGTTTTAAAATAGTAACAGGAAATTTTCTAATCTTTATGTAGGTAGGTACCATATTTTATGAAGTTTACTTAATACATACATACATTCTCCCTTTAAAGGTGGGGTCCCACGGCCCGTGAAATGGCGGGCCGGACCGCACCAGACCGGACAAATAGGCCGTGGGACCCCGTGCATCCGTCGAGGCCTGTGGAGATCCGTTGCCGTCCGTCCAATCCATCGGGAGTCGGTAAGATCAAAGGCGCGGCCCGGCGCGGCTCGGCGCGGCCTGTCGGCGCCCGTTACCGCCCGTGCAGGCGCGTCTGCATCTGTTATTTTTAATTCATTTCACCTTTGCAGCGAATGCGCGTACACGTGATGGAGTGGACTAACGAAATTATATTCGAATTTTCAACTCTGTTGGAGAGTGAACCAGTGCTGTGGATAGTTTGTCGCCACAGCATAAAAATAAAAACGATGTGCATGATGGATGGGTACGGAATAAAACAAATTTAAAAGGTGGGACAATCCTTATCGGAGAGTTGAAGAAGAAAAAGGATAATTTGATCCACCTACAGAGAAATAAAATCCAAAAATAAAGATTCCACAAAAACAGGAACTTAACATGTTGGACTTAACATCATTTAATATGTTGGACTGGTTGTTACGACGGGCCGCCACGAGCCCCACCATAAGGCTCCCCCGCACACCGCAAGCCAACCCGGGGGAGACAAATCCGCAGCAAACATGACCCGCACGAAACCAACCCTCTATCCTGATCGAAGAAATTAACTCCAAAAGCCAGCTCCACACAAATCAAGCCCACCGCAGTTCCCCCCCAAAACAAACCGCAATGCAGGGGGCCTGATCCCCACTTAGGGGCATAGGGAGGCGTCAAGAGCTCTCCATTGCGCTCGAAGGCGACTGAGGCCTATGGTGCCTTTTCTGACCGGTTGAGGTTTAAGGACGTGAGGTGGTCAACTTAAAGTGCTCTAAAAACTCAGTTTACTTAAAGTGCTTTAAAAACCATCTCGAAGCTTTGTCCGTTGATTTTTCTTCTGAAGTCGTCAACTTGGTTTTGTATTTGACTAAGCGTTAACCTTTATACTAAATTCGACGCTGGATCACAATCATTCAAAAATTCGTTCACGGCATAAGCATTGAAGGCAGAGGGAAATCACTTTGATGAACTGATTTCCAGGAAATAACAATATGGTCTTGCTGCGGTGGTCATCGGTGTGAATTGATTCAGCACTTAGAATATGAAGGAGCTATGACGCACATCAGAGATATGCTTTAAATACAGGGTCTGGGATTTGACATATTAGGAAAGCCTGTGATGTTCAGGATGTTTTATGATGGGGTAGGGGCTGGAGATAATAATATACTCAACGGCTTATAAAAATTCTGAATTAGATGATTATAAATGTATAACTAGTCTTCACGACAGACGTTGTCCTGTAGTCCTTACTAGGAATATTGATTTCAAATTTGCAATTTATACAAAAGTACGTTTAAAATAATATGTTTGAATGTTAAAAAAAAATATTTATGAAAGCTTGAAGGAAATTCTAACAAAAATCTGCGTACCGATGTTTTGAAACTCAGTGGTTGTCACGTAGGTAATTAAAAACCGTGTTTTTATGAAATTTTTCACAGATGGTGTTGTTGTCACTAAATCCTTTCCATACCATGTTTCAATTTATATTATTTGCAATCCATTTTATTTTTTTAATAATTGCTCTGTTATCCGAAGCGGAGAAAAATCCAATAAATCAAACATCGGAAGAATCTGTTCAGCTGATCTCGAGTTATAAAAGTGTTCGCACTACCTCGACTTTCTTTTATATTATAGAAGACATACGACCTCCAGGGAGATGGTTGAATATCCGCATCCCAGGAACAAGAATTTTTGAGCGTAGACAGAACTGTTCTTAAAGAAGTTGACAAATAAGAATATGAGGAAGGCATTATACTCAAATATGATGGAACTAATTGATTTTCTTTAAAGAGGGTTTGAAAAGTAGACATTACGATAAATCGAAGCAACGTTGTTCGAAAATCCGTATTGCAGGGTGCTGATGGTATTCCTCGGGTATATAGCATCCCTAACATTACCTGCCTTTTACGTTTTACACCTGTTTTCCTTCCAGCAACAACACAATGTGTGGAAGCGCGATAAATTATTATTAGGGGTCATACAAAATTTATATCTCGGCCAAACTGTCTAGAGTGTTGAGTTGTTCTCTACTTCCATCTCATGAACCGCATGTTTTATGATGAAGTTTCCATCATTTTCTTAGTTTAAACTTAATATTAATAATGTAGGACATAAAATAACGTTTTCATTGAATAAAAAAAAATATGATGTAGGTACATATATTACCAATCAGAGCCTCGTTGACAATTTGTGTGTTAGTGCAGGTGTAAAAATGATAAGTAACAAACAAACAGCAATTATTGAGTAGTGTAATTGATCAAAAAACAAATGTGAATAAAATGTACTTACCATTTCAGCGCTCCCTCAATTGCGCACCATCTCACAAGTTTAGTGATGAAGCGCGCAAATTTATTTTTTCTATACCGGGTTATGAAAAAAAAAACAAACAAAACATCGAACTTCAGTACTGCAGACATTACAAGCACTAAGCATCTGCGAAATTCGAAATGCAAAATAACTAAACACTAATCATCTACAATCGCATTTAATAAAGTGTGAACCTCTGATCAAGTATTTTCTGCGACATAATATTTCACATCACAGGTACACCAGATATTATTAATTTTCATTACAACAGTTGTTTAGTCGATAGTTACTATCGATAACCCTTGAAAAGTATAAAAGTTTGATAAAATACTCCCTTGGTTGGAGATGCATAAAAAATTCGAGAGATTATTTCGCGCTGTGAATAAAGTGTTTCAGCGAAAATATCGCGTTACGAAAAATCTTCTCCAATAATTATTATATTTGAAAGAAACTATTATTTGTGATAGCCGTAAACCTTAAAATTTTTATAAAGCCTTCATGTTAATAATTAAAGTACCGCTACATATTTTATCAACTTACGTATTTTAGCTTTCCCGACAAACGTTGTCCTGTGTTCCTAACTATGAATATTGAATTTGAATTTGTATGGTGATGAATTAATTAACATTTTTGACCAACTATTCAACAATTATTGTCAGTTTCTTGCAAGATTTCAAAATTGTAATAAAAATTATATGGACAAAGTATCTACTAATAAAGTTTCCTACGTAGAGTTTTCTTTAATTAAGGTACTAATTTTCAACGCAACTTTCTTATTTTTTTCTTTCATAAGAACCGTCTCCTGATAAAAGCCAACACGTCAAAAAAAGAATTAGCGAAATCGGTCCAGCTGTTTAGGCGTGATGCGATGACCACGGAAAATAGCTCTCCATTTTTAAATATAAGATAAGATGACGAAACAAACTAATTATTTTTTCAATCCTAATCAATTATAAATTTTCACTTGGGTGCAGTTTGATTTATCTGGGTGGGTACCACGTTTCTTCCAAAGAAATAAATAATCAATCAATCAATCTATATACATACATACTTATATCTATATAATATTTGCCTTGAACACTGACTGACTGACTGACTGCCTGACTGACTGATGTCATTAACGCCGCTAGATGGCGCGCCACTCGCAACTAAAGACAAATAATACTATTGTTCTTCTAATACAATATGGCTGACAGCAGTGACAACTGACAGTAACATAATGATATTATTATGCCTGGTGGCTGAGCACTTTTTTTAAAGGTCTTGACGTAGAGAAAAACAATTTTTTGGGTTATTAAAAAGCTCACATGCGAAGTCAGCCATAAGAAAGCAAAGTGTACCAAATTAGGAAACTTTTACGCACAGCGGGACTTCATAGTGAAGAAAAGCCTTTCTAATGCCATGAGTGCAATAAAAAGTTTGCGGTTTCAAGTAATTTAAAGAATGACATGCGAACTCATATCGGAGAAAAGCCATACGAATGCAATAAAAAGTTCAATCAATCAAATAATTTAAACAACCAATGACATGCTAAAAGCTATTTGAATGGTAAGTTTGCAATAAAAAGTTTAATTTCATTTTTAAGTTTGCATAAATAGTTCAATCAACCGTGTGCTGTAAAGTATCACTTGCGAATTCGGCCAAAAAATTGACAAATCAGGAAACTTTTACGCACAGCCGGACTTCGCTTTACTAATGCAATGTGTGCAATAAAAGTTTTGAAACTCATAGCGGAGAAAAGCCATACGAATGCAACCATTGCGATAAAAAGTTTAATCAATCAAATGATAAAAGCCATTTAAATGCATATTTTGTTAGAAAAAGTTCAAAATTTGTTTAAAGTCTGACATATGAATTTGGGCAAAAACAAAGCATAGTTTGTATGAAAAAGTTTACCAAATCAGATCTTTAACTCACAGACGCGATTTAATTGCCAAGAAAACCCTTGCTAATGCAATGTGTGTTATAAAAAGTTTTTTTTTTTGAATTTTTATAAATAGTTATATTATCATGAATAGTTATAATCTATCATCGAGTGCTTTACAGTCACACATATGAATTCGGCGATAAGAAAACAAAGTTTCCATGAAAAAGTTTACCAAATCACGAATCTTTAATCCACACACACGAGATCATAGCGGAGAAAAACCATACGAATGTCATGTTTTCAATAAAAAGTTTACACACCTAGAGTAATTTTTTAAAGATTTTCATGTGAATTCATAACGTTGAAAAGCCATACATATGTTAAGTTTGTTATAAAAAGTTCACGTTGTTTTTTTGAGTTTTCATGAAGAATTCAATTAATCAAGTGTTTTAAAGTCTCATATAAGAATTCGGCAATACGAATGCAAAGTTTCCATGAAAAAGTTTACCAAATCACGAATCTTTAATCCACACACACGAGATCATAGCGGAGAAAAACCATACGAATGTCATGTTTTCAATAAAAAGTTTACACACCTAGAGTAATTTTTTAAAGATTTTCATGTGAATTCATAACGTTGAAAAGCCATACATATGTTAAGTTTGTTATAAAAAGTTCACGTTGTTTTTTGAGTTTTCATGAAGAATTCAATTAATCAAGTGTTTTAAAGTCTCATATAAGAATTCGGCAATACGAATGCAAAGTTTCCATGAAAAAGTTTACCAAATCACGAATCCTTAATCCACACACACGAGATCATAGAGGAGAAAAACCATACGAATGTCATGTTTTCAATAAAAAGTTTACACACCTAGAGTAATTTTTTAAAGATTTTCATGTGAATTCATAACGTTGAAAAGCCATACATACCTATGTTAAGTTTGTTATAAAAACTTCACGTTGTTTTTTGAGTTTTCATGAAGAATTCAATTAATCAAGTGTTTTTAAGTCTCATATAAGAATTCGGCAATACGAATGCAAAGTTTACATGAAAAAGTTTAATCAATCAAATCGGTAAATACCCACATGCCAAAAGGTATTTGAATGTACAGTTTGTAATTAAAAGTTTAAGTTGTAGGTATTTGAGTTTTCAGAGTTGAATCAACCAAGTATTTTGAAGTCTCACATGTGAATGCTCACAGCTATGCTATGAGAAAGTAAAGTTTGCATAAAAGGGCCATAGGTGGGCGCCACGGGCGCCTTTAAAAAACTAGTTAATAGATAGTAGGCTTCTGGTGATGTTCAGATGTTTACAATCAAATGGTCAAATAAGAGCGGTTGTCATACTTTATTTAGTTTGATTGAATTCAATTTAATACATTGTATTCTTCTACTGTTTAGGAGATGGGTTTTTTTTATCTCCAAACGTATGTTTATAAAGTTTAAGTATGTGTGATCTTTTTATTTGAATTACAACAGAATAACAAAAAAAAAACAGAAGTTAGAAGAAATATATTTTTTTTTTGATTTATTTGTTAAAAGAAAATTAATGTATAGCACCATAGATCCAGCATGTTTTTAATTTGACTAAATCAAAAACGGCAAATGAACTTCTCGTTACACATATTATGTGTAACGAGAAGATCCCAAATGAGAAGAACCCGAAGTACCTGGGAGTAAAGATGGGCCGAACCCTGTCATACAGAGAACATCTGGAGGGAGTCAAGAACAAGATCAAGGCTAGGAACAACATTATAGGCAAGCTGGCGGGCACTTCATGGGGGAGTGGGGCAAATACATTAAGAACATCCGCAATGGCCTTGGTATATAGAACTGCAGAATATTGCTGCCCGGTGTGGGGAAGGAGTGCACATTGTGGTAAGATAGACGTAGAGCTGAACAAGACCATGAGAACTATAACTGGCACCGTCAGGTCAACCTCGACTCCATGGCTACCGGTTTTGTCAAACATTGCACCACCGGACCTGAGGAGAGCCCATTCCACGGCCAGGGAAAAGACAAAAATCCAAAGCAATCCCCAATTAGCAGCTTATGGGGATATCTTCAATCCACCTCAAAAAAGACTGAAATCCCGAAAACCTTTATGGACGGTAGAGACAGAAAGCTTCGACCTGGAAACAAAATGGAAAGAAAGATGGGCCACAACAAATGTTACAAATAAACATCTTATCATAGATCTCACATCTAAGGTTCCAGGAACAGATCTCCCACGAAAGGTTTGGGTACAGCAAAACAGGGTAAGAACGGAACACGGGTGCTGTAACTTCTTGCTCTGGAGGTGGGGGAAGAGGGATAATGCTGATTGTGAGTATGGAGATGTCCAGACAGTCAGGCGTTTGGTTGAGAAATGCCAAACTAGAAGGTTCTTGGGGAGCATCCAAGACATCCACGAGGGGAAACCGGAGGCGGTGGCTTGGCTTGCAGCGCTGGAGTCGATATTATAGGTGCTTGTGACGACGCAGCCTGCACGGGTGAAGAAGAAATCTATCCGAATGCCGCACGAAAAGTAAAGTAAGTACCTGAAATCGCTTGAAAAAAAAAACTGCAACCCAAAATATAAGAAGTTTGGGAAAATGAAATCGACCTTTGTATAGCTTAAGCGAGATGTTATCGTCCATCCTTTTGGGCAATATTAGTTCCCTGCTGGATTAGTCCAGGCCTTCTCCAGACTCATTCACGTCTCCCGATCCTATGAAACTTGCATCCACCACAAGACAGCGCTGTTTACGGGACAAACAGGAACTGCATTTCAAGGGCGTATGTCTAATTCTGTTCCATAGGCAGTGTAACTTTGTATAAATCTACTCGAATCTAGATATTAAGTCAAATTTCTGTCCCTTGGACTTAAATTTTTATGTATATATCTCAAAATATAATTAAGTTAGTCGAATTTCTCACGATAATACCCTTTACTAGTTAATTTATTGAACTAGTCTGCATACTCATTCACTTAACCGCCGACTAACTAAAATAATTATTATATCTACTTTTATCGTTATGTAGGTACCTAGGTGTATCACAAAGAGTTGCGAAATTATACCGTGAGAACTTTACCTACAGTTTAACAGACTTTTTATTTTATTTATTTATTGTTTCTTTTTATTAGCATACATATTGAATAATCAGCAGTGATGGAAAATAAAAATAAATAAAACACATCGCACAGTTTGATTGTAGAAGGCTATACAGTCAATTTTCTATGACTGATATTTCGTTTAACGTCTATGCGTCTATAATGCTCCTGTCAAATTTTATAAAGTTATTTGTCTTTAACCTGTAAATGGTGCACTAGGAATCGTAGTCAGGAACCCATGGATAGAGCTTCATGAGGGAATTAAATGTTGTGAACATCTGCTTTAAACTCCCTGTGGAGTGCCTTCAATAGATTGAGTGTGAATGTCACGAGGTGTAGAAAAAACCTTCAAAAGTATGGTAGAGACCTAAGTCTCTGCACCTGGCGGCATTCAATGTTAATGCGGGACTATTCAGGACATAAGTCACTTCCTGATCTGCCCACAGATGGGAGAGACTGTAGTCCTGGATAACTGTTATGAAAATAAATTACCCTTAAATCTTAATAATATCATACTTCACTACTTATACAACATGTCGTAGAAGGTCATACATATTCTTCTATGTACATTTTATTGATAAAACCATCCCAAGTTTGCATTTTGGTAGATGAAGAAGGTGTGCAGAGATCAAAGGTGAAATCGAAATGAATGCGGAAAATTTTCCAAGGATATCGAACTTCATACAAAACGCAAACAGAATAATATAGATAGGTACTTCTGGATGCGATATTTTGACATCAGCATCGGAGGAGGTTGGAAATTTTGCAGTCAATTTGTAGATAGACCAGAAAATGGTTGTTGAAATTTTGTCGATTCAACTTGGGTTAGTCTAACAGTTCATATCGATACTTGAAAACGCTGGATTTTTTCTTATTATTTAAGTAAAACCAGTTAAAAAATTAGAAGGGAATAAGAAAAATAACGCTCAGAGGAATGTCGTAAATATAAGATTAGAAGTGATTTATTATTGTTTTTATCGCTAATTTAAATTCGAGTGTGGTGTAAGTTTGCAAAGCCTAAAATAGACAGTTGAATATCGAAAGTGAATCTGCTAAAATGATTTATACCTATTTTAATTATTGGTACTTTCTCACGGAAGAATGATACTATGCATTGAGACCCATTCTGTCTGGGAGTGATCGCCGAAAGGAATAAAATAGTGTTGCAACGGTTATTAATAGCTAGGAATTTTTTTGCCTTTTACGACTATCATTAATTTTTGCATAAACGTACAGTTACATATTTTATAGTATTTTAATACTTCTTCTTACAATACTCTCATTTTATCAATAACTAGATACTCTTATATTATAATACTTTTATTTTATCAATAACTAGAGGAAATACAGGATACCTTTTTAGATTTTTAGGGCAGAATTGTTGGTTCCGTTTTTTTCAAGCATACTAATGTCTTTCTTTCATTCTTCATTCCAACATATCCCTCCCTTCTCTACCTATTTCTGTCCAGTCCAGGACAAACCCCTCCTCCATCTCCTTCCACGTCGTTTTTTCTTGGCCTTTCTGGACCCAGTTGACTCCTGCGTGCTTCATGAGATCGTCCTCCAACCGTAGTAGTGGTCTCCCAACGCTTCTGGCGGTAACTCTGGGTCTCCAGATTGAGACTTTCTTCGACCATTTTTCTATCGTGTCTTACGATAAGACTTCCCATCCACTTGAGAGACGCGGTACATTGGGCATTATCTTTGTCTTGTGTTTTCTGCCGTATCGTTTCGTTTGTCACTTATCTCTAAGGGTGATACCCAGCATGAATCTTAGGGCAACCCTGATCTATTCTATGCTCTTCTTAGATTGGTCTGTCCCTTAATTCTAGCCATCATTGCTCGTGCCATTTCTCTTTGTTTTCAATAATTATATTTATGCAAAGATTGTACACATACAGGCGAGTATAGACACACTTAAAAACAACATTAACAAAAATAATACATGTTCAAAAATACTGATCAGGTTTTAGCCAGTGTAAAATACAGTATGATAAAGTTTTCGCGTGGGGTAAGGTTGTTTCAACGAAAATACTTCGGTATTTTCAGTATTATTATGGACGAATTTACTAATTATCTATATGGGAAGCTACACATTCCACTATAAGTAAGTGATTGAAAATGATGTAATAACAGTGGCTTAGTTACGAATTGAACAAGTACAAGATTGTATGTAGACCGAACGAAAAAGAAAGGCGATTAGATTCTCGCATACAGTCCATGTAGACTCTGAGGCGTCTCTGTAAAAGTTGGTAGCCTCGAAGGTATTTAATTGATGATTTTATGTCCCGTAATAACTGGTCATCGACGGATAAGGCGGTGATATCTGGCGAGAATTACCGTCATTAAACGATGGATAATGCTACAAATGTGAGAAGATCTAGTTAATTTATTATTAGTTACTAGATCTTACGAACTAACTCGTGTTTGTAATAATTAATGAAATAGTTAGTATTTTCGAAACGCGATCGATATCAAGCTATTAAACATTTTGAAATACTTTAATTAAAAAAAATATGTTCGAGCTTGATATTGGCAATAGCACAAGTTTGAACTTTTTAATAGAAAATTTACAATAGAAACAGGCATTCTAAGCAGTTTCATTCTAAGGTTTTACACAAATTAGTTTAAACATTCTTTTAATTTTACACGCGCATACTTGACACAAGACTCGGAAAATTCCAAAATAATTGTATTAAATGTCTGTGCCAACTACAACGTACATATAAGTGTATCAGGCAAAAAAATATTAGTTGCATTGAAAAGTCTGATACAAGATCCACTAGACTAGACCGATCTACAGCGTCTCGTACCATGCACGGATCTCTAAAATAAAGTTTTATGAATGTGTGCTCATCCCAAAGTGAATACACTCTTTGACACAGCTTGTGTCATGGAAGAGGAAGATGGCCGTTACCTGGAATCGAACCCAGGACCTCCAGTACGAAACAGCGCGAAAGCCGGCGACTTAGCTGCTAGGATTAGGATACCAACCACTTCTTATTATGTATGTATGAATAATTATTATTACTATAAAAACAAAAAAATTATATACAATTTACATATCTTTTGACATACCTGTCATATCGACTTATAAAATTACTTTATCAATCCAAAAACAGTGATATTTAATATCAGAATTCTTATAAATATTTACGTTAAGATAATAATTCCTAATATACATTGATCAGGTACAGTTGATTGGCTTAAATAAAAATAAAACATCCTTATATTTATGGGTATAAACTTAATGAAAAGACTCATCAAATTTTTTATTTTTTTTTTTATTTTTTTTTTTTTATAAATGAATCTGTGTTCACTCAAAGTGAACACAAATACACTCCTTGACTCTTTCACAGTAAGCTACCGAAAGCTTGTGTCGTGAAAGAGGAAGATGGTCGGCACCTGGGATCGAACCACGACGTCCGCAGTGCGAAAGCCGGCGTTGTAACCGCTGGGTCACCAACCACTTCATTTTATTGTCATTTTATTATCATCATTTTCTTGTCATATGTAAGTACGCATTAATTGACAAAATCAAGTCTTTTATGGATTAGTTTTTGGCAGCTTTTTTAGTATTAATATGTTCTTTGGATGGAAAACAAAAGATACAATTTGAAAAGTACGATTAGTTCGACGCGTGGCTTTCGATAAAAATCAAATATTGTGATACTGCACGTATCTGGTTATAATGGTATCGCGATCATAAACAAAGATTCATATAAAACTACATAATATAATATAGGTAAGACAGAGATACTGTGGTTGTGTAACATGTGCGAATAAAATAACGTTCAACCCAACCATACGCTTAGCCAGTTGGGGTACAGAAGATCCCTAACATTTCTTATTGAGTTAATTTTTACTTTTTTAATAATGATAAGTATGCATATAATTGTGGCAGTGAAACTCAGCAACATTTTATTTATGTATTTTTATATCATATATGCGTAGCGCCATCTTCAGAAAAGGTAAAGAGCCATCTAGTGGAATGCGCCGGAGACAACTACTACTTATCAACAAGGAAGATTCACCACCTTTTAGCAAGAGTACCGAGCATAGATTATTTCGCACCAGAGGGAACATACTTCACTTTTTGTACAAATATATTGTAAGAATAAAGCCAGTATATATAGATATTTTCTCTGCCAAAAATTTACTCTTTCCCTTCAGAACCAACAGTGCACAATCTTGTAATTAGTTTTAAGTAAAAATATTTCCTGTGATAATTTTGTTTAAGTTTATTAATATAGTGTTTGTGTAATTTAAAAGTTAAAAATTTGGTTTCATTTCGGTAGTGAGTTGAATTCCTCTTAACTGTTCAAATTTACTCATAAAGAGAAAGTGAAAGCTGGTGAGTACTAAAGATATTCTCAACCCTCTGCTGAACTCATAAGAGAGTTTTCTTATTTTCTTATTAAGATCACATTTTCCTTGCTATCATTCAACCTTGAGAAAAGTTCCTTATATCTCATCTACATCTCAAAGATATGGATCAGATCATGCCAATCTGACGCCATAATGGTGACCCGACGTTCGAACACCCTTCAATTATTTACCATAATTCATTTTTTTCCATAAAGGTGACCCCATGACCCCAAGCTACTAAAGAACACACAATCTTCATCAATCCATTCAAACTAACCCATTAACATCCCAATCATATTTTTCTCAACCATTTTAATAAAATTGTTACATGCACATCTTCATCGACTCGTCCGTCTCGAATAATTAGCGAACCTATACATTCATTCCATTCATTTATTTTCACAAAACCATCAAAATAATATTGTTCCACAATTCTAAATTTTCATCTCACATATCATATTCAAATTTAAGCGCGTCCATTACGCCCAAACCTACTCTCAAACCATTCGACGCAAACTTCACTCGATTGCACTAAGTTACAACACGCAGCTGTCAAATAGCGTTTACCAGCTGCATTGTTTGCGAAAAATTTATTCAATTTTACAACTCAAAAATAAAAAATATAGTGTAAAATCATGTGCAAATTCTAAATTCAACTGGTTCTGAAGGGAGGAGTCATCCGATGGGTTACAGGAAAGTAAAATCTTTAAAAATACCACTGTAAAACGGCATTCAGCCCATATTTTTTCTAATAATCATTTTCAACTTATCGGATTATTTAAAAACCTCTTGTTTTTCTGCCTTGTATTTATTGTTACAGACATTTAATCAATAATGCCTAAACGTTGTAAAATCGATATAAAAATCTTTAAAAAAAAAGAAAAAAACTTAAAATATGTGAACAATAATTTATAGGTTAAATTTTTTCACGACACAATGTCACATTGAGATTTTTTCATAAAACTTTTTGTATCTTTAAATATTGATAAAACTTAATTTAATACATTAACTATTTATAATCGCATGCTGAATTGCAAATTTAAACGATTTTTTTACAAAAGAATAACCTTTAATTATGTGATTGCAGATTCACAAGTACATTGTTGTCAAACCTTGAGGTAACCTTTTATATTTCATATAAACCACAAGTGGAACAAATACCTACATTTTTATTAGATTGTCATAGCGCATTATATGAATTTAAAGAAAAACAAGAAATTTAGATTGCAGTTTTCACATCTTTGTTTATTGTCATATTGATCTTTGGTAAACACATAAAAGGACATTCAGACTCCTACAGTTAATATCTTATCAACATTTTACTCATATTTTACCAATTCTTATTTTATTCTGGTCAATGAATGATTATTTATGTATCAACGTATCAACGATACAAATATTTCAATGGTCTATAAACAGTGGCGTACCGAGGGGGGGGGCGGAGGGGCGGACCGCCCCGGGCGCCTCTATTAGCAGGGCGGCAA
This sequence comes from Mystacides longicornis, assembly GCA_963576905.1. NCBI lineage: Eukaryota > Metazoa > Arthropoda > Insecta > Trichoptera > Leptoceridae > Mystacides > Mystacides longicornis. The sequence goes on along the minus strand of OY756433.1, from coordinate 22,305,584 downwards.
AAATTTTAGAATTGACCTTTTTTTTAGGAAAAGTTATGTGGGGGCGCCAAAGGGTGTGGTTGCCGCCCCGGGCGCCAATAACCCACGGTACGCCACTGTCTATAAAAAATATTCTATCTAGATTGTCAATGTAAAACAATTATATTACCATCTTATATTACCATCTACTTGTCAATAGATATCAAATCTATTAGATAGCCAATTGCAACTAACGTTTTCCGCGATTACAGAGAAATCTTTAGATTCCTGAATCCGAATTATCCAATTCGAGGTCAACTTATATATGCAAATACGGCCTAATACTTATACACATGTATTCATACACATGTATTCATAAAAGCTCTATGTATTCCACAACACGTCTAGTACAATGCATCGCGCATTTTCAGACCGAAATTCCCATTTCGTAGGCTAATTACATACACGCAAGAGCAGAGATTTTCATCTCAAAGCTTTCTTGTAGTGACTGAGCAAAAGACATACACACATGACCATAGCGTCATACGTATAGTCTACAAAAGACATACACACATGACCATAGCGTCATACGTATAGTCTATATATTATACACACATGACCATAGCGTCATACGTATAGTATATTATTATCAAATATACAACTCAACGAGTTAAGAAAAAGACAATTAATGTATTTACATTCATACAAAAGACCATTGAAAAACAAAATTCAAAAAAGTGTCATATTAATTTTCCCAAATCAGTAACATTTATTTAGGGGTCCAAGGAAATGTTACGCGCAAAAAAAGAGCATTAAATGCCTCTCAGCCACTGCATTTCAACTCGACTCTCACCTACAAGTGGAGGACCCTGTTACGTTGGCCCAGGCTGAAACGGCGGTTACATTCGGTCCCTGTGGATGCTAGGGTCAACAAGCTGAAGAGAGTACGGGGTGCCTTGCATGGCTGTCCAACATGCAGGGCATTTCCTACACCTGATTCCTTTCCTCCTGCCTTCTATGAGCCCTCCCATCCATATTCACCTAGTCCTATCATTCCGGAAGGAGTAAACCTTTCTGCCCAAAAATCCCCAATCCAAGGTGTCATTCGACCCGTGCCGAGGGATGCGTGACTAACGGGTAGGTTAGTAACTAACGGAGGCTCCCTGATACCAGGCAACCTCAGGGTGACTTTTTGCCTTACCCCTACATGCAGGGATCTGTAGGGGCGGACTTTTATTTCCCTAGTTCTGGCTATGGAGGATGTACATTAGAGTGGAACACTTTTGTATGAAAAATTTTTTTTTGTCAAATTTCGATTTGGAATAGTTGTATTATGTTGCCTATTGGCATCAATAATCTATATAAAAAATATAAAAATTCTCATACAATGGTAAGAGCCCCCGCTTTGACTTCGAATATTTACAAAAACGGCAATTTTGGGGCTGTTTTCGCGGTCTACGAAATATTACAGAATTTACTTAAATAGGTTTATTTTATTCAAAAACTAATTCAAACGTGGTTGATTAGCTGTTGTATTCACTATTTCATCAATTTAATAGTCTTTGGCGCTGTGAGAGATGAGCAAAGTGCAAGAGAAAACGGTGGCGGCAAGGTCCGGTTTATAAATTTGAAATTTTAGTTTCATCAAGTGCAGTGGATGATTATTGTCTTAAAGTGAAATGTTGCATGTCAATAATTATTTCCACGAGTGTGTAGGAATAGGTGATATATGTTTTTAAGTTTATTAACATGACTTCTACGAGACAAAATTTAAAATGTCCGATACTTGGTTTCATAGCACTTTTGTGCAGACTTAATTGAATAAATCCTACCCACGTATTAAAATGTGATGTAATTTTATAAATGGGTTTGACAAATGTTATAATAAAAAATAAAATCTGTGTAGAAACTTAAGAAAGTAGAGTAAGAAGCATTCAGAGTCGAAAGTAGAAAGCTTTTTGACATATCTGCATGTAAACGTAATGATTTTGTAAGATGTACTTATTTTAGAGATGAAAAATTGCCAAAAGAGGTACAAATATTTTTAAATGGCAACCAGCGGGTACGAGATAGCTTAAATGTGTTTCTGTTTAATGAATCAGGAGTGCTGGATCCATTTATGAGAGCAGTAGTAATTTCTTGTAAATGTTTTTGGTGTGCGTTGAGATCTTTTAGTATTCGTGGAGGTAGATCTTCAATCTTATCAAAATGGATCAACGGCATAGGTAAACAATCGCTTCAATGGCAACTCTTTGATGTGTATGTGAAAAATTATCCATTTCAATGGTCGAGATAGTTTATTTTCCGAAATAACGAACCCAAGCTAAACAGAACTTGACTTCTTTATGATCGAAATATGTTCCTCTGGTACAACCACTCTAGGCTTTTGCGATCCTTCAAAAATAGTTTTGGCCGTCTTTTATTTTCTTCCAACGAGGAATTTATATGTGTTAAAACCATCTGCGGTCGACGAACAAGAAGGCAGATCCACTTTTTAGCGAGTTTTGAGTAGAAGAAATTTCTTCAGTTCGTGTATTTGAATTATGAAATATTTCTTTGTTTAGAGCACGTAATCTTCTATTCTGCAAACTTTTAACTTTGGATTAGATCAATTATTCCTAAATCTATTATTCTTTCAGCCATTTAAAAATATTTGTTCCTCTTTTGTCAATTTTTCATTTCTAAAATAAGTACATCTTACAAATTCATTACATTTATATGCAGATATGTCAAAAACTTTTCTATTTTGGACTCTGAATGCTTTTAACTCTACTTCCTTAAGTTTCTACACAGATTTTTATTTTTATTATAACATTTGTCAAACCCATTCATAGAATTACATCACATTTTCATACGTAGGTAGGATTTATTCTATTAACTCTGCACAAAAGTTCTATGAAACCAATTATCGGCCATTTTAACTTTTGTCTCGTAGAAGTCATGTTAATACACTTTAAAACATACATCACCTATTCCTACACACTCTTGGAAATAATAATTGACATGCGACCTTTCATTTTAAGACAATAATCATCCACTGCACTTGATGAAACTAAAATTTCAAATGTATAAATCAGCCCTTGCCGCCCCCGTTTTCTCTTGCACTTTGCTCATCTCTCACAGCGTCAAAGACTATTAAATTGATGAAATAGTGATAGCAACAGCTAGTCAACCATGTTTGAATTAGTTTTTGAATAAAATAAACCTATTTAAGTAAATTCTGTAATATTTCGTAGACCGCGAAAACAGCCCCAAAATTGCCGTTTTTGTAAATATTCGAAGTCAAAGCGGGGGCTCTTACCGTTGTATGAGAATTTTTATATTTTTTATGTAGATTATTGATGCCAATAGGCAACATAATACAACTATTCCAAATCGAAATTCGACTAAAAAAATTTTTGTTCCACTCTAATGTACATGGCACCTTTGTAGAGCCGACCTGGTGTGATGGATATAATAGGTACTTCCACATCAGTGGTCAAAGTGGACATAAGTCACATGATCAAAATAATTTGTTGCAACCGAGAGATGGGAATCCTGTTGGGACCTATCTTTCAAAAAGAAGAGACCTTTTGCGGAGGGCAGGAGCCGGGAAGAGGCACTGTCACTCTGCAAGAGGCCTCTGGAGACGTGGCACAATAAGAGGCAGCGCTCCACGAATTCATTGAAGGATGTCACAATAGATCTTATTGGTCGCGGTGACTCAAAGGGCATATGGTCCTTTGACCTTCTTTACAAAAAAAAAAAAAAAAAACATTTATTTAACATTATTGACACACATACATTGACAAAATATAACATTATAATTTTTTTTTTAATTCAAGCACACTATGTACAACTATACTACCATGTCTACCTACTACTCTTTACTTATTTTATTGTATAAAAATTCTAATATGTATTTTACAAAATGATTACAGATCCCAATACAAAACCACCAACTGTATATTGCTAATACCAGATTGGTAACAAATTTTATTATATATATAAAGGATCTCACATAGTAACTTCACTTAGTGAACAAAAAAAAAGTATTTAAACATATACCAATTGTGAACCATAACTACTCAATACCATTTTTAATAGATTTTCCTAACTTTATTTTGAATATTGGACAAAAATAACATTGAAACACCACACTTAGAAGATTTTTCCTAGAACATATTTTATCTTAGTGAAATATAACTTGTAAATTTTTTTTCAAAGTCAACATTTGTTTATAATATACTCAAATAATTTTTTATTTCAAATTCAAATTTAAAATGTATTTCACAATCTTTTAAATTCAATAACCACCCTAAAGCAAATATACTTATACCAATTCTATTGTAAATTTTTTTGTTTATTCTATATGTTGCATATTATCTCATCACGACACTACTCAACAACGCTGGACTCCACCACCACAATCCAATTGATGGAAGCCTACAGTAGCAATCTTCACCTGCTGTACTTATCAGAAGCAGACTACACGAGTTGTCTCACAGACTTCGTAGCTCGGAGGCCAAACTTCTTTAACAAATTTTGCCCCACTACTGTCTCTCCACAGTGGCAGATGTACATCACACCACGATTACACCCCACTGAAAACAACTGATGCATTTTTCCTTGCTCGTCAACCGACCTCATGGATCAACCAGTTACAACAGCATAAGCACTATCGCTGCTGCATGAATGGCCAAGCGCAAATCAACATCGCCGCTTCATCTGGTAAAACACATCAACGCTGTTTTAACCTATTTTAGCCATCATATTACCCCAGTGCAACTGCACTAACGTCGTGAAACACTCTGTCCAATTCTCTTAAGATTCCAGTCGCTACTACGCCCAGCCATGTCGAGTCAAGTCAACGTCCAGTATGTATCATCTCCAAGCCACGCAAACCAGAGGACTGCAGAGTTCCATTCCACACTCCATCACCAGATCCACATCAGAATTTATAGCATGCCATAAATTCTTGCGAGGAGTTGTGTGGCAGTGAAACTCAGCAACATTTTATTTATGTATTTTTATATCATATATGCGTAGCGCCATCTTCAGAAAAGGTAAAGAGCCATCTAGCGGAATGCGCCGGAGACAACTACTACTTATCAACAAGGAAGATTCACCACCTTTTAGCAAGAGTACCGAGCTTAGATTATTTCGCACCAGAGGGAACATACTTCACTTTTTGTACAAATATATTGTAAGAATAAAGCCAGTATATATAGATATTTTCTCTGCCAAAAATTTACTCTTTCCCTTCAGAACCAACAGTGCACAATCTTGTAATTAGTTTTAAGTAAAAATATTTCCTGTGATAATTTTGTTTAAGTTTATTAATATAGTGTTTGTGTAATTTAAAAGTTAAAAATTTGGTTTCATTTCGGTAGTGAGTTGAATTCCTCTTAACTGTTCAAATTTACTCATAAAGAGAAAGTGAAAGCTGGTGAGTACTAAAGATATTCTCAACCCTCTGCTGAACTCATAAGAGAGTTTTCTTATTTTCTTATTAAGATCACATTTTCCTTGCTATCATTCAGCCTTGAGAAAAGTTCCTTATATCTCATCTACATCTCAAAGATATGGATCAGATCATCCCAATCTGACGCCATATTATAATATTGTATTTGAGATCTTTTTAGTCCAATAACTTTGTAATAAGCCTATCCTAGATATAAAATAAAAAATTTGCTCGTAAATGATTCTTTTTTTTACCCATTACGCTGTGTCCCGTAAGGGGTAGACAGAGAAAACGGATAGCCACTCTTTTATATCCAAGCACACTAAACTTCTTTTGCTTATTCCACCGACATATCATTTCTCATACAACCTCTCTTATTTCTCTTTCTTCTGAACCTGGCCTTCCATCCTTGAAGACGGAATCGATCCACGTCATTCTTGGTCGGCCACGCTTTCTTAAACCTTTTAGCAACTTTTTTTTTTTTAGACATCACGCCGTGTCCCGTAAGGGGTAGGCAGAGAGAACGAAAGTCCACTCTTTTCTATCCAAGCATACTTCTTTCGCTTCTTCCACCGACATAACATTTCTCATGCAGCTTCTCCTATTTCTCTTACTTCTTACCTGGCCTTCCCTGAGGACGGAATCGATGTGTTCGATCCACGTCATTCTCGGTCTCCCACGCTTTCTTACACCTTTCCTTTCAGCCTTATGAATTCTCTTTGTCATTCTGTTTGCATCCATTCTTTCCACATGCCCAAACCATCTCAACTTATTAACTTTCATCTTTGTCACAACACTTACTTCCATACCACATTCCTTCCTAATATTTTCATTCCTTTCCATATCCCATAAAATTTTTCCACATATTCTTCATAGAGATTTCATCTCTACTGCATTCATACTACATTCCTCTTGTTTGAGCAACTTAACTGGTATAAACTAACTCTTCCAGCAACTTAACTGGTCATGATAAAGCAACAAGAATTTAAAAAAAACTTTATTTAAATATTTTCCTTATGAATTTGCCCAATGCTTGGCAAAAAATGTAAAAGGTCCAAATTCGGGTATAGCCTAATTATTAATATCAAATCAAATCAAAATCAAAGAGAGCATCCAACATATCGTGGAGACTTGTCCCCTGAGAGCGTTCCCTGGCACATACAATGAAATACACAATGCCAATTGCAATGGCTTAATAACTTGGATGTTGCTCTTTAGTGTGTCTCCTGGATGCAGCAGTCAAACATTTTCTTTTATCTCTTGTCTTCTGACGAAGCCACCTCTGGATGGCTGATGCCATACGATAATAATAATAATAAATCAAAATCAAAATAGTCATAAGTAAATTTTGATAACGTATATTCTAATATGCCAGGTCCGGGACAGAGAGATCCACAAATAGTCTTCTAGACTCTAGAAACCAAGCCCATTGGCAGAAGACCATCACGAAGACCAAAGCAGCATCTAATAAGCAATGCCGATCGGGACCTGGACGTGCTAGGTGTGGGAGATTGGTGGGAGTTCGTTGCGCAGGGCAGGCCGGCTTGGAAAAACATTGTTCAGAAGGCCAAAACTTTGCAGGAGTTGCACGGCCATCAAAAGTAACGATGAAACAAGTAAGAATGTATGTAGGTATATTCATATGTGTCCAAGTGACGATAGCAATAGATTTTGTGTTCCCTATCTAAATGATAATGTAACCAGACAATGAAAAAAAGGTTTCTGACGTATAGCCACAGTTAAGGGATCACAAAAAACAACAACATACAAGGCAACGAGAATCTGATCAGATTAACATGTGACTAGCCAGAAACGAGTAAACAAAATCGATGAAATGATCGCTAATCACCAGTTTATAGGAGATGATCAGTCAAAGAATTTAAATAATATATTGTACCCCAATTGATGTTCATCTATGAAAAAAATAAACGCGGTGAGTTTCGGGTTAGCAGAATACCGTACGAAGCTGCTGCGTTTATGTACATAATATTACGGTCCATCACCGATCACTAGGTAGGCTCGATGCTACACAAAGTTGCCTGGCTCCTTTCATTTTTTGATTCTTCTCATACTGACAACTAAATAATAAATAATGACTAGTTATAGCTTGACCGCTTACAAAATTAATGTAACATTCTCTTTGGTGATGGCTCGGAGATGTCTGCTGGAAAGGAAACACTTTTCATTTCTTCCAAGGTGTCTTACCAAAGTTTATAATATCAGAGTTGTGTGGGTTCGCTGTACTTAAGAAAGAGTAGAAGCAGGTAAAATGTACGCTGGCAGTTTAAATACTGCAGTCCTTAATCTACATAGCTTCTTCTTCTGCGGTCCCAATTCTACGGATTGGTTTGCAGCAAAGATCTGCATCTAATTTTCAATCTCGTCCGGTCCTCCACAGCTCTCTTCAGCTCCATGTAATAAAAAAATTAATTAATCTAGCTGTTGACTGTTATTTCTACGAATGTCATTTAAACCAATAAAACTGATCTACAGAAAGGCGAAAATCCCCGATTTTGCAAAAGCGTCAAAAATAGCGTCCTCCATATTGTTTGGAACAGGGCACAATGGACACTTACACGTAGGTATAGCAGTGTCTGTGTATCGCAAAAGACGGTCCCATTTCAATTTGAACTGTTACTGCTAGGCTTGAATATGGTGAGATCAGCTGAATGTTAGTGTTTATATAATACAATACAATAGAATGTACAATAGAATAGCAAAGGATATACGACACTCCCCTGTGGCAGTCCATTTCTTTGTTTCCTTCAACGGGCAGAGGAAACAATATGAAGGTCATTGTAGGTACCTACCACAACTTTGCAACTACAAAAGGCGTAGGTAGAATATCTTGAGATCTAAGAAAAAGAGAAACACTCGATGCCTGCAAAGCTGGTTAATCTATGTAACGCGGAAGGTAAAAAAGTACTGATAAGAAATCTGGTATTGACCAATATTTGCAGGACGATTGAACGCGAGGTATTAAAGGTAATATTTTTTCAAGATTGATAATATTATGTTACCTACTAAAAATGAAAGGGTTATGTTTAGAGAATGTTTACAGAATGAGAGGCATAAAGGTTGAATACATTTCGCAATTCAAGTGTCAAATTGCAACATTCACACATTAAGAATCCTTTCTCCTTCTCAACGTAAATTTGGACATCGTTTTATTGTTTTCACACCATAAACTTACGAATAAATTACTTATACCATCATCGTTATGAGAAGAAATCAACCAATAAAGTCATTGCAAATATATGCGTTAAAGTCAGACGTAACTCATCTTGAAAACCCGTTCCCCTTAATCTAGGTGAACTCGTCGACTTCCTGCTAAATCCAGATTTGAAGAACTGCAAGTGTCAAAACATGTCGAAGAAGTACCTTGTTAGCCTCAATTGTTCGGTATATTGATAAACGTAGTCTTAGATTTTTGTGTACCTTGGCTCTGTCATCCTCTGCGATAACAAGATATTTGGATTGGAATGAGGATTTTGGTAGCCATTCGCTGCTTCTTCGGTCTCGTACAAGTCTCGCCTACTATCTAGAATATCGAAAGCTACGCTGTATAAGACTGATTAGATCAGTGCTAACTTATGCCTCAGAGACCTGGACACTGACCAAGAAAGATGAAAATAGACTGGACGCCTTCGAAAGAAAGATCCTTTGCCGAATATAGGATATGGACCTTTAAAATGGGGCGAAGTATGGCGAAAACGATACAATGCCGAGATCTTCGGTCCATACCAGATGTCAGCGTAGTCAATCAAGATTAACAGACTATGTTCCGCATGGATGACCAGGAGCTCCCATGATCCATTTGGAAGAAGAAGCGTTGGAAGGCTAAAGCTGGTAGGATGACGTCGTTGCAGACTGCAGTGCTCTGGGGCAAATGAGTTTGAAGGTAGCAGCCGGCGACTGGGAGGTTTGGAGACATTTCTTGGAGGCAGCTTAGACCCACCAAAGATTTTGACACTAAGGATATTTGTATTTGTGTAGTGTAAAGAAAAAAAAATAAAGTGTGATTTACGAACAAAAAAATATCAAGCAAATTTATGATAAAAATGAATCAAACTGAATCAAGCATAGAATAGATCTTAGCAAACGATTGAGACTGATTCGCATAGGTACAAGGAACTATAAAAGTGTTGTTATCGAAATCAGATTCGAATCTCGTCGATCATTTCTTTACCACCTCGAATATTCGAATTATGACATATTTAAAATCTTGTATGTTCTTCCTGGCAGTTTCGTCAGTCTCCTAGATCCCTCAGCGTCTGCTGACCAGTAGGCCTAGACAAAATGCATTTGGCGATCGACTAGAAACGAATTCTTCGACAATGTAGAGTAGACTTTTTATATTTTTATATAAGTGTCATTCTGTCGATTAAATCATTGTTCATATGTTCCAGTGGACAGATAATTTTTCCACACTATACATTGGCGAAATCTTCGTTTGTAGTCGATTGCCAATTTGAATTTGTCTACGGGGGCTGAATATAATCATTGTCATGATATATTATGTACGTTCGCTTCCAAAATCTTATTGCATTATTTCATCCACGTAAGTACCTACCTATTAGGTACCTGTTCTATAGCCTGCATCTTGTTATCCTTATTCTTTTCAGGTCCATTTATATATATTGGTTGGTTGCTATCAGCTGATATTAATAAATTATTACTTGTTCAGTTTAGTGGTCGTACGAAAAAAAAAAACTAGTGATATGAGCCTCGATAGAGTTGAATGAAAAATGTTTACAAAAAAAAAATAAGTAGGTGCATACACTTTCGTTAATAATAAAATTCATAAATATTTACATAAATTGATAAGTCTTTCAAGTCAAAGGCTTATAAAACTAAGACCAAATACGTATTCGCTGAGAACTTTATAGAAATTACTCTCATGAGCATTGCCGGGGAAATCTCCAGAGATAAAAATAAGAGACACATGGGTAAGATATATAAGGAAGGTCCAGGACACAGTGAGATGGTGAAGGCAATGAAGGAGATTCTGGTATGCACAATGCACATCTAAAGAGAATGGACTAATTCAGACTTCCCAACATAACACGGCTCAACTCAAAGGTAGACGGCTCTCACGCATGCCATAAAAAAGGTAGTGGAGTGGACATCGCAGTAGAGTTACCCTCCCACTTGAATCACAGGTTGCAGAAGGAGCCTCCACATATGATGGAGCGTCCCTTGAAACGATAACTTCAAAGGACAATCCTTCCACCACCGGAGAGTCCAAACGGACACGAAAAGGAGAAAATTGGCTGCAAGGCCAAAATTTTGATAAAGAGGTAATTTGAAAACTCCTTCGATGTTGTAACAACCCCAAAGCCACATGCACTTATTTTTAATTAAAAATATGCCTGCAGTGATTCAAACCACTAAACGCCGAGGTTGCTCTGATCTACTGAGGAATATTGTAATGCAATGTCTATGAGTAGGGTACCGAATTTAGCAATGATGATGATGTTGACCTTAAAATTTAAATTGGCAATAAATTTAATTAAAAATACAATTCCACGCCTGTCTTATTTTATTTGATTAAATGAATGCTCAAATGGAGATTGATTTCTGACTGATGCAAGTTACCATTTTTTTTTACTGCTTATAGATCACTATGGATATTATAATATTCACAGATTCTGATACTTAAATCAATTTTGTTTACTCTACAATATACAGCTTCACTATATGTTTTTGTTCTCAATTTAAAGAACAAGTATATTGCCTTGTTAACGGAATCTACTTGTTCGATCAACTTCATTCTCAGTTCTGATGACCAACATTCTATTCATGCTGATATTATTCTTTCTAAATCTAATATTCTTATAATCTAAAAATTTATACGTAAAACTGTCCGCTATACTGTATTTTTTTAATAACCTGCAGCCCTAGACAAATTGCATTTGGCGATCGACTACAAACGAATTCTTCGACAATGTGGAGTAGGAAGAAAATTAATCGTCCACCTTTAAATTTTTAATATAAGTGTCTTTGTTAGATTTGAATCATTGTTTATACGTTCCAGTGGACAGTTTTATTTTTTCGCACTTTACATTGACGAAATCTTCGTTTGTAGTCGAACGCCAATTTCAAATTGTCTACGGGGGCTGGACTCACTTAAAGTGAACACAAATGCACTTTTGAAATCTTTCACAGAATGCAAAGATAAAAATGGAAAATGATATGCACTGGGGATCGAACCTAAGATCTCCATATCCAAAGTCGGCGACTGAAGCTACCACACACTTGTACTAAAAACATTCTTATTTTTTCATCTAAGATTAAGTTTAAGCTTAAGATCCATATATGATTGATGGCAACAAGATCCATAGAATAAACTATGATTTTTTGTATAATTAGGACAAGTAGGTCTACAAATACGTGAGCTTGACAAAAGTTTTTCTTGCAATAAATAGTGAAAAAAAATTTCAAACTCAATTCGTAAACTGATAAACTTAATATATTTTGCAAATAGCAGCAGGTTTTTACATACGTTAATAGATTTGATAACCGCAAGGTCTTCACTGAATACCATGTAAACTATAGTGGGTATCAGCAAGATAATTGGAAAAAAAATACTGCCGTTTATGTAGTATAAAATTACTGCTATTTCTGTGAATTACATTGACTTATTTGATTGCGCAATATTTAATACGGTTCATGTAATATATTCGAATATGTTGCAACTAATACATCCAATTATCTTGCCTTGGAAACAATAAAATAAAATTTCATTGTTTTTTGTATTATTTTAATTGGATTATTAATAATATTTTCTCGAACGTGTTGTTTTACAGGTCCGAATGTACAGAACGACCTATGGTATTGAAACTTGAGACAATCTTCTATTGTTATTTAGATAAATTCTCTCTCTTGATATTTAGATAAATTTTATTAGGACTGATCACTTCATTATTTTTCATCGGCACATTTGACTAATATTCTGTCATAGTTGATTTATAGAATTGTTCTACCTACCTTGGTCTATTTCGACGTTCTTCAACGCATAGTAATTTAGCGACCTGTGATACCTACTTCTGTAGATATATCATACCCTTGTCGTCCTGTTTAATCACTTAGTATTCCAAATACCTCTCCTCTTATGTGTCATTGTAAATTGAGATTTCTAATCACCTTTCTGGCAAACGTCGTCAGTCATCCATTAGCCAGTTAAATACATTCTCATATTATTGTAATTATTTTTCTATTACCTACACTGAACAAATCAGACATGTACTTTTTATCACTGTAATGCTTATGGAAAAAAATTGTGTGTATTGTATTTTTTTTTTTGTATTTTTGCTGTTCTCTGTATAATCTTTTTCTTTGAAAGGCAATTTGCCGTTGATTAATAAGCAAATAAATAAATCTTGAGCTGGAAAAATAATTTAAAACCTCCTTCGAATCAGTAAGGTTCAGAAATATTTCTAGGAAATTGTAATTGGAAAACAGGGAAAATAGAAAAGATAAAACATGGTTTGTGTGGTGCCAACTTTGAGAATCAAACCCCTCCAATAACTCTTTTTTGTACATTCTTTGTTGGTCCTCTGGTCACAAGACTAACCCAGTTTTGATATATTATAATATTATGATTGAAAAAAGGACTACATAGAATCAAAATTCAATCATCTTGAATTCAACATTTTTGTAATAATAATATTTTTTTAATTTGATTTTGGTCACGAAATCAAGGATATGTGGCATACACCAACCACTCACATAATACCTATAGTGATATCGACGAATGCAGTTATTCCTAAGTCTCTTAAAGATAATCTAGGGAAACTTAGCATCTGTAGTGGTCTCAGATATGCAATTCAAAAGGCTGTTGTCCTCATGTAGGATTTTAAGAAAGTTCCTTTCTCTGTACTTCGAAGGTCTCTCATGATTACATTACATCGTGATGTATCATGAGAGATAGTACCGATATTTTGGTATTTAGTATATAGCAGCATTGTATTTAATTTTTATTAATTTTTATACAATGATGTACCTATACTTTATATGATATATTGTGATTTAATGAATACATGTTTTGAAATAATAATAATATAAAAATAAACATAGTACTTATTGTTTTTTATAGTAATTTATAGTTCGATATCTTACATTTATTATAACAACACAATTCATAGACGAAAAACCGTTTTCATTAACTGACATCATTTCAACGCTGCGGATTTACCGAACATTACCTTCAATCTGTACAGAATCGGTTTAAAAATAAGAATAAGTATGCATCTTTTATGAATCTGTATTATGTTGTGCAGGGCTGGGCTAAATGTGCCCTTTTAAACATTTTTTTATATATTTTTAATCAATATCCAATTGATCCTCACGAATGGTAGATTTAAAAAATAACTAAATTTATATAGGTACTCATGACACTAAATCATTGAAAAAAAAAAAAAACAATTTAAAACTAGTGAAATAATAATATTATATATGTACCTACTCGAACTTAAGTATTATGCATATAATGAGTTTAGTTTTTTATGTATTTACGTACCTACTTAAGTAACTCTAGTTTCATATTTAATGAATAATTGATTAACAAATTTTATAAACGTTTAAAAAAATAATAAACGACTAAATTAAATAACCTATTTGTAATGTTTAAATGGATTAAATCTGAAATATTTGCGACTTACAACTCATAGCTTTAGATGATCTGTAAGCACTTTGAATACCTAAAATTCACCATAACGTGTCTTGATCCATATTTTTACTTCTCCGGTGTTGTTTGGAGACAGTTATTTGAACCTACCTATCTGTAAAATATTTTTCTACATAAGTAAATAAAAAAAAAAACAGTGTCAGGACTGTATTGCAGTCAGAGTTTGCAGACCCTATAATAGAAGACAAAACACCTATTATTTATTTTATAAACCGCAAATTATTCAAATGTGATTTTCGGATACGGTTTCTGAATACAATAAATACCGAGGTGTTATCTTAAAGCGATGTATTCAATCAAATTTCACAATAAATCAAGTCAAAATGACCGTTCCGATTGTACCTTCTCGATCTTCTTACAGAGTGTGATCAAAAAGTTTGGTTTTAAAAAGAGGTGAGAGCTATAAATTATTCCATTTATTATTATAGTTCGGGTTGGTTGACTTAAGTGATCTTATCGGTGAGATGAGATATAATTTCGATGTCCTGTGAGATCCTAACGATCTCAAACCACATTTGAGATGCCGAGATGCGGAACTTATTTTATTATGCACAGAACTTATTCTTAAACATATTCTTAAAATGGGTATTTTTAATTCATTTTTCAATAATATTGACCTGAATAACTCACCTTTTACGGTGTTCACATAAACACACCTGACGTCAGAGCAATAACTTCTTTTGTCCTCTTACTTCTTCCTTGCCCCCTTTCTCAACCTTAGCCTTCATCCCTTTATCCACAGCCGAGCCTGCACATATTTTTATATAAGTTTTCTTTTTTTTTTTTTGTTTGTCTTGCTTCTTAACCTACTCGCTGTTACAAAATTGTAATATCTCCTTAACTAGTGTTTTTGTTGTCCATACAATTTATGTAATAATTTTTTACAACCATCACTATTTGTGGGCAAGGAAGAAGCAAGAGGACAAAAGAAGTTATTGCTCTGACGTCAGGTGTGTTTATGTATAAATAAATAATTACATAAGTATGTCTGTTCTATATAATAAAAAAAAATAAAAGCTAAAATTCCAAGTTGATGTAGGTTCTTATTAAAATATCTAAATTTCCTAATTCAGTACATAAAATGATGGGTTGGGTCATAAATGTATACAAATATTGTGCAAGTACTAAATATTTGGTCAGCAATGAAATTCAATTAACTTCAGAAAACCGAAATCATCAGCTAAATATAAAATTATTAGTTTGTGGATAAACGTTAAAAATAAAGTAATAACAAAGGTTTTAAATGAGTTATGAAACATAAAGTCAGAACAAAAACTGTTCATTATTATTAAAAAGTTAGTAGTAAAATATAACCTATAACAGTTGGTACAATAACATTTTATTTCTATCGACATATTGGTTAAACTATTGAAACAATACATTTTGACAAAAACATTAAGTAAAGAAAGGTAAAGAAAAATTAACAAACTACATGACAGTAATCGATGTTTAACAATTTGGTTTGACAAGTTGTTCTTAAAAATTCCAACAAATGGCTCTATACTAATCTCATCAATGGAAAAATTAGGTGAGTAAATACACAGAATAGACAGTGTAAGTCTGCTGGGTGCCCTCCCATTTCACTGCAGTAGTAGACCACAGCGTCACACGGCTCTCTTTTATGTGGAGCCTTCCAGAACAAAATACAACCAAAACACATACATAAACAGAGCGTGCAACAGTTTCAACAGAAACTGTATGGGTGCTCGGGAATTAGACCCCTTTTCTGGTTCTCTCAAGAGGTTCAGGAAAGGTTTGGTGGCAAGGTCCATCCAGGGAGCATCCCAGGGTGAGAGATGATCACTTGTCGCTGTGTACCGGCGTGTTATCGACCTACTCGTATTTGCTGACCTACGGACGAGCCACTGATTATTACAGACTATCCGACACTGGACCCCTTAGGACAAACTGACTGACAAACCCTTACAGACATTGACTACAAAAGAATCTCCTAGCCCTCCTTCCTTCCCCCTTCATTCCCCACCCTACCTTCCTCTGTAATTCAAAAGTGAAGTTATTAGTGTGAAGACTGGGTAATAAAAAATATATTTGTAAATTATAATAAGCTGTCTGTATCCAATAAAGGAAAAAAAAAGAATTAAGTCAGAAGGTATGTAAAATGTAAGGTTAAAACTAAAACATCAGAACTAAAATATTTTGTCAAAAATAAATAATAATAAATAACACTCTTCTATACATAGGTAGTATAGCCGGTGAACTTAATGCTTGAAGCATTTTCTACCAGTCAACTGGTACCGTCCAATCTGAGACAGGATTCCAACCCCGAGTAGAAATTTTAAGTGAAAATTGAAAATTTCTGACCTGACCGGGAATCGAACCCTGGACCTCTTGATCTGAAGTCGGAGCTTTTGCGAGTAGGTTACCAAGGTCGGCACTAAAGGTATATAGGTAGATATTATGGAATTAGTAAGTATATTAGAGACAAATATAATGTAAGTACAATGACATTTGTAAGTATTCAAGGACAGAAAATAGTAAATACCTTTAAGTTCGGTAGGTGTTAAAATATATTAAGAACAATACACAAAAATAATAGAGGAATAATTGGTTAGAAGAACAGAAAATAAACTAGAAAACTTTTTAACCACACCTCATAGTTACAAATCTGTCTGTTAAATCATTGTTTTAACCAGCCTCTTCAGCCGGATACATAGACACGTGTAATTTATTCACACTATTATTATTTGAATCTTCTAGTTCGCGGGAATATCCATTATAATAATGATTTAATTTCATACCAAATGTTGAAGCCAAACAGAGGCCTCGTCGAGGTCATCAGTATAGTAATAAAGGGTTTCTATCAGCATAAATTTATTCAAATAGCACAAGAGTTAAACCTGTCTAGTTCAAAAGTTGGACAATAGGCAGGTAAATGACATATTAATTAATTTTTTGGCTCACAACCATTTTAAATCGTATTTTGAAGACTGAATTTAAAAAGAATTCTGGTTATAAGATCTGGTTATGCCATCAATTCACGAACGACGCTATACGCTATAGGTCCATTACTTCCACCATTGTGGATAGGAGATGGACGTAGCTGAAACATGTGTTAAGGAAGCTGAATGGCAGTTGGCCAAGGAGAGCGCTGTATTACCTCCCATCAGGGTCTTGAGGAGGTGAAAGACCCTCTCATACTGTGTTGCGTTCCTTCGAGGCAGATCTGAGAGAGTTGGACATGGTATGTGAGAGGTTGCAATAAGCATTGCGCAAGATAGAGCGCAATGAAGAGCCCTTGTTGCCTCCGTATGCCCCCGAGTGGGGTTCAAAGAGAGATTTATTGATTGATTTTGAAGATTGGAGGGGTACCTTTTTATAAAACTATCTAAAAACGATTGGAATGGAAGCCTTGATAAAATTCCTATTCTCCAGAAAGTGAGTTCAAAAAGGGAAACGAAAAATGTACAAAGTTATAAAATTTCTAGAAATCATTATCAAAGTTCCAAGAATCATACGCCATACTGTAGACTCGGGCAAGCACGAAACCTGCTGGTACATAGTTTTGGAGTGTCTTTTGAAGAATACTGCCACTCCTCTCATCTCTTTGTGGTAATTTATTTCTTTGCGTAAGACAGAATCCCTCTGGCAGGCAGGTACCATTCTTGTCTTACTGGTTTGGTGAGAATCATTCAATGATGAAAACCATTTCGTCGATGGTCTCAGTGTGGACGTGCCTTCAATAAGTCATGCGTGAAATCTGTTTCCGATATTCATAGCATTATGGGAATTTTATACTTGGAGAAGAACAGATGATGTTCATGATAAATGCTAAGTTTTGAAAAATGTTTGGAGAAGTGGAACTAATTAGATATATTTATTGTACACCATTGGTTATATTTAATGAGAAATTTGAAACATTTTTTAATTATTTAATAAGACCCGAGTTTGACCTAGACCTGAGCAACGAAAGTGGTTTATTATTTTTTTCTTGGGATTAAAATAAATAAAATAAAATAAAATAATTCTTGATAGTCTCATTTATACCTTACCGCCTGTAAACCGCGACATTTTTTGTGAATGAATCTAGGGTCAATCCAAGTGAACACAAATAAACTCTTGACATCATTAACAGAAAACAAAGCTGTGCCGTGAAAATGGAAGATGGTCAGTATAGGCACACAATTCAAGAGAATTTAAAATAACTGCATATTCTGACGCTTTGTAAACAAACAGTGGATTTTATTTTTGCCCAATATTGGCCATTATACTTTTATTTTTTACCCTAACTTCGTTTAGTTATATACCTATCTATTCTGATATTATTTAATTTTATTTTTATATACCTACGCTTTATTAATTAAAATAATAAAGACAATAAAAGTTTGTTAATTTGGTTAATTAAAAATTCAACAATGCCAAGTGTCATAATTTAATTTAGCCATTCTTCCGAACGTTAGGCTGTGAATATGATTTTTTTGCCGTAAATGTGGAAAAATACAATTGAGTTTTTTTTTGCATAACTACAAAAAATTATTAGATAATTGTTTTTAATTAATGTTCGATTCTTCACACGAAACAAGGTTATTTGAAGGTCACTGTGGTACACATCTATGTAGGTAATTATTTATAATTTTTGCCAATGAAAATGAATTAAACCAAATCTTATAACATAGATTTGGTTTAATTCATTTCAATTTCAATTGTATCGGTTCAAAGTTGAAACATATTTTTCGTGGCAATTTCGCTACATAATTAATGCTATCATTATTTTTTTTTAATATACCTACTCGATGGTATCTAATGCAAGTTTCAAGTGCAATATGAAGAAACAATCACTTTAATACTTGTAACAATAGTAATTGTAGCAATAAATCCAATTATCGCAATAGTTTTAAATTGAAGTTAGTCATTCCAATGAATATCACCTTCGCAAATCGTAGCTGATTGCTACCTAAATTGATATCGAAAATGGCTAATGTTTTATTTTTTTTCATTAGTTATTTTAATTTAAAATCAGAAATATTAGTCTATATTAGTACCTACTACCTATAGGATGGATGCAGTTTAGATCAGTGTCGGGAGTTCTATGTGATCCAAAAATGCCAATCAAATTGAAAGGGAAAGTCTATCAGACAATTGTCAGACCCGCACTCCTGTATGGCTCCGAATGTTGGACAATGTACAAGACCTATAATAGACAATTAGAGACAGCAGAAATGCGTATGCTGAGATGGTCCACTGGTGTGTCCCTAAGAGATAGGATCAAAAGTGCTCACATTCGTGGAAGCCTAGGAGTGACAGACATCAATAGTAAACTAGAGGAAAGGCAGTTGAGATGGTATGGACACATAGAACGACGACCACAGGAGCATATTGTACAACAGGCAATAAACCTGAATGTTCCACGTTCTGTGGCTAGAGGGAGGTCAAAGAATTCCTGGGTGATGCAAAGGCGCGAGCAGATGCAAAGATGTGGGGTGGGGGAAGTAGTGCAGCAGAGGAGAGTCTACAGCCTGAGGACGAGGAGAGCTGACCCTAGCAGTCTTCATAGACGTTAAGCTGGGAGCAAGCCAGGGAGAGAGAGAGAGGACCTACTACCTATATATAAGATTCTGATATGCACATGACATTTCACGGCCTACCTCATGGAAGACGCCTCTCGATCACCAAAAAGGTGGAAGTTCAACCCCACCTCTTGAAATACAGGCCATCTGGCCTTAAATTGAAGAAGAAGAAATATTAGGTAGGTACTTCTTGTTCTTATTACATTTTGTGACATTTGTTTTCGAAAACAAAATATGTACATACTTCATAACTAATGAGGTTTTGAAACGTAGTAAGTCTGAAATATGCTGAAACTAAATCGGCATACCAAAATCTTTAGTTGTTTGCCTAAAAATAAAATAAAATCTTTATATACGTAGTTTTGATCTTTCTCCCATTAGAGACCCGAAGACAAGTAAGACCATCTCACGTCGTGTTCGGAACAGAGCTGAGAAATTTGGACATGGAATTGGAGGTAGTTATAGAAGTCGAACCCATTTTTCCACATGTAAGCCAACAGGCCAAATCTGGAATTTGGGGTCCCGATTCTTTTATTTGATATCTGAAGGTCGTCATAGACGGCTTTAAGACTATTCAAAGAGGGATGACTAGAAGTCAACCCTGCTGGAGGCTTAGCCAACTTGTCAAATTACAATCCACAAGGTCTCAATTAAGAAAATAAGATCTCGAAACTATTCTAGTCACCAATCTTTTGCTGGACGAAGTATTTAATGAATTTACATGTTAAAATGTATATGGGACATGTGTTAAGGATGCCGAATGACCGAGGAGAGCGCTGTTCTTCCTCACATCAGAGTCCCGAAGACGAGGAAGACCCTATCATACTGTGTTCCACTCCTTCGAAGCAGAGCTGAGGAATCTGGACATGGTGTGGGAGGAGGTCATAGTCATTGCGCAAGATAGAGCGCAATGGAGAGCTCTTGTTGCCTCCTTATGCCCCTAAGTGGGGCGTTAAGGAAGTTTGGATTTGGACATGTTACAATGTAGTTATATTTTATTGAGCACGACTAAGTATGCCCACTCAAGAAAGTCTCTAAATTTAATGTTACATAAATATTTGTCTCGTTGATTTTCGACCTAGCTATTATAAAAATCATTTAATCATTAAGTTATAATAAAAATTATGTAATGGTATTTTTGTACCTCACAAAAACAGCCGTCATTTTTTTAAACGATATTTAAGACGAATTTGGGTGATCTTTAATGATTGTACCTATAAGTAATTGATCATTCTGCTCTATACGAAGCTAGAACTGTTTTCAAAGGTTGCAAGGGTCATAAAAAACTCCATTAAATATACCCATTATACATACTTCTTGTCTTGTTCTTAACGCTTTGGTCAGTTCTACATTTAATTATTTAATTAAAAATGACGTAGGTAAATTGATTTACCAACTACTTTAAAGATATTGCAATGAAAACAAAATAAATGACGGAAAACCATCATTACGACCGACCCAATATCAAAAGGTTCCATGTTCCATTACCGGTCAAGACAGAATGTGCTTTTATAACAAGTTTTTACTTGTGATAAGCCTAGCTTTCTCAGATAGGACGGGAGCAGTTAAAGTAGACGAAATTTCTTCCGGAAATGAGTTCCGCTGGTTTTTCTAAAACTTTTGTACACTGAAGAGTTCAATATTATTTAAGTCAGATTCTCATTGCTTTTACCCTTGCGTTGTGTAAAAAGGCCGCGTCTGCAGTGAGAGATCATAAACTTTGCGCAAGATCGAGCGCAATGGCAAGCCCTTGTTGCCTCCCTGTGCTCCTTAGTGGGTAAAGATACAATATACCTGCATGATGAATCTTGTAATTATTGATTCATTTCAAAATATAAGATTTATACTATCAGCTACTGAAAATAAGATACGAGTTCTCTACTCTAAACTAGTCTAAGCACACGACTTATGCAGCAAACTCGGCATCATCTTTTCTTTGTCCACTGAATGTGAGCTGCGCATTCTTCGCTTTTTGGGCAAAACAAAAGTGGAGGGTGGAGGGAAGGCTGTCTGGAGAGGTGGAATATGGTGAGGATGTTCAGGGGCAGGAGAGGAAATGGACTTTTACCTATGGAATAGTCTGATGTCATCGGGAATTTGACAACCGAGATGGGTGGAGGGAGATAGTGCGGATGCACGGCGGTCGCGATCTTCGGCATCGAGAGACCAACCGAAGAAGAAAATTAAGATACATTCACAATATACAAAACGCCTACATAATATCAAAAATACAAGTCCGGAATGAATTGGAATGGTATGGAGTTACATCACCATCTTCACATGCATCCCTTTCTCTTGAGAGCTCTCGGGACAGGCAGTGATCAGACGGACAACGTTAATTTCCACACGCGCGGTGCTTCCATTACCGTCATTAAATCTGACCATAAAACAACAAGTCTCCTCCAAATATCGCAAACAATAGTCAACAGTGATACAACTCAAAGAATTGTTCTTTTAATACAAAAGCAAAACGCTCAAATAAATCTTCAAATTACTATTTTTGTTCCAACAATCGGTCTTTCTGATGTACCATATTTTCCAACACCTGCAACACTTGAACAGATTGTCAGGCTTCAAAGACATAGTCTACCAAGAATGTACTGAAAATTTTTAAGAAGACGCAAATCCTCGGCCGAAGATTGATCTTTGACGATTATTACATTTCGGTTGGCTGGAAGAGATCCTGCGGGATTAGTCCGCCCTTCGACTCTAGTGAATGGATTGTATCAGGGTTGTTTTTAATTTATAACAATAAAGCATAAATCAAATCTCTAATATAAATGAAAGTCGGGTTAGTGGGAACACTTGTAACTCGAGATTGGCTGAACAGATTCTACTGATGTTTGATTTATTGGATTCTTCTCAGCTCCGCATAACAAATAAAAAGTTGAAAAAAAAATGGATAATGGATACCTACTATAAAATATACCATTAAAGATCGTATGGAAACGATTTCCTGCGATGCGACGCCATAACAAAATTATGATGGTAGTTCCCTCTCATTCTCGCAAACGTAATTGCCGCTCTTACAGAGTAGCCCATCCCACTTACTCAAATTTTCATACAAAGTCAACATCGGGCACATAGAGAATGAAAGTCTGCGCGCGCATATTATATTCTCGCGTTGTTCCCGCCTAATTTTTGAATACAAATGAAATATGGATGTTTTGGAAGTATTTTAATGTTAATATTTTCATTAGCTTAACTCAATCGAATTAATTATGTCGTATTTTTTTATGGGGGCGCAGTACACATTATGTACATAATATGATCAGGACAACGTCTGTCGGGAAAGCTAGTTTAAATAAAAAACTGTTTAACTATTCCACAACTTTATTACACCTGAAATGTTTCGAAGGGGCACGCCCTTCATGGTCACAGGTTATTTGAAACTCAGCATAAGAAATAAAGCATTATTTATTTATTAGATTATATGATGTCTCTTTTAACGTCAACTTTATGTTCACCATTTTTATGTCCCAAAAGATAAGGAGCCGTAAGAAAGGGTACCTAGAACATTGTTGATTGCTCGATAGAAATGTACGTTCAAGGATTCCACGCGCTCTAGAGAACAAGATCCAGACATTCAATCCATTTCCATTTAAAAGCGTTGGAGGAGGAGGGGGCCATTGTGGATATCTGCATAGATCTCATATTATAAAGTTTATAAAAATCGATTAAATTGAATGTTTTGCAGATGAATTTAAACATGATTTGAAATGTGTAGAGTCATTATTTTTTAAATCACCATCTTCCGTTTTATCAAGTTGTTCTCATTAAAGTTGTATACTTGATTATTAAATTTTTATGAAAATCATATAACTTATATTAAACGGGGATACCCGGCTTCTACAACTTCTTTTTTTTTTCATTCTACAACTTTCATATAGGTACATTGGTTTTGTTTACTGAGACACAATAATTTGACATATGACAGCGTTGTACTGTGTGAACGTGAGTATTGAGTCTGTATTTTACACCGTGAAAGGCGAGTTAACATCACAGTATAATAATTTCACTCACAGAAATATGTATTTGACCTTGGTTGTGTAATGGTTAGTTGGTTAACTCAATGATAATTTATAGTTTTTTAACCAAATGTAATTTTATAGGTGGATCACACCGTATTGAACATTTATATATAACCACAACCACAAGAAGACACTCAGAAGAGTCTTCTTTACAAAACGATGATACCTACCACCACGTTAAGAACTCATTTGGAATGACATGGAGAAGGCTGTTGAAATTTGAATCATCTCAAATGTATCTACCAGATAAGGAATAACTTTGTTTCAAAGGCAGATACGTCTTTTTTGCTTGGCCTTTGGTCAGACGCCGTGACCTTCACCCATATTGAAGATTGGGCAAAGTACCCTTAAATTAAGTTTCAACACTAAATCCCAAAATTTTCGATCATGTCGTTAAAGGCGTTACTATTTGCCATACCGATACGTAACGAAAGCTCAGCCTCGAGGTCGCCTTTGGGGCAAATTTATCCACACAGGAAACCTGGTGAACATCGATGGTCATATATGGTCTTTATCAAACCAAGGCTAATTCGTCACGAGTTCCGCTTCAATCATATTGATTAGAAGGACAAATCGTGCTTTTTCACAAACATGAAAGATAGCTATTTAGGATGGTTTGGAAATTTTGAAGAAAGAAAGATGATAGAATTAATGAAACAATATTTAAGGCTCAAAGGAGAGCTGATATTGTCTAAAAATGACGTTTATTGGATAGGCACATTGAATCCGTCCTCAAAATATGCCTGGTCGGGAGTAAATAAATAGAGGAAACTGTGTGAGAAAAAGTATGTCGATTAAAAAACCAGAATAGAAAAGAGCGAAGGTCTTTTATCTATAAAACCCTTCAAAGATATGGCATTATGTGTTAAACAAATCTTTTGACAAAAATTGTTTTGGTTACGGATACACAAAACCTTCATCATATTCAGTATATTCCCAAATACTTCTCCATAGCGTTTGTCACGTTTTGCTCCACATAATATCATTTTTCTTTTCCAAGAGGCATTTTCGTTTTTTTTTTTGCAGACGCATCTTTCAAAAGACAAACAGCTTCTTTAATGCATAGATTTTTCGGATCGGATCTAATCTTTCAGGATCGATTCAGTCTAGGATTCGCGACTTACATCCTGACTGATAAGCCAGAGAACATACGCTTTAATCTAACTTTATTGTTCTCCGATCCAATCAGATCAAGAAGATCAAAAATTGAACTTGATCTTTAGTAAATTTTGAATAATGCATGAAGCTCGTGCGCAAGTAATGGTCTGTTACACAATACGTAGAGGTTTGGGTTTGTGGACGTCATCGTTGTTCTAGAGTCAACATACTCTTAATCTCGACGCCATGACAAGTTCATTAGTGTCACAGTATTATTATTACGAAGAAGCGCGACTGACTAAATAATAATATTGTCATTTTTCCGGAGATTCCGACGATTAGTGTAAAAAACCGTTACAGACATATGTATTTATGTATGTAATTTACTGGTATTATTTTGTATTACTATTACGTAAGGATTGTCTTTGGAGTCAAATACAGTATTCTTCTTCTGCTGGTGCTGTTTCAGGTTTATTTGACGTTGGCAAACATTTCTGCGAAGGTCTCTCCTCCATCGTTCCTAATCCGGTTCATTCTCTGACGTTGCGCAACCAAGATGTTAATAATTTCACTTCGGCCAAGACCTCTTCGACCTTTCCCATCAGCAAGCGTTGAAGAATTTCATATTCATCCCCGCGCACATTGTGTCCCAGGATATTTTTCGGACCTTAATGGTTTGAAATAACTCTCTTCTGCTGTTGGCTCTCTCAGGACTTCAGTGTCCCTGTGTATTCGTATATGAAAACGTCCATGCAACCTGAACATTATCTTTATAACCCATTTATGTACTTATATATACTTTATATAATGTATCGAATAAACAGAATAGTGCTAATCACCTTAAAGCTTCAAATATTATTTCACCGGTTATAATGAAACCTGTGTAAGTATAGAAGACTGTTATATTTTATTTATTTAGGAATGTATAAAAAATTGAATGCTGTGTAAAAAAATCGACTTTACCGAGAATAGTTTTTGTAACTATAATGCAATAGTTGTGCAAGAGATACCTGTTATTGCAGCACTGGAGATTTTATGTTTATGTTTTATGATTAATTTGGTTAATTAAATTATGAATTATTCTGTGTTCTGTCGGTGTCTCTAATCATACGGGAGTATGTAGCATCTCAAAAGGTAGAAAAAGTGAATATAATTTTTAGGCCAATATTACGTAGATTTTCTCATAAATTAAAATGTACAACAATCCCTGGTATTATGCAGGTAGGTATGTTGTAAAAATAACGTCAATGATATCGGCATTTAACGAAAATGAAAGTAAAATATCGGCAGTAATAATTATATGCAACGCAATTGTTGTAACATTCGAATAATTTGCCTTCAAGTAGTTTAATTTTAGCGAATAACCATGTTGCAAAATTCAAAATGTACACATATAAGTGTTTAGGTATTATTAATAACAACTAAAGTTTTGACAAAAAGAAAAGCAATAACAATATATTATTATTTTTAGTGTCAATATATAAATAGTTTTCCCCTTTAATAAACACAATATCCATATTGTAATATGTGAATGAAAACTTTGTGACTATTTTTACGAAAATTGCGCGGACAGAGGAGTATGAAATTTCGTACACTTATAGTTTATATAGAGAAGGAGTAGCGAATTCTAATATTTTAACGTAGATTAAATCATTAAAAAAATATTACAAACACTTTTGATCAACTTTGATACTCACACACTCCTCCACAGACTACTTATAAAGAAGATCAACTTCATAGACAAAAAATCTAAAATATAAAGCGCCTCATAATGGGCGCAGAAAGCTTTTTGAAGGCGGTATATTCAAATGGAAGGTGGAGCATAAAATAACGGGATATTCAAACTCATTGCATCAAATTGAGAACATATTAATATATTTTAAATATTAATATGTTAATACGCTTTTTTGCAATGTTTAAAGTATTTTTATATTGTCCGTGGTGTGTTTTTGTTGCCAATGGTTCACCCATTACGCATAAACAATAAATTTAATTCAGTGCGGGTGCCTACCCAGCCTGCTTACCGAACAGTGGTATGTGTGAGTGGTGCGATGTTGTGTTTCGCGTACCTGGACATTTTACATAGATTATATATTATTATTGCATGTTTTGTTATTATATTTTAATGGCCTATGGCCGTGTATAAATGAATAAATAAATAAATAAATTAATAGAAAAAAACTTTATACATAATATCAACATTTAAAATTTGACGTATCCATGTCATTGTTTTGGAAAGAAAATTGTAGAATAGCACTCGCTCAGTCTAATGTTCAAACTCATAATCTAAATTAGTTATGGTCGAATTTCGAGCACTGATCGACCAATATTTTTTTTTGCGATGCAATAATCGCATTATTAAAACATAAATCATTACACATATCGATGAGATTATGGATCCTTGCAGTTACTGTTGTAAGCAAATAAATAAATTCATACAATACCTTACATAAAAAAGACAAAAATCAGTAATGTATTTTACAATAATTAGATTTAACAGCATGCCATTAAACAATACAGCATCGTAAATAATAAAATTTAATAGGATACAATGTCACGATAATATGCAAAAAAAATAATTGAAAAACAAGAAGTTAAAATCTCACAAGAATAATAAAAAAAGCTTATATTTGTTTTATTTTTGATTACGTCCTGATGCAGAGATACGCGCTCTTACAGGACAACCATTGATCACCAAGTAGGTAACATCAGATCAAGAACATTCGGGATAGAGAGGTCCACAAAGAATCTTCTAGAGAACAAGCCCATTGGCCACCAGCAAGGCCAAGCCAGCGTCTGATGCTGATGG
Source organism: Mystacides longicornis (assembly GCA_963576905.1). NCBI lineage: Eukaryota > Metazoa > Arthropoda > Insecta > Trichoptera > Leptoceridae > Mystacides > Mystacides longicornis. Next base: position 22,278,031 of record OY756433.1, on the reverse strand, counting down.
ACAACGGGACCTTGATGTGCTAGGTGTAAGAGATCAATTTTCGGGAGAAATCTTAAAATTTAAACGGTTCATTCTGTATGGTTACTCATGCTACTTGTGACTCATTAATACACAGGATCAAGCAAAATGAAGGTCTCGAAAATATTGCATTATTAGAAAATGTGTAGGTATATGCTAATTCAGGGTTACATTGTCAGTTTTCTATATTTATAAAAACCCATAAAACATAAAAAATATCATAGATTCTATTCTCATGATAACTTTGAACAATTAATTGTCAATAAGACAAAGCGAGACCCCCTTAACGTCACAGTAAGCTTATCTATCTAATCATATGCCCCTTATTTCTGTCCCTCACCCTGAGCCTATATCCATTTACTCCAGCTATGCTACGTGAACTTAGCAAACACCTTGTGAAGGCCAAAAGTCTTTTGATGTTTTTACTTAATTTTCCGTCAAACATCCAGCTTTCGATTGACAGGGTCTGATCGACTAGCATATTTTTCATACTGAGAATCTATCTACAATAGAGTGTGAGTATTAGGAATACACATATCTTACCCACTTTCAAGATGAGTTTAATCCAAAAGTGATTCATAATGTACGAAACCGGATATATCTGTCTTAGCTGAAAACGTTTGAAATCTCTCAATAAGTCGGATGTGGGATACTGCCGCGGTGATTTCATAAGATTACCTAATCTTTGTATGTAATAATATCATTACCAATACATAGCAACTCGAGGTATATGACCAACAGTGCGCGAGGCTGATGATCTACATTTGGTCACTGGTAACAACATACAATGGTCTGGTAGAATCTACCTGTTACCAATGGTAGAATCGCTCATCGTGTACGAAGTGCCGGAATCTTGTACCTACCTGTGATTCCGTAGATAAACGTATCTACGTGTCTCTGTGATACAGTATAGTTTGAATTATGCGGCTCCCAAAATGTTATAAAATGCATAAAATTTAACACTTTTTTATAACAAGGTAGTTCTCTAAAAAGCCTATGTATTACTCAGAAAGACACCCATCTTGCTATACATTTCCAAAGAATGATATTATATTATTTATTTTCAAAAGATAGCTATATGAATAAACTATGAAGATTCTATCATTTTTAATAGATATAATAAAGTACTCAAGAAAAGGAAAATGTCCCGCCTGGGACACATACTTTGCAACACCAAATAAAAACTGCTTCACTTAATAATGAAAGGGAAAATATATATATATATATATATATATATATATATATATATATATATATATATATATATATATATATATAAGTCGGGGTGCGGGTAGACGGCAGATGTCCTGACTGAGAAACATCAGACAGTGGACCGGAATCCAGCGAGTGGAGGAACTGTTCCGGTTAGCCCAAGATATTATGGTAGCCGACGTTGGGGGACCTGACATGGAACTCGAAGAAGAAGTACCTACCTACTTACATATTATTCGAAAAAATGGAATAGTTTGTATGTAACATTACAGTAGTAATAAATGCAAGGTTCAGCTAAGATTGAAATGGAACGTAAGATGACATAATAAATTAAGTAGGTACATAACGTAATTAGCGTGTTATTACAGCGGCTTCGGGATTTGAATCTACGAAGTTTAGTACCTACAATGTAGGTCCTACAAACTTCAGCGACGTTCTTTGTGCTAACAACAACTTAATTTGTCGCACCATTTTATATTATAAAAAAAAACATTCAAAGGACTATGAACTAAGGCTAGCTCATGACAGAAGTGGATGGAGGGAACCTAATTGCGACCACACGCTCCACCTTGGGGAGAACGTGGATAGGTAAGTTACATAGGACAGGACGTTCTCATCAAATACCTATAATCTACATTAGGATAAGAATTGATTATAAATAAAATAAAAAAACTTTCGAATAATCGGGAATTTATTGTAAGCAAGTCGTAAAGATATGGAAGATAATTAATAGCAAATGATTTACGAAGCTAAGTATATTTCAAACGTGTAAAAGTGTCAGATATTCCGAGTATTACATGTTCAAAATTAATTATCTTCGAATGGATCTATGCATGATGTACAAGAAAGTAAATGAGAATTAAACAAAAATATTGTTTAATTTTACAGTGATTGTTTTTAAGTAGATACATCCAAGTGTATTGTTCACTTTGTAAATTTTATGATTGCTCGTTAGCGAGCAATAAAAAATATTAAGGGCTTGTTAGGTTAGGTTAGTTTGTTCTCATTCTGTTTCGGCAAATTATTACAGAAGATGATTAGAAATAACATAATTATTTACCTACATATTTTGTAACTTTTTGATGTTATCATTTTAATACACGAGAGGATTACAGAGGCATTTTTATCTAACAGCAAAACATTTTCATTTTATTCTTTTCTTTTTTTCATAAAACTGAATCTGAATCAAAATGAACGCAAATACACTCTGACGAGGAAGATGGTTGTCACCTGACATTGAACCTATAGCACGAAATTTCATGCGTATATTTTGTAGGTTTATTCTACCCAATATCGATCGGTCCTACGTAAGTTATGGTATCCCACAGAATTGCGTTTTTCATGTTTTAACGGAAACATGCTTCATTTTATGTATTTTATCACTTCCCAAAACAGAAAGTTGATATCGATACTAGAAATATGTTTTTTGATACACGTCAATTATGGTATCATCACTTTTGACAAAATTGTCCCACGTATAGCATTGTATTGTCTCTGGACACAATACACGCCGTCCAACTACTTGCGCACGCCTATTGTAAGTTCTGTTTACAATATTTTACGACGTTCGACTTTACAAAAGATGGATCAAATATTATTTTGTTTTTGTTTTTTAAGAAATTAGTTGCTGTGTGTACGCGCACATTTTCAATAAGACTTTTGTTCACTTTAAGCGTATTTTTTATGAGTTGGCCAATAAAATTAATAAAAATAGCAAATTTGAAATAAAGTTTATGCCGCCGTTTGGAATATAATATTATCTAACTCACAGAAAATATGTTTGTTCGCAACTTGGGTTATCTGTTCATTATTCATGTGTTACACTGATCTATTTCCCAATTAATACGAATTATTAAATATATTGGTTGAGTAATTTCAATTATGCAACGACGTAAATAATTGTAAGAAGAACTTAAAATATTTTACATGGCTTAGGCATTAAAACAAAATATGGTAAGTGTAATTTAAAATAATTTACGTCGGAAAGCGGAATTGAAAACGATATGGTATGATATCTTACCATAATTTACATCGGAGTATTAGGACATTTTTTGTTGTATGTCATTCTTACCACATTATACGCGATTAGGTATTTTAAACATAAGATATTTTACACTTCAAAACTTTTAAGTAGTCGCATAAATTAAGGTTTTTTATACTCTCTTAGAATCTCCTTTGCCTTTTGTAACCGAATCAAGTGAAATAAATGTTCTGATGGACGATCCTTGAGAACAAGGAAGACAAAAGCTCAAAGAAGAGTAGGTACATGCAACATCCATAAGTTTGTTTATTTTTATATATTTTCCTAGATATTTTTTTTGTATCGTAAGTTCTATAACATTCACTCTATAGTTGTAATTTACATTTCCGGAAGAAATGTGTGGTTTGTAAATCTACACGTTGAAGAAAGTATCGGCAGACTGTACCTGTTTATTTAAAAAAAAAACACTATATCGAATATCATATTGAATTATGATTTCTCTGAAATACACTGATTTCGAACAAACCAACTGCAGTTACCGAGAGTAACTGGTGTTTTAAGTGGAAAAAAATTGAAGTAAGATTTAACCCTTCCTCCTGAATGAAGATGCCTCTGTAAGGGGACACACAAAATATTAAATAGGTATTATGTTTTGTTCATGCCGAATCACTCGAAAACGAGTGCAGAGCTAAAAAATGTTTTGTTCTTACAGTTCGTAATAGGTAACTAAGTAAACTCTTTTATTGCCCATCACGCCGTTTCCCGAAATTGGTAAGCAGAGAGTAGGGACTTCTATTCTTTCCTATCCAAACGAACCTCTTTCGCTTCTTCCAAACACATAACATTCCGCATACAACTGTTTTATTGTATACAAAGTATTGTATAAAGACATTAAATAGGTAAAATGATATTAAAATTTACGAAGTTTAAAATAAGGAATATATTCCTAAATCTCGTTGAATAAAATGCTTAATACTTGATTTTCCGAAAAATATTTATTATTAACCTAAAATCAGCGTGTTCGATCGCATTATAGTCTTTGGATTCAGTCGAGTCGTAGGTATGTACTATTGCAAAAAACATTCTAGTTAAACAATAAAAAAAATTACATCCCAAAAGGAAGATCAGCGTGAACAATGACACACGTGATATTGGTTTATAAAATTTAAAGAATTTAACTTGAAATCGAGTATCCTTTTGTAATGTTCCATTAAGTACCACAGAGGTGGTACCTCGCATTGTTTAAAAGTGACTTTTGTTGAATGTTTAGTTTGCAAAAATATACAATGCTATTATAATATTATTATTGCCTGTAGTCTAAAGAGTCATGCCGATAAGGTGTAAAGGCAATAAAAATAATCCTTGTATTGTTTTTAAATATTTTTGTCGGCATGCACACAATTATTATTATTGCTTTCTACTTTTACAACTCTTATTCAAAACATTCATTGTTTACCCTAAATTTACAAAAAAAATATCTCTTCACAATTGTGTAGATTATCTAGAAAGTCTTATTATTTTTAAGAACATTGTTATTCCTTTTATTTACTTTCGGTATTTTCAAAAGGATTTTATCATTTTGTATACGAGCACACGCTAGGGGCTGAGCTCGACAGCCTAGTGGTATAGACGTGAACTTCAGATTACGAGGTTCCGGGTTCGATTCCCGGTGCAGTCTGAGTTTTTATAAGTGTTTATTCACTTGAAGTGTCTACCCGTGGTTGGCCTGTGTAAGATTGGACGTGACGGCTTGACTAGAAAAAAATGACTGAGGCAATAAGTTCCTCCGGCTATACTGAGATCCTTGTATAGAAAAGTGTTAATTAATTTATTTTTTTATATAAACGCATAGGTAGGTAAGCGTGACATTCCTAAGATTTACTACAAAAATGCATTCGGTAGGATAAAGTTTTTATTCATCCAATCCAAACTCCCTTAAGACCTCACTTAGGGGCATAGGTAGACAACAAGAGCTCTCCATTGCGCTCGATCTTGCGCAACGTTAATGACCTCCTCCCACACCATGTCCAGATTCCTCAGCTCTGCTTCGAAGGAGCGGAACACAGTATGAGAGGGTCTTCCTCGTCCTCGGGACCCTGATGGGAGGAAGAACAGCCCCCCATCAGGGTCCCGGGTTTATTCATAGTCAGGGGTTTTTATTCATAGTCCTATAAAATAAACTTAGGTACTTTTAAGGGAACAAATACGTTTGGAATTATCACAGCATATTTCACAAATAGATACGATATTTTTTTACACAATAATTACAGAGCAATCTAATAAAAGTATAAGATACGACAAGAAATTTTTCAAAAATTTCGTAGTACAATATGGTAAGTATGACATACGATATTCGAATATGATTTGGTTACAACGTACAGTATGCTATGTGTAAGATACCATATTTTTGTGCAAATAGAAACCGTAGTATAAAATCGTAAGATCATTTCTACCAAAAGTATTAATAATTATGAAAAACTGACAATACAAAATTAAAATATCGGTTTTTATTTAGCGCTGTTCAAAAATTCAATTCTCTAATGTTAATTTCTAGATAATTGTATCATTTCAAACCTTTAGATGGCCGTCCTGTAAAGTTGTCATTTTCAACTTACGATACTTTACGTAGGACCCATCGATATGTCTGTGAGAGATGAAGAACTAAGTATTTGTTTAGTTGGATCATTTCTTCTTCTTTAGCCTTCAGTTATCCACTGCTGGACATAGGCCTCTTCCATGTTCTTCTATTCTTTCCTATTTACTGCTATTTGCAGCCAGTCCCCCCCCCCCCCCCTATAGTGGCTAAGTCGTCGGACCATCTTTTTTTAGGTCTTCCGACGCCTCTCTTATTATCCCAGGGTCTCCATCTCAAAATCTTTGGAGTCCATCTTGTGGGATCTTGTCTTGCAAAATGTCATGCTCATTGCCATTTAAGTCTTGCTATGCGATCCATGCATGACGTCTACCACTCTGGTTCTATTCCTAATTTCTTCATTTCTTATTCTATATCTTAGGGTTATACCAAGCATGGATCGCTGCATGCATTTTAGTTTTTCGACATTTCTTTTTGTGAGGGACATGGTCTCCAGTGCATATGTAGTCACTGGCGGTATACATGCTTCATACGTTTTTCTCTTCAGACAGATTGGGATGTCCTTATTCTCTATAATATGCTTAAGTCTGCCAAAAGATTTCCCAACTCATTCCTATTCTTCTTGCTAGTTCCGCTGTTTGATTTTCTTTACCCAGTTTTATCTTATGCCCAAGATATATAATATATTCATCCACTGTTTCGAGATTCTTATTATTGACAGTGATGATCTTGTTTTCTGGACTTATTATTTTTGTTTTTGATATATTCATGTTGAATGATTTAACTGACCAAAGCCCAGGCACAAAAATTATCTGCATTCGAAACGAAGTGCCTCAGGAGAATTTTGAGTATAAGATGGTACCACCGCATCACGAACGACGCTATATGTCGGCGCACCCAGTGTGAGCCTATCACTTCTACTATTATGTGGAGGAGATGGGCTTGGCTGGGACATGTGTTAAGGATGCCGAATGACAGTTGGCCGAGGAGAGCGCTGTTCTTCCTCCCATCAGGGTCCCGAAGACGAGGAAGACCCTCTCATACTGTGTTCCGCTCCTTCGAAGCAGAGCTGAGGAATCTGTACATGGTGTTGGGAGGAGGTCAAAAACGTTGCGCAAGATTGGGCGCAATGGAGAGCTCTTGTTGCCTCCCTATGCCCCTAAGTGGGGTCTAAAGGGAGTTTGGATTGGATTGGAATGATTTACAACATTTAATTACTTACTTGCATTGCAGTTCAAAGGTAAACATTTTTATCTTCAACTAGCTTTTCCGTCAAACGTTGTCTTGTTTATATTATTATAGCATCCGAGCATCTGTTTTAAATGATGTTTACATATCACATTCTGACACCAACTCTCAAACAACTGACAGATGTAATAAGTAGGTACGTCAATTAAAATTATTGTTTTCTTAAATTATCTATTGTTTTATGCCACTTCTTTATGTTTTTCTTTTATAAGAACCTTCTTCTGATAAAAGAAAAGACAACCAAAAAAAAAAGAATTAGCGAAATTTGACCAACCGTTCATGCGTGATGCGATGACCACGCAAATAGGGCTCCATTTTTATAAATATATATTGGACAATCTGCAATATAAGAGCACCTAATCAGAAGGGATGTCCTGATTGGAGGCATTTTCCAACTAAAAAGTATACTTAAGGTATAGAGGTATAAATACAAAAAGGTATAAGCCTATTAGGTATACGTCTTAAGTTTCACGGATCTGTACGACCTGAGAATCCCTTCGAGGCATGTGATCGTCCCACGATGGTGTCGAACGCTCGGTTCTCCTTTCACTTAATCTTTCAGACCTTAAAACTCTTTTGTGGGTCTGTTATCACTCTTTCGTTATATTTTTTTTGTTGTTTTGGAGAAATTAAATTTGGGAATAACCTTTTACTCGCAATATACCTACAAGGCAATAATAATTGGACTCCAAATTAGCCGTAAGTGTCCTCATTGGAGTGAATCCCGCAAGGTTTTGGAACAAGCGTTATTGTAGAGCTTTATTCATACACCTTGCAAATATATAATTTTGGATCTGATTAATCTGACCGACCTCGGTAACCTAGTTGTACTAGCGTGGACTTCAGATCCAAGGTCCCGGGTTCGATTCCCGGTCGGGTCAGTGTTTTTTCACTTGAAATTTCTACCCGGGGTTGGCCCGTCTCAGATTGGACGGGACCGGTGGACTGGAAAAAATTGCCTCAGGCAATAAGTTCCGCCGGCTATATTGACACCTTTGTATAGAAAAGTGTTAAGTATAGTAAGTTATTAATAATAACCGCATCAAAAAACGTTTGGCTTTGTGAGACGATAAATAACTAGGTATATATTTATAACTTTTGTGTAGTTTAGGAAAGATAAAAGAAAGTAGATGCGTAAAGAAAATACGACATGTCTTCAACATTGAAAAGAATGCAGCATAAAATGATAAAATCTTAAGTGAATCATTTTTATGAACAATAAAACGTGGAAATAAATGCATTTAACTTTATTTATTTACAAAAGTATAAAAGATACTTTTCACTTTTAAGCAAAAATAAAAATTTGTTATAATTCGTACTGTCTTACATAAAGGCTGTTTTATATTTCGCGACTTGATTTAGTTGGAATTATTACGTACGTACGCTACATAGACGAATAATATTGTATTACGATCATCTCCATGTACGAAGAAGTAAAAGTTGTCGGTGAGCATCCGAGTCTACGTCGCGACCCCTTCTTCATCTCGCGTGGACCACGCTTCTACAACCCACTATAAAAACGCCGGGGCGAATTTTCGGACGTCAAAACCGTTCCGTCTGTGTACGTGCAAAAAAATAACCAATAATATGAAATTGTCAGTTGTAAGTGTTTATTTGAAAATCCTTACATTATTATAAGCATACATTTACCAAGAAAAATTTAGTGTTAAAATTTGGTGTGTTTGTTAAAGTGATTTGGGTTTCGTGTTTTTAGCGTTGAACTCTTTTACACATTTCATAATTTTTGGTGAAAACTAATTCGTGTGATTTTTAAATTTTGTGAATAATTTGTCATAGAATGTGGCTTGTGACTCTAATTAAAAATTTGCGTTTCAAATGGATTATAAATAAACAGTTTATTGGATTTTAATAATAATTAAAAAAATAACTGACGCGCTTATTGCCTTGGGCAAGATCTTCCGACCAACCAATAATATTAAATTATGTTTTTCCTAAAAGGAAATTTATATTTTTTTATAAGACGTTATATCACCTTAAACTTTTATTAAATGTATTATTTACCCTTGATCTAGTGATTTTAGCATTCTAAATGTGCCCTTAACCAAACCATCCTGAAAAATACATTTCGGTTTAATTCCTTTATTAAAATTTAATAATTACACGCATTCGGATAAATTTATAATGAGTTTAATCAACGATATACGGAACTAAGTATAATTTATAACTAAAAAGATAGTCTTTCATAAAACAAACATTACATTTTAAAACAATGATAAATAAAATACTAATCATAGAAAAAGAAGACTGACTTTTTTTCCAAAAATACTAATTATTGTCATTGTTTTTTGTTTGTTTAGTTGGCGATTGCGGCCTTCGTCGCCATGGTGGCTGCTGAACCACCAGTTGGAGGAGGATATTCCTACCATCAGCCATCATCAGTAGTCCTCATCGGAGGAGGCGGCCATGGAGGCGGACACAGCGGAATATCCCTTGGAGGCGGACACGGCGGAATATCTCTTGGAGGCGGACATGGTGGCGGCTTCTCCTTGGGCGGACATGGTGGCGGCCTCTCCCTTGGAGGCGGTGGAGGATATAGGGCTGTCCACTCTGGATACCAAACCTCAGAAGGACAATACGTCGATCCACATCTTTTAGAAGAAATCAAACACATCCTTCTCAAAGACGAAATCCAAAACTCACAATACAGATCTTCATCGTCCTTCTCATCGGGTCATCATGGTCTTTCTGGTTCATACGGACCACCATCTCCAGTATACGGTGTTCCACATCACGAAGAAAGAGTCGTAGGAATTGAATTAGGCCATGTGAAACAAGGTATTCAGGTCGCCCAATACGAACAAGACGGAGGTTACTCAGGAGGATACGCCAGTGGATACCCAAGCGGTGGATACTCAATCGGACACTCAAGCGGTGGTGGATTCTCTGGTGGTCACTCCATTGGTGGTTTCTCCGGCGGTCACTCCATTGGTGGTTTCTCCGGCGGTCACTCCATTGGTGGTTTCTCTGGAGGTCATTCCGGAGGTGGTTATTCTAGCGGCCATTCAAGCGGTTTATCAATCGGCGGTGGCATCAGTGATGGTGGTTACTCCAGTGGACACGGATCATCAATTTCCCTCTCCACAGGATATTCAGCTCCATCAAGTGGATATCACACAATTGCCATTCCAGCAGGAACATACGGAGTGCCATTAGCTTCGCATCATAAGTAAATCATAAACACTTCATAAGAATTCACATTCATTCATCACGAACCCAGTCATCATTCTATTCACTGTTATCATTTTTATCATTATTTTCATCTCATTATCATTATTATTATTATTGTATTATATTTTTTTTTAACCTCTTATGTAAATAAACTTTTTTAATGTTTTTATTTTTTTTAAGTTATTTGAATCCGTTTTTTTTTTGCACAGATTAAAACAAAGAAACATAAAAAATAAGTTATTATTGTATCTTTGTAGGTACATAATACGCAGATCAGGAAACTAGTATAGTACGGCCGGCTAACAATTGAGGTATTGTTCTAAATATGTACCATTGTTAACAGAATATTACTCACCAAGATTGTATTGAGAAGAAACGACCAACTATAAAAAAAAAACAATTCTAAGAGATATTTAAAAAAATATGACTAAGCACAAATTAACAAATTCGTAATGTACACGAAAAAAAAAGAACTTGCACTCTTTATTCGTTTGTTTATTATGAATAATGAAAGTCAACACTTTTCATCTGTATGTTTATAGTAACAACTTATTCATTATTTTTTATAGTGTATGTGTAGGTGTGTTTCCGACTAATAATAAGAATAATGTACAGGTAGAGCTGCACGAATAAAAAAGAGACAAACAGCAGCCGATGCTGTGAGTAATAATTATATTACTCTCATAAGCTTTAAGTCTGTCCAATAAAGAAAGAAAGAGATGGGAATTACGAAAGAGATTGTCTGCGGTACACTCAATTACATGAAGTATTCTATGTGTATGTATGAACAGATCGGAACTGGTTTAGTATTAATATGCATGGGAAGACCACACTTTTTTTTTATTTTTTGTCTCATCTTGAATATTAAAAAGTGAACTTTCTAAAATACAATACGTATTTTTTTATAATATTGCTTATTTTATAAAAATATTGTACCTTGGTACTTTTTAAAAGATTCTGAGCACAGAAAATGTAAATATTTCAGTAAAGTCAGTTTTTACACTGCCAATAAGAAATTCCTTAGGAAAGCGTATACCTACACTTATGAAAATATTGTTAATTCTCTTTCAAGATTTAAGGTCGCATGATGTTTATGAAATACTAGCTTTCCCGAAAGACGTTGTCCTGTAGTCCTTACCATGAATATTGATTTCAAATATATACCTAATTTATACAAAAATACGTTTAAAATACCTATGTTTGAATGTTAAAAAATTATTTCTGAAAAGTCGAAAAAAAAATCCTTCAAAAATCTGCTTACTTACCAATATTGTCAGGTAAACAATAATTTTTTGGTTATAGAATTTTTAATAGATTGCGTTGGCATCGCAGGAAATCCGTTCCATGCTCACTTTAATATTATATTTTATATTATTTCTAATGCATTTTACAACTTTTTTACTAGTTATTCTGTTATCCGGAGCGGAGAAGAATCCAATAAATCAAACATCGGAATAATCTGTTCAGTCGATCTCGAGTTATAAGTGTTCGCACTAACCCGACTTTCTTTTATATTACCTATAGATAAATACCCTTACATCAAACTACAGACAGATCAAGAAGGCTCTAAGTATAATAAAATTCATTCACAAGATGATTGGTAAGCAAGCTAAAAAGGGTCGATCATAAGTACTTGCCATAGGTATAATATAATAATGTGGGTTCCCGTAAATAACTCTCACAAACCTGTTGGTTCCATAAGTTTTTCACTCAAGTATTTGTTTCCGATAAATTACTCTATCATCATACCTGATGGTTCCTGACTTAACACTCCTAGATCGCATGGTTCCTGGATGTATCTTAGACTCGGTGGTTCCTGGAAGATATGTTCTCAGATATTATTTAGGTACCTACCTACATAATTCACACCCGTGGCGTGATATTATTATGTAAAACATGGTTGTCGTTATTACATAATACCGTCCGGCTGCAGTTTTTTTTTACAAATATGTAACTAGTCGAATGTATGTAGTAATTTTGCATGATACAGATACGATCATTTTCGACAGTAAGCATCAGATAGGCAGAACTTCTGACATATCTGTTATGTAAGCTTGTCGTTCATAACACGAATAGCTTAGCACAACTTGACGAAATTTTAATTATAACATCAGTTTTATATAAGTAGCGTTTTTCCGAGTTTTTTCATACTGTCTATAATATAAATGGAAGTCGGGTTTGTGCGAACACTTACAACTCGAGATCGGCTGAACAGATCTTCATCTTCACACGACATCTTCCGATGTTTGATTTATTGGATTCTTCTCCGCTCCGGATAACAGAAATACTATTAAAAAGATGAAAATGCATAAGAAATAATATTAAAGTTAGTATGGAACGGATTTCCTGCGACGCCACAAACACAAAGTTTTATAACAATAACCATTGACATTAAAAATATTGGTATACAGATTTTTTTCGAGCTTTCAGAAATATTTTTTAAACATTGAAACATAATTTAAACGTATTTTTGTATAAATTATACCTAAATATTTTTTTTTTATAACATGAATCTGTGCTCACTCAAAGTGAACACAAATACACTCCTTGACTCTTTCACAGTAAGCTACTGAAAGCTTGTGTCGTGAAAGAGGAGAATGGTCGGCACCTGGGATAATATGAAATCAATATTCATAGTAAGGACTACAGGACAACGTCAGTCGGGAAAACTAGTTGGTAATCAAAGCCATCAAGAAACAAATAAAGGAAATTTGGAGGATCAAGAAAAATCAAAGAAAAAAAAAAGTTAAATTTATAAAAAAGCAACCAAAAAGTTAAATACCTACTATTATATTTATATACTATCAAAGTTGTGATGTTAAAATATAATTAGATTTATTTTATTTTATGTATCATTAAATAATAATAATATAACACTTTTCTATACAAAGGTGTCAGTATAGCCGGCGGAACTTATTGCATAAGAAATAATCTTAAAGTTAGTATATTATATAATAATGGATAAAAAAAAATAAAGCAGGCAATTTCCTGTATACTGTTAAATATACCTGATTAGGTATAGGTATGTATAACAGTCAGTACGTATGACAAAATAATCTATTCACATTATTTCCAATACGAAAACCCAGAAGGAATAAAAGGTTAAAGTTAAAGGTAATAAAAATCCAAATTCTTCCTCTTTCACAATATCAGCCACCTACTTAATTGCTTTCTGTGAAAGTTCACTTTGGGTGAATCCATATTCTTTTTTTTTTTAATAAATTTCATATTGTTTGTTTTATAAGACAAGATTTTTTCGGGTAATACAAGCACTACCTTTACAAAAATCTGTTTGGATTTTGTTTTTTCGAAAAAAAAAAAAAACACCGAGAGCTTGAAAGTGCAAAAAAAAACTCATGGTTACCCCACTACGGAGAGCATGTGCTTCGTATGTTTTTTTTTTTTTTAATTGATCCCATTCGCGTATGAAAGTGAGAGAAAGGAACCGTACAGGTGAGGCACTTGGTAAAAAAGTCGAGACGAATATTTGAGTTGCGAAAATTTGGTGAAGATCAAGGTAATTGGTGATGGTGCGAGACAGAACCACTTTCGGTTCTCGTCTGCCCCAAACGTGAATTTTTTTAAATTTATTTCACAAGTCGTCAATAATAATTATTGTGTATGCGTTACTGAAACGGAGTATATCATAGGTACTGTTCTAAACAAAAATATACAAAATATTATCCATTTTTAGTATATATTATATAAGTAGTCCTGGAAAAAATTAGATTCCCAAATAGAAGAAACATGCAGTTTTATACTTATACTAGCTTTCCCGACAGACGTTGTCCTGTGGACCCTTTGGTCCTAACCAGAAGCGGCCCGTTCATTGTGCACTTGTATTCAAAGCTCAGACGGGATTAATGCGAGCATATAATTATATGCGCGCAATTTGGTTGACTTTGTATGAAAAAATTCTAAAACGCTCGAAACAAACTAAAATGCCATTTGCATCTTTTGGGGTCAGTTTTCTTCGCCACAAAGCCAACAGGCAGTAAAGATGTGACATTAACAAAAATGGATATAGTCATATCCTGGCGCCAAATACATGACAGCAGTCGCAGTCTTTAAATTTGGTTGCTCTCTTGTTCTCAATAATTTTCATTAATTATTAAATATCTAGATACTTGTTGCATACATGAGATTTTTCGACATGTTGAGAATTCTCATGATTAGGAGTTTCGGAGACTTAAACATTACCATCTAATGGCGAACGTTGTTAACGTAAAGTGATAACAATAAGCCAGCCTTCGAAATAACAGTAGAAGACGGTCGTAAGCCCGTAGTGGTTTGTTCCATGTAAAAATAGAACATCAGTAATGAATTGTTAGTGTCATTAGTTGTTACGTATTCTTTTCGAACCTGGATGTCTAACCATTGCTCCTAGTCCAACTGAACCGGAGCACATTTCTTATGAATATTCTTTGAAATTTTAACGTTTGATGTTACCTACCACTTTTCCAATAAAAAGTCATATTTTTTTTTATAATCAACTAGCTTTCCCGACAGACATTGTCCTGTAGTCCTAACCAGAGGCGGCCCGTTCATAGGTGCACTGCGCCCCCAGCAAATAAAAAAAACATAATTAAAAATAAAATATTTCTAAAACATCCATATTTCATTCATATTCAAAGCTCAGGCGGGAACAACGTAAGAATATATGTGCGCGCGCACACACAAAGTAGGTACCGATACGGATGTGCCCGATGTTGCCTTTGTATGAAAATTTTCTAAAACGCTTAAAACGGTGCGCTGGAGTAAGTGGAATGGGCTACTGTAAGATCGGCAATCACGTATGCGAGAATGAGAGGGAACTACCTGCGATGGCGTTGGCGCGTCACAGGTAAGCCGTTCCATACAAACTTTAATGTAATATTTTATACCATTTGTCATCCAATTTTTTTTACTTTTTATTAGTCATTCTGTTATCCGGAGCGGAGAAGAATCTAATAAATCAAACATCGCAAGAATCTGTTCAGCCAATCTCGAGTTGTAAGTGTTCGCACTAACCCGACTTTCATTTATATTAGAGATTTAAGAATTAAATTAGTTCACGTTCCAGTACATAAATACCACGATTCTACACAGGTTTCAAATATGTTGCAGATATCCACACTCTACAGAACTTCTTGACGGCTTTTTCTAGTCTACTATTTGGAGTCTTTCCTATACTGTCATTTTTGCTCAAGCACTATAACCAACTCTTTCAGAGTCAAAATAAATCGCTTAAAAATGATCAACTCTTGCTAAAAATCTAAAGCATACTACCCTCTATTCTGCTTTTGGTTCGAACTAAAATAAGAACGTCCCAAAATTCTATAAGTCAGAGGGGAGGTGTGCTAAGTCCAAATTTTCAAAATTGAGTTTATGATGTTTTAATTTTTGATAATTTTAGACTTAAAACACCTCACCTCTGACTTATAGAATATTGGAACGTTCTTATTTAAGTTCGAACCAAAAGCAGAATAGGGGGTACTGTATTCATGAATGTTTTTTCACAGTAAAAAAGGGGGCGATCCGATGAATTTGACCGGCCCTGCAGAATTGGAGAGGTGAGAGGCGAAAAGACGGATCACCGGAAGGAGTATGAATAACAGTTTATCAGAAGCGAACGGTCGTTAATGAGCTCGGGCCCCGGGCGGGTCAGCGTTTAGTCGCAATCCGAATACCGCTTACAAAATCATACCATTTCGTGTATACTATATTATAATATGCTCGATTATAAATCTAATAATATCTACTTTACTGAATATATTTGTACATCTAGCTTCAAATCATATTATCGAACCAGACAAAGAGATTGTAAATCAATTTTCTTATACTGAGAGATTTATTGGTGAATTGATTTTATTTCATTTCGATCCAAATGAAGGTGGCAGTTTGTTTATATACTATCTTCTGAGTACCTAGATTAAATTTTTCTTCTGAGTACCAAGATTAAATTTAATAGAATGTATTCAAATGTCTTTCTGGGTTTGAAATATGCACTTTCTCAGTTTGTATAAGTAGCTACCTACGACAGAATGGCACAGAACTTTTGATTGATGAAAAGGACGAGACTTTGAATTGAAACAGCTCTAGAAGACAATTGAAAGCCCATAATAATAGCTCAAATTCAAGTAAAACCATTAAAATGTTTGAATACGTAGGACTATTATCCTGGCAGTGATGGCAGTACAGAATCAAAACAAATTTTTTTCATCAAAATTTTCATTTAGGTATATGTGTGTTCCCATGGTGATACCATCTCTTTAAACAAGCTTCCACAAGCTTTAAGGGACAGGAATCTTTTATATATTATAAAATAATTGATATTTCTAACGGAAATATTGTTATAACTCTCTAACGTTGAAATAAAACAAAATATAAAAATGTACACTAAGCATGAAAAAGTTGGTAGTCAAATAAAAATCATAATTCTAATCACTAAAAGGGTTTGAAAAGCTTAAAAAACAAAAGTATATCCCTAGGGGCTTAGTAATATCAATGCAGTACATGATTTGATCTCTTGTCCTATATATCCACACTGTTTTTTTCTGGAAACCATGAAATAAGTTAAAAGTCAATTAACCAACCTCGCTAGATGGTATAGAATCATCATGGGCTAAAGTGGAAGGACACCTTCGCCAACCCGCTTGGCAACCGTGGCTTTCTAATGCCAACTACCCTTCGCATTTATCACGTCTAGTTCAGAAATGTCTGAACATAATATGCAAGGGATGTGGTATCCAGCAGTGGACGGCAAAGGCTGCTAAGAAGAATAAGCATATTGCTATAAGTCAAACTTGTGTAAAAAGGCAAAGTTTTGAATCGAAAATTGATATTAACTGTATCGCCTGCTATTTAACTATTAGATGTCTTGTGTGCCATTAAATTATAATTAGTAAGAATAAAAAACGTGTAGAGTGTAAACAACAATAGCCATAATTAAGTGCTTGTTGGTATCCGAGGCGTTGCTGCGTGTAACAACAATATGCGCCATAAACTGTGAATGATATTATGTTTCGTATGACGTTTGCTGTTCGTCATTTACCGATTGTCCACGAAACGACACCCGTGAAAACTTACGTTAATACGTTAAAGTATGCATATGCCTGTTATTTATAATTGTCGCACAATTATTTAATGCAATGGAATGACATTTTTTACGGTATACAAGCATAAATTTTTATACATATAGATTAAGTAGGTAGGCCTATCACTTCCGCCGTTGCATGGAGATGAGATGGACATACATAGCTAGGAAATGTGCTTAGGATGTCAAATGACACAGAGAGAGCGCTGTTATTCCTCCCATCAGAGCCTCAGAAACGAGGAAGACCCTACCATATCATGTTCTATTCCTTCCATAAAGAGGCCATTGAAACTTTTCCAGATCAGTAAAGAGCTCTTGTTGCCTCCCTATGTCCCTGATTGGGTGAAAAAAATGTAGAATCGATTGATAGATTCTTCAAAACAGGCGATTAATTCCGTCACATGGTAAAAGTTGATACCTACATTTTGGGCAAGTTCCATTTCGTTTGAGGAAAACCGATGTCGACTATGCAATGCGCAGCTTACATACATCGGCAGGCACATTCATTAAAACATCGACCACGATAAAATAATGTAGCTACATAATAATATTATAATACCTACGATGTGATACGTATTATAGTGCTGTATTTATTATATTATACAAAATTGTCTATAATGTATTATATTATATTGTATGTTTTATAAATAAAAGTAGTTTCACTTTTTATCGTCAGAGGTCACTGACTGACCAGTTGCCATTTATACTTTTAATTGAAAATTAAGAACTAGGTATAAAGTTTACGGGCAAAAATAGATTATGCCTCTTTATATTTCCTGCACACTTTGAAAATTTCAGCGTGATGGCTGAATGGTGTAGACATTTAATTTATTTAGTGCTAGTGCACTAAATCTACATCATTTGGCAGATACCTTCACTAGAATGATGCATTTCAGTGAGATTCTTGATTTTTTATGGATTCAGTTAGATTAATCTTCTTCTTTCTGTGTCCTTTCAGGTCGCCCCAACGTTGATTAACACTCTGGAGAACGCACACCGGTCCTGTGCGGAACGAAACAGTTCCTCAATGAACGAAACACTTCGTATCCTTGTCCACTAACGAATATATTGGAGCCTGGATATCTGCCGTCAGCTTACACCTTGTGGGTCCCATATTTTACCCTAATTAATTATTGAGTGCAGCAAACAGAACATGACCCAAGAAGGACACTTTCCGGACCTTGATGTTTGTCAGCAACACTGTATCAACCCTAGGACTCTTGTGTTGCTGACTATATCTGTTTATCGTATACTGAGCAGTGAGCATTCCCCAGTGTATCCACACCACAAATTTATTTTATTTATACTATTGTCATAATAGTACACCACAACAAAAAGGCAACTAGCACAATTATGTAGTATGTTTGTCAAAAAGAAAAAAAAAGAAAATTTGAAGAAACACCACAAATGCTTAATTATGATAGCTATTTAAAAAATACCTTGCTACAGTTTTATCTGCTAACATTACCTTGACATATGATCCTCAACCAGAGAATAAAAATCTGCATCTATTCCTACTCGAAATAAAGGTCTCATACATTTTGGTTAGGTACTTACTCAGAGATGAGAAGGACTAACTTTTGAATATGATTATAGAAGACAAGATCGAGGAAAGACGTAAGTTGTGTAGGTAGATGACAGGTATCATGGCTATGCAATATTATAAGGACGTGGATTGGAATCTAAGCCGTAGGGGAAGTGTTTCATGCAGCTGGAGGCAGGAAGATCTTTGCCCAAGTGTTAGCCAACTTCAAGACAGGGGGACACTTCAAGAAGAAGAAACAAATAAAATAAATGTTGTTATTCAAGTACTTAGTTATGTAGTAATAGTATTATAACATGTATTCAAAATAGTAAATTTACTAAACCAATCGCACACTCTGGTAATGGATATTGACTAAACACTGAGAATCTTTCTCTCACTAATCACAATATTTATATCATTATAGATGTCATGCGTTCTATTCAACAAATTACCGTATATTCCATCGATTTAGCGAAAGTGCAAACTTAATATCGAATGAGAAGCATTAATTTATAAATTATTCGAGTATTTATTCACATAATAGGTATTAGGTGTATCGGATATTAGACAACGTTGTAACAACTCCATATAAGGAATATCTAATATTTTAAATATAAAATTGTTTGTCAATGAAATATATTTAACACCTTCTGTATAAGATGACGAAGAATACCCTCTCACACTGTGTTCCGCTCCTTCGAAGCAGAGCTGAGGGATTTGGACATGGTGTGGGAGGAGGTCATAAACATTGCGCAAGATCGAGCGCAATGGAGAGCTCTTGTTAATCACAGATTTTTGTAGTAAAGTTTTGGGTTTGGGACCTGAAACCCTCATCTTTGTCTCTCTACAAGTTCTTGCCCTTTTTATAAAATCAGTAATCAAATACGTGCTGGCCTTAATCAAATTCATAATATATATTCGTTTTATGTTAGCTAAACGATAAACCCAGCATTCTAATGCATCGCCTTTGTGTCTTTATCAGTGGTACAGTTACATCCTGGACAAGTCACAGAGATGTAAACAGTCTTGTCACCCGATGCTTTAACGCAAATACCAGCAACCACGTTCTAGAAAAATTGGGAACGTATGCCCTCAGCAGCTCCCGAGATTCTCACGGGAGCAAGGTATAAAAGAGGAGAGAATGTACCTCTCGGCGTCAGTCGTTACTTGTCATTTTCACGCACCTAAGCTATCGTCGAACCTTTGTTACTTTTAATATTATATTATCTGCTTGTGATAAATAAATAGTTTTTAAAAACTTAATCACCCGCAGCATAAACATTATTGTACTAATAGAAAGTGCGTTATAACACCGTTATGACGGGAATAGTTTTTACGGCACAAATCGCTTATACCACGTGCCACTAATAATCAACCCTATACCGTGTCATAAGTATTCCGTAGAATACTTTGGCAACCTCGCATTTATCAATGAAGTTTGTGGTTCTTCCATACTACGGGGTTGATTTCTAAGCATTCCGTACGAGACTGCAAATCACGTTAATTGTAGAATTAATGCTGTACATGAGAGCCAATATGTTTTAACTGTATTATTTGGGTGAAGCGACTTATTCGAAATACACTCCGCATCCACAGGGCCATCATAAACACACAGAAAAGTTTTTTTTTTTGAGTTAAGACAAGTCGGCTGTCAGGTATAGAATAATGAATCAGATACTATTTTATTTATATTTAGAATAATATTTATTTAATCAAACTTTCAACGTATATAAGTACCTAGTTGTTTAGACTTATTCGTAACAAAAGCGCTTAATCGAGATTAAAAATGACGCAACAGCAATTAGGCTGGACATAATACATAGTTGCAGACACTTATAATACTGACCCAGAGCTGCGATAAGATACCTGGTGTACATTGTAGGGTGGGCCGAAAAACTTCATTGTATTATTTCAAGAAAAAGTGTGCGAATCAATCAAACAAAAAAAAAACGAAAATCGGTTAACATCTTCCGGTTGCGTATTGGTCCCAAAATTTGACAAAATATTGAAATTTTCATATTTTTACGCATTTTTCGTATTTGATAAATAATTGGTAAATATAATAGTATGTAATGTACTGAGCTAGCTGAGAAGCCTGTAGAAAAACGGACAGTTTGCAGTCTCCATTTCAACAAGTTACCATTCCGCCATATATGTTTAGAGTTTGGCGGTAAGCTATTACATTCTCATACAAATAGTTGTGTTCAGAAACTTAAATCGAATCCGAAGCAAATATAGATGCAACAATAAATGATCCAATAATCATTAACTAAGGATGTTCGATGAACAAACCAATACGGACTTACGACCGTCTCCTACTGTTATTTTGAATGCTGGCTTAGAGTGGCTACTGGCGGCGGTCTGAATGACAAAATGTCGCGGCCAAGTGGCAATAATAATTTGTGAAAAGCAAATATTGGCTTTTAAAAGCTGCAGGTAGCTGTATTCCATTAGATTGACTCTCAGATTTCAGGCATAAACAGAAACTTACTTATAACTAAGTCAGTTAAGGGACTATGCGCGACCGGAAAATGTAAATCAATTTTGATATTTTATTTCTGTTATCCGCTTATAATATAATACTTGCAGCATTTCCACAATATCACAACTTCGAAATAAAACAATGAGGTTTTTCGGTCCATCCTAACATAGTATCGCGATTTGATCTCCATTACATTTGGATTGTACGCGGACCAAACAGAGTACATGATACAATGTACACAATATCATTACAATAAGAACAACTGACAAACAATAAAACAAATGATGGTAGATTACATCCAGTACTAGCTTTGTGTTTGTTCGTTTTGGGTTTTATATCCATAATATCATTCAAATCTGACCTGTCATTATGAAAAGGTAATTTTGTAATGTGCCGTACTAGAAAATATTAATGGTCATTTCAAGAAAATATTTGATAATACACTAAAGAAAATATTCATGCAAATATTATGTATGTTCGCATATATCAATGATTGCACCCACTTAGGTAATCATGCGCAATGCTATGCGGGAGATACCTGTAATAAGAGCACTGGAGATTCTATGTTTTTGTTTCAGGGTCTTTTTTTGCAGTTCAGTGTTCTGTTGGTGTTTCTAATGAATGAATAAATAAATAGAGTTCAAATAAAAAATTGTATAACTTTTCCACAAATTTTTATTATCCTGACTAGTTTCGTAGGCACACGTCCTAATTTTCAAATAAAATCCACCAAGAAATGCATGTTCATCAGTGAGTGAATTTTATGAATGAATAAAGGTACATACCTCATCAATTATTTATAATTTCGAAGTGGTGGCCCAATAGATTGTATATGGTGGGCGGTTTTCTTAAGTACAGCGTATTGAATGAAGGTCGAATCCCGGTGACGTCCATTTGTACTTTCACAACATAAGCTATGCTTTATGTGGAATAATACGTCGAAAGTGTATTTGCGTTCACTTTGGGTGATCTCAGATTCATTTTTATTACATGGAAAAAAAATACTTATATAAATCATTGAATTTATTAAGAAAAATATTTACTTATAGGTAGGCATAGAAGGAGGTAAAGGTTAGATTGCCAATATTGAAAAAATAAACTTTAACATAGGTTCCTTCTTATAAAAAATATTCAACCAATAAACAATTAATATGTATAATATGTATTTAAGTGTCTTACATAAGTAGTTCAATACAGGACTAAAATGTACAGCGATACAATGATTACTGATTGATTCTGATTACAATATGAGAATCCATCTACCATTAAAGGCATCATAACTTACCTATTTGAATTGCCATTTTTTACTTTTTTTATAGGAATCATTGCCCTAGGTCAAATTAACAAACTATCTGCTCTGAAAATGATCTCAATTTAGTATAATATATTATTATCTACCACTTAAGAAGATGTGATGGTCTATTTCAATGTTTAAATAACATAGATACATGGGGTCATGGACCTATAATATTTTTGAGTTACCCATCAAGTCCTTAATATTTGTTGTTGTTGTCGTTGTTGTTTAAATGTAATGTTATGTCTTTTTCTACTTTAGAACTGTATTATGGAACACTTAACATGTAAAAAGCCTAGGCCGTAGATTTAAATAAATAAATAAATATACAAAATTTAATTACATTATAATATAATACTACTAGCTTTCCCGACAGACGTCTAGAGAGAAAATACTTTTGAAATATTATGTTTGAATGTTAAAAAAATCATTTCTGAAAGATTGAAAGAAATTCTATAAAAAATCTGCAAACCATTATTTTGAAACTTAGTCGTCGTCAAGTATGGAATTTTTCACATATGGCGTTGTTGGCAGGTAATCCGTTCCATACTTACTTTAATATTATATTTTATATATTATTTGCTATTTTTTTTTCGACTTTTTAATTATTATTCTGTTATCCGAAGAATCAAACAAACCAAGCATCATAAAAATCCGTTCAGCCTTAACATGTTCTTCTGTTCATACTTTTTGAAATGAACAATTAAAATAGCATTGTACACTTCAAAAAGTGATTAAAAGTTAAACTTGCATCAATCAATCAATCAATCAATTCTCCCTTTTACACCCCACTCAGGGGCATAGGGAGGCAACAAGAGCTCTCCATTGCGCTCTATCTTGCGCAATTTTTATGACCTTCTCCCACATCATGTCCATGTCCCTCAGCTCTGCTTCGAAGGAGCGGAACACAGTGTGAGAGGGTCTTCCTCGTCTTCGGGACCCTGATGGGAGGAAGAACAGCGCTCTCATCGGCCAACTGTCATTCGGCATCCTTAACACATGTCCCAGCCAAGTCCATCTCCTCCCCACAATGGTGGAGGTGATGGGCTCACGCTGGGTGCGCCGGCGTATAGCGTCGTTCGCGATGCGGTGGTACCATCTTACGCCCAGAATTCTCCTTAGGCACTTCATTTCAGAGAATTAAACTTGCATATCGAAGATAATAATTGTAGCGTTTCTTGACAATTTATCTTAAGAGAGATTTTAGTATAAGGTCCAAAATAAATAAAATGTGTGATTGATCATATACATTTTATTGACAGGCGTAATAATCAATGGATGTATTTTTCTAAGAAAACTGCTGTGTGGGCATTTATATTGCCATAGGGTAAATACACTCATCATGTAAACTATACCTACAAGTAGACGTAATTATTTCATTATCAACCGCAATGCGGTATTACTCATTTGTGATTGGCATTGTTGAAAATAAAAAGTCAATGCGTGTTGAGAATAAATAAGGAAATGATGTAGGTAGTATGGAATTGTTTGTAACTTTTTCTATGGTAGGTATTGTTATGGAATATTACTTAAAAATAGGAATCTGGTTTGTCTATTTGTATGCATTCATCTTTACAACGACGTATTTTTTTCTGTTACGGAATGTAAGTTGGTACCTACTAGAAGAACAAAGGTTAATTTAAATAGTTTTCTTTGAATCGTTTGTTCTTTTAGACCCCGCGCAGACAGGAAGCGTTCAAGCGTTCTGCGTTCACCCAGCGTTCGTCCGGTCGAGTTCTAACACGCATAGCACACCGTCAAAAAAGCTGCGTTCCATTTTCCCAACCAAGCTTGTACATGAAACATGTATTTCGATATTTCGTCTTCAGAAGATGAAGCACTACTTTTGTGGACTTTGTTAATATTGTCTAATAGTCTAATATGAAACAACGTCGGGTTAGTGAGAACACTTATAACTCGAGATTGGCGGAACAGATTTTTATTTTTATTTTTATTTATTGAATTCTTTTCAAAGACTAACAGAATAATTATTATTAAAAAATTAAAAAATTATAGGTAAAATATAATAATAAAGTTAAGTAGTATGGAACTGATTAACTGACAACAACGCCATCTGTGAAAAATTCCATAACAACACATTTTTTATTTACTTGACAACCATTTTTATCATTCAAGCATAATATTGTAAACGTATTTTTGTATAAATTACAAATTCGAAATAAATATTCATAGTGAGGAGAACTTACAAAGGACAAAGTCTTTCGGGAAAGCTAGTTTGAAATAATTTATACGTAAAAAAATACAAACATATTGCATCGATTAGGAACAAAAATACTTACGTGATTAGTTGCGATATTAGCAAAATTGCCGAAATTTTTTTTTAAAATGAATCTGTGCTTTCTCAAAGCTAACACAAATACTCTACTAGAGCTACTCAAAGTTTGTGACGTGAAAGAGGACGATGGTCGGCACCTGGGATTCAACCCATGACCTCCGAACGAAACAGTACGAAAGCCGGCGTCGTAACCGGTAGTCTACCAACCACTTCAATTTACCACAACTACACCATTCCTAACACTATGTACATCACAAAACCTTTTCTCGTTGAGGAGAACAATGCCCTGAGTAGCGTACTAGTTGAGCCGATGAGCCCGTTGGTTAGATCGAAACGTAGGAAAAGAAGGTAAATGTGCGCGCGAGTCAAAATGATTTCAAAATCGTTATAATTACGTAATGAATTTTCGAGTTATCAAAATTGTCTTAGGACGTTTTCTTCAGGGTAAAAATTGTTTGCACGTAATCTAAAAATTTCCGAGAGATATAATGAAAATCAATTTACAAAATGAATTTCTATTTAATTAGTAGAATGTTTATCTGTACTTAAATGAAAATTGTAGGTACAACATAATATTATAATAAAATATGCAAAAATGTACATTTTATTAGTTTTCGTAGTTTTGCATAGAATGATATTATCAGCTGATTGTATACTACAATAATTTGAGTCATTCGCCCACGCCGTGCATAAACTCTATTTTAAATGAAAGTCGGTGGTCAGAGAGTGATCAGGGAAAGTTCTTTGATGAAATCATCAGATCCTGGATGTAGTATCCAATTAAAAAATGACTAAGATATTAAATAAATAAATAAAGAATCCAACGAACTCACTTGTCAAAGAAGTTCATTGCCCCACCGTCATGGTAATGTACGAACTCATATTATTATCAATGTATTGGGAAACAATCTCAACAGTCAATGAGTCTATCTGGTCTTGGATAACAAAGCTGTGGGCCAGGTTAAAAGCGCTTTCTATTTCTATTCAATAAAAAGCGCTTTTAATCTGGCCTATAGGTGGTTGTAACCCCCCAGCTCTGTTGTCCAAGATCTGATAGACTCATTGTCCGTTGAGATTGTTTCCCAATCCCAATACATTGGTTTGATTACCTATGTTACAAGGAAAGATTCAGTCTTCGGCAGTGTATCTTCGGCAGTCTTGATATTTAGCCGAAATTTTCTGACCATCAATAGGTAAGTTTCAATTCTCGGTTCGAAGGTTACATTTCTGTTTGTTATCTTTATTACATGGAATGATTGGGAAAAAGTCAAATGCATAGGATAGGATAGAGGTTTTGAAAAAATGTTTCTACTTTTTGTCCCAGCTGTCTGTCCCAGCTTCGCACGGGTAGATAGGTATTTAAAAAAAAATAATTCAGTTTTCTAATGATCCCTAACTTTATCAAAATATTCTATAGGCTATGTTAATCTGGAATAATGTAGCATTCTAATGGTCCCTCCCGTCCGGCTCGTACCCCATTGACGCATATCTCTGCCGCATTTTAATTACATTTTTTTTTTTTAAATAAAAGAACACTTCTTGTGGCATAACTATAATAGTTAGACATACATGCTGGTGCGACACTTTTTGTAAATAATGATGTCTACAAAGTTGTAGTACATTATTTTATTCAATCATCAATAGTTTTCGCAGCGCACGCGATGTAAATAATAGTTAAGGCTATTTTTTTACACCTTATTGGAATTTTAGTGAGTATCCCATTTTTTTTTGAAAATTCAAAATAGCCTATGTACACCGGAGATAGTGTAGCTTCCCAAAAGTGAAAGAAATTTCCAAATCGGTTCAGTAGTTTCGGAGCCTATTCAATGCAAACAAACAAACAATCAATTCTTTACTCTTTATATATTAGTATTATTATCTAAATTCTTGTGTTCTTTTTTCAGGACTAGATCTTAACGAATATAATATTATCAACAACTGATTACTGACCAATACTGTTCGATTTTTAAATGGTATGAACAAACCACTACGGGCCTAAGACCGTCTTCTACTGTTATTTCGAAGGCTGGCTTAGTGTGATCACGTTACGTTAACAACGGGAATTTGAACATTACCACCTAATTTCTTTAAACATAAGTACATAGATAAGGCGGAACAGAAAATATTTATAAATATATAACTAGGCCTTGATTTTTGTTGAAGTTGTTTGAATTAAACAATTATTTATTAATTTTTGTTCATATTATTATGGAATTCCGACTATAGTTTCATATTATATGTAGTCACGATAACAAATTTCTAAGCCTCCTAGATATGAACTGTCTGTATTCCATTTCTGTCATTTGTCTATGTTTTGAATTTCGAAATAATTTAATTTGTACCTACATACAATTTTTATCAGTTAATTTGACTTGATTGATTGTTAAAATAAAATATAAATTAATACTTGAATGAAATTGCTGTGAGTTTGTCGGTCTGAGAAAAAAAAAGAATTATAAATAAAATCATACGATTTATTACGTTTATTTCTCATTGTCGCTGTCATATTATTTAAATTAATAGGTACCTACAAGAATTGGTACCTACCTATAATAACTACATTATTCTACATATAAATAATTTAAGTGTAGAACTAGAAGAACAGAGTATACCCACGAACCCACGTTACAATTAATTATTCGTCAATTTCCCATGATGCGTTACGTAAAGAAACGAGTTTTCATTGATACAGTCTACTCTTTACTGCGAATAATGTACTCAGGTCTAACTCGCACAAAAATATGAGACATGTTAAAAATAAGACCCAAGTGCAAACATTGTTAAAATAATTATCTTTTAATTTCTTCATTACTGCATTTTTTGCTCTTCCATAGATGAGATCTTCTTCTCTGGTCACAATATAATGATTAGTTCGCAGCAATTTTTTTCATTCTATCTCTCCACTCCGCTCTGTCTGTTGAAACTCTTCAGTTCCTGATATGGACAATATATTGGAGTTCGAAAATTGTTATGCTTAACTAATCTGTTTGACCTATTAAGTATTCAGGAATCGCTTTACTCGCGTAAGAAGATGTAGTAATCGCTTCATCCACATAATAATTCAGTTATGTATTTACTTATGAGGAAGCATCACGCTCAAAATACAAATGCTACGTCAGATATGAATCTGCGCAGAGTCGTGCAAAATGCCGGAGAAGGTTCTTAAATACAATTTGCTGCATTAACTTTAATATATTTAGAGCTATTTAAAAAACTCTATTTTTTAGGATCTTCATACAAATTTCTCAAAAAGACAGAAAGCCATCTTTTGGAAACATAATTACTCATGTAAACGTTGAATGGAATCTTGGTATTACGGTATGAAAATATAATAAAATAATTGTAGATTGATTTGTTATACCTACATATAAATGTTATTCAAATCTTATTATTCTCAATAAATAAAGATTTAATGAAAAAAATTGCAAAATAATTCCTCCATTTTGAAGTTTGACAGCTGCTATTATCACACATAGCACAAATCACCCTCTATGGGTGGAATACCTAATTAATATTCACACATATAGGGTGTAGGGAATGTAGCTAAGATTCAAACCATAGAGAGAGTAAAACTTGCAAATTATGTCGGTAGGTTCGTAGGTATAATATTATGAGGTCGGTAAAACAGCTACATTATAGAGGTCTGTTAAGCAATGGGAAGCTAGACTAGAACCTGTTTAATTACCTACCGATCAAGCCTAACAATCGGAATCAAAAACGTAAAGCATGACGGGTATAAGTTAGTAAGACAATATTTCCAAATCTGCTGCACCTTCTTTAAAAACATGTACGAGTGGGGCTAGTACGAGTTTTATCGAAAGCTTATTGCTTATTAAGCGTTCAAATGGTGTTCTAAAATCAAACAATAGAATAGTTCGATCATTTTTGTATGGAAGATTTTCGAAACTCTTTCGATGATCGTTTCGATATTCGATCATCGAAAACTTATACTAGAGCTACAGTATCCTTAGAATCAGATACTCAATAATCGTCGCGATAGTCGATCGAAAAACGATGTTCTTCGACCCGAGTCAGTAAAAGCTATACTCAATTTAAGTAAACTCGCTCTGAAATGGATTTTTATTACTTAAAAAAAAACAAAACATGGAACCATCATAAGTGGAAACAAATTTACGAAAGAGGAAAATGGTCGGCACTGTGATCGAATCCATGAAGTCAGTGACTGAACTGTTGAATAAGGAATTCGTGTTTTGATAACAATACCTACTTATTAAGTGACTACATACAAGCGCTAAGTGCGTACATTAGCTAAATCAATCAGCTAAACAGTTAACTCGTATTAAGGCTGTTGGTTTAGTACTCAACCCATTGAGCACTGCATCACTGAGAAGAACTTTAAAAATAGGTGTAGACAATCTTAAATTTGCTCTTAACTTTAAAAATTTTGCAAATTGAGAGATTAACACATGACTCCTTTTTCGTATGCATCGACAATACTGCCCACTGCTAAAATTATTGTACTACACTTTCGCGTTATATTGAGGAGTGTCTATAAACTATTGGCACTGTAAAAAAGTATCAATTATTTTATCATAATGTGTGGGTTCATAAGATTCTTCAAATGGAACAGTTGACGAATCGTAGGTCGTATTGTTGATACATATAAAAAAGCTGCTGTGAACTCTAAAAGAAACAATACAGCTGGACGAAAGAATGAATGATTTATTCACCTTTTTTCAGTCACATTAATAAAAAAATTACAAACAAGGATTAATACAAATAATAAAATAGAGTACCCGCACTGGGTCGATTTTCCTGCTATCACATAGTTACAGAGTGTGATAGATGAGCATTGAGCATACCAAAGCAGTTTCTCAAATTTCCTCACCTTAACCGACGATTCAATGATGGTTTTGAATCACATTTTGATCATAATATACTTAATTTCTCGATGTTCCTGGATGTAGTTTGATGAATAATGCATGTTTGAAATAGAGAAAGTATAGGTCTTGTATCTTGTCTATACTATAAGGGACAAAAGAGTCGATAATTAAATTAATTAGCTATAATCTATATACATATGTACAAAAACTAAAATATTTCTAACTGTGCGGTATCCACTTAATTAACAATTATTAAATTTTGTGCGTATCTACCTTAACAGACCGTTCGTAATGCGCGTTTAATTATTATATGTAGATAGTATGTTATTATCGGAGTTAAATTAATTGATAAAATTAACCAACTCGTGAACATGCATTTCTTGATGGATATATTTGAAAATAATGTTCAAATAAAACAATGTTTAACTTATCCACAAATTTTTATTTTCCCGACTAGTTTCGTAGGTACACGTCCTACATGGTCACGGGAGACTAAGAAACTAAATTTGAAACAAAGAAGGTACAAACACTAGTGAAGATACAGATATTACAGGGGTGATAAACTTTTGGTATGTGATACTTTGATGTTTATTTATTATGGGAATTTATATAATGCTAGTTGGAAAAAAAGAGAGAG
The DNA here is from genome assembly GCA_963576905.1 of Mystacides longicornis. Lineage (NCBI taxonomy): Eukaryota > Metazoa > Arthropoda > Insecta > Trichoptera > Leptoceridae > Mystacides > Mystacides longicornis. Next base: position 22,247,637 of record OY756433.1, on the reverse strand, counting down.
AATGTTAAATTTACGATTTTGAAATAATGATAGGTACAAATATTTATAAAGATTATTTATATATATAGGTACATAAATTAAAAAAAAAAAAAAAAAAAATGAATAAAAAAATTTACAGGGAAAATTAAGGTATAGGTAATGTTCAACAATAAAAATTTACAGGGAAAATTAATGTATAATGTTCAACGATAAAAATTATGAGAAAAGAAAAAAAAAAATATATATCTATATACTGGAGGTTCATAATATTGAGTAGGTATACAGTTTTTAAGAGTGAACTTATTATTGGTATAAACAATATGGTCTGATAATAAAATTACTAGTTACAAAATTAATAGTACAAAATGTATATGGTTTTGTTTGTTGGTAGGTATAAAATTATTATAATATCGTTGGTGATTGAGTAAACACGATAAATGATCGAGAGTAGTATAATATTGATACATAAAGGTATTAAAAATGTAAAAACACAACACTATTGCACAAACACAGATTTCAATACACTAAAACAGGGGTAAATTCCAGTTGAAGTCGTTATGTCTCGGCGGCACTCGAACCATTAGGTTGGTGATCTGAAACAAACGAGAATTAAGGGCAGTGGCTATCTCTAAATAATAGATGGGTGTATTATAAGTCGGAGGACAATGGATTTAAAAGTGGTGAATAGGAGAAATCTAATTGTTCGTTTATTATGGTTTTATTGGTATCCTGTTTTAAACGGTTAATTTCTAGAATTTCCAATTTTTCGAGTTTTTTGTAGCCAGTAATGTTTTGGTGAATTAAAGATACGTTATTGTCAATATTAAAAGAATGGTTGTTTACTAAAAGATGATTTGCGAAGTTAGATTTATCATTGTGTTTATTTTTAAACGCGGATGTATGTTCTTTTATACGAATATTTAATGCACGTTTTGTCTTCCCGATGTAACTAGAATTATTATATAGATTGTCAACGTTCATCAATAAACAAATAAAATCATTAGTTAATAATCGCGATGATAATAATAATGAGTTTAAACTAGTTAAAAGCATAAAACAAAAAATTGATGACAATAAAATTATTATTTCAAAAGCCGATAAGGGCAATTGCACAATTTTATTACACGAAAACGATTATTTAAAAAAAGTAAATGAATTATTATCTTCAGATGATTTCATTGTTCTTAACAAAGACCCAACCTCAAAATTTGTTGATGAAGTAAAACATATACTTAAAAATTACAAAACCTTGTTCACCGATAAAGATTATTTTAAACTCAAACAGGATAACCCACTTTGTCCGCGTTTATATGGGTTACCCAAGGTGCATAAAGAAAATATGTCAATACGTCCCGTTGTTTCATATACTGCAGCACCTTGTTACAAATTAGCTAGAGCCGCGAACCAATTATTTTATTCATTAGGTAACTTTTGTCCAAAATATACAATTAAAAATACTCTTGAACTAATTGAAAAAATAAAACACATCAAAGTCCCCAAAAACGCTAAACTCATTTCCTTCGACGTTGTAAGTTTGTTCACCAGCGTACCTATAACCGAATTAAAAATAGCTCTTAATAATCATTTTGACAAAATTAGTAATTTAAATCCTATCAAAAAAACGGAATTAAAAAATTTAATATTCACCTGCTTAGACCAAAACTACTTTCAATTTAATAATAAAATTTATAAACAAAAAGAAGGCTTAGCGATGGGATCACCTATGTCCCCAATTATGGCTGACTTTTTTATGAATTATTTAGAAGAAAAGATTTCAGAACTCGCGCAATTTAAAAATATTATATTTTATTACCGTTACGTCGACGACATTTTAGCACTTTGGACAGGCACTGAACGACAGTTAAACCAATTTTTAAACGAAATTAATAATTTAAACAACGCGATTAAATTCACCATGGAAATAGGAAACAAATCCATTAACTTTTTAGATATAAATATCTCGATAAATAATAATAGTTTAGAATTTGACGTTTACCGAAAACCTACTTTTAGCGATAATTTAATTCATAATACCTCAAAACATCATCCGTCTCAAAAACTATCTACTTTTCATTCTTTACTCCATAGACTTTTAAATATCCCCTTATCGCGTGAAAAATATAATAAAGAACTTAACATTATAAAAACATTAGCTTTAAATAATGGTTTTAATACCAAAATAATAGATGAACTTTTAAATAATAAACTAAAAAAAATATCATGTAAAATATTAGCCCCCGGTCTTTGCACGAATAATAATAACAACAATAAAATATGGAATAAAGTAGCTTTTATTAATATTAAAACTAGCAACGAGGTTAAAAAAGTGTTCAATAATAATAATATTAGTCCCGCGTTCTATAATAACAAATCCATAGGTAGATTATTGGTTAATACAAAAGATAAAATTCATAAACTAAATAAAAATGGCGTATACAAATTAGATTGCAATTCCTGTAATTCTAGTTACATCGGGAAGACAAAACGTGCATTAAATATTCGTATAAAAGAACATACATCCGCGTTTAAAAATAAACACAATGATAAATCTAACTTCGCAAATCATCTTTTAGTAAACAACCATTCTTTTAATATTGACAATAACGTATCTTTAATTCACCAAAACATTACTGGCTACAAAAAACTCGAAAAATTGGAAATTCTAGAAATTAACAAAAAAAAAAGATTTACTCCAATAATGAATATTTTTTCTACTTAACTTCCAATTTTTATAAAGATTCTCCAACCAATAACTTTGTTTTGACAAAATTAAAATGAACATCTAGTGTGACATTTGGTGAGTACATTTTAAATGGGATTTTAGTGCATAGATTTCTTCAAACAAATGAGATGCGTATGGGTTAAAACAGGATACCAATAAAACCATAATAAACGAACAATTAGATTTCTCCTATTCACCACTTTTAAATCCATTGTCCTCCGACTTATAATACACCCATCTATTATTTAGAGATAGCCACTGCCCTTAATTCTCGTTTGTTTCAGATCACCAACCTAATGGTTCGAGTGCCGCCGAGACATAACGACTTCAACTGGAATTTACCCCTGTTTTAGTGTATTGAAATCTGTGTTTGTGCAATAGTGTTGTGTTTTTACATTTTTAATACCTTTATGTATCAATATTATACTACTCTCGATCATTTATCGTGTTTACTCAATCACCAACGATATTATAATAATTTTATACCTACCAACAAACAAAACCATATACATTTTGTACTATTAATTTTGTAACTAGTAATTTTATTATCAGACCATATTGTTTATACCAATAATAAGTTCACTCTTAAAAACTGTATACCTACTCAATATTATGAACCTCCAGTATATAGATATATTTTTTTTTTTTTCTTTTCTCATAATTTTTATCGTTGAACATTATACATTAATTTTCCCTGTAAATTTTTATTGTTGAACATTACCTATACCTTAATTTTCCCTGTAAATTTTTTATTCATTTTTTTTTTTTTTTTTTTTAATTTATGTACCTATATATATAAATAATCTTTATAAATATTTGTACCTATCATTATTTCAAAATCGTAAATTTAACATTCTCTCTCTTTTTTTCCAACTAGCATTATATAAATTCCCATAATAAATAAACATCAAAGTATCACATACCAAAAGTTTATCACCCCTGTAATATCTGTATCTTCACTAGTGTTTGTACCTTCTTTGTTTCAAATTTAGTTTCTTAGTCTCCCGTGACCATGTAGGACGTGTTCCTACGAAACTAGTCGGGAAAATAAAAATTTGTGGATAAGTTAAACATTGTTTTATTTGAACATTATTTTTAAATTAATTGATTTACGCAGGTAGAAACTCTTTTGTTCGTCTTTATAAAGTTTATAAAATAGGGTTGCCAACCTTTACAAATTTCGTTTCAGAGCAAAATAATTATTAAGATATTGATCGTGTTTTGAAATATATCTGTGGCTCTAGTACGATTTTAATCGAAAGCTAATTGCATGCTAATAAGCGCTTATTAACGTGCAAATAGTGTTCGAAAATCAAACGATCGAATCATTCGATCATTTTTGTATTGAAATTTTTCGAAACTCTTTCGATGATCAAAACGATATTCGATCATCGAAAACTTATACTAGTGGTCTTCTTTTAACATAAAAGTTTCCTGGGATACCGAACTCTCAACTATCTTTCCATTTTTTTTAAGTTTCCATCCTAGCCACGTGGTCAGGCTAGAAGCGTCTCCCTTGTCTTGCATCATCTAAAAATGCCTTTTTGTTGCAGGTCTCTCCGATGGCAGTTATGCAAATTCTATCCCTCAATGATCTTCCCAGATTAGCATGCACGTAGATCCTCACTTTGCTTTCCACCTTCATAATATGCTTGTTTCCCCAAACAAAGTTTCTGAGGCAGCCAGATATTGCGGCTGCATTATTTGAAAATGAATATAAAATATCAATTTTATATTTTGACACCCTTGCTAGAACGTTAAACATTGGTTTGAAGATAGTATGCAGATGAAAATATAAAAATAAAATGTTACTTTAAACACAACAGCCCATAGTATTCATCGAAATGATGCAACTAAATAATGAGATGTGAAAGGACCACACAAGAACAATGCTATTCTGTGAAGTGAAATATACATAAAACACAAGCTGGCCCGGACTTTGTTCCACCTCAGAACCAGTAATCGTTGTGTTAACAACTTATCATCAACAACAAAAATCTCCCTTTTTTTTATTTTTATTAGGGGCATAGGGAGGCAACAAGAGCTCTCCATTTCGCTCCATTTTGCGCAATGCTAATGACTTCCTTCCACACCACGTCCAACTACCTCGCGAACACACTTCGGAACACGAGAGGGTCTTCCACATCTTCGAAACCTTGACGAAGGGAAGAACTGTGCTCACCTTGACCAACTGTTATTCGGCATCCTTAACACATGTCCCAGCCATATCCACCTCCTCTCTAAAATGGCGAAAGTTATGGACCTGCGCTGGGTACGCCGGCGTATAGCGTCATTCGTGATGCTGTGTTTCAAATGCATATACTTTTGTGCCTGGGCTTTGGTCAGATGCCAGGACTCACAACCATATAGAAAAATGGGCCGCACACACGCATCAAACAGTTTACATTTCGTCTAAACTTAACGCCGACGCTAGGCACCACTTGCCATACCGATACGTATTGGAAGCTCAGACCCGAGGTCACTAGAACGGTTGCACCCAAGAACTTAAATTGACCTGGAGACCTGATGACCATCGATAGTTATCGGAAAAGGCATAATTTACCATAAGCTCCGTCTTACTGGTATAGACTCGAAGGCCAAAGTGTGTTGTTTCGTGGCAGAGTCTTGAAATACTACGATGTAATTCCTCATTAGACCATCTTTCTGTGTTTTTGGTATACCTCTTGCTCCTTGCATGAACTTTCTCAAGAGGTAGCTCATGACAATAATAAAATATAAATCGAGCCAATACGCAGCGCTGTCTGACTCCCGTGGTGATCCTAAAAGCTTCTAGCTTGACTTATCATATTAATTAAATTACATTTAATTTAACAAGGCATGTATACTTTGTATATTCCCAAAGATAGAAAAAATCAACCACATGTTGATTACTTTAGTCTAGTGTAATCTTAAAGCGCACCCATAACTATGTAGCTTTTCAATTAAATTTGTTCAAATGAAAATATACTATGACCCTTGCCTCGTGGATCACGATCTATATTATAAGTTGTCTCCGCGTCTATGAAATCGATAGATCTTTAAAAGAGAATATTGGATTGTGAGTGAAAGCTCGCTACACGATCAAAAGGTAATAAATCATTATGTTAATATTAAAAAATCTACTTTGAATAAATTTTAGGCATTAAACTCATTATGTATTTTGCAACTTCATCATCTCTATTGCATAGAAGTTGGATGTTTTGTTTAGAGTTGTCTTCCATCTGCTTAACCGTTGATCATTTGAATTCTTCCTCATTTGAAGATCGTTTGTACTGTCAGTCTGTGTTTTTTTTTCTGGTTTTTATTCGATTCTCTTCTTTACTCGCCGATATCTCTTACAGCGTTGCTTACTCCTTACCGTAAACCAAATATACATCAGTATTTATTCTTAATTCAAACCCAAGGTATGAAGATTTTTAACCACGGTTAAAAAAATTACCGTTTGTCTGAAAATTTTCTTCTTAGCGTGAAACAGTGGGGGTCACAGATTGAAATGGTAATAAAAGTTGATAGAAAATTTGGTAGAAATAGAAACGATGCCACCATATTATCTGATTGTTATAATGCAGATAATTTAATTAGTTTTCTTTCAACAAGCCCACGTAAAGGTTACTTTAGAGTAGGGTGGGGGCAATAATTTTGGCGAAATCGATATATTTTGTGTTTGCTAGACAATAATTGAAGAGTTGTGTATTTGTTCTATATTAAATAGAAAAACAGCTGTGATTTTCCACAATAAAGGAACAAATAAAACATAGATTTATAAATTAGCTACATATTTTTCTCATTATGTTTGTTTGGGCATAGCAGCTAGTGTTTTTAAATATTATTTATTGTGAGTTTAATATGTAGTGTTATGTGGTAGGTACCTACCGCTTAATATGTTCTAGATGTGTAAAACGAGTTTAGTGACTACGAAACATAGAATTATTGGAGGCATTGTCAAGAGAAAATTCTCAAAGAAACTTTATAATTTAAACATTTTTATTAAATTTAAATAAATGTTACAACTTTTTCGAATTTTTACACAAAGCTCTCGCAGAAACATATCTCTATATATAAAAATGGATCCGAATTTCCCTTTGTAATTGCATCACGCGTGAACGAATGGATCAGTTTTGCTAATTATTTTTTGTTGAAGGTTCTTTGATGAACATTAGAAAATTCAAGCTAACTTTCGTAGTGCTTTTGATAATATAAGCTATGCTATTTGTTTAGTTTTATTTTGACAAATTGTCACGTGATTGATAGTTGGTGCGATTATTGAATATACCTGCATTGGTTGGAATTATGATTAAATATAATTTATCGTTATTCATAGTAAATAATACAGGATTACGACTGTCTGGAATACTAGTAGATATCTTATAAATTTAATAAAACCTCCAAGGTATATTTAACAGATGTTGTAGAAGCTTTACATAATATGTGCATATTAAAGCTTTTTTTAAGATGTCTTTTTTTCCTTTTCCCACCCCTCTCTGTCTCCCTCTCTCTCTCTCCTTTGCCCTTGAGCACTATAAATACAACAACCAAAATTGGTGAATGATCAATAGCGGCCAACCGCTCAAAAGAGCTTTCCAGTATTCGTATTATAACTTTTCTGCAGTGTATTATTTTATCCTCCAGCTGTTCTCAGAAACATCCGTTGATCATAAAGAAGGAAGGCCAACAAAATTATTCACTATTATGCTAGTCATACTTCTTTGACATTTTTCTTTCCATTGAGTATGGGATATTTCTGTGTCCTGTCTCTTATTAAGACTACCTGCTTTGAGAATTTTATGATTGATGATCTATAAAAGTATGTCTAATAGAGTTGCAATTTTTTAAGTCACTGTTTTGAAAAAAAAACCTAGTTTGGTCTTAATTATTGTTTGTCCATGTTTTCATACATGGGGTAGGCAAAGAAAACTTTTATTTTTATCTGGGCATACATTATTTCATCCTTTGCAACTGTGTTTATCTATTTGCCTGTCATTCTTGTTTTCTTACGTTATCCACTTCTCGTCACTCATTTATATTCATTTTTTTTTTGCATTCATTCTTCCATAATAATCAAACTATCTCAATTTTATTACTTTTTGATCACATTCAAGTCCTTTCCACTTTATGTGTGACCTTAATTCATTCAGTTCTACCATATATTTTATACCCATGCCTTTATAGACATTTTTTATAACAACATAAAAATTGCATTATGCGCTTGTTACGATGTTTGGTATTTGAGATATCTTCTTCTAAGGTTTGACGAGTAATTCAGCATTATACCAATTGGTAATGTGCATTTCGTCAAAACATTATACCCACTATGCTTTCATATTAAAATATTATTGCTACATACTTTTTTGACTGCCGCGGAGCACGCGCATTCTGCAAGCATGGCGACCGACAAAACACGTGAGGTTACACAATACGAAAGAAATGAAAAGTTGTACCGGTACCGGTGTGCGCATTCCATAAAACACCTTTCATCCGCGACGAAGAACTCCGTTGGACCTTGCTCTCTCAGCGTCTGCCGCCGTCGTGACTTCTTGACATCACCGCACCATATAACCAACTCACCGTATGTGGAACTGATACAGTAACGCTATCTTCATATATAAACTTTTTCTGTCCGTGTGTATCGGACTGAACTCCTCCGTAACTGCTGGGCCCCATTCATACTTTGCACATTGCAAAATTGCATTATGCGAAAATCGAAACACAGCGAAACCATGCAAAAAAAATCGCTTGGTGGCGTCTAGATTATTTGAAAACTCTTTTCAATTGTACAGTGGTATCTAGAGTAGTGCGTGTTGAAACACAAAGCAAATTTGAGACGTCAAAATGGTTTTTTCAATTGATTCGCAAAGTCGTGATATTTTTTAATGAATAGTGTCTATGGTGAAACAAAACTGTGTGTCCTCTAGAACAAAAACGATACTATAATTTGAAAAATTGCAAAGTTGCGAGGTATGATGGTGGATCGTGAATGGTAGGTATATTTCACAATTTAAGCGATTTGATTGCAATCATTTTGTAAGTTTTTCATTATTGTATGACTGCTGTTGCTATCTTTTAAAAATGCTGAAGTCATCGTTTCACTAGTATAAGATGGCGCAGGACAGAGAGCGGTGGAAGTCACAGGGGGAGGCCTATATCCAACAATGGACACTAGAGTGGAACAAAAATTTTTTTAGTCAAACATTTGTACCTCTTTTGTCAATTTTACATTTCTAAAATAAGTACATCTTACAAATTCATTACATTTACATGCAGATATGTCAAAAACTTTTCTATTTTGGACTCTGAATGCTTCTAACTCTACTTCCTTAAGTTTCTACACAGATTTTTATTTTTATTATAACATTTGTCAAACCCATTTATATAATTACATCACATTTTAATACGTAGGTAGGATTTATTCTATTAAGTCTGCACAAAAGTGCTATGAAACCAAGTATCGGACATTTTAAATTTTGTCTCGTAGAAGTCATGTTAATACACTTTAAAACATACATCACCTATTCCTACACACTCGTGGAAATAATTATTGACATGCAACCTTTCACTTTAAGACAATAATCATCCACTGCACTTGATGAAACTAAAATTTCAAATTTATAAACCGGCCCTTGCCGCCCCGTTTTCTCTTGCACTTTGCTCATCTCTCACAGCGCCAAAGACTATTAAATTGATGAAATAGTGAAAGCAACAGCTAATCAACCATGTTTGAATTAAATAAACCTATTTAAATAAATTCTGTAATATTTCGTAGACCGCGAAAACAGACCCAAAATTGCCGTTTTTTGTAAATATTCGAAGTCAAAGCGGGGGCTCTTACCGTTGTATGACAATTTTTATATTTTTTATGTAGATTATTGATGCCAATAGGCAACATAATACAACTATTCCAAATCGAAATTTGACAAAAAAAAATTTTTCATACAAAAGTGTTCCACTCTAATGGACACGAGAGGGCTGATGAAAGAAAAAGTATGAAAATTCCCGGTCAGATATTATTTTGTGGATCCATGACAGCTGTATTTTACCCATAATTCGTCTTTCCTCGATCTTGCCTTTTATGATGAACCTAATGGCGAACGTTGTTAACGTAAAGTGATCACACTAAGCCAGCTTTCGAAATAACAGTAGAAGACGATCGTAAGCTCTTCTATGATGATCTGCAGAAGCGAAAACTTTACGCCTATGAGTACGTGGTCAAGTTACGATATTTGTCGTTTTTCAGCAACCATACCTATTCCTACTAAGGTAGGTATGTATTTTCATGTTCAAATTTCAATTCCTTGAGTTTTATATCATTTTTTAAGCGAATAGTTTTTGACGGAACGACATCAGCTGTCGAGTCAGATAGTATTAATATAGATATACTATAATATTCTAGTTATGTAAATTTGTAACGGCCGTTTGCGAATAAAATCTCGACGCGCAGACGGGTTAAATTGATCAACTAGACATTATAGAATAGTTTTTAAATGACGTCATCCCATTGGTAAGTTCGGACAATTTCTTTTTGAAAAAAATTATGGTGTTCATAATTTTGGAGAATAGTAGAAGATTCGAACAGTCGAAAGTTTTATAACAAAAAGGTCTGATAAGATACATACAGCATCATGGCCGACCACACGGCGAACTGCTGATGTAAGTATATCAGATCCCGTCTCCAGTTATTTTCAACCGCTCATTGTCAGTCAGTATTGCTTCCTTTGAGTCAGCCTAAGGTAAGAACTTTCGCACGCAAGTAGGTAGTATCCGGTAACGCAAGAAGCAAACCGGATGTCTGGTGTTATGGAATATCAATATTGCTAATTGCTGGGTTATCATAATAAGTTGTTAGTTGAAATTAACATTAATAATATCAAAGGTTCTGCAATGATGTTAAATTATATAATTTTTCGGATTTTTTTAAACAATGAATAAACATTCTTTAAATAAATAAAATAAACAACGCCTTATTAAATTAACGTTAGGTAGGACCGTGAGGTTGATCACCTCACGTCCTTAAACCTCAACCGGTAAGAAAAGGCACCATAGGCCTCAGTCGCCTTCGAGCGCGATGGAGAGCTCTTGATGCCTTCCTATGCCCCTAAGTGGGGTTCAGCCCCCCCACATTGCAGGTTGGCTTGGGGGGGGATCTGCGGCGGGCTTGATTTGTGTGGAGCCGGCTTTTGGATTTAATTGCTTCGATCAGGCTAGAGGGTTGGTTTCATGCGGGTCGGGTTTGCTGCGGATTTGTCTCCTCCGGGTTGGCTTGCGGTGTGCGGGGAGCCTTAAAGGGAGAATGTATGTATTATAATATTAAGTATTTTATGAAATCGTTGAAACTAAAATCATGATTCTTTTGCCAATCGAAAATGAGTTACTAAAAATCCCCTTCGAAAGCTTAAATATGCGTTTGGTGAACACAATTTTTCTGTATAGGGTTTTATCAAAACCACCACCAAATTGGCAGGTTATCGTTTAAAAAAAAACAATTCTTGAAAAATAATTTAAGATAAAAATACATGATCCCATCATTGTTGCACCTCATAGTTTTATATTTTTTTTTCACAATTTTAGATTAAATAAATAATTTATTTAAAAATTCTTGATTAACCTTAGGTACAATAAAACTAGATCAAAATCAATCATAAAAATAACTGGTTCTTTATGTTAAATCTAGTCTTGGAAAACGGCGCAAGATCTCATAAATATTTTATCTTTTTTTATTTTTTTTTTCATTTTTTATTTTATCCAATCCAAACTCCCTTTACGCCCCACTTAGGGGCATGGGGAGGCAACAAGAGCTCTCCATTGCGCTCGTTCTTGCGTAATGTTTATGACCTCCTCCCACACCATGTGCAGATTCCTCAGCTCTGCTCCGAGGGAGCGGAGCACGACAATCTCGAAGACCTTCTCATACCGTGTTCCGTTCCTTCGAGGCAGAGCTGAGGAATCTGCACATGGTGTGGGAGGAGGTCATAAGCATTGCGCAAGATCGAGCGCAATGGAGAGCTCTTGTTGCCTCCCTATGCTCCTAGTGGAGCTCAAAGGGAGTTTTGATTGATCGATTGAGACACACTGAAATACATTTCGACAACCTCCATAGTAAAAAGGGCTTTTTGTCTGGAATAGAAAATGGTCGGTTCAGAAATACGATTCAATAACTTTGCGGCACTTCAACACCAAAGTCGACGACTGAACCGCTTAGCTACCGACAACTCTAAAGTAGCCAACCTTAGTAGGTAAAGGTATTGCCCATCATGGTCTGATTGTGTGACAAAGTGTGTGTCATGCCTCTATAAATGGCTATGTGGGCCGGTGTGGCATTGTTTTTGAGGCAAACATACAATGAGATATTATACTAGAGATGCAATCGAGTCTAAAAAATGGCATGTGAAAAAGTGTGCCACCACCGAAAATGTGCCACGCTCGTGTTTTAGTCGTTGACAACAGCTCGAGCTTGACAGTTGTGTCCGCGGTAATACGGTGTTCTTGAAAATGGTGGATTTTGTGGTGAAAAAAGTCGTTCCTCAACAGAAATCAATATAGGAAAATCCTTTTATCAAAAAGGACGTATTTTATATATTTTAAGTGCATATTATTGTGATAAAATGTTTAAAATATAAAAATATATTTGACAATTATTTTTGTTTTATTAGTTAGGCCCACATCACACTACGGGTGCATACCGAGCGGGGTTAAAAAAAACCGCGTCTGTATGAAACGCGTAGATACATTTTTATTTGAATTTATAACCCAGCGGTTCAGTCGACGGCTTTCTTACTACAGCATACGTCATGGGCTCGAATCCCTGTGCCGACTATTTCCACTTTCACAACACAACTCTTCCATAGTGTGTGCAAGTTTCCAAATGTATTTGTGTTCACTTTTAATTAGCCTAAATTCATTTAAAAAGATACACCCGTACGCGGCGTATGCAACAGTGCATAGGTATAGGTATATTTCTAGATTTTTTTTTTATTCTATCAAGTTTTTTTTTTATCAATTTATTTAGAAAAAAGAATACAACTTATATTTAAACAGAGTGCTCCCTAATTAAAATTATATAGGTATGGAATTTAAGGATGTTCTGCAAACAGAGGTTTTCCACTATCAACGAATTTTTTTACGAAATCCATCATACAACTGAGAAATCGCCAGCGGTTTTTCCCACAGTGCCGTATTTCTGACGGTTCTCGTTTAAGCTGTGTGTATGAGCCCTTACCTAGCCGGACGAAATTTAGAAGCAAGTTCATTATAACTAGTGTTTTTATAAAAAGGGTCATTTTTGATTCAAATAAATAAATCATTTTTTCCATTTTCGAAAAATATTTTTTATGAATGTGCTTTTAAACTGTTCGTTGTCTGCCTCGCATTAATAAAGACGAGAGATCTTTTTCAAAAGGTTCTTAGACAATTCTGACAAATACATTCAAATCTCACGCACAAAAAGAAATTTCTATTAATGTGTACCGGTAGAAGGTGACAGCACTTAGCCGTTTGGCGTATTATGTGTGACAAAGACAAAAATATTCGTCAGTAATGCTTGATTGCATATTTTTATTTAAGTTCAACTTCAAATTTACTCGTGATGCTAGTTTCAAACTAAAAATTGTATGGAATTGCATCTCCAGTATAATATCTCATTGCAAACATATGATTATTTGTTACCTAAGTAAGAACCTGTTCATTACAAGAGAAAACAATGAGTGTACATATAGTTCCTACTTAATTATATACATTTAATTTAATGCACACTTACAGACAAACACGCTTCTTTGTTATTTAAATATCTACTCTTAGTTGAAGTGGTTGGTAAACTAGTGGTAAAAGTAGGTACTTTGCTTTCAAGCCGGAGTTCATGTATTTGAATCCAAGCTCTGGTTTTTATCTATAATATAAAAGAAAGTCGGATTAGTGCGAACACTTATGTAGTTACTTATAAGTTAAGATCGGCCGAACAGATTCTTCCGATGTTTGATAAAATGCATTCTCCTTCGCTCCGGATAACAGAATAACTAATAAAAAAATTGAAAATATAATATTAAAGTTAGTATGGAACGCATTTCGATACAACAACGCCATCTATGAAAAATTTTAAAGAAACACAATTTTTATTAACCTGATAACCATTGAGATTGAAATTTTGACACGCAGATTTTTTACGCTTTTTTAATTTCGTTAACATTGAAGCGCATTTTTTTTTAATTAACACGCGAAAAGTGAATAAATCTAATATAAAAATCAAATTGTCGAGGGTGAATAGCAGATTAAATGAAAAAAAATGTTTGAAAGTGGTGTGATTGCAGAATTCAGATGGAAAATATGTGGTTTCAAACAGATGCATCGGTCAAAATGACATTTGTTAAAAGTCTTTTAAATCATTCTTTTAGATTCTTATTCAATATTCATAGTAAAGACCACAGGACAACGTCTGTCGGGAAAGCTAGTTAAGATTAAAGGTAACACAGGGACTTGAAGAAGGCAAAACTGTCTAAGAAATATGAGACAACGGACAGTTGGTGTGGGAAAGTTAAGTATTCCAATTAAAGAAAATTTGGCAATGGTATCTTCGACCTTGCTTTTAAAAAAAAAATCTTGAGTATGCAATATAGATTTTGTTGCCTCCCTATTCTCCTGAAAGGAGTTTAAAGGGAGTACCTATTTAAGGGTTTAGATGCAAATATTTTAATTTCATAACTCTCTATGTAGGTACTAAAAGATTTTTTTATTTTTTTTTCCTTATATTCATTTAATTTTATTTCAACTTTATCTTTGTTTGAAATATATTTAGTGAAACAATGTTTATGATATTTTAATTTTAAATCTATTCCACGATTCTCAAAACATAATAAATATTTTCTTATTTAAGATACTTCCGAAAACTTAATATACCCTTTTATTCATCTCTTGTTGCTTCCGCGTACCCCTGAGTGGGGTGTAAAGGGAGGTTTGATTTTGATTGATATCTTAGTTTCAAACCGAAAATGGTTTGTACTGGAAAAAAAACATAAAAATAGAAGGAAAACGAAAACGCAAGAAAAAATATACAAAAGGGACCGTAGAAAGTGTATCAAAATCATTTCAGAATCGCAGATTGACCTCATTTTGTTCACAAATAATCATCTTGACACAAATCAATCAACATAATCAGAAATTAATTACGTAACAGCACTGTGTGTAGGAAGGATAACCTACAAAGTGAACACATCAAAATATTTACGACACAAACCAAATGCCGCTCTCGCCGAGGATAATAATAATAATTAATAATGCCGTTGATCAAACATTCTAGTTGAATAATCCATCGTGTTAGTTGACGTGAAACAGCGTGGTTAATGCGAGCGATCAAACACGCTAACATCTCTTATTTGTTTACCAGTGTGCTGCGAGCCGGGCTGTGCCGTCGCACGGGGAACAACACCACTCCTCTTAACCCATACAGTGACAGACGGGACTGCTACACTTTGACACATTCAGAAGGAACGGCACTACGAAAAACGGCACAGTGAAAATCCCGCTAAAAATAGCAGAATTTATTTCTGAATGACGACGAGTATAGAAACACCATCGTATGGATACCTTTGTGAGTTCTAATATGAAAAAATCCTTGATAAATTGTTCTTTACATCCACTTTTACACACTTACTCCCTTTGTTACCCTTCTTAGGGGGCATGTTTACAAGAGCCCTCCAATGCGCTTTTCCGGCATTCGAATTGCGCCATTTCCCAAAAATGCATACTTAAATCCCTGATGGCTACCTCACACCTACCTACTATCATGGAAGTTTTTTTGATGATATAAAAACATGTCAGGTTTAATAAAATTGTGGAATAGTTAAATTTTTTTTTATTTAAATTACTTCCACCAAGAAAAAT
Source organism: Mystacides longicornis (assembly GCA_963576905.1). Taxonomy (NCBI): domain Eukaryota; kingdom Metazoa; phylum Arthropoda; class Insecta; order Trichoptera; family Leptoceridae; genus Mystacides; species Mystacides longicornis. The sequence goes on along the minus strand of OY756433.1, from coordinate 22,232,072 downwards.
GCATGTTCAACAACTTATAAAAAAGTTGCATATTTTAGGTTACCTAATAGTGAGATAAGTTCAGTTATATTTTTGTGAATAAAGATTTTAGGTATAAAATGACCGCCAAAACGCTGCGCGCTGCTTTGGTTTGAAAAGCATTACTATAATAAAAAAAATTGAAAAGAAAAACGAACAAGAAAAAAGTTTTTCAAATAGTAGGTATGCTGAAAAAGAAAATAAGAAATCGTATTTTTAGCGAACGGCACATCGACGTACGGAATTGTATGTGCCGCTCTAATTTTAATTTATGAGATTTTGTGTAGGGTCCGTAGTAGGTTGAAGGATGAATGGCAAGAGGACGCAGAAGGCGGAACGCGGCGAGGTGAGGCGGAGGCGAGCAACAGGTTCCACTACGATGTTAAATCATTGGCGTAGTTATTGAAAAAAATAAAATAATGCCCTTCCAAAGGGTTAGATGTGTCGTACAACCGAACCTGATGAAACAACAACTCTCTTTTCAATAAATTGGCCGTGGTTTAGGTCTTTAGATAAAATTGGTTTTAACTTGTAGCTTCTTCTTCTGAATTGAGGCCTTGTGACCAGTTATTCAAGTATAAAACTAATACCAAAAAAGAAAACTCAAAGTTCTCTGTCCCGTAAAATAGCTCATACAAAATGTACTGTCACATAAACGATCTAACATTTCATTAGTGATGGTACATGCCAGTATAACATTTTCTTTAGTTGTTCATGTTTCAGTGGGAACTAGTGAATACGTAAAAACTGACTTCGGTAGCTTAATCTGTAGCGTCTTCAGGCTTGGAAATCAGATCAGAAAACAACCTTTTATCGATCAAGGACCAATGCATACGCATAGATGCCGTTTCTTTTACTCAGTAGGTACATGACATTGCGGAGTTTAAATTATCAAACACACTTTTTTGAACAAATCACGAGCTTATTATATGCATAAAGTTATAATAATTATTGGTATCCAATCCAATCCAAACTCCCTTTACGCCCCACTTAGGGGCATAGGGAGGCAAAAAGAGCTCTTCATTGCTCTTGATTTTGCGCAATGTTTATGACCTCCTCCCACACCATGTCCATATTGCACAGCTCTCTTTCGATGGAGCGGAATACAGTATGAACGGGTCTTCCTTGTCTTCGGGACTCTGATGGGAGGAGGAACAGCCCTCTCCTCGGCCAACTATCTTTTGGCATCCTTAACACACGTCCCAGCCAAGTCCATCTATTGGTATACATACATAGGCTATTTTTTCGCAAATATTTGGAATAACATTATAGGGCGAAAAGGAATGGCTTATATTGTTTATACAGTAGGTATGTTAAAATTAAGATAGGCGAGCCAAATATGCAAATGTGGAGAAGCATTTTCTTAATACATTATTCAATATAAACACATACAAACCTTGAAACTATATAAAACTTAAATAGAAAAAAAAAACTTTGTACCTAATGGTCTTCATTTTTAGGCATCAAATAAACAACCCTCCTTTTTTTAGAATATACATAAAACGGTATCAATTATTCAAAGCGTCATTATTTCAAAGAAATCTGACCCTCGAACTTTTTTCAATTAAGCGTATTATTATGAAAAGCTACATAAGAAACGTTTTTGTTTACTATAGTTCATTATGAGCTGTATTTAAAAATAGCAAGATTAAGGACTGGGTTGACAAGCGATTCTACTCAATCTGTCAATCAGGGATTAAAAAGAAAATTCGATGCTTATCAATAATTGTAAAACAAATAGATGGGAATCCTTCAATTTATTTGTTCCTGTGCAATATAAATGAAGTCTGCCCACACCTCCAAAATAGGACTTGAAAATAACTCTGAAAAAGATAGACAAAGGTTAAGTGTTACGTCCTAAAGCCCACAACTTGAAAATTACTCTTTTTTAAGGGACACTACAGTAAGTATGTATTACATTACAAGTATCTTAAAAATGTGTACAAGACAGACAGAATTTCTCTTGTTATAAGTATTAAAATATATTTCACTGCCATCCGTGGTGGGAAAAACAGGGTAATAAATCAATTCAAATTTAACGTTTGAACGTTCCGTCACTGGGATGATGTACGAGGAGGACTATGTATTTGTTCCCATAACAGGAATGGAGTTCCAGTGGAAGATCCAACCTCCTCCCCCCCACTTCACAACCCAAAACCCCCCTAGCCCTCCGTCCCCGTGATCGTTAAACAATCCATCAGAAAGGTAGGCCCGTGACAGCTCGGCGGGTAGGTACGTGCCTGTTTCAATTGGGGGCAATCGAGTGGCTTTTCCGCGGCAAACCCACTTGTGACCTCTCGACATTCAATGAAGACATTAGACGGAAGTTGAGCCTTCCGATGATAGACCCCTTTCATCCCCGTATCGTGTCAAAATAATAATCATTCACCAACACCGCTTTGTTTATTAATCATCTGAATATGAAGATATTTCCATTTTGTGTTTCAAATTTAATCACCTTTACAGATTATAATTATAATCTTAAATTTATTGTCAATAAAGATTTTTTAGTGGATTTAGAGAGCTCTTGTTGTCTGTTCATGTGTCATAATGATGAACCACAATATATATTTTATCTCGGAAGAGCCTTTGATTTAAATTTTTTCGGCGTTCGAGAACATTTCAATTTTTTTTCATTCTAATGAAGAAAATCGAGATGAAATTTTTTTCCCTTAAGCCAGAATTTGAGCTCTTGTTTTGATGTCCCTTGTAAGTACTACGAAACAAGTCAGGATAAAAAAAATAGTTATTTTATACCTGGATTATTAACATGACTATCTTCGTTCTACCTCTTGACGGTTTTGGTGACCACGCTAAATGGATTCTTTGATGAACCAGTGTTCCATAGTCTAGCCAGATGTGAATGCCAGCATTGTTATGTCTTAATCTCGTTTTATAAGACATTCTTTCTTCTTACTTTCCACAACAATTTAAATATTCATCTCCGGTAGGTACCACATGTCAAAGTTGTCATCGTGTTTTCCCGACCTTTGAGGAGTCTATAATGATAAAAAAGTAGAAGACATCTTTGAGCATACAAATATTGTTATTAATATTTAGGACATATTTTGATCTTTCCAGATCAATAAGGCGATTCGTGGCACTTGAAGCTATTCATATTTGAGCGCCGCTTTAATTTTTAGGCTTCTATTTGCAGTGTGCAGGAAGCCTTTTGAGTGATTGATTTGTCTTTAGATATAGGTATCTAAAGACAAATCATAATAGATAGAAAATTCTTTAAAGTATTTATATGAGTTTAAAATTGGTGATTTCCTATTTATTATTCTTAAACAATTATGTTGAAGGTTTGAAGGAATGCGAACCTTATCAAACATATAAAAAGTACCGAACATTAACGCAGGCTTTCATAGCTTTACGCCTGATTGTATGCAGAAAAATCAAAGCATTTTATGACGCGTTAGAGAGTCTAGCAAGGTTTTGAACTGTTGAAATAAAATTATTAAGATATCTGTTCATTAATATAATCTTAAGGCTTTTAGTGCTACCCTTATAACAATTAAGAATGTGATAATTAAAAAAAATATTAAGCAGGTACCTATCGATTTTTTCCATAATAATAAAAATTTCGTAAAATGCAATAAGTTTGTTTTAATACATACATTATTTGTAGAGTGCAACGTACATTTTCAGTGTCACTGTTTCAATAACAAATATTAACATAATATTGTTGGCCTCGTAACTATGTATTATGGGTAGGTATTCGTTTATACCTATGTATTTATTTTGTTGTGAAGAAACATAATAAAAGGAAACAATACTTCAAAATATCCAACGATGTCTAAGAGGCAAAGCCTAGAAAAAAAACTGCAGCTTTTTATATTAAAATTTACAAAAAAGATATCTGCTTAATAATTTTGTCAAATTTGTAAACACGACACAACGCCTTAAATAGAAACAAAAGCAAACGTTTTATCAAGTTCATATTATTATGCACGGTTAAAATGTTACATAGTCACTGGTATAAACTCTTCATCCATTGTAATTTGCTTCTTATTATTTGTAACTGGTGGAAGATTTACCTACATAAACTGAAAATAAAATAAGTTATTGTATACGGATTTCAATCAGCACAGAAGCAAGTGGACAGATATTGAGAATGAATGAATAATAAGATAAAAAAAGAATGGAATTTATTATCTATGTTTAATTTTAACCTATAAGGAAACTTAAAATTACACAAGATGTCCATTGTCCACAGTACCGAATATGACCAAATATGACCACAGTACCGGATATGACCAAATATGACCACAGTACCGGATATGACCAAAGGGAGCATCAAAACGATAATGGCAATCCAAATATCCATAGAAAATCTATTTCACATGCTGGATAAGTACGTACCCTGAGAAATAGATTTTGAAACGAAACGATTATGGCTTTGAAACCCGCAAACCCAGATCGCCTTACCAAAAAAACGTTAGTGCCCAGTGTAAGGAAAAGAAGGAGGTTTTTGTACAGGAAAGGCTAAAAATAGGCTGAAAAGCTTCTTCAAATAGTTTCCTGTACCCCTATTCTGTAGCAAGTGTAGGGTAGTCACTTGAAAAAGGTGACTATTAGGCGATACATTTTGTATGAAAAACGTCTATACGTATAAATGCCAGAATCGCATATAGACGTTTTTCATACAAAATGTATCGCCTAATAGTCACCTTTTTCAAGTGACTACCCTAAACTTGCTACAGAATAGGGGCCCTGATTTTCGCAAGGTGTTTAAATTACTAAAAGTCTCGCCAAGCATTTAAAATAATATACTTTTATTCTTTGCCTGATCTACATACCTATCTATAGTGGATTAATAAAAGGTCAATAAATTTCATGTTTTGTAAAATGTTTACTTTTCTTCAAAAGTTGGTGGGAATGCTATTTTCATTTCTATATACTTCAGTTGCCTAGGTAATTGAATGCGAATATATTATATATATGCCTAGATAATATAATATGTTATGTACTTCAGATAAGTTTAATTCAATTCACTACATTCTCATCCCAAGTTTCCATTATGTGACAAAATATCATCCCATTCCCTGCCACATACATCCTCTAAATCTTCGAACCTGGATCTATTCGGTCCTACCCGTCTATAAAGACAATATATTTAATCCGAATAAGACATTTAAAGACAATCTACATAGATAATATATTCCTACGTCAAAATATATTATATTGATCATGGAGTGAGTGTGGGAACAGATAATAGCAGTAGAAGCTGGTTGGCTGAAAATGAGAGAAAGAGAGAGGGAGAGTTATGGTTATGAAGATGGAATGAGTGAGAGGGAAAGATGAACATAGTTGTGTGCCAAGGTAAAATCCGACCCCAATAAATCTGTCTAATCATTACAATTGCCTCAACTAATACCGGAGACACTTGAAGCCATTTCCCTCAAGATATATACGGGTGTTATTCTGAATGCGGCATGATCTCACATGCCAACCCTGGATGGAGGTGGAAATGAAAAATACAGGGGCGGTGCTGGTTTCGATCGAGTGAGCCTGCTGCTTAGGACGTATCTTAATTTTTTGGCCAAAATTCTTACCAAATAGTCTGAGATATTTAGTAGTTAGGTACCTACTATTAGTTAAATTAATCCTGCTGTCCGCGGATTTCATCGGCCTCTTTGGTTCTAATTATATCTTCCATAAAGGCTGACATCCTTCCCCAAATGTCCCTCCTCGACATCATTTCTCCAATAAGTGTGTCTGGTGTCGGGAATCTTGGCAGTTGACGATCGGTAATTGTAGTAATAACCACGGTAGGCCTTAAAGGAACGTGGTAGCAGAGGAGGAGGGGGTTTTAGCCAAACTATAAAATACAGTTACTTTTATGAAGTGGAATGTTGCAACTCAAAGTATTCTCAAGCTAGTGGCATTCTCAAATATAAGTCCTTGATGGAAGACATTTTCTAGGATCATAAGAGAATAGCGTACCTATATCTCTTTTTTAAAAGAATATTGTACAATTTTTTTAATAAAAAAGATAATATTAACACTGTTTGTTCAACATTCAAACATGATAATTTAAACGTATTTTTGTATAAATCACAAATTTCAAATCAATGTAGTCCTTAACAGGGACGCCAGATCGAAAAATATGAAACAATGTCAATAATACAATAGTTATAGGCAATTTAATTTCAGTTAACAATCACAATTATATAATCTTTAACTAAGTTGCACAAGAGGCACGAATTAAATGATTCCTTATCATGATGGTTTAAAAAAATAGTCTGGTATCAGCCCTGTGTCGGAGTAAGATGGAAAGCAGGAGAGGAATTAGAGATATCACAGAGACACACAACAAATCCTACTCGCTTTTAGGTTGGCAGTAAAATTCCTTTAAACATCAGAGATGTGTGTCAACCGTACCACCACGTCAGATAGAAGCTGGAGTATGGTGTCGGTGTACTGAACCTAAGGGAACTTAATAGATGGCGCCTTCAACTAATAAACACGCTTAAGTTATATATTACACCATGATAATAGGGCATGTTATTTACAAACAATTTAGATAGGGGGTGCATTACTTAACTCCTTGATTAAATAATAAATTGAGACTCGTACCTAGTATCTGATGTACGAAAAGCATGCTCGCAATGCAAAAGCAACGAACTCTGTAAAATAACTAACTTTTGTGACACCTATCTATAATCTCCATAACCCAGGCCATCAAAGGAAAGCTAAAATATCTCATAAAATAATATAATGTTCCGCCAGCTATACTGACACCTTTTTATAGAAAAGTGTTGTATTATTATTATTAATGTTGTCGGTACCCAGGTTCGAGCCCATGAATTTCAGTAGGTACGCAGTACGACATTCAAATACAATAATTAATACAATATTTCTATTTGATTATATTTGATTCCTTAATGAGAATTGAAAAGAGATAAAATTGTTCAAAATAATAAATAAATATCAAGATATATTTGTGTTGTTACTGTGGGGCTAGTACGAGTTTTATCGAAAGCTAATTGCACGCTAATAAGCGCTTATTAGCGTGCAATTAGTGTTCTAAAATCAAACGATCGAATCATTCGATCATTTTAGTATGGAACATTTTTCAAAACTCTTTCGATGATCGTTTCGATATTCGATTATCTAAAACTTATACTAGGGCTACTCTGATCAGGATTTGTCATCGCTCATCGCAAAGGAGAACGCGGTTTATTTTATTGAAAATAAATAAATGATATATTCATTAAAAGATAAAAGAATAAAAAGTTTAAAAAAGGTTCACATTACAGCTCCAGGAGATCACAAAACTACATCCAATTCGTTGAGCCATTGAAGAGCCTGTGGGGTAGCATTGTGAATGTCCAAAAATGAGCCATTAAAAGCTCTTCGAGGGCACTATTCCACAATATGTGCGATGGTCTACAATCTACATTGGCTCTCCACATTCGCATGCGGGAGACTCACGGATTCGATTCAATTTGATTCCTTTGTGATGTGCTTACACTGGAGAATGTACCTATCACATAAATAAATAAATAACACTCTCCAATATATTCTCTACCAGTCAACCGGTCCCGTTCAATCTGAGACAAGATTCCAACCCCGAGTAGAAATTCAAAGTGAAAAAACACATTGAAATTTCTGACCCGACCGGGAATTGAATCCGGGACCTCTTGATCTGAAGTAAGAGCCTTTGCCATTAGGCTACTGAGGTCGGCGATCACATACATATAATTGACAGAAATAGTCAGCAACATACAAGCTATATTTGATTGAGAGTTGCCATAGCAGAAGATTTGGCTGAGAGAATGGATAATCGGAAACCAGCTAGTGGAAGAACTTTTCGGGATATTTTAGAGCTGAGAAGTCTTCATCATTAGGTTATAGAATTTCTGGCAGGACCTGACTGAAAAAAAATTCGTGCCATTCAAGCTGTAATAATAATATATTCTCATGGGTAGTCAGCATCGGGATGACCAGGCAAGAAACAAGAAGTAAAAGAAAAAACATACCTTATAGATGCATAATTGAAAGACTAAGCTCAAAGAAAGACTAAGCTCACAATTGAAAAGCTAAGCTCAAAAAAAGATGAAAATGTAACAACTAATGAATCTAACAATTCATTACAGATGTTCGATTTTAAATGAAACAAACCACTACGGGCTTACGACCGTCTTCTACCATCGACCGTCGTTATTTCGAAGGCTCGCTTAGTGTGATCACTTTACGTTAACAACGTTCGCCATAAAGTGGTTATGGTTAAGTCTCCGAAACTTCTAATCATGAGAACTATCGACATGTTCAACATGTCGAAAAATCTCATGTACACAACAAGTAGATATTTAATAATAATTAAGGAAATATAGAGTTAAAAGTTGGAAATTATTGAGAACAAAGGAGCAACCAAATGACTGCGACTGCTGTCATGTATTTGGTGCCAGGATAATATGAATATCAAAGAAAGAGTCTAAATAGCATTGAATCAACTAATTTCTGAGGCAGCATTATTTTCAAGCCATTTCCACCGAATCTAAAAAAATCCAAGTGAAAAATACAATATGGACAACAAGATTTTATGACACAAGAAAATACAGTACTAATCTAATCACTATCACAATATGGATACTAAAAATTGTCCACATTTAGTTATGTTCATCCATATTATGTTGACATAAGCCGTCCTTTTTTTAATCTTTTTTTGTCCAAAACGACAATAATAACTTTTATCTCGGGAAAATAATTCACTGTGTGCGGTAAAACGCTAAAGATATCACACAGATTTATAGAGGGGTAGCTGTCGATAGGTTTACCCTGGTCGCCTTTTGAAAAGGAGCCCCATTGTGGCTGAGATATCTTCCGTTTTGTTCTATACTATAACCCCGCCACCACGGACAAGCCCCGCTGTAAATCTTCACAATCACTCTTAACGATATTGACCTCAACGATAAAACTATTTAGAGGTCAACCTTCATTGTATTTTAAAATCTATGTCAATAATTTATTCTGTCATAGATATCCATTACCCTGCACACATAAACTAAACGATAAAATATAATGTTTATAATTATTATTAAATGACGCTTACAACAGTTTTTATAAACAATGTATACTTACCTATAACATAATAATATAAGTATTTTTTTTATTTTTTAAATGAACTTTGCTCACTCAAAGTGAACACAAATACACTCTTTCAACTCTTTTACAGTAAACTACTTGTGTAGTGAAAGGAGAAGATAGTCGACATCTGGGATCGAACCTCCGCACGAAATAGTACGAAAGCCGACTTTGAAACCGCCAGGCTACAAAACATCCGATCATCTCCTTCAGAGTCACCGAGAATTTACTTACGATGTGGTCATTGTGGCCAGAGTATACCAGATGGATAAAAAAAATCTTGAGTGGCGGCCGGGAACAGGCTGGAGGGGTGTTGGCATTCCTCTTGGAAGGTATTTACTGACGACGTGGGAAGAGTTTCCATGGGAGCGTGGGTGCGGCAGGCGTAAAATAGGGAACTGTGGAAGTCTATGTCTAACAATGGTCACAAAAGGGTTGATAAAAAATAGCGTTCTTTCTTCAGAGAGAACTAAGAGGCAATTGCAACAGTTGCAAACTCAAGATGATTAATAATGAACATTCTCTACGTAAATACACAAATCTTTCAAAACATACTTAAAATAAATATCCACTAAGTAGGTAAATCTAAAACATGCAAAGTTTTTTCTGCAAAATCCGAGAAAGGCCAAATTCGGGAAATGATGCTGTCGCAAATGAAGAAAGTTTACTCATCAATAGATGGTATAAAGAAAGTTTTTAATAAGAATTCAACTGGAGTTCTTCCTTTAATCCTTCTCCACGCACCAAAGCCAAGTTTCACATCTTTATTGGATACATTATGGTTGTCTTAACACGTGGATGTAGATCTTACACCGGACGAACACTTTAGAACATATTATCATCCGACAGATGTTGGAAGGAGGTGGAACCATTATGTCTCAATTGAATCCGTACCAGAATATAAAGAATGTTTATGCGGATTTAGCAATATGTTCTGCATGTCTCTAGAAAGTCTTGAATATTCAAGTTTGCGTGCAAGAAAGCAAGGAAGGGTAAAATTATATTTATGTATCGTGCAGGCATTCTCTAAGAGATGAAAGTCATCATTTCAGCGTCAAGCATTTTGAAGAAACTTCGAGCTGGTGCCCAAAGCTCACAAGACATGTGATGAATAAGACTTGGTTAATGATCATGTGATTTAAGCACGACTGATGTGTGTTTAAGATATCACTATAACATAAAAGAAAGTCGGGTTATTTTAGGTTAGTGCGAACACTTATAACTCGAGATCGGCTGAACAGATTTAATGATGCTTGATTTATTGGATTCAGAATACTAATCAAAATTGAATAATGGATAACAAATAATATAAAATATAATATTAAAATAAGTGTGGGACGGATTTCCAGCGACGCCAACGCCATCTATGAAAAATTCTACAAGAACAAAATTATTGTTTACCTACCTGACAACCATTGACATTAAAAATATTGGAAAGTACTTAGGTACTAGTTTTTTCCGAGCTTTCACAACATTCAAACATATTTTAAACATGATTTTTTATAAATTACAAATTTGAAATCAATATTCACAGTAAGGGCTACCGCTACAGGACAACGTCTGTCGGGAAAGCTGAGGGCTAGTACGAGTTTTATCGAAAGCTTATTGTGAAAAAGCTTATTACAAAATAGTGTTCTAAAATCAAACGACCGAATCGTACGATCATTTTTTTATGGAAAATTTTCGAAACTCTTTCGATGATCGTTTCGATATTCGATCATCGAAAACTTATACTAGAGTTACTGGTTATGTATAGATTTATTGTTGAAGTCATTCGTCTTTATTAGTTGGGGCTGTCAAAATAGAATCTTTATCCTCGAACAGATCCATACACAGTCCGCATATTAACATCTCCGAGAATACTAATATATTATTCGACGGACAAACAGATAATATAAAGAGACAAATATATTATTAGGGGTGGGGGAGGAAAGGGGCTAGGGGGGTTGATACAAGTCAGCCTCCTTCATCTCCTCACACTACCAATCCTTATTTAGAAGAACCGGAATCCCACAAAATAATATCAAGTAATAAATAATAGGATTTGGCCCATGCTACTCTGCAATACTAATCCGCATAACTGCCGGCTGTAATGGCGATTACTTTAATTGGCTCAATCTCAATTCAAAACCACCCCCTCAAGCCCACTTCTTAAAGCGGAACCCACCCTCCCAGACGTCGCTGATGCCCCCCCCGTTAAGGATTATTCACAAGAGAGGATTTTGATTAAGGATTTATTACACTAGGCTGTTATTTGATGAAGACGATGACAGCCAAAACGGTGATTTATTTCCACAAATAACACAATGAAAAACCACCCTTAACTTCTTTTTAAACCATCCTTTTTTATTATAACACATTTGTAATTTTTATTATTATTTTGGCGAATTGTATAGAGCCTTACGTAGGAATATTTTTTTTATATCTTTATATATAAAAATCGATTCCTACTTCCCTTGGTCATTACGCTTAAACGGTGGGACCAATTTCGCTAAAAGTCTCTACATATAAAAAAAGAGTCCTAAATCTCTTGGTCATCGCATCACGAACTGTTAGTTCAATAATAATTTCACTTATTCTTATTTTGTTACATTTGCTATTGCCAGGAGAAAAAGTTCTTATAAAAATAATTGCCTAGAACATTTGAAAATTTCAGGAAACTTCACATAGGTAATCTTCTTAATGCTTTTGACAATATAAATTTTTCTATTTTTGAATAAATGTGCGTTTGTCAAAACTGACGGTTATTTGATAATTGGTTTGCTATATCAGAATGTCACCTGTTAACATCGTTTGAAACAGATGCATCGTTTATGACCTAAAATAAGGTAATGCTTCAGATTAGTCATTCCTATAAACTAAAGATGGCGGCGATTTTGACATACGCTGGAGTACCTTGTTATCACTCGGGGAGGTGTCCAAAAAGTTATGGGGGGTTCCACCACCCAAACCCTCTTTTTATTTATTTATACGGCACTATGTGCCTTTAACAAATCAAAAATTACAAGTTACATGAAATTACAATTTGAGTACAACAGATAGAAGTACAATGGTAGTAGAAACTATTCAACAATTCAACAACTACTTAATAAAATACAGATGCCAAATAAATTCAAGTTGGAAAAGTAAAGTATTTAGTCCTATCAGCAGATTGAACTGACAAACATAATATTATAAACTACAGGATAGATCATAAATATAAATAGGTTATAAATAAAGTTGAATAGATGGATTATTGACTATGTTCCAGCCTTAGCCTAACCTATTCAAATCGTGTGAGTATAAAATAACCTCTAAATCATTAGGAGTGACTAAAGTGAAGTTTTACCAAAAATAATTACAGTTATAAACAAACACACAGAACCCGGAATCGAATTGCATTCTAAATTGAATATCAAGTTCTTCAGAAACTGTCATATCAAGTCAATCATCCTATAACACTCGCAAACGAGCGAAGGCTTAAAAAATAATTCGTCAAAAGTAGACACAATGTTCACTATCACAAAAATTATACGCAGGTACTCGAAATTATACTGGTTAAATAGGAAATTAAGTTTTCATTATGCAAATTTGATTTCAATATTCATTCATAGTAAAGACTGGAGAACATCTGTCAGAGATGCTAGTTTTAATATTATGCGCTCGTATGAAATAAATCATTTCAAATAAAAAAAAATTGTAATTTATTAAATTTAATGTGTCTGATATGAAAGAATAATAATTGTCGCGATGGGTCACTGAAACAATAGAACCTTTTTAGCCCCTCTAAAGGCTTTCGGTATTTTCGTACGTTTAACGGATTGTTGATTCATGTTTTTTGCCCTCGTCAAGATAGAAATTGAAACAGATATCATTATATTATTATAATACAGGGGCAATAATTAGAATGAAAGAGTGAAATATTACTACATAAAAATATAAAACTTACGACATAAAAAAATCGTGGAAGTTAAAATCGACGTTTGATGCACGCAATAGGAACATTTCTTTTGAATGAATGACATTGTATTGAATTTGAATAACAAAACATTACTGGATTTTTTTTTAATGAATATGTGTCTCACTCGAAGTGAACACAATTACTTATTTTCACACTAAGTAAAGGCTTGTGTCGTGAAACTCGTGAAAGGGAGCGCACATTAATCACGTGATGTTTTTTGCAACTTTTTAGACCCCCCTCCCTCCTCCCTGGTGATATTTGGTGATGTTTCAGAATACCCCCCCCCCCTCCTCCCTAAAGTCACGTGTACTTTTTTAGTACCAAAAATAGAGAAACTTATGATTTTAATTTGCGTAAATTTTTTAAATTTCTGAAAAGCAACTGTGTTTCTTTAAATTTATCAGGAAAAAATAAATGCGCGTGATTTTTCACTAGACCCCTCTCCCCCTACGTGATTTTTTCCATATTTCCCCCTACCCCTTTTGGGCTCACGTGATTAACGACGCCCCCAAACCGGAAATGATCGCTACCGCCAGGATTTGAACCTACGACCTCCAATACGATGTACGTACGAAGGCGCTTAACTGTTGTTCTTAAACTGATATTTTTTTGTTTAGATTTTGATGATCAATCAAAAAAAAAAAAATCTGTGACTTACATCTGGGACTTTTAAATTTGGGATAAAACATGTGACATCATTTTAAAACTATGTGTAATATGGTGTAGGCCTACCACTTGTGAAAAAAAACACGTGAAAAAAAACACTTAAGAAACTCTGACCCGACCGGGAATCGAACCCGGGACCTCTTGATTGAAGTCCAAGCCTACCGATACTAGTATACCGATCGGTGATGTGAGAAGAAGTTTCATAACATTTCAGAACCAATAATTATTTTTGTTTCAAGAGATGTTTCGTTAATTAATATACCAAACTTCGAAAGTATTGAAAATTGTTGAATTGGATTTCTTTCGTGAGGTGAACGGTTTTCAAATACCATTTCTGATTAGGCTAGCTCAGATACATTAACTAGAGGTACCCATTTTCTAATCTATTTTCTCTGCGGACCTAATGGTGAAAGCAGAAAGCAAATACCTAACAGTAAGCAAAAATTTTAATGCTGTATAAGAATCTTTGCAGTACAGATATTTATACTTCCTCTATTACCCCACTTGAGGACAGCTCAGCTTACACCATTTCCAAATCTCTCAGCTTTACTTCGAAGGAACGGAACACGATGTCTTTCTTGACTTCGATACCTTGATGGGAGAAAGAACAATTCTCGTATGGGGAAACTGTAAACTGCAAATATCATGTTCTTTAATAATTAAATTTTGTTGTAAAATTTGAGAATGATTCCAATACGTAGAGCTTTTTTGTGAAATCAAGGATTCAATCTAGTTAAATTAAAAGGAATATGTGGATACATACAAAGAATTCCTGTATCAAAATATAAATTCCTTAATTATAATATATGTTTTTAAATAATTCTAATTTATAATATGTGTTTAACATGTAGATAATATAAATAATCCCTATAATATATGTATGTTTGGGTTTTGATAAACCTAAAGCCGATGAAATAAATGTCCCCGCGTGATTTGTATGTGATGATTACGGTACGTACTAAGGTTACGGAAGGGGACAAGAGAGAGGGGAGGGGGGGGGGGACAGACCTCAGCAAAAGACATCTTCAATTAGTTTGTTTGATGAACGGTTAATCTTGACAAATCTCGTCTGTCTCCGCATCATCAGGCATTATTTTCTCATTCTCTTCGACTAACTTCCTTCATTGTGAATCTGTACATGTTGCGGCTGCTGTCGGTAAATTGGATGAAGATTGAACATCCTAGTTTTTTTTCGAAAATATTAACACCGCAGTCAAGAAATCCTTAGTAAAGTAAAGAATCCTCCAGTAAAAAATTTGCTTCGTTTTTATCAACCTATAGATTTTGTAACGAAAGGTAATTATAATATACTAGCTGACCCGACCGTCAAACTTTGACCTAACCCAGAATAAAAATAATAATTTTTAGTTATTACATGAATTAAAAACAGTTTACGACATAAATATTGAATTAAATTAAACTTAAAGTTTATTTCATTATGTAATACCTAATAATTGTTCTTCGATGTTTTGGGCAGAAGGTGCTTGGTGATAGTCCATTTCAAAATAAAAATGAAAGAGTCTTGTATAGTTAAATTAAAAATTAAAATTAAATTAAATTAAATTAAAAAATTTGTGATAGAACTATACAAGACTCTTTCATTTTTATTCTAATAATTGTTGATTCGGATGCGGGATGAAGTTCGACGGGTCATAAGTTTGTAATTAAAACAATTCCTCTATAGATGCGTAACTCTAAAAACTTCAAGAGATGGCGGTGTAGTAGGATCAGGAAGTCACATGTGAAACACGTTGCATTGTTGTAGGTGAAGTTGAAAGAATATTCCTCATTTGAATCAAATTTTACCGAATCATTATGTATCATAAATTTTAAAGTTTGTTTTAATTACGCAATTAGTAGGTATTGTTTATTGGGTTTATTTTGCATGATCAGGAGACGTCGATTGACTCCATCTAACTATGCACAATAACCATGCGGGAGATACCTGTTATTGGAGCACTGGAGATTCTATGTGTTTGTATCATGATTGTTTTGTTTGTGTTTTTCAGTTTTCTGTTGATGTGTCTAACAAATAAATAATTATCACGAAAAAAATGTTGATGAAAACATTCAGACCTTCAGTCGTCATACCCTCAATCGATCATGCCTAGATACGTCAGCAAAAGATATAGTCTGTAAAGAGCATATTATGAGAGTATGAAGTGGTTGTTAGAGCTCAGCGGTTGAGATCAAAAAAAGATATAGCTAGGGAACAATCTAATAAGTGGTAATTATTTATTTATCGTATGTAGGTACCTATGGCAAGAATTTATCACATCTTAAATATCTACAATATCATACAAAAAAATAAGCATGAACTAACTTTAAATAAAGCAAAAATAGCACAAGGTGAGTTTGATTAGGAAAAAGAAAGCAAAGATAGTGAGTATGTTCCTTAATCACTAGATAAAAGAGCATGCAATCTTTTGACTTTAAAATTCAAAAAATAACAAATGGGTGATGTAATGTTGAATGTATATTAAAGGAGCACTCGAAGTTCTAAATAGAATGTATTGAAAAACACCCCTTATGATTGAAACAATATACCTACCTACTATGTATTCAAAATGTAGTCATTTAAAATACTGTCGAAGTAGGCTGATTACCAGTAACCCTTTGTATTCAAGGTCTGTTTGTTTGTGATGAGGCTGTGACTAATTCACCCGTTTTACAAGACAAACAACCCCAGGTACATGAATGTTTGTGAGGGAATGTTGGGAGGGTGCACAGGGATTATTTGCGCCGAATAAAATCAAATCAAAATTTGTTACTTGTTGAATTGTAGATTCTACGAAAGAGAAATAAAATTTCGTATATCCATATTTGTCTCCTATATAATGCATATATCTAATTTTTTTCTCAGCTAGGAACTGTCCTTACCTGAAGTTTGCTCAAATCTTACCAGTAATTTCTTCTTCTTTCTCTTTATTTAAATCTGGAATCTGATGGCTCTTAGGAACTGGTCCTGAGATGCAGATAACCAACTTTCCCTCCATCTCTTCTCTTTTTCTAATGAAAGCTACTCCTGGGAGGCTGTGTTCCAGCTGGACCGGTGGTCTTCCTGGCGGGATTTCATTTTCGGCTATTTGTAGTATTCTGATTTCGTCCATTCTATTGACGTGGTCTCAGAACCATCTATCGTCCTTCGTCTGTCCGATGTTTTCGGTTCCACAGGTCTGCCTGATATTGACGATGAGCTTATACTTCCTCAGCGTTCTCCCTGCCTTGAGACCATTTCTGTTAATTACAAGTTTTATTAAGTTCTGTTAGTGCCGACCCTCGTTTCAAGTGTATTTTATACAATCCTTACCTACTACTTATAATTTTACATTGCTATACAAGTTCTCATCACAGAACCTTACTAGGATAGACGTAGCTTAGAAAATATGCATCGTTTGACGTATGCGAAACATACAGCTGTTCTTAGAAAGACGATCACAATGTTTAACTTTTAAAGCGCAAGCATCGCTAGCGTTAGTCGACTTATGACATCCTTTTCCCTCACAGTCTTGCATCCTATACTTATGTACATCACATTCTGATACTTTCATCCTTTTCATTCTAAACATAATAATTATTCAAATAACTGTTAAGTAGCGATATTATGATATATGATCTATTGCTGTGGTTTTGTTTGCCAACCTGTGACTGAAAAATCTACCAAATACACCTCGAATAACAACAGCCCATCTTTGTGATGAATCCAAAAGGCCTTTTAAACACACATTCATATTTTTTTGGAAAATACCAAGCTTTGATTTGGTATCAATTTAAGTTGTACATTGTAGGTACATAAGGGTATACATTGTATTCTCAACAGGGCGTTGAAAAAAGTGTGGAAAAAGCTCACTGAAATTATTTAAAATAGAGATCGTCACAAAGGGAGTATTCATTAGCTGGATACACACGTAACGATTTATCTTTAAGATTTGACCGATAATCGCTCATTTTTCAATTGTTTTCTTCGCTAAGATTTGAAAAATAAGCATAAAGGAATTTAACAAACTACCATTACATATCAGAAAAATATCAGAGACAAAAATTTTTAAAATGGAAGTGAAAAAACATTTTGTGACATGGAATGCTTGAGCGACTTAGTCTCTGGGTTTCCTTTTTGCTTTTGCTTATCCAGTGTGTTATAATGTGTTCAGACTAATCATGTTTATCTCCTCACCTTCACACAAATGCCTATGCATTTTTGAAGGGGGGAATATTGTAAATTTAAAAAAAAAAATAAAAAAAATGAGCGATTATCGGTCAAATCTTAAAGATAAATCGTTACATGTGTATCCAGCTATTGGTTGATATTGTAAGTTCTAACCTTATTACCTACAAACCTACTTCTGATTATAATATTTTGCTGAGGACCAACACAACATGCTTATCTAAATAATAAGTAGATAGATACGTGTCTATAGAAACTGAATATTTTTGGACGGAAGTAGACCAAGTAAAAGAACACAGAACGTGAAAATGCAACTTCTTCTTCCAATATCTTCTTCTTTGTCGTTCCCTCAGTGCTGATGATCGTGATTTTCAATATTGACACCAGTTCCCTCCACTCACTCCGGTTCTCTGCCAACTGCAGTGCTCCACAAAAGGTCTCCCTAGTTGTCTCTCTCACTTGGTCACTCCATCTCATAGGTGAGCGCCATCTACCTCTGCTGCCCTGGCACACACTCCTATACTCATAATTATTCTCCCCAAGTTGTCCGCTCCTCGTCGTGCAACGTGTCCAAAAAAATTTAAGACTCGATGCATGCAGACAGTGTGGAGTCGATCTGTAACATTCAGCTCCAATCCCAATATCATTACTGCCCAATAACTGCACAAAGGCCTTGCCTTGTGTCAATATTTCTTCGCTTAGTACAACAATTTTGTGACTGATTGATTTATTGTGCAACATTTTTCTTTTGACTTCATCTTTGCATCGCAGTCGTTGGTTTTGCCAAACATCAACGCATCAACCCCTCTAGATGTTATTCCTTAATTCTCAATAATGATCGTGTTTTACCCATTTTAACCTCCTTAATCAAAACGACATACATCGTAGGCGCTTGATATGTAGATGTTGAGCAAATCTCTGTTGCATTTTCTTCACGCACATATCGTAGAATTAATACTACAAAGCAATTTTCACAAAAAAAATCAGTTCGTAATGTACTCAAATTAGTCACAAACTTAACAAAACACAGAAATCTGTACCTAAATAAAGAAAATAAATATTATTTTTTTTGTGATGTTTCTTATATGTGAGTGCTGTACGTCTAACAAAATAACACGACAAGTCATTAATAACACGAGATGTGAGTAGTTCCATCCGACATAATAATTAATACAAGAATCCTTATATGTAATATTTATATTATTGATGTATTGACATTCATTTTTTCATCTAATTAATTACAAGATACGAAATGACAACAGCCTTATATCAGATACGTCCTTCACAGTTGTACTCAGATTTTGTGATATTCGTTTATCGGATTCTCAAATCTCATAAAGAGCCTTTTATTGATTTTATCATTGGAAATTATGAATGTTAAATGATGGATTCTTTGACTTGAAGTGGTTGGTGGTCTAACGGTTACGACGCCGGCTTTCGCACTGATTCGTGCGGAGATCGTGGGTTCGATCCAACGTGTCAACCATCTTCCTCTTTCACGGCTTTAATTAGCATACTGTGAAAGAGTCAATGAGTGTATTTGTGTTCAATTTGAGTGAGCACAGATACATAAAAAAATCAATCAACACTCTCTGACTCCATGGTGCATAGGGGCAACAAGAGCCCTTCACCGACTTCTTTAATTTCCCTCCACACCGTTTAACCTTTTGTTTAATGTTAAATAGGATTACGATGTGATTTTATATCATGGCGTGAACAGATCAAGATATACCTAGTAGAAAAAAAGAAGAAGAGATGAGAAACAATAGCGCTTTCCTCAACCACCTGTCATCGGCATCCTTAGCACATGTCCCAGTCAAATCCATCTTTTACTTCATTTCAGTTTCTTCCTTCCTTCTCATCGTATTTAATTAATATTTTATGCTTAGTGGAGTAAAGAAGTTGAGTGGGTCGCGGTAATGGTTTGGAATGTAAAGTGGGCTTCATCTAGGACTGGGTCCATGTTGATCTTCTCCCACGGGAGTGTTTCCCCTTGGTGATTAGCATAATTCCACATTGACATTCTGTGCTGATTTTGTTCGTTTTATTTTGTTTTGTTATTTTTTTATATTATACTGGACGATATGCTGTGGCCCATTACACCTATCAGCATTGATCTACCTTGTCATTTTTAGAAAATTTTATCATCTTCACTTTCTGTTATCTTGAAGTGCAGTTTTATGTACCTGATATGTAATTTTTTCATGCCCAAATATTGAAATACACTGAACTTAATTTCTGTGATTATTTCGACCCAACAAAGCGCCCCATAAGGTCCCATGGATTGGGAAATAAATCATTATTATATCATCCTGTACCAGTTTACTCCTGAACATAAACCTTCTCAAGACTCTTCCACGTCCCCCAATCTTGTGCAAGATGCACCTACAGTTATTACGACGCCATCTCTCTATCGAAGCTGTGGACGGCCAGGTTCTCTAACTGTAGTCCAGCACAGGAGTCCTTTTGGCCATTTATCATTTCAGTTATTACTTAAAAATATTATCACGATAATATTTTCAAAAACTCTTGTTTTCCTCGAACTGACCGCTAATTTTTTGAAACATCACGAAAAAAAGTATAAAAATATATATGTGAATATGAGCTGAGCAGCTGCTTCCCAGCGGCTTCCCATTTGCCCCAGATGATGATTGGTGGAATCCAATCGAAACGTCGGGTATATATACTGATATATTCAAAGTATGAATTACGCACAATCGCAGTTCTACTGTGGCAAACTTCAGAACAAAATGACATACGACAAAATATGTCGATCGCATAAACACAAATATAATAAAACCGATCATTAAGAGAAATAGATGATATATTTCTGTCTAATGAGCGCCGTGATACTTATTGTGCCCTTATTACTTGACTGATATGTCACCGTGTTCTAGCTCTGGATATAAGTTCCATCTTTCCTATTATACACGGGAAGACAGGACGATACAGTTAATGAGGATCCAATATTGATGAATGGCAGTAGGTATATACTGACTAGTAGGAATGTTTCATGAATCTGAAAGATTCCCTGATATTTTTTTTCTCTTCTTACATTATATTATTGATAATAAGTTAAAAGGGCATGAGTTATTTCCCCCCCCTACAAAGTAGTTATTGTACTTGTTTTATTTTCACTGCGCTGTAAAGAACAAGTTCCAAATTTTGATAGACGTGTAGCGGTTTACTTTGAAACCATAGATATTCACTTTTTTATTCATTTTTAAGACAAAAATACGTCAGTGGCGTAACTATGAGATCTGGGACCCTTGGATTTTGGATGAAATGCCTCCGCAGTGATATTTGTCACGATGCCCCCGCCCCCTCTACGAAAAAAGTACTTTTTGTATAACAAAATGAGGAAATTCCCCGACCATCAGCAGCTAGCATATACCAAATTCAATTTACCTTGTACGAGTTGAAATCCTACTGAAAAAGTAGGTAATTTGAAAATGTATAACATAAAATTAATAGGTATGTGTTTCACGATGATTGTTTCAGAACAAAAATCAAGCACTTGGGTAAAAATGTTTGCTGATAATGATTTTTTCAGAGCTCGCAACCTCTTGGGTTGGGGTCCTCCCGGGTCGGGGCCCGTGGCATTTTGTCACCCATGAGATATGCTGGAATATTGCTGGACTTTCAAATCCCAGAACAAGATGCGAGTATCGATAAAGAACATTCCTTGAGCAAAAAAATGTAAAAAAAATATGTTTTGTATTTTTACATATTATCAAAATAACACTTTGTTACAAATTTTTTTTTATTAATTTTTATTAATTTTATTTTATTAATTAAATTTTTGTGAAAAAACCCATCCAGTGTGTAGATGAGGATTTTTGTCAAAATGTCATCATCCCTTTCGATTCCATGTGTGTGTTTGTGCGTGTGTGTGTGTGCTGGTGTGGGGATGATGGCCTTAAGGGGGTTGTCGCTCACTTCGTTAATAATCATTTGTCCTAATAATGCAGTATATTTTATCATCCCCAGTCCCACACAGCCCCTACGGTCCCTTTTGATACGTGTATTTAATCAAAATGACAAGTTGCCATAGATTTGTCTAAGAAAAATACTGATAATATTGGATTCTTGATTTGTTTAATAATCCATTGGTATTGGATGTTTTGAAGGGTTGTTAGCAGGATCGTATATTACATCGACCATCAGCAGGGTTATTCACGAAAAAGTGTAGTTCGAACTTTTAGTATTTATTTTCTTAAGAGGATTTATAACGCTCAAAGGCAGGATCATTTTATAGTCAATAATTATTGTTATGTCTTTAAGTTCTAAGTAAATTTTAAGATTCGTTTTAAAAATTACATCCATTGATGTTGATTTTTGATGATTTGACGATGACGGTTTTTGATGATTAATTTTGTCATATTTTTTTCTATTATAGATTTGATGATTTTGGTTTAGCCTTTTTGGATTACAAAGAACATTATGTGGGAAACTAACATAGCTTTTATCAGATCTGTGCAGAAAGCATTGACGACACATTGAATAATTAAGCGGTTCTAGAGGTCGTAGGTTTGACTCCAGATGCCAAACATCTCTTTCTTTCATGACACAAGCTTTAAGTAGTTTACTGTGAAAGAGTTGATGATTGTATTTATTTAATAGGTATATGTTTATGAAAAAAATACAGGGTGATTGGTAATTCGACCAATTCTTTGAAATGGATTATACCGTAGCTTATTTGCAATGAATTTGTTTCAATTAACCAGGGTTTTCGAAAATTGAAAAATACCAAAACTGACTTGTAATTTAAACATGTTTTATTTCTAAGGTTTTAATTTTTTTAATCTATATAGATACCTACTTAGGGACCGTTCAAGTATTACGTAACGCATTTTTTAACATTATTGACCCCCCCCCCCCCCGAGATGCACCGTGTAACGCTCTATGTTACCCCTCTTCCCATTCTCTAAACGTTGCCTAACGCACATATTACAACTATGCATGCCTCAAATCACAATTATTACTGGAAAGTAACTAAATACCTTTATTGTGGCGCCGGTAATATAGTAGTAACGTTTTACAAGAATACCCCCCCCCTCCCCCCTCTTTTGCGTTACGTACCTAATACTTGAACGCTCCCTTACGAGAAAATAAAATTTAGTTCCTACAATTTTCAACTCTACGTCAAAAGGAGGAAAACTGAAAAAAAAACCATAAAAATCTCGAAAACCACTGGCATTAGACCCCTAGTTAAAAGGAACAAAATTATTGCAAATAAATTCTTTAACCCCTTTCAAGGTATTGGTCGAATTACCAGCGTTTAACTGCTTTAACTATTTTGATAGGTACCTATAGTAAGTGAGTAAATGGATCCACAGAAAGAATAATTAAAATATATAAAAATGAAAATGAATTCGGTAACCCACATATTATATTCGGATAATGAATGTGTTGACCATCCTTCATAGCTGAAATTATCCTATATGTTCATAAATCTCATAATAATACCGTGAAGGAAATAAAATAGTAGTAATGTGGAGTAAATCTTCATTTTTGAAGCAGAGAGAATATGCATCGTACCCATGGGACGACTCCATCTTGTCCGTTAATGTCCAACGGTCACACATATCGTGATAGGCGACATCCTAACTACCTACTCACATATGAGTTTCAAACTTTATTAAAACCTGTTTTTCATTTTCAGTTCGTTTGTATGATTGTTCGTACATAAGGAGGCAACAAGAACTCTCCACATCGCTCGATCCTGCCCAGCTTCAATGACTTTTATCCCACAATATATTCATTCTGCTTCGAAGGAACACCTTTTTAGAGTGTGTAACGATCAGTTTTTGGGATTGTTTTTATTGAAGTTTAAATCAAATTCGCGGGCTCTGTTTGAATAGAAATCTCGCCGTATTGTCGGTAGGTACCCTCCGCGCGGGACATTATCAACGCAGCTCGTGGGTACGTTGGATGCTAATGTTTTTATCCAATGAAACGGCGGCCGTGTTAGCGCCAAGCTATTGTGGGATTTGACGTTTGCAAACGTCAAAATTTTTCTAACTATATATTGAGTCCACGAATACGTTGAGGTGGACATTCTGTGCTGAATTTGGTTAAGGGTTAAACTACCCTTCCTGAGTGATTTGTTAATAATTGAGTCGAATATATTTATTGGAATTTAATTTTGTAAAGTCGTCTAAGTGAAGTGTCGTTTGTGAACTAAATTTAGCCCCGCAAGTAAAACAGGTGAGAATCTTACGTTTATTATGTCTGTCGTGAATTCTATTTCTTTTTGTGGGTATTTTTCTAATCCCTAATTATAACGCATTTCTTTATCGTATTACAGAAGTGCGGGAACTACCCTTCGGGTTACAAACGTAATTCTTGATCTTGGAATGAGATTTTAATCTGGGGACATTTTGTGTATTACCTACGTCGATGTACCGAAACGTCTGTATCGAGCCATCTGAAGCCAATTCTTGTTCTGAGAAGTCCATTTGTACGTGAGAACTCCAGCTAAGGATTCTTTGAAACTATTCGACATTCGTGGAGCCAAGCTATTTCTTGAAGAGATCAGCGCGAGATAGATTAGGGGATCGAATCTTAAGTTAAGTGATATATCAAGTCATACGTTTTATTCTGTGAGACCTACCGCCGACACCTTTTTATTCTTCTTTCGTGGAGAGCAAATGCACCAACCTTAATTTGACCTTCGACCCTGTTTTATACAAAACCTGAATTTAATGTTTTCTCATGTCGATATGTAATCTATAAAGGGAAAAATCTCATCCATATTAATTGAAGCCTATTTGATATATTTGTATGTTTGCCTAAGAAGTTTGGTATAGAGGCTCAAAATTGTTGTAAAAGATCTGACGAGAGTTTAAGAAGTAAAATATTTTTTTGATTATTAAGAACAATATAAATGGCCTTATACTTTAAATACTGATATATGTTTTAATGATTGAAATTTTAAATTTTATTTTTCCCATTTTAAGGTAAATCTTTTATGTTTATTTATTTGGAGCTATCAAAGATCCACGATTAGTTTTATAATTTGTTCAAAGAAGGATCTATTTATTTGTATTTTAGTTCAATAAATTTTATTCGTTTTAATTCTAAATTCTTTCTTTAAAAATCTCTTGATAATTCCCCACTTGATGAGAGGACATTTTGGGCTATTGAACCACGACCTGAGTAGAGTCTGAAGTTGAGTATAGCTGGGCTGAATAACGGTTTATTCTTCTTTTGTTGGATGAGACCAACAACTCTGTTTAAAGCCTTCCAGAGGGTGTGACCACAGAGGTTCGTTTGCCTTGGAGTCGGTGACTCTTGGCAGACGGTCCTCAGTGTGAGGGTTCTGCTCATCTCATCTGAGATCAGTAGAATCCGTCACAAGTGTTTTCCTTCATGAACCTGATGTAAGGAAAAATAGTGTTCTATATGGCTAACAGTCATTCGGCATCCATTGTCCCATCCAAATCGATCTCTTCTGCATAATGTTGAAGTGATGAGTCTCCGCTGGATGGGCAGGCGTATAGCGTCGTTCGTGATGCGG
Source organism: Mystacides longicornis (assembly GCA_963576905.1). Lineage (NCBI taxonomy): Eukaryota > Metazoa > Arthropoda > Insecta > Trichoptera > Leptoceridae > Mystacides > Mystacides longicornis. The sequence goes on along the minus strand of OY756433.1, from coordinate 22,206,668 downwards.
TGTAACCATCTTATAGGTACCCAAAAGCCTCCTGAGTCACTTTATTTCAAACTTTAAAACACTTCCTATGAATACAGCAGTGAGGTGTAGTGGGATAAGGGCGATTGGAGGAAGTTGGTACAAAAAGCTAGGGAAGCACATTACGGTAAATCTTCAAGAAGGAATAGAGTGAACGACGATAGCGAGAAGAAAAAATCGTTGGTCATCTTTTGCTTTTTCTAATTAGGAGCATTGGGCCCTGTTCTAATCGAAAAGCATTCGCGCGTCCTAGTGATGGTCGCGTGGACGCGTTGACAAATTTTTATCATTCGAATCTGCGTTTGTCCGTTCTTATCCAATTAGGACATGTTCATACTATGTTCTCAGTTTGAACGGGCCGGCCGCGTTTGAGCGTCCGACGCTCGATGCACGAACATCTTCCAATTAGAACACGGGCTTAGACCTATCGATTGCTCAAACTCATGTTAGTTCTGTTTATAGAGGTCCAGTTCCAGGTCGAGTGAGTGATCTGTTCAAGGCAGCACTGCAACGCCAGGTTTTGCAGAGGTGATCTCCAATTTCATGCTCACCCAATAGGGAACGTATAGAGGAAGAAGAAAAAATATATATTGATACTTTATTTCCATGTCCGGAATGCTAGAACACGAACTTCCAGTAGTTAGGCTCCTCTCGCATGTACCCCTCTTAAATACACGGAGGCACCGAGTAAGTGCTTTGGGGGTATCCGGATTTAGTAGCTGGTGCTTAATATGTTATGTGGTGGGGGGTGTGGAGGGTTGACGTTTTTTACCCCGATCTCAGATGACGGAGCGAGTAGAGCTGACTAATTAATGTATTATAATTTTAAAGTCCGCAAAGGAGTATAGGAAGGTGGTTCCACCTTCTGCCGAAGGCGGTTGTCATGTGTGTGAAATTCTGAAAATATAAGATACTTAGATGATTTTCGAAAAAAAAAACGTGTAAGTATAATATAAGAATATAGAATTGGTATGATAAGCTGTTGCTATATAGAAAAAGGATGCACAAAGATAAAAAGAATAACTAATTTAATCAGGTATGAACATATTATTATCTTCTCCACTTGTGATAGGCAAATAATGAGATCATGTTGGCCCATGGCCAGACCCAGAAAAGAAAAAGGATGTATAGAACAACAGCTGAGAAACCACACCACAAAATGACTACATAGACCTTCTTTTTAAACAGAAACAAAAAGAGCAGATGAATAAAAAAAAACACTTAAAATATTAAAGTATGATTCATGCAAATATCTCTCACAAAACAGCAACACATAGTTATTTACATTATGAATTCAACAAATTTAATGTTTCTTTTATTATCATGATTAAAAAAAACACCAATCGTGTGCAAAAGACTTATTGAAAATCGGTAGTAATAGAATATTGGAGACTTAACAATTATTTGTTAGAATCTTATTTCTATTGTGAATACTTCAAGAGAATCTATTAGAAATTAAATATTGCATAAGCACCAGATATAGCAAATTGAAAATCAGTATATTTATATTTCCTTTATTACAAATCGAATTTTCAAACTTAAGGCCTTAAGAATATAACAAAATAGCTGTGATCTAGATACAAGCTTCTTTAGTGCCAATGTTTATTGCTTAGCTTAGTGTCGATTTGAGTCAATGAGGCTCAATCCGTTACTCTATTGTAGGTATCTTAATCAACATGTACCCGTAACAATGATAATTATGATGTGTACGTAAACTTATTGGATTTTATTGCGCAATTTTGTCGTTGTTAAGATTTTTATTTTACATCTAACTTCTAGTAACTTCCACACTGTGGCAAACAGTATGAAGGATGGTTTAAACAAACAAAAAAAAACTATAAAACATAATAATTTTAAAATAAACTTTTCACCCTTCGTGACACCACCCTTGATTGTCAACGTGACATTGCGGTCAGTGTCGCGAGGGATGTTTTAACAAATGACACGCGTGTGTTTAGCAGGACTTATGTTTGTTTCATGACCGATGGATAAAAACTTTCATCTCGTGTGTGAGATCATCCCCCATCGTTGTATCTCCGAGATGTATGGGTTGCTCTTAAGGGTTGTACATGTAGGTAGGTACTGTGTACACCTATCTACCAACCTATATTACCTATTATTTATTTATTTACAATTATTATCTTACATTCATTAAGTTAGCATGTTTGATATCTTGCACTACTTGTCGTTGAATGAGTTTTTTTAAGTAAATTTGTCTGGGCTCATCCAAAGTGAACACACGCAAGTTCTCGTACACTTTCGAAATCTTTCTCAGAGAGCAAAACTTGTGTTGTGAAAGTGGAAAGCCGGCTCTAGGATTCGAATTCTCTCTATACGTACGAAAGCCGTCTGAATCGCTTGGCTAGCGAGCATCTTTCTCATAATTATTATAAAGAAAAAATAATATAACAATTTTGTTCTTTGTGTGTAGGTAATCATACGATTTGAGTGTAATATCGCAAGATGGTACAAAAAATCACACAGTTTAAGTCTTTATATTGTTTGTCAGAAATTTTCAATGTATTTTTCACATGAAATTTCTACTCGGTTTTGGAATCCTGCCTCAGACGGGACCGGTTGACGGGTAAAGAAAGCTTCAAGCAAAAAGTTCCGCCGGCTATACTGACACTTATGTATAGAAGAGTGTTATTTATTTATTTATGGTGAATGCTGTTTTTTTTTATTATGCTTCTCCCTATGCTACAAAGTGGGGTAAATCGGGGAAAATTTATGTATCAATAATAATAAGCTATTATTTAATTTATTTAATTATTATAAAAGTAAAACCTAGTTCAATATACCTACTTAGTAGATTAGAAATAGTAAAAAAATCAGGTTGTAATATTTTCGAAATAGGTTACCAGATTTATGTTGGTTTAATGGGTTCAAACTTTAAGATCCCATTGGTTTAAAAGTTTTCTTACTAATAGATTAAAAGCGGCTATAGGTTGGTATTGGGAAATCATCAAAACATTCTGACATTAACTATGAGTCATTAATTTTTCGAACAGTAAATATGCATGCATAATACCGTAATAAGTATTTCGAAGTACTAGAAATAACTCTCCATAGATTTTAATGAAGATACCAACATAATGTTAAGTATTTATAGTGGACGGTACACACTAGGTACCTAACATTGTCCCCGGGGACCAGAAGAGATGAAGGGGCATCTCATCAATCCCGGCCAACTCCCACGTTCCCAGCACCATTTCCATCTCAATTTAGTCACCTCCATACCATCACATCAGGATGGACACTTTGTGACTGAGATAAATTTAATATGTTATGGCCTTCTGCCTCCCTGTCTTCTACATGTACCGAGCTGGAAAGAATCAATCTACATTAGCTATTTAATTCGCTGTCCTTTCTAGCGTTATCTGGAACACTGACCTACAACAATGTATCCACATTTTCTTTTCAATGATATACTGCACAGATGAGTATCTTAATTTTTACCTACGTGTATTTTGATGGTAATTACCTACGGGGCATTGCAATTGATTAATACTGCAGCGTGTGCACCCGAACCTTGTGAGCGTTTGATGCCTAGTTAATGGGAACAAAATTGTTGCAAATTTGATATGGTTCCTACAACCCCTTTCAAAGAGTGTATCGAATTACCGATTGGGTCGATCCATGCGGTACACAAAAGTATATTTTTATTTTGTACTTTTAGAAAATCTAAATATTTACTAACAGCCGGTTTCTGTAACAAGCTCTTCCTCTTCTATTATGAATGCCTGTTGTGGGAAGATACTTAGATAGAGTCGTAATAGAATATAGAAGAATAATAGGTAATTGATTGAATCAGCTGTGAGTAACTAAACTTTTGAAATGCGTGATTAGGTTACTGAAACTGACAGTTTTTTTCTATAGTCCGGATTGGATAAAAAGGCTAGGAAGGCCAAAATTAACCACCAAATTCTCATAAAATCTGGGATAGAGCTCGGAGCAGTTCTTGACGTACTCATGTAAAAACATTTGATTTTCGGACGTAGCTGAAATGGAAAATCGATCATTACATCTTGCTCACATGCCCATACCAGAATTTTCATTCATGATGTTTTCTCATACAACTATGTAGGATCCTCCACAGTACATCCTTGCCCCTAGAATTTCTTATTGCCCCTGAAGACCTTAAGTGCATTTCTCATGACGGTTCTCATACGGAATAGGGTTTTAAATTATACATTTAAGAGTGAATTCTAAACAAACTAACATAGATTCAGAACTGGAAGTAGAGGATATTTTCTTGATCGTTGATATGGACACTAATCTGTAATCACCCATTAATTAGTTCGTGTTTGTTATTGTTACCATGGTGTCCAAAACTAACCATAAAAGAAAGTATGCTCCGTTTCTAGATTCGACTCTATGTTCGTTTGGTTTAAACGCACACTTAGTAAGTGTCATGCTCCTATTTCAAACCAAAATTAAACTTTGTAGTTTTTTATCTGTTATCCCAAAATCCTATTTATTTATCTTATAATATAAATTAAAGTCAGGTTAGTGCGAACACTTATAACTCGAGATCGGCTGAACATATTCTTTCGATATCTGATTTATTGGATTCTTCTCCGCTTCAGATAACAGAATAACTAATAAAAAGTTGAAAAAAAATGGATAAGAAATTATATAAAATATAACATTAATGTTAGTATGGAACGACTTTGAAAAAAATCTACCAACAAAATTATTTTCTTCTGCACCTGCACCCTCTCATTCTCGCATACGTAATTGCCACTCTTACAGTAGCCCATTAAACTTACTCCACCGTTTCGGGCGTTTTAGGAAATTTTCATACAAAATCAACCAAATTGCGCCCATATTATTATATTATTATTCTCGCGTTAATCCCGTCTGGGATACGAATGAAATATGGACGTTTTCGAATTAATATTTCAATGTTATTATTTTATTAGTTTATTTTTGTTTCTGGAGGTGCAGTGCACAATAAACGGGCCGCCTCTGGTAAGGACCATAGGGCCCACAGGACAACGTCTGTCGGGAAAGCTAGTAAAGGTATATAATTTCATATTTCTACGATATACTTAGTTGGAGATAGACATAAATTTTATTCAAAGTATCGGCATTAGAGGAGGTACGAAGTATCCATCTATTAATTTATGTGTTGGTCTCTTGAAGCGATTATTCTGTGACGGGAAGCCGTGGTCGGAAGCGCCGAAGGAGCAAAGAACTGATAATGGACGATGCTAAATTATTGTTATAACTCCCAAAGTTGAGAATTTATCGTTCCATGGAAAGACCCTTGCCGATGTTTCATGTCAAACCCCCCACCGGCGTTTTCCCTGTTAGTGATTTAATTATATCACACACTCGATTTTAATTTTGATTAAATTCGATTGTGTGAAATATCAGTATGTACAAATCTGGTTGTATTAAACATTCATCAGAATTGTAGATAATGTTTGGCTGCGATGTAAATCGTATTGAAAAATCATCGCATTTTTTGTGAAAGTGGAACCGCATAGGTTTTCCTCCTCATATAACATTACATGCTACCTTTTTGACCCCACTTAGGGGCATAGGGAGGCAACAAGAACGCTCCATCTCGAGCAGTTTCGATGACTTTCTCCTACTCCATATCCTGATCCCTCAACTCCCTCTCATATACCTGCGTATAATTTTTCCATCATCATTCTTCCGTACCGTACCTTAATATAAGCATTCTAAAAATCCACATATGCAAATACATAACTAAAAGAAGAACGATCATTGTTGTAGAATAAATCTTGCCTGATACCTTTACTTAATTTTTCTAATATTATAAGTGATTGCGAAGTATTAATAGTACTTTCCAAACATAATTATGTTTAATTTCATTACATAATATTATGTTATTATTTTCTAAATTACTTAACTCTAGATAAAGAAAGTAAAAATTTACCGCATTTAATATATTTTTAAGCATACATTTTGAATAAAAAAACCTATTATAAAGGAAAAACACATGAAGTACTTACCTATATTAGGAAATCAAACGAAGAAAATTAACAAAATTCATATACGTAGATACAAGCAAAGTTAAAGAGAACGGAAAGATTAAAATATTTAGACAATAATAATACTAATCAATTTTGTTGTCTCGCAAACTATGCGTTACATCCAATTTAAGGCTTTTACGGACAGTGCGCCTGATATTAGGCAACCTACTAAGCTTTAAAGTACAGCCTTAAAACTCTTAAAGTAGGAGTGAGAAAATATCATTTTCTCGTTTTTTTTTTCAATTCAATCATTACCTAGGTACATTGAAAACAAAAAAAATGATTTTTAATTTTATTTTTACTTACCTACATAGATTCCTATTTTTTTAAGTTGATATTGTATATCTACTGCTAAATTTCAATAAAAAAATTACCTAATTCAATATTTTTTTTTATATTTTATGGAATATAATACCTCATTATTATCGTTGAGCCCTATCATATTCTTGATTTTGCAATTTCCCACATTGCTACACCATGTTCAAATCCCTCAGCTATGCACCGAAGAAACAGAACACGTTATTAGAGGATCTTCCTCGAAAGCATTGTACTTTTTTTTAATTCCAAATATTGCTTTTAACGAGTCTCCAATGTCGCACCGGCGAAATGCCAAACCATAAATTTATAGGGTTTTTTTGCATCGGAACATGTTTTATCGAAAGGTGATCAATAAATATGTACCTATACTATACATGAAACCTCATGAAACCATCTTTAGACATTAATATTCCTTGACCTGCGACATTGAAGCTATAAACTCCTTGATGTCGACTCTCTCTTATCAGATGATAGCCGAGAACCGAACCAAAATAGCAGCCGGGTACCGGAAGCCGACATTAAGTGGGTTCGGATCTCGGATAAAGGCTTCGAGGCAGGTGGTTGATGATAATGATGATAGTAACTACAATAAGTAGTGGTGGTGGTGAAAGGGATAAGGCATATGAGTGTGAGCGAGACGGAGCTCTATCGAAAATTAACTATTGAATTGATTTATAATTTTCAATCACTTATCTTTAAGATTTATGGTTACTATTATTGGGAATTTGCCTATGATTAATGACGCCTCCCAAATTAATTTATTGTCTATGGATTACACCATTATTATTCAGAAATATCCAAAAAGTTTTTTTCTATTTATTAGTTTAAAAGAAATATAGGAAGTTTTATAATATATAGGCATGATTACAATCACACTCCATGAAACCATCTATAAATTTCAGAAACAAAAACCTTGGTATTCTTACTGGTCAGGAAATGTTCCTAATCAGAACCTTGGATGAATTTTTATTCTTTCAGAATATGTAACAACTAATGACTCTAAAATTCATTACTAATGTTTTATTCTTTCGAAAAAAATCCACATAAAATGGTACATTATGATAATCGACAGACCCTTTACGATGCACGCCATCTGAAAGTGCCAAACTTCCTCAGGGTATCTGAAATCTGGGATTTTCTGAGTTTGAGGGAAGATTGTATTTGTACCTTATTGATGAATCATCAAGTAGGAACAAACAGATCTATATACTTATAGCAATAGGAAGAAAACCTGCATTTTTTTAGATATTTTGTAGAAATACGGAGGCTTAAGTATTGTAAGCTCTGCTTCGAAGGTGCGAAACACGATGTGAGAATGTCTTCCTCGTCTACGAGACTCTGATCAGAGGAAGATCAGCGTTCTCCTCGCGGGCGATTTGAACTTGATGTGGAAGGAGGTTATGGAAACCGGGAAAGATCGAGCGCGTTGGAGGGCAGTTGTTGCTCTATGTCCCTGAGTGGGGTGTAAAAGGGAGAATTGGATTGGATTAGATAACACCGTTATGATGGGAATAGTAATGTTATTACGGCATAAATCCTTTATATCACGCGCTACTAATAATAAACCCTATGCCGTGTCATAAGTATTCCGCAGAATACTTTGGCGACATCGCATTTTATCACATTAGCCTCCCTACGCCTCTCAATGTAGTAGTTATGTAATTACCTTTGCTATCTTGCATCGTACATAATATACCTCCTTAACAAGAAATTCCATGTTCGATTTGCGGTCATAAAAAGGTACATTAAGTTTGTTTTTTCCTTAACTTGAAATTCTACTGAGACTGGAAAGTGGCTCTAGACTGATGAAAACATTCTAATTCTTTTAATTTTTTTTTTAATAATTGTAGATAGGTACATTAAAATACTCAATAATCTTTTTGTACTGAAATCGCTGAAGAATAACTTCAAACAAATCGACATAAATCAAAAACCTTTTGAGGGTTATCTCTTCTCACGAACGAAATTATATTTCCTTTATGAAAATCAGATAAAACATTCCAAGCTAAAAAAAAAATTGATTTATATAATCTCTCCAATATGTAATACCTAATTTTTCTGTATTGATTTTCATTTAAATATGAGTAGGTAGGTATTACTTTTAAAAATCAGATTGCGAAACACCCAAACCAATCACAAAAGTGTATCAAAATGTAAATTATAAGAATACACGTACATATATTTATTAATACAGGTTATTTACTTCAAATTGGACATTTTACAAATCAAAATGGACTTTTTTATAAAACAAAAACGATGCATTGTTTAATTTTAAAAATAATAATATCAACGCTAAGTAGGTACCCACTTACACAGTAAAATTGTTAATAAAAAAAAACCGATCTTCTATTCAATTGGACTAGTCTGATGTAGGTACCTACTGGAAGAAAAACTGCCCAAATTGTTCGTACTTATTATTATATTTTGTACAATTTAGGCAGTTTTTTTATGTTTCAGTAAGATTTCATTTTTATGTAGTTATCTGAGGCAACTCGATGACACTGTATGTATAATATAAATCCATTATTTTCTAAACAAGGATGTTGGAGCAGCTTAGAGAATTTGTTGCCTGAGGCAATTTTTTCCAATCATTTGGTCCCGTCTAATCTAAAACTGATCAACTCTGGATGGAAAATATAACACCGAAAATTTCTGAATCGAACCCGGGACACTTGATCGCCTTAAGTAAACAAACTACCGTTCCTAGTCGGTTAGTGGCTTTCACTTGAAACATTTACACCCCGGATTGGTCTGTCTGGGATTGTACAGGACTGGGTTTATAGAACAAATTACCACAGCCGTCAGCATCACATCATCAGCACATCAGATTTTCTTTTTTATTTATATTTTGTCCATTTTTTTTTAGAAATAATATCCCGTTTATATTGAGAACGTTGAAAAATGTCCAATTTGAAATATAAAACGTGTATAATGGCGTATTATTATAAATGTGTAAAAACCGCTTCTGTCACGATTCGAAAATATTATTCATTTTTAATGTGCCCCAAGGTTTTATTTGAAATCGCAAGTCTATTAGATATATCAGGGTATTATGAGGAGGGCCCCGTATCAAGGTAAGTACCTAATGACGCGCCGTATGTACAGTACCACACCTGATATAATATTTTCGCCAGGACATAATATATCTTACCTCAATAGGCAAAATATACTGAGATGTGTTTTATTTTAAAAGTAACCATACTTTCCAGTTTATTTTTCTCTTAATTTTCAAAGATTTTGTTATAAAATTGTATCATATGGCTATGGGTAATAATTTTTGAAACTAGTTTTGTTGTCTTCGCCATTAGGAAAAGTGTCATCATCTGAACATTTAATATATCAAAAACTGTAATATATCGAACCATGATATCCTTAATACATATATATTACATCGGCCTACATGAGAAAACTAGTTACTCATGGTTTTCCATGATAGGAATTTAGGAAATCAAAAAATTGTTATCCTAATGACGAACATTTTTATCTTGAAAGACACCAATACTGCAGTAGAAGAAATTAATAAGAATTCAAGCAGCAAGTTGCTTATTTTTTTCCTTGACCTATCTGTAAAAGTAAAAGTCATAAATTAAATTTATCATACTATGCTTAAATACTTACACAATTTGAAACAAGGAGACATTTCACATTATGGAAACGGGAAACTATATCAATTATTGTAATGTAAAAAGCCTTTAAACCGAGCCAATGGAAGTTGTAAGCCCTTAACCCGACATTCGACGGTCTTTCAAATTCAGTGTCTGTTGATATTCATTCCAATAATATAGAGTCTCAAATTTCGAAAGGATTATTAACCTTTTAATTGTTTGGGTCTCGTGAGAACATAGTGCATTAGTTTCGCGTTCCTTTCGTGATGGTGTTTGTCATGACATTTTTTCGTTAAACTGATACCGCTGCTTTGTGACCTATAAAGGTAGAGGAAGAGTACTCACTAGATAAGATGGACAGGCCAAATCAGAGGTGCTAAGAACACAACAATTTGTTATTGGAACAGTGCGGCCCGTGAATGTGTCAGAAGAGGTGGAGAACAACCATACATTATATCGTAGAGAGTTTCAGGTCACGACCCTCAGTTGTGAGTTACTGGATTTGAAGCAGTACCACTAGTATAAGTTTTCGATGATCGAATATCGAAACGATCATCGAAAGATTTTCGAAAAATTTCCATACAAAAATGATTGAATGATTCGATCCTTTGATTTTAGAACACTATTTACACGCTAATAAGCGCTTATTAGCTTTCGATTAAACTCGTACTAGCCCCACAGATAGGCTTATGATGTAGGTGATATGAAGTTTTTACCAGGTAAATTTTTTTCTAGATTACCGGCGACTCATTCATTTGCGAACATATTGCGCCGTGGTTAATGATGACGAATATGTAACAACTAATGACTAACAATTCATAACTGTTGTTCGATTTTTAAAAGGAACAAACCACGATGGGCTTACGACCGTCTTCTCCTGTTATTTAGAAGGCTTGCTTCGTGTGATCACTTTACGTTAACAACGTTCGCGATTAGGTGGTAATGTCTCCGAAACTCCTAATCGTGAGAATTCTCGACATGTTCAACATGTCGATAAATCCCATGTATACAACAAGTACCTAGAGATATTTAATAATTTATGATAAATATAGAGATAAAAGTTGGAAATTATTGAGAACAAGAGAGCAACCAAATTTCAAGACTGCGACTGCTGTAATTTGTTGATGATTTAACCTACATCGTTGCAAAAAATTGAATGAATGATTAAAGATTGCAGTACAATAAAGGCTTGAAAGAATAGAAGGATGAAAGAATCGGTGAAGGTAACGTATGGAGACACTAAAACGGGTGTCATCCCACCTGTCGGGGTTGTTATTGAAGGTGGATGAGGCGGGGAGGGGCGGGTGGCCGCAGGAAGTCGAGAGATGATTTAATGCCTTTGATTGTGCTCTCGGTTCGAAATTTCACCCCCACAAGGCTTCTGATACCCGATAAGGGTGTTCTCTGCTGCGCGAGGGAGGTGCCCCTTCAGAGTGTGATATAAAATAATAATATATAACCTGGAGGCTCTTCTATACCCAACGACAACGGAATTTACACTTTACAGGTTATTTTATTAATAATATGTTCAGTGTTCACCCTTAGGTATGTATTGTATAATCACACATACAATATAGTGTCACTGTGTGGCGGGAGAACAAGCTACCGTTAAAAACAATTTCATTTAACGCTTCTTGTACCTACAAATTCACTTTGATGCCAAAGTTTCTATGCAATCACGATTTGAACTTGGGCACCCGATAGAGATCTATCAAAGCGTATGTCATATCGGTGCTGTTATTTTATGGAGTAGGATGGACCCTCAAAATTTAAATGTTAAACAGCCTAGACGCATTCAAAGATGTGGTGGTAAAGAAGAATTCTTTAAGAGGACAACCCAGATATAACAGGCTTCTTCTTGTATTTTGTATCTATGAAAAAGGAAAGGAGCAAAGAGGAGCCTAGTGATAGTCAACATTATGATATTCATCTCTCAGATTTTGTACATATATACGGCGAACTGTCATTCGGCGTCCTTAACACATGTCCCATCAGCTGTGTTCATCTTCTTTCCACGATGGTGAAAGTGATGGGCCTGCGCTGGTTGCGCCGGCGTTTAGCTTCGTTCGTGATGCGGTGGTATCATCTTAGAGGCACTTCATTTCAAATGGAGAGACTTTTTGTGCCAGGGCCTTAGTCAGGTGCCCGGACTCACACTCATACAAAATAATGGGCAACATGAATTTCGTCTCGACACGATTTTTAACCTTAATTTTAAACCGAAAAACACCCTTTACACAATCACACTCGCAGAGTACCTATCTACATTTAATAATGTATTTTGAAAAAAAAAAAATCAAAAAGTTTTCAATGGGGACATTAGGTTTCAGTAGAGCGGTAGGTACAAAAAACACCCAAATGTATTATATAGGTAAATCGTTGTTTTAATATATGATAAATATAGAATTATTGATATGATTTATTGTCAGTTGCGCTATATCCAACAGTATATCCTATTTATTATTATCGAAGGTAATATCAAACTATTGTCCTGTTTGATAAAAGGACACGATTTTAAACCTTAAACCCCGCTTATGTTATTATCCTATTTTACGCCTGTGATTTATGCAACCTCTTCAGTAAACTTTGATACTTGCAGACGTCGATAATTGTGTATAAATTAACACTATTAATTTTATTTATCTTAAACACGCGGATAAATCTCCATAAAAATAAAAAAAAAACTGTTTATTTCACTCTAGTTTTCTATACATAAATGACAAGCATAATTTTAATGAAATTTTGGCATTTTAATTATTATATTAACTTTCATGAAAGACGCTGTCCAGAGGTTAATAATAATTGTTCGTATCGAGTTAGAATTTTCTTAATAATCAAATTACTTAATTTCCTATACTTTACTAGTTTAATACCGTCTGATGCATCTGTTTTAAATAATATATTTTGCATTCGCATTCTGTCAACCGTATTAACTATCAAACAACTGACGCCAATCCTTTATTACGCCAATTTAATTTCAAAATTGTGAAAATATATTCAAAAAAGCATTAAGAATGTTATCTACTTTAAGTTTTTTTTAAATTTGCTGATGTTTGGAGTCTTCCAATCCATTTTTTTTTTAGTTTTTTTCTGACCTTGCTTCGATGTTTTTTGATAATATAGGTCTCAAGCGTAACATGAACAGATAAAATGAAAAAAATCTTTCTAAAATATTTTGGTCTATACAGGTAAATTACCAAATATTCCCCAAGCAAACTTGTTAATTTTCTTACATTTCAACCAAAGGCATACAACTGACAGAAGGAAGAAACAATATGTTGGTAATATATGAAAATAATTTATCAATGTTCGCCCTTTATTCAAAAGGGGTGGTTATTTCTGGTGCGCCAGTTCTGACTTGAATTGTGTTTAATCCAACGTGTTCGATGTACGCTGTTGGTTCTTAAAGAAATGCCCGGTGTATCAAAAAATAACCGAAGCTTTTTTACTGTTAATGCATTTAGTAGCAACACTAAAATTGAAATAATTATCGATGCACAGACCAATATGGAAAAAAAACAGATGAAAATTTGCCAGTTAATCATGGGTGGAAGGCCTCATTAAATACTTTATAATAGTTTTCCCCACACACGTGGTTCCGTAGTCCTAACTTTGAATATTGAAGTGGTCGGTGGTCTAGCGGTTACGACTCACTGTTTCGTGCGGAGGCCGTGGGTTCGATCCCAGGTGCCGACCTTTAAGGAGCGTACTGTGAAAGAGTCAATGAGTGTATTTGTGTTCACTTTGAGTGAGCACAGATTCATTTTTATAAAAAAAAAAATCCTAATTGTTATATTGAATAATAATAAGCTAATTACCTTAACCAAATAATTCCGACCGATGCATATGTTTTGAGCCATAATATATTATTTTCATTCGCGTTAACTATCAATCAACTGATATTTTCTGTCAAATGCTAATTTAATTTAAAAAAAAAATCTTTCATAAGAACCTTCTCCTGAGAAAATCAATAACATTTTTTTAGCGAAATTGGTCTATCCGTTCTCACGTGATGCATGACCAAGGAAAACATAGCTGAATAAATCCAAATCTTCCAGTCAATCCTTAAACTCGATCGCGTAATGTTCAATTAGTAGCACTCGTTTTCATTATTTATCTTACGCATAGAAATGACGCAAGAAAAAACATACCTAATATTATTTTTAATTATTATTGCGATTTCTTCGTCATATTGACGCACTGAGTGTCGGGGGTCCGAAACTCCGGATTTTGCTTTACCTAACTTATTATGCGCTACACCTCTTTTTACTGTGGAGTATTCGGATTAACTTTTGTGAGCATAGAATATAAAAAGCATATAACATGAAAATTATAAACAACACAACTCCACCAACCACAGTAGCCTATTTTCTTAAACGCCAAACTCCGTATTCTGATGAACTAGGTTTGTATGTCGTCACGTTAAAAAAAAAACGATAAAATTATTTCATTTTTTCAAAGTGCTACTCGAGGTTGGCCTATCTCATAATAGACGGGACATGTTAACTTGAAAAAATTGCTTCATGGAATAAGTTCCAACGCCTCTTACTTAAACACAAAAAATCATGATCACAAACTGCCCCGCTTCAGGTAAAGATAACACAACATGAGACGGTACGCTCTTTATCGGGTAAGCTTCGAATTTATCTAAAACTTAAAAAAAAAATCAAGAGATGGCAGTGTAGTAGAATAAGGTCACATGTGAAGTATGTAAAGTTATTTTATACCTATGTAGGTATATTATGGGCTTGTTAGATTATTGCGCAATTATTATGGAGGTTTTAACTACCTATAGTATGAATTTATTTAACTTTGTTATGGTTAAATAAATTTATACTAGTTTATTATAAAAATAACTATCTTAATAACAAAAAAAATAACAAAATTTTTAAATGCATTCAGGATAAAAATTAATTCACACAATCAAAAATTATATGAACGAACAAGTCGTATATACGAACCTTTCCTACAAACTACAGTTTTTCATTCACTGTGAATCGCGAAAAACGATGGTATTGTGAAAATCGCACAACGAGAATCAGATTTCATGTTTTGCTTTTATTTATTTTTTGACGTGTCTGTTATATGTGAGTCTGTTGTATACCTACGTGAGTGTTGTATACTCCCGTGAAGTATGTTGTGAGCATTTTTATTATTGTGCTCCGCAGTGTTGTTCTATGGGCGTCTCTGAACGGGGCGTGTTCTCGGCACTTGATTTGTGCACGCAGATGAAGGCGATTTATTTATAACTAGCTTTCCCGACAGACGTTGTCTTGTGGTTCTAACCCGAAGTGGCCCGTTAATATGTAGGTACATAATATTGTGCACTGCGCCCCCCCCCCCCCCCCCCCCCCCCCCCCGTAAAACAATACGAAATTAATTCGATTGAGTTAAGCTAATAAAATAATAACATTAAACTATTTCTGAAACATCCATATTTCATTCGTATTCAAAGCTCTGGCGGAACCAACTTGAGAATAATGCGCTCGCGCACATACCCTACAAATAAACACACCCTAATATTATTGACTTGAAATTTTCTATCGCTCGAAACGGTGCGGTGGAGTAAGTGGGGTGGGCTACTGTAAGAGCGTATGCGAGGATGAGAGGGAACTATACCCGCAATGGCGTGAGCGCGTCCCAGGTAACCGATCCATGCAAACTTAAATAGTGTATTTTACATCATTTCTTATCCAGTTTTTTAGCTTTTTATTAGTTATTCTGTTATCCGGAGCGGAGAAGAATCCAATAAATCAAATATTAGAAGAAGCTGTTCGGCCGATCTCGAGTTATAAGTGTTCGCACTAACCCGACTTTCATTTATATAGTAGATAACACACAGACAACAGATTACAACCTCTTTATTATTATTATTAGTATTTTAAATTAGAAAAAAAAACGATAAAGCGAATCGTCGTATGGCGAATGTCCATTGTAGAATTTCTGTAGTGCAGGTCTAATTGTTTATTAATTCAATATTTCTCCCGTTATTAGAACTTTTTTTTACATATCAATATATGTCCATTAAAGGGTAGACATGTAAACACACTTCATTCTTTTCTTCCAGCGTTCATACTGAGACGATTCGTACCTACTTACCGTTTACGCGTTCATTTTACACAAGCATCTAGGCGCTTTAGAAACGGGTCCTATATTGTTTGAAAAAAAATGATCATTACTATAATGTATGAAATAAATATGAAAAAATGTGAATAAAGAAGATTTCGAAATCAGGACGAGCAATAAAAAAAACTGATGATTTATTCTACCTGTGAGGTGGGTGGTAGTCCAGTGGTGTTAATTGACAGCTTTCGTACGTACCTACAGCGTATTGGAGGTCGTCGGTTTGAATCCCAGCTGTGCCGGCCATTTCCGCTTTCACGACACAAGCCTTTGCTTAGTATGAAAGATGTCAAAAAGTGTACTTGTTTTCGCTTTGCACAGATTTATTTATTAAAAAAAAAACCAACGCTATGACGTCTAATTCGCGAGTCACACATACACAACCATGTTAAAGTGCAATATTTATGTTGTTTTATGCGGGTGGATACACACAATAATATGTACTCCATAAATTTATCCTTTTTTACTTATCACACTGTGCCCCTGAAGATGTAGCAGAGATAACGGTTATCCCCTCTTTACTATTTACGCACAATTTTTTTTCTTCTTCCAAATTAACTAACATAATTGTGCAACCGTTAAAATGGTTGCAATATCACAAGAAGACGTTTAACCCTTTATTAATAAGATTAACTCAATCTTGTCGGTTTTTTTGTGTATGGATGAATAAACTCTCAAAAACCCGAGATTCTCCATAATTGGTGATAGGAAACCAATATGGGATGGTTTAGTAGATATGTGCTTGGAGTGTGGTGTCTGTTTTATGCGGCCGGCGTAAGTACCCAGCCGATTCTGAAATTGATAACAACAATATAGGCGGAGTCTGAATCAAACCAATGTAAATTATATCACCTTTGTGGCGCGTACTAGTAAGAAACGGCGAACTACTCTGCGCTAAAAGGTGATCATGCAATTATCTACGTAATTGGTTCAAAATTATTAAGAATCATAATAACTTTGTTTATTCTGAAATATAGCTAACGATAGCTTAACTTCTTTTTCTTTTAATTCAATGCCAGAGTTTTTGTAAACTTTTATTTCAACGTTTATTTAAAAATTAGCTTAATACTTTGGATGGTTTTCTTAGTTAAGTCGTTCTGCTTTCCGAGTCCGAACTGCAGATTTCGCCACTCAAATGTGCCTGTAGATTGGCTATATTTGGTTAAGAATCATGTGATTGTTAAAATTTAAAAAAAGAAATGAGTTTGCAAATTAGATAATTATGTTCAAACATAAAAATCTGTGAATTTTGCGCAAAATAGATGGAGGCGATTACCAAACTCAGAAGAAATTGCACAAAATGCATCTGCGGATTAGAAAATTAATAAGGCTGAAAGGAAAGATATGGGTAAAAGTGATTGACAAAAAAGGCAGATGACCGAATCATTATAAAGACTGCGTTAGTAATAAATACCAGGAATAAATTTTAGAAAACAGAAGAAGTCATCTAAGGAAAGGTATTCTAGAATTGAGTCTTGATTGAAAAAATTAGGGTCTTTTTTTCCTGCCTAGTCTTTGTTAAAATGCTACATTTTATCGCTTAAAGAAATTAAGTATTATAAAATATGTATTTAATGTCAAAAATAACAAAATATTTATCCACGACTTTAAACTCTGAACAAAATTCAAAGCGATGGTCTGGAAGATAAAATGAATCATGTAAATTTGGGCCTAAAAGATAGCGATGTTTTGATTATTTCCGAAAAGCTTAGCTCAGAGACCTAACATTGAATATTGAAAGAGTTTTCACGCTAAAAATACGCCGGCCTAATCATATTGCTCGCAAAACAAACTATCTACAAACTTTTTGCTGACACCCGGGAATTTTCTAGAGAACCCTCTGGAAACGTTCGCAGGTAGGCATGGGTGCATAGTTAATACTGTAGAATCAGAATCAAAGAAATGAAAAAAAAAATCGAGTGTTTGAAAACAACAACCAGTTTATATAATATGTATGGATAAAATGACTTAGCTATCGGGAACCTCACTATAGTTCTTCGTCCAGAAGGCAAAGTTGCTTGTGCAGTGAATGAATTGCAAGTCGAACATCTGAGCAGCAGATAGCCGCGCTAAGGGGTTGAGGGACTGCCGAGATTTATAACTGGCTCTATCATTTTCGATCTGGAATTAAACACCACACGTTATTATGTGCCGTAGAGTATTCGTCTAGCTTTAACTTGTATTTCTATCTGATTTATTACTGGTAAAAGTATAAATATGCATATTCAGGATTAGTTCTTTAGTATAAATATGTACTAAATTTTGATAATTGTGCAAAACTAGCAGACTCACCCGTCGAACTTCGACCTAACCCAGAATAATAAAAAAAAATGACTTATTACATGAATTAAACACGGTTTATGACATAAAAACTGAATTTAAATTAACTTTTTATTTATTTCATCATGATATAATTATTATTAATTCGGATGCGGTATGAAGTTCGAAGGGCCATACGTTTATAATAAAAACAATTCCTCTTAACTTGATAAAAAAATCCAAGAGATGGCGGTGTAGTAGGAAATAATTACACGTGAAGCGAGTTACATTATTGTATATGTTGTTGTATGAATAGACCATTAAAATTCATCCCTAATTTTACCAAATTATTATGGTGAGATATGACATCATATGGTTTTATCTATCCTTCTGTGCTCCCACTTTTGAGCAGAAAAAGGCAAATATAGCTCTCCACTATGCTTGATTTTGCGCATTGTCAGTGACCTCGACCCGTGCCACTTCTAAATCCCTCGGCTTTGCTTGAATGCCCAAAACATGGTCTACAACGTGCTTTCAGCCAACTGTTATTCGGCACCCTTAACAGATGTTTACACAGAGCACCATGCTCCTTTCCATAATCGTAGAATTAATTGGTATATGAGCATATTTTTGAGCTTATGAGCATATTTTTTTTCTCCTTATTCTCTTACTGCTGGCCTGGTCTTCCTTGAGGACGGAAGAGATATATTCCACGTCATCCTTACACCTTTCCTTTCAGCCTTATAATTTTGTTTATTGTCATTCTGTTTGCATCTATTCTTTCCAAATGCCCAAACCATGTCAAATTATTGACTTTCATCTACGTCACAACACTTACTTCTAACCATATTCATTCCCAATATTCTCATTCCTTTCCATATCCCACAGAGTCTTTCCACATATTCATAGTAGAGCTCTCATCTCTACTGCATTTATATTACATTCTTATATTTTCGTCCATGTCCACTTTTCACATCCATGCATCATTAATGGTTACAAGATAATCATACCTATATTAATTATATTCATATTAATAATTTATATTAATAGCTTGTCAAGCATATCTTTAAAGAAAGATGTAAAAAAAAACTTTCAATACCGGACCCTGATAAAGTGTATTTGAACCTAGGGTTCCGAGGATCGCTCCACGGATAAACAAAACGACCTCAGAACCCGTAGGTTTTAAAATAAATAAGAAAAAGAGAGAAAAATAAACAATTTCTAAAAATTATAAAAATATATTCTACAGAGTGGGGCTTAATAACAACAATGACAATAATAATATATATCATACCGAAGTAGGGAGAGGTTAATTATTTAATTTACATTCATTTACTTTTAATTTACTTTTACTTTACTTTTACTTATTTAATTATGTACTTTTGATTCGCGAGCGCCTAAACTTAACAATACCGAGCATGAGACATTAAATTCAAATAATCTTTACACACATTACTTTACAGGCGCTTTACTTAGACTTCCGGCTAGCTTTACAATATAAACTTTAGAATTTCCGACGCGAGATTATCTTTTACACTTTCACATTTTAACTTGGTAAAAATGTTCTTTGATGTATTTTCTACTAATAATACTTTTAAGGCATTGACTTACCACTTACATTTCTGGAACCTGCTTCTCTGCTCCTTCGATGGAGGAACCTGTAAACTACGTACGGAATAGTTTTTTCCTAGCCTCCTCCACCGCCACATCATCACACCCGCTCTGGAGGGAACAATGTTCGCACGGACAAAATACCGATAAGCTGTATTAATACTCAAATCATTACCTATCACGGACAAAATACCGATTACTTTATTAATACTCAAATCATTACTTATTACGAAAACCTTACGTAGTCGCGTTTCTAAAGCTTGGGAAAAGACTGAATCCGTACTGACATACAAATAAACACATTCGACATTATTATTACCCATTACCATTTCCCAATTAAAGCTAACATGCACTATAATACAAAGACCAATCTCTCGCGACATTACTTCGCGGCGCGACTCTATCTCGCGACTTTAATTCACGGCGTTGCGATACAATAAACTTTACGAACTCTACGTCATACGCGGAACCTTATTACGACTCAAACCGATCAAACTAAATTAATGCTTTTAAAATAACTTTATACAAATGCCGTCCGAGGCAAACAATTAAACTCTACATTTTGAAAACATCCGATATCCGACTTTACTTAACGAACTCAAAAACCTGGAGATGCGCTCCATACGAAATCCCGTCGACGACTATACGCGATCCGCTCCTCACGGAGTTAAGGATGACTATAAGCGATCCGCTCCTCTCGGAGTCCTGACGATGACTATTTTTAAAATTCAAATGTTAATAATTATATTCCCGATGTCCTTATCTTAATACTTCTGGCGGCAGACTTGCAAACAATAAAAGCTCGGCGCAGACCACCTTGAATGTACTTTAATAATAACATAATTATACCGACGGCAACTTTCTAATATTTTACATACAAAAAACCTTTATAATCCTGCGATAACAAACAAGTGCGAAAACTGATATTCAAGGGCTGATAAAAATTGCAATAAAACTTTAAAAACATCGAGGAGACAAAAGATCTAGGAAGATTATTATCTTCAAACGAGGACCGACTTTATTTACTAGTTGACATACCCGCTTCTTTTCATGCGTCTTAAAATAATTTTAAAATTAATATTATATTTGGTCGCAATCTATTATAAAGATATGCGTTCGTCCATAAACCGCATATCAACCTGCCCTCTCCTTCTTCGACCAAATATAATATCTACTTTCCCTTTTCCATGCTCTTTATTTAAAATACCTTGTCCACAAAATATACACACATGCATTTCCTTCACCGTCAAAACACTTGCTTACTTTACTTCAAATATTGTACAACTACTTCGAATAAGATTCTTGACATATCTCTTACACCTTTTAGATTCTAATTGAACATGCAAATTATTCTTTCCAATAACTTTTTTATCTACAAACTTATTTATCCTTTCATAAACCTCAAAATCCTCTTTTACATATATTATATACCTTCACCTACCTAATAACCAACAACAACCCCCTCCCTACTTTCGATTTTCGTTTTTAATTATCCCTCCTTATAATTAAAAACGCCAAATCTATATTACCATTAGATTTAACGTGATTACGCAATTCCAATTTCCTAATAAGACAAAACCTATAAGCTTCCCATACTCTATTCCAACAAGCTTAAGATTCTTATTGGGCGCCAGGTACGTTCTTTAAGTACCAATCCACAGTGCCAAAGAACGACCAAGATATTCACTGTTGTACATGTTTGCCCGACCTCAGCCAGAGATCGATCCTAATAAGATTCACTTTACATTAAAACACAAACAGTCACATAACTATATTATTCATTTGACTACGCTACTTTTTCTTTCCTTACTTCGAAATTATACACATCACACTTTTTACCTTTTAATACAAGACACTGAACTTTATTTAACCACAATTTATACCTTAAAACATAAATACATTCTTGTAACTTTACTTTTTATCATTGTACCTTTATATCACAAAAATTAAATACTTTATAACACTCTTTTGCTTTCACTAAAATAACTCATAGCACAATAATTATTACCTTTCTAATTTACACAATATCTCACTTCTCATATTACATATCCTATGATGCCTATAAAAATCTACATACTTAGATTACCTATAAAAATTCCGTCTTTTCTACTAACTTTCAAACTCATTATCTCATTATTTTCAATTTAAACATGCATCTTATATCCTTATTTACATTCATGCAATATCCATCTATTTTTTTTAATTAATTCTCCATTCTTTAATTCACAACAAAACCCATTATCAATATTAATACCTGCTTTCCATTACATGCACTAAAACCTGTTAATAAAATCCATCACCGCAGAAAATACATAAATTTTACATTTTACCAAGTTCTTATTATTATAACTTTATCCAAAATAAACGAATATCGAAAAAACAGAGACAAATAGATGTTCTTTTTATAAGAACGTATACAGATTTACTAAAATTATTCCTACAGAGCTTAAGGTACATAAGTTTAATCCCACATCTTGTTCACGGACCACAAGATGTGTTCAAGTATTTAACATTTTCCAATCTCTTTTTTTCTAATCAGCCTTTCTTCCCAATCACTATTTTGGCAAAAATATGCCCAGAGAGAAATATTTTCAGAGGTTAAATGTTTTATTTAATTGCCCACAGATAACTAATTAATTTATTTTTATATATTTCCTACAGACGTCAACTTCCTATTATCAATTAGTTTATTCCTATACATCGTACGACTCACAGTTTCTATCTTTTTACAAATACCTAACGTTTTCCTATACGCTTTTTCATTTTTTTCGATTACCTAACCTTGTCCGTAGTCGCTATCACGGACGCCGAAGGTTGTGCTATGGACTTCCCAACCGACATAGTCTATCCTCGTAACGCCTATCAACTTGACGCCTAATTATTACGTAACGTAGCATTTCTTATCCTAAATTACGGCTCGTAGAACATCTTTTCCTATCAGATTCCGGACCTAATCACGCCATAATACCTAAACCTTACGTTTCACATACGTCGAACGCACTTCGAAGAATATACCTCATCTATAACCGTAGATTCCCTATATGATTATAGATTTTCTAAGCGAGCGCATACCTATGTCACCATACAGCTTTCCCTGTTTACCGCAAACGTTTTATAAACTTCCTAACCTTTTTAAATATCTTATTCCTATAAACGAAACGTACACTTGCTTAATTCCTATAAATCGACCTAACAATAATTTATTTATAACTATCTCAGGGGTTTTGGGGTTCTGACAGCCTCACAACAGAGTTCAAAAACTCTATTCACGTTGGGCCCATTTGATAAAGTGTATTTGAACCTAGGGTTCCGAGGATCGCTCCACGGATAAACAAAACGACCTCAGAACCCGTAGGTTTTAAAATAAATAAGAAAAAGAGAGAAAAATAAACAATTTCTAAAAATTATAAAAATATATTCTACAGAGTGGGGCTTAATAACAACAATGACAATAATAATATATATCATACCGAAGTAGGGAGAGGTTAATTATTTAATTTACATTCATTTACTTTTAATTTACTTTTACTTTACTTTTACTTATTTAATTATGTACTTTTGATTCGCGAGCGCCTAAACTTAACAATACCGAGCATGAGACATTAAATTCAAATAATCTTTACACACATTACTTTACAGGCGCTTTACTTAGACTTCCGGCTAGCTTTACAATATAAACTTTAGAATTTCCGACGCGAGATTATCTTTTACACTTTCACATTTTAACTTGGTAAAAATGTTCTTTGATGTATTTTCTACTAATAATACTTTTAAGGCATTGACTTACCACTTACATTTCTGGAACCTGCTTCTCTGCTCCTTCGATGGAGGAACCTGTAAACTACGTACGGAATAGTTTTTTCCTAGCCTCCTCCACCGCCACATCATCACACCCGCTCTGGAGGGAACAATGTTCGCACGGACAAAATACCGATAAGCTGTATTAATACTCAAATCATTACCTATCACGGACAAAATACCGATTACTTTATTAATACTCAAATCATTACTTATTACGAAAACCTTACGTAGTCGCGTTTCTAAAGCTTGGGAAAAGACTGAATCCGTACTGACATACAAATAAACACATTCGACATTATTATTACCCATTACCATTTCCCAATTAAAGCTAACATGCACTATAATACAAAGACCAATCTCTCGCGACATTACTTCGCGGCGCGACTCTATCTCGCGACTTTAATTCACGGCGTTGCGATACAATAAACTTTACGAACTCTACGTCATACGCGGAACCTTATTACGACTCAAACCGATCAAACTAAATTAATGCTTTTAAAATAACTTTATACAAATGCCGTCCGAGGCAAACAATTAAACTCTACATTTTGAAAACATCCGATATCCGACTTTACTTAACGAACTCAAAAACCTGGAGATGCGCTCCATACGAAATCCCGTCGACGACTATACGCGATCCGCTCCTCACGGAGTTAAGGATGACTATAAGCGATCCGCTCCTCTCGGAGTCCTGACGATGACTATTTTTAAAATTCAAATGTTAATAATTATATTCCCGATGTCCTTATCTTAATACTTCTGGCGGCAGACTTGCAAACAATAAAAGCTCGGCGCAGACCACCTTGAATGTACTTTAATAATAACATAATTATACCGACGGCAACTTTCTAATATTTTACATACAAAAAACCTTTATAATCCTGCGATAACAAACAAGTGCGAAAACTGATATTCAAGGGCTGATAAAAATTGCAATAAAACTTTAAAAACATCGAGGAGACAAAAGATCTAGGAAGATTATTATCTTCAAACGAGGACCGACTTTATTTACTAGTTGACATACCCGCTTCTTTTCATGCGTCTTAAAATAATTTTAAAATTAATATTATATTTGGTCGCAATCTATTATAAAGATATGCGTTCGTCCATAAACCGCATATCAACCCGAAGGATCTCTTTCAGCCAACCCAATTATGGGTCTGCCCCGATTGCTATGATAATCCATCGTATCGTCATACCCTATGGGGTAGTAGCATGTTTTCATATTTATCTACTTATTAGAGAAATGAAAAAAAAATACACTTTCATACACGACATGATAAAAAGTTTAGATATGTTTTTTTTTCATTATAGTTTCAGTTTATATAGTTTCTATCAATCTAAGACAGTAGAACGATTTGGGGTAGAAAACCCTTTGCTAAAAACACTAAAATAGTCCGAAATCGAAGTCATGATCAGCAAATAATATCGTCTAGCCAAACTACTAGACTACCGAGTCCATCGGGTATTGAGGAGATTGAATCTTTTTTGTGGACCCTTTATGGATCTTCTTATGGGATGCATTTAATTCAGCCCATGAATTTCTTAAAAGAGGAAAGGAAAGAATAAACAAAAAAGTACACACGTTTTGCATCAGCAGTAATTTCGTGTAATGAAAATATCTTCTTCTTTCTTTTCTCATGACTCATTAAGTAAATAGAGCATGGTACATTCCTTGTACTGTTTACACACACGTGTTGGTACATAGGTACGTTTCTAAGATTCAGTAAATTGAAATAAATAGGAAAAATAATAAAGGCACAAAGATATATTTCCTCGCTAGAGAGAGCACAGTTTCATATTATTTGAGTGCCAAATACGTCTAAGAACTTGTTTATGAAATCTTATTGATACAATAATCATTATTGATTTTATTTTATAAAGTTAGCAATAACGTTTTGGTACGACAAAAAAAAGGCTTGACATCTTTGATATGGTAAGACCATTTCAGTAGCCCTAGTATAAGTTTTCGGTGATCGAATATCGAAACGATCATTGAAAGAGTTTTGAAAATTTTCCGTACAAAAATGCGCATGATCAGATGTGTGCCTTTAAAATTTATTATATTTTCTAAAAGTTTTAAGTTAATATATAAAACATTTTAACCAAAAAGAATCTGTGCTCTGTCTAAGTGAACAAATATGCACTATTTGACTGTTTCGCAGTTAGCCACTTAAAATTTGTGTCGAGATGGTCTGCATCTGGGATAGAACCCACGACCTCCAGTATGAAAGTCGACGTGGTAATCGCCGGGCTATCATCCACTTCAAATTGTAATAAAGCATGAGTTAACATGCTCAAAAAGCAATCATCAACCCAAAACGTGATGATTTTATATAAGCTATCGCTTAGGCTCCGTCATTATTGTTTAGACATCAACGATTCAAAGATAAGTCGTATAGAGATAAAGATTGTACATTCATACAATAATGCATTCATAATTTATAATAACGATATTGTTTCATGATATAACGCAAAACGAATCTGCCAGATGCAAACGAGAAGAAAAGACTCAAATAAAGACTCTGCTACAGTCGGACCATTTGTTAGCGTCGTTTCGATTAATGGATGATGACGTGCGTTTTTCGTGTTAGCTGATAAAAGCACACACTAGAATAGTTTCAACGAAGAATACTTTATACGAATTATGATAGTATTTATTTGTGGACATATGGACTTGGATAAATTTGTCTGGTGAGATCTGCAGTGTTGAAAACCTAATAAGGTAAATGTGTCTTTACTGTCCACGGTCCACCATTCTGTGATATCATAACGTTCTTTTCACTTTAATTGAAATGTTTGTGTATTCACGTAAATAGAAAAAGTGCATTTTAATACATTATTTTTATCATGTACAATCGTATCTATTCAATTATATAGAAAATGAATTACTGGCTATTTATTAACAACTTATAATTTTCTAAATTGTATATTATTTATCTATAACAATTTGGATAACTCAGTTCGTTGAGTAAAATTCCAAAGGTCCAAAGAACTGATATAAAAAAAAACATGAAAATACTAGGCTTAAGCTATATGAAGATAACAGTTAAAATTAAGGTAAATAGTAAAAAATAATAATACAGAGAAAGGATTATAGGTACCTACCAACAAAATGGCATTTTTACGATAAATAATATAAAAGAAAACAAAAACTTCTTGATGGATACAGACAATAGGCGCGTACGGTTTATTGTAAGTTTGAGAGAATTCCAATTCTTATTTATGCACTGATAGTTGGGTTTGTATAGTGACTATATTATTTAGTTCATCATTTTGCCACTTTTCACTAACACAGATGGGAGCAAAGATTTATGGATAACCTATTTTTGAATCTTTCCAAAGCACCGGAAATATTTTTAAGTAGATACTTCGTTTTTACACGATATAACGACACACCTTAAGTAATGAGCGAACCGATTCCTAAGTTGTGATAAACGTAGTCGTCAGGTGGGCAATAATTGTACGTGATATCAGTTTCGTATGAAGAAACATAGGGTTGTAGAAGAGCCTAGTATTAAACAAAAGAATATAATCATACTTGTTTTGTTTTTCCATTTGTTTCTCTCTTCGTACACATTAGGCAAAGCAGAGAAAAGAAGAAAATATGATAAAAGCACTCGCCCCCTTCATATTCTTGCTTTACTTCTCATACCTAATATGTCAGTTGTTTACAACCGAGCATATCTGTTCGCTCTGTGTTTCGTTCTGTGTTGGTTTATAACCATCCAACAGAATGTATTTTGTGCTCCCCACCTTGCCAGCATTACCTACATACATACACCCCCCAAACACGCTCCTTCCATTGCTCCTTCGCTATTTCTTTGATTTAAGAATAATTCTTTAAGAAGGATATAATATCGGCGAGTTATGACATTGTTTTCGTGCCATCATCCAAACCCCTCCCTACCCCCTCTATACAACTACCATCAAAGCATACTACCCATTCTTCAAAATGGGATAACCAATCCAAAGTAAGCAGGTGTATTAACAAAATATGCGTGAAGCGTAAATACTGATACGTATAGTGAAAAAAGAAAAGTATGTACCTAAATATATTAACGCCTACATTAAATATTATTGAATTTATCAATGAACATTTTTATTATTTTTTTTTTATAATAAAATTGTTCATTGATAATGTTTTTTTAAAATTGACTTATGGATTTATACAATATTATTCTGTATAGTGTTGCCAGTGACAACCTTTCCTCTCCATCTCATTTTTTCCATCAATTTTGTTGTCACCCATTTTTTGGTTCCTACCCCTAGCTAACAGGATGAGTGACAATACTAGTTCAACATAAGGAGTCAACCGCATCGCACCGCATAGGAAATAATCATTTTATTCGATCTACTATTTAAATTACTAATAAATAGAAACAACCGCGCCGCGTATATATAAACATTTTAAAATTAAATTGTGCTGTGTTGTTTTGTGTGTTAAACCAAGAAAGAGCTGGCCAGCAGAAGGTGATCACCGTGGAGTTAAAGTTTAGTCCATCATTCCAGATCCTTCTTCTTTCCAGCTGGTTACGCCACACTTCAGCACAGCATTAAATCGCACACACAGTCCACGAAGTCATTTATACCGCGCCACTCCAGAACTCTTAAAATGATATTTTAAAGAAGTCCTACTGGTCACAGAAGATGCGCGGACTTCTCCTTTAGGTGCGGTTAGCTAAACTCCCCCTAGTGTGACTGGGGCGAAGAGACAGACCGTTGTTCATAGTATTGTGTCCGAATGTGCCCTCAGAACATTTTATGGTGATCCTGCCGACTTCATGATCCTGAATGTGGCGACAAATGAATATCTTAACAACCGTGAATTAAAATTTTCCTTTTTTTTATTATTTTTGACAAACATTATTGTGCTAATTGCCTTTTTGTTGTGATGAACTATTGTCACCATAAGATAAATAAATTGTGGTTGGATGTTAGAGATTGCTTCGGCTATAATCCCGCCATGCATTACCCAATATTTTTATACACTATTTTTTAATATGTACATAAATAATAATTAATTAAATAAATAAAAAAAATCAAAGGCTAGGAATAAAATAAAAAAGATCCATTGAGACTGTTTGATCATTTTTCTAGTTTTTGTTTCCGAGGTCACTGATACCTGCAGTAGAGAGCTCTTATTGCCTCCTTATGTCTCTAAGCGGGTTCACAAAGGGAGTATTTTTATATATAGACAAAGAGTGTAACCAAATATCATTCACATATTTAGGATATCATTTTCTAAATCGTTGCAATTGATCGTCTTTTAATCATAATTTTTAGTACGCATTCATCATTTCAAATAACTTTATTTCACATTTCGATAGAGGACAATGGGATGTTTTTTTCCATTTTGTGCCGCTAGAGGCGCCCTAGCTAATCCGGTCTATTGTCAAATTCAGTGTTGCCAAAGGGGGCGATTTACTGCCATTTGGGCTATTTGGAACGAGAATATGCGACGAAAAAATCTAAAAGGCGACAGGTAGCCACTTGGTTTACTTCCCTTTTAGCGAATTTTCACCTTTCGGATACTAAATGACCTTTTTTAGTGAACTCCCACCTCTCTTCGGATACTTAAATTTTCGGAATGACCGCATACCAAATTTTCAGTTGGGCTACTTTAGGTTTGCAAAACGGCATTGGCAAAACTGGTCAAATTAACGTTTATAATCTCAACCATATGTTTAGAATAATCATTGTACCTACATTTATTTTTACAAATATAATATTTGTTTATCTTATTTTATTTTTTATATATCTACCTAAATACAAATGAAAAAATACCGTGACAGAAAACAATAAGATACAGAACTGATACCAATTCTCAAAAAAACTACTGCAAATCCACCCTTGAAGACAAATACATACCTAGTGCTTTTGTTTGTGTGTAGTTTAAAAGGACACACTATGGTTTATCTCCTAGAAAACGCCACTTTTGCAATCATCAATAATTAAAACGTTATTGTTTAATTGAGAAAACAAAAAAGACAGGAGATATATTAGCATAATATTCATCAGTCAATGCTAGATGGTATGTTTGACAGCTGTCATAATTTGATAATAGACCGGATTAGAAGCGCTGCCAGCTATTGTGTACTGTCGGAAGCTCCCCAGAAAACCTCCCATTACTTAGATTAGTACCAACTGTACGTATACAATGTGCTAGTAAAAGGCAAAAAATTATTAAAATTTATGATAACTAGTTGCATGTATACATGAGATCCAACTGTCGACGGCCTGAGTCGGTATGTTCATTGTATGAAACGATGTCGTCAATAAATTAAATTTTTACAAAAAATGTTAAGAAAAGTTTAAGATGTACTGATATAATGTATATATTTTTTATAGAAAATTAAATTATCTAGTTGACATGTTTCGGCGTTTTTCTATATTTTTTTAAAATTCTGAAATATAGGCATTGAAACTCGTAAATTTGTCATAAAAAAAATATTTTTCTTTATAAAAAAAGTTTGAGAAACCCTGGAACTTTTTCATTAAATATTATTTGAGATATTGTATTTTTCTATATACATACACATTTTTAGGGTTCTAGCTTTTATAGTTTTCGAGATATATGCAAAAATTAAGTAAAAATTCAAAGGTTGATTACCCCTGACTGAAAGAAAATTTAAAAATTCTGAGTATACAAGTTTTGTAGGCTTAAAGTCTTAAATATTTTCTGAAATTTTAAGATCTGTGCATCAAGCGAATCAAAAGTTATAAGGGGGGGACGGACACACACACACACAGACACACACACAGACACACTAAATGTTCTCCTCCGAATTCTGAATAAATCCATATATGGAACATATATGCTGCGAAGCCTTTAAGTTGGTGTTTTTTGTCGTCAAAGTTTGAAAAACCGTTTAAAATGTAGACCTGGCCATACATATCTCACGTATCTTGGCTTGATACTGCCGATCTGTCTCAAGAAATAATTTCTCTTCAACAAATCGACAGTTGGAAAATGCGTGATTGTGAATTAACAACATCTTTTCAGCTAAGAGACAACTTGGCGCTTTTTATATATCGTAGCTACAAAAATCAACGATCATGAAAATAATATAATTATTACAATAATAACAGTGAAGGAGAGGGGGTGATTTGTTTATGATATTTTTGCGGGAATTACGAGTATAGTTTATATGCGATGAGAGCCTATAAATGTATATCTAAGATACATTCGGCCATTAACAATTACACAAAGAGCAATAACAATATATCACGTTGACCTTAATAATAAAAATCCTTAAAAGAAGAAAAGCTAGATGACAAATATTTAGCGAGGGAAGAAAATGGAGAGGAAGGGGGAGGAAGCGAGAAGGAAGCTCATAATTTGACGAGATACGGATTAACTTTCTTTCCTAATTACACTCTCTTTTCTACCAGCGAACTGTTATTTTTTATTGGTCTTATTTATTTCTGTTTGTTGTAAAATCGGTCACTATAAAATAATATATATATCGACTACAGAATTTTTTATCGTATTTACACTACTGAGTGTGGGTGGAATGGACAGAATTGAAGGAATGTATATTTTTTTTTATTTTAATGAATTTTTAGAAATTTGTTCCAACAAGTTTTTGGCCTTTGCTAAAAATTTTACTAATCATTCTAATTTTTTGTTGGTTTTTGTGTCTATCACGCGAATAGATGCAATCATATTTCAATTCAATACAAATTCCCTTTACTCCCCACATAGGGGCATAGGGAGGCAATAAGAGCTCTCCATTGAGCTGGATCTTGCTCGATCAAAAAGATCTCCTCTCACACTTTGACTAAATCCTTGACCAGGGCTTTGAAAGAGTGCTAAGGATTTAGACAAAAAGTAGTCTCCATGTTTGAAACGAAGTATCTCAGGAGATTTTTGGTTATAAGATGGTAGCATCGCATCGTGAATGATGCTATACGCCGGTGAACCGAGCGCAGGCCCATCACTTCCGCCATTGTGGAGAGGAGATAGACTTGTGTTAAGGATGCCAAATGACAGTTGGTCGAGGAGAGTACCTACAGTTTTTCCTCTCATGAGGGTCTCGAAGACTATGAAAACACTCTTATGCCATGTATCATTCCTTAGATTCAGAGCAGAGGCAGTTGGACGTGGGAGCGCTCCCGTTGCCTCCGTATGCCCCTCAGTGGGTCTCAAAAGCAGAATAATGATGACAACAGCATAATGTAGGTACCGTGGAAAAAATATATTAATTAAACGATGCCCATTGCCCGTGAGTGAATATATAGCTAGGTACCTACCTACCTAAATTATTAAGAAACGAGAATTTCAAAACAGACCAAATAAATTTCATCCTTAATGAATCCTTTCCTGTCTGTAAGAAGATAATGAAACGAAAAATGGGACATCTGCTTCGCAAAAACAACAGTCGCAAATCATTATTTCATCTGAATGTCCTCTTTTATAGCGGAAAGTATGATAGCAATAAATAAATTTCCGATGGGAAAAAAATGTCTGCGAAAGTTGATCGCAGCGCTAAAACTTAATTTTGTGGCGCAGAGATTCTCATGAAGCATAGGGTGGGACGTGGGACTTATACAGGCGAGATCATATTGCATCACTAAATTAATTTTTCAAGAAAACTGCTTCGATGCATAAAAAAGAATTGCTTTTTGTAAGTTTGCTTGATTAATCATCACTTTATTTCTAGGCCTGTAAATTGCGGACAACCGTGCTACATCATCAACAACAACATACACAAGATCTAGTCCTGAAAAAAGGTCACAAGAATCTAGACATAATTGGAACGTTGAGGCAATAAAGATGAGACATTAAAAAAATGGATATGTTCATATCCTGGTGCCAAATACATGACAGCAGTCGCAGTCTTTAAATTTGGTTGCTCTCTTGTTCTCAATAATTTCCAACTTTTCTCTCTATATCTCATTATTAAATATCTACTTGTTGTATACATTGGATTTTTGACATCTTGAGCATGTCGATAATTCTCATGATTAAGAATTTCGGAGGCTTAGACATTACCACCTAATGGCGAACGATGTTAACGTAAAGTCATCACACTAAGCCAGCCTTCGAATTAACAGTAGAAGACTGTCGTAAGCCCGTAATGGTTTGTTCCATTTAAAAATCGAACATCAGTAATGAATTGTTAGGGTTTTTAGTTGTTACATATTCGTCAACAACAACATTGCCTAGAGCTGTAGACCTAATATAAGTTTTCGATGATCGAATAATATTGAAACGATCATCGAAAGAGTTTCCAAAAATTTTCATACTAAAATGGTCGAATGATTCGATCGTTTGATTTAAGAACACTATTTGCACGCTAATAAGCGCTTGCTTGCGTGCAATTAGCTTAAGATAAAACTCGTACTAGCCTCACTGATTTATTAGCCTAAATTTCCGGAGTAATAGCCAAATTTGAACCCGATTTGATTGTCCCTAATAGTTAATATTCAACTTTCTTTGTATGTGGACAGAAACCATGGATATGTTCTAACTGAAAAGTTATCGTGCGACCATGCGATAAGCGATCATACAATGGTCTCAATAATTTGAACGATCCGTCAGCGTTTGAGTATATTATGAAACTCGTCGCGCGGACGTGCAAACGCTTTCCAGTTAGAACACACGGTAAGATAAAAATGAGTGCCAAATCACAAAATATGCATCTGAATTCGCTTTGGATTTCGAATTTACGTAAATACTTAGTGCAAGTTCTTTGTAAATTCAAAGGGAAAAAAGTACACTTACATACATACACAAATCTTCGTAGACGCGGGACTTATTAATTTTATTAAAATACTAGCATTCCCGACAGACGTTGTCCTGTGTTCTTAAGTATGAATATCGAATTTGTATATGGATTAGCTCTTTACCTTTTAACCAATGTAGGTAAATTAGATCGATGCATCTGTTTTAAACCATATATTTTCCATCTAAATTTTGTCAATCGTACCAACTATCAAACAACTGACATTTCCTGTCAAACTTTAATCTAACATTACATTTTAAATTTGGAATAAAATCTATATTGTCAAAAATACTAAGAAGTTTACCTACTTAGAGTTTTCTTTGATTTTCTAATTATCTGCGCAACTTTCTTGTTTTTTTTTTCTTTGATATGACAAAAAAAGAATTAGCGTAATCGGTCTAGCCGTTTAGGCGTGATGTGATCACTACGGCAAATTTTAATACTATTCTAATTTTTCATTTAACATACCTACATACTTTTTGATATGTATTTCATAATCATTAACTGTAATATTTTCGAGAAGAGATTGGCTTGATAATGTTATAAAATATAATGAAATGAACTAAAATTATACAAGTAGAAACGTTGGGAGAGTAAAAAGAGTTGATAGGTTAGGTAGGTACTTACTCCAAAAAATAAAAACATAGAACAGCGGGATATTTTTATTTACGAAAAGAAACAATAGAGAACGCTGTGAAACCACCAAGAAATAAAACTAACTACAAGTAGTTCTAACTAAGACATATTTTTTGTTTGAGATGATTTGTGCTGAAATTTCGTTATTTATTGAGAAAAATTATTAGTTCGCGTAACCGCTAACATCTCCACGAATTTGGCTCCGAAATGTAATATTTCCTAAGTCTCCAGATTTATAGTCTTTGATGATCGCCTCCAAGGAGTACGGACCCGAAGTCTTTTCTTGGTAATTGTTGGAGTGTTTCAATTGAAACCTCGAAAAAATCCACTCATAAATTCTTCCTCGAAAGATTAATACATAGCCCATTCTCTTAATGTACTGTATCTACTCACAAACCTACTTTAATTAATATTATTTTGCTTGAAATAATATCAGCTAGGAACACGGTCGAATTTATATCGTTATTTTAAAGATAATGCACTTAATTTCGTGGAATTGTTCCAGAAGATAAAACCACCTATGGATCACATTTTTTTTTTAATTTCACAAATTATTTCTTAAAAACTTCTAAATTCGTGTTCAATTACTAACAATACATAAAAGTACTTGGCTCAGATACTGGGAAAGGGAAAAGGGGAAAGAGGATAGGGTATAAAGGTAATGTAGGTACTGTTTCTGCTTGTTCTGAGAAAGTTGTTACCTTATTCGAGTTTTTGCCTTTTCAAACAGCAAAATTAATTTTACCAAAAGGTTTTTTTTTGAGAATTGCAGATTATTTGACATTTCTTCCCGTAACAAGAATTGTATTGAGGGAGGATCAATATTACCCATGGACATCTGTTGATTGATTGTTATTGAAAGCATCGGCATAACTGACGAAACTAAATTTCATACTTCCTGTGTAGTTGGTTTTTTTTTTTTTTTTTTTTTTAAATAAATGAATCTGTGCTCACTCAAAGTGAACACAAATACACTCCTTGACTCTTTCACAGTAAGCTACTGAAAGCTTGTGTCGTGAAAGAGGAAGATGGTCGTCACCTGGGATCGAACCACGACGTCCGCAGTACGAAAGCCGGCGTTGTAACCGCTGGGTCACCAACCACTTCAAGTTTAGTTGTCGTTTATGGATAACTAGCTTTCCCGACAGACTTTGTCCTTTGTAAGTTGTCCTCACTATGAATATTGATTTCAAATTTGTAATTTATACAAAAATAAGTTTAAAATATGTATGATGTTAAAAAATATTTCTGAGACCTCCATAATAAATAACATCATCGCCGTTTCACATCCATACATGATGATGATGATGTATGGATGTGAAACGTGGACATGGACGAAAAAAGAAGAATGTAGTATAAATGCAGTAGAGATGAAATCTCTACGACGAATATGTGGAAAAACTTTATGGGATATGGAAAGGAATGAAAATATTAGGAAGGGATGTGGTATGGAAGTAAGTGTTGTGACAAAGATGAAAGTTAATAATTTGAGATGGTTTGTGCATGTGGAAAGAATGGATGCAAACAGAATGACAAAGAGAATTTATAAGGCTGAAAGGAAAGGTGTAAGAAAGCGTGGCCGACCGAGAATGACGTGGATCGAACACATCGATTCCGTCCTCAAGGAAGGCCAGGTAAGAAGTAAGAGATATAGGGGAGGGTGTATGAAAAAAAAATAACATAAAAAATCTGTGTAGGTACCTACCAATATTTTTAGTGTCAACGGTTGTCAGGTAAACAATAATTTTGTTGTTATAAATTTTTCGTAGATAGCGTTGGCGCCGCAGGAAATCCGTTCCATACTAACTTTAATATTATTTCTAATGCATTTTTCTACTTTTTAATAGTCATTTTGTGATTCGGAGCGGAAAAGATTCCAATAAATCAAACATCGGAAGAATCTGTTCAGCTGATCTCGAGTTACAAGTGTTCGTACTAAGCCAGAATCAGAATATCTTTTTATTATAAGCCGACTTTCTTTTATACCAGGTATACCTAGATATGACAAAAAGGTTTTTTTTTTTTGGTTATTCTCTCTATAAATAGAACATAGAACTAATATTTTTAAACGCTGAACAATATGTTTGCGATGAGTTATACTGGCGAGTGCAGTGGGCGGTACTTACTGGCGAGACTCTCCCAGAGTCACAGCACAAAACAATAACAAAGGCACTTCCTCATTCCGCAGACAGTTTTATGATCGCAAGAGTTTTTGTAGTTTTGGATACATCCCGCCGTAGGGGTTGATCTTTTTAGACATCGCAGAGCGTTATTAGAAGGCCCTCTGGTCATTTTCCCTCTGCTTCAGCCCACAGATATATTAAGATATTTTTAAGGCAGATATTAAGATATTTTTGGCAAATATTACATTGAGTCCGAAATAATATTGTAAGAATTTGGACATCAAAATAAAAAAAACTCAAGTAGGCAACAATCAAAATAAATATTCGTAAGTGTAATTCTAGTAGTGTTTAAAAATTTAATATCAACATCGTAAGATACCTACCTACTCTATTTCAAGGGAGAAGAGAAGACAGAGCCTGAGAAATTTGGAGATATTTCTTAGCATCCATATGGTCCAGAAGTTGTATTTATATAGGTAGGTTCATTATTTGCTAAGAAGATAAAATGTATGTGTACCTACGTACTTTTATTATAATAATAATATGTTAGTACCTATATTATGTTTGTAGTTACCTAAGTATTATTATGTATATGTATGTAGATATAGATTAGTAATTAGCGAATAACCGTTAGTCAAAATGAAGAGTTATGATTTTTGTTTTGTGTTTTTTGACCTTTTCCAAAATATATTATTATTAGCCATCTGAGTGTTGTCTTTGTTCGTAAAAGATGTCGTATTTATAAAAAAAATCATTTAAAATAAGTAGTTAAGTACATACTTGGGTACCTAATTACATATCTATACGTGAATATCATCATTCCGTACCATTTTCACGAAAATTGTGCGGACGGAAGAGTATGACATTTCGCACACTTATAGTTAATTTAGAGAAGGAATGGCGAATGCTAATATTTCTTTAAAATTATACATGAAAAAAACATTAAATCAATAAAAAAAAAAACATTAGAAACACTTCGATGTATTTGACATTGACACAGACGCATATTTTTTTTTGTTTATCTGTGGTCAAATTGAGAATAGATTAATATTGTTTGTCTAATACCTACCTAATAACAGAAAAAACTTTGAACATATCAACATTTCAAATTTGACGTATCCAAGTAATTGGTTTTGAAAGAAAATTGTGAAATAGCGCTTGTTCAGTCTTTAGAAATGGAATTTTTATAATTTTCAAACTTATACTTAATTTAAATTTGTTATGGTCGAGTTTCGAGCACTAGTCGACCACTAGTATGCAATTAAAAAAATACTCGCCAACTTGGTTTATTGCTGAACAAAAAGTATCAGTTTCTCTTAGGAATTTTCAAATATTAGTAATTTCAATAAGGCAATAAGTTACGCCGGCTAAACCTACTGACACCTTGGTATAGAAACGTGTTAGTTAGTTAATAAATTAAAATATTGACCGCAATCACAAATTGACTGAGAGGAATTCTTTGGACATTTAGTTCTATCAACTCAATTGATAAATTCAATTGAAAAAAAAATACATACATTTATGAAAAAATAACAAATACAGGGTTTGGTTAGTTTATCGAGGGTTGGTACGATAATAATATGTAGGTATGTATAAATATATACAGGGTGGACAGACAGAATATTCCGGAATGTAGAGGGTGTCATGTTGTGTATAAAACATTGAGCACATGGATGTTCTATACTCGAGGGATGAATAAATATTAAAACAGCATAAAATTTTCATAATAATTTCAGGAGGCCGCTTATTAAACATACATAATTTGTGATCCCCAAAAGACTAATAGGCCCTCCTGATTTTGGAGAGGGGGTCAATGATCATGTTCAAATCTCAAATGTCACATTGTATCCTTGCCACCACCTCCCGTTGCCTACCAGCTTTGGGTTGTACAGGATATATCCTAGGCTAAAATATATTCTACTCATATAACTTCTATGTACCCTTAATACAGTTAAGTTTTATTAAATTTTCGCATAGGTAGGTAAACATTAAATGCCTTGTTTAGAATCTAAAACTTTATCCCAGATATCTGCATTTAAAAAATTAAGTCAGTCTTCTTCTTCAGCCTTTTTGCGTTAATTTCCGACTATTCGACATTTTTCTGATAACCTAATACAGCCAAATTTACGTTGGATAAGGCGTTCTATACAATAATAATTTATTATAATTGATATATTTTACCTCCCACGATTGCCACACTATTTCAATTATGTCTTTTGAACCCAGCCAAAACTGGCGGAAGTCACGACATCGTCACTCCACCTCATCATTGACCTGCCTCTGTTCTTCTCTCATAACAATGGTCGTCACTTTTTAACTATTTTGGTCCACCAGGCATCCCTCATTCTTAAAACATGCCTAATGCCTATGCCACATACATTGTCAAATTCTTAGTGAATTGAACCACTTTCACTATCAGCGCCTAAAATATAGGTATACTACCTATTGTAAAAATACCAAAAAAAAACAGTACCTACTTACTCCGTATTTATAGGTGCACTGGTGCGAATTCCTTTTTTTTATTCTATGTATTTTTGTTAGATGTGAAACGTTAAAAAAAAGTCATTATTTAAAAATGATTTAAAAATGTTCATACTACACTCTTAGTGGAGAGCGCAATGTCGGATGTTAAGGCTGTTTCACACATAATCGGTTGCATTCGGTTGTTTTTCGGTCGCTTCTGACAAATATAAAACGGTTCTTTTGTACTCGTATCTATTCGCTAAGTATCTGAATAACCGTTTCTTATTTGTCGGTAGCGACCGAATGGAGTCGCATCCGTGTGGAATAGGCTTTAAAGGTGGTGTTGACACTACCCTGTCCCTGATTTATCCTCCCCATCATTGTTACATTATCGTAAATTATTCGCCGCATGCGAAATATTATAATAAATTTCTTCATACAATGGCAACACCGACACTCAACTGAAAATGCATTCGCATGTTGCAAACATAACGACATAATTAATAATAAAAGTAATGAAATTTTGAAAGTCGAAACATCTATGCATTTTCTTTTATTCGACTAATGGAATGGTAATATTCGATTTTTGAATTTGGAATATTCAAATTAAGGTAATAAATAGATCGATATATTATGGATTGATAATATTCGATTTTTGAATCGGAAATCACAAAAATGACTTTGATCCTAAAGGAAATGTATGATGTATTCGAAGGATATGAAAGTCAGTCCAAGTCTCACATTCGAATCTTTTGTTCTATGTATTTTCTTCAACGTTCGATTTTCGATGTGCGAAATTTCAAACATGCACCCAAAGGCAAATGCCGTAGTAACCAAATATTGAGAATTGGACTGTTTTGTACTTATTAGATTTCTTTCGGGTTAACGCTTTGGAAAAATCAGTAGACATGAAAAAAATATTTTATAAATTATGGGATTTTTGTATTATAGATAGTAAAGAAAATACACATATAAACAAAAGTACACTTATTAATAAAAATAGACACATTCCGAAAAATACACGACATATTAATAAAAACACATAATTACATTCATAAAGATATAGGCACATATTACTGAAAAAACACACGTAGGTAATTAAAAATACACTAATTATTTATGAAATGTTGAAAAATCTCTCACAGTTACATAATGTCTCAAATAGATCTCTGATAGTAATTAGAGCTCTCAAGTATATGTAAGAAAAAAACGTACATAATCAATACAATTTTAACAAAAGTATAATATTAGATAAAACCTAAGTACCTACCCTTTATTTTTTCTCCCAAGATTGCCATCGAAGGACAGCTTATTAAAGTAGCCCCCATATGTGTCGTCTGTTACTTACCTAATGTTATCTTGAAGCCTAGGATAATGTTTTCATTGTGATAGAAAAATTCATTAAACAGATCTGGAAACAGTTGCGAGACAGAACATCATCCTATTGTTTCTACGATTCAGTTCTCACACATGAACCGATAGAGAGGTGCTATCCGCTTCACAAAAAATACGTGTTCGTAAGTTTGTTTTTGCAGAAGATGGACTGTGGTTAGAAATCTTGGTCGTCCCCAGCTTGCTGAAGGATGACAGATTGCAGATCGGATGAGTTTTGAGCTTGCTGAAAGCTGGATGGATCGCGATAGATGCAGGTTGCACAAGATCAGAATCAAACGTGGAGAGTCTGGAAAAGGCCATGTCGAAGTAGAAGTGTATTAATAAATCTATTCCATTTACATGCTTATAGGGGTAAAGGGAGGCAACAAGAACTCTTCACAGCGCTTTGTCTTGCTCGAAGATATTTTATTATTTGTGTATAATATAGTTTTTATTCGGAAGTTTAGAGATACAGCGTGTGTTATTTTAGTTTTTATAAATGTTTTGAAGTAAGTCATGTATGATATAGTTTTTATTTGGGAAGTTCCGAGATAAAGCATGTAAGATATAATTTTTATTTGGGAATTTCGATATAAAGCGTGT
Organism: Mystacides longicornis; assembly: GCA_963576905.1. Taxonomy (NCBI): domain Eukaryota; kingdom Metazoa; phylum Arthropoda; class Insecta; order Trichoptera; family Leptoceridae; genus Mystacides; species Mystacides longicornis. Next base: position 22,165,995 of record OY756433.1, on the reverse strand, counting down.
ATGATACACTTTTTATTTGGGAAGTTCCGAGATAAAGCATGTAAGATATAATTTTTATTTGGGAATTTTGATATAAAGCGTGTATGATATACTTTTTATTTGGGAAGTTCCGAAATAAATCATGTAAGATATAATTTTTATTCGGGAATTTTGATATAAAGCGTGTATGACATGGTTTTTATTTGGGAAATTCCGAGATAAAGCGTGCATGATGGCTAGTTCCATAATAACAAAGAGTTCGGGTAGAGGATGCATCGAATGTGTGCTGTGGATATTATAAGGCGCTGGAAGAGCATGGAAGGCGCGTCATATCACTTGATTGCTTCTAAATGTTGCCGCTAGGTGGCGGGTGAAATCGTAAATTACCATTATCTGCAGACGTTTGGTGCTGTTTATTATTTATGGGCGGATCGGTTCTCCTCGCTGGGTTGAGAGGGAGTCCCAGCATCCAGAGGTAGGACCCACTTTTTGGGTTGCTCTCTACAAGAAGAGTGCGGGGTGGTGTGGGGTGTAAGGGTGTCGCCCGTGACGGTGGAGGAGGGGGATGGTTGGTGTCTCGGCTAAATGAGAAAAGGATAATTTTCTGCCATACGAATATTACAAAAGCGTTGATTTGTATGGTCGGTTACGCCACTGATTTTAACTACTGACTGAAGCAGGGTTGGTCCAAGTCTATTTAAGTTGTAAAAATATTTCTTATCTCAACTACATTTTTTTTAAATTTATCATTGACCTTACTTCTTTGGTGCAGTATTCTGCATAGATACTCCCAACTATGTGAATTTCGCACATATTTGCCTTTTTTTGTTAGGTTTAACCAGTCTAACGGTTACAATGCTAAGAGTTGCAACATTGAAGCTTTATAAGCCATCTTGAAATGCCGATAATTTGGATAACTACTAGATAAATGATAAATTTAAAGTTAACAAAATATTTTATTGTATTATCAAATTGTAAATTTTTCAAAACATATTTTAAATTTACTTTAACAGGTGTTTTTCCAGTCACGTAGGTTAGTTGAGGTCTTTTTCCAGTCGCATAGCTATTCGTATCCTGGCGCCAAATACATGACAGCAGTCACAGTCTTTAAATTTGGTTGCTCTCTTGTTCTCAATAATTTCTAACTTTATCTCTATATTTCATTAATCATTAAATAATATCTACTTGTTGTATTCATGGAATTTTTCGACATGTTGAACATGTCGAGAATTCTCATGATTAGGAGTTTCGTAGAGTTAAACAAAACCACCTAATGGCGAACGTTGTTAACGTAAAGTGATTACACTAAGCCAGCCTTCGAAAAAATAGTAGAAGACGGTCGTAAGCCCGTAGTGGTTTGTTCCATTTAAAAATCGAACATCAATAATGAAATTCTAAATATAAAACGAACAATCACATGTTTATTTAATGAATCTCGGTTCACTCAAAGCGAACACAAAAACAATTTTTATTTTTTTATGGAAAATTTTATATTAGTTAGGTACTAAAAATCCTAATTTTCTGTTAATATTTCCCAAAAAAATGTATTTTGTTTTTTGGGGAAAGATTAACAGAAAACTAGGTAGGTATCTCACGTTGATAAAAACACCTGCTTATTTTCCATGTTTGCCTTGTTCGTTTGCTGGAATATCAGAACATACCTAATACTTTAGAAAAACTCGTTGAAATTTGCTAATTGTCTTTATTGGTATTGATTAAAATTTTAAACCAAATTGCGGCGGTCGATGTCCCGATGAACCATGATTTTTCATATCGATTTTCACTATAAAGACTTATGTGTATTTAGAAAATAAAATGCTGTATTACCTACCTAGATTATTTACAACATCGCAAATTTGATTTACACCTAATGACATATTATTATTTCAAATCAGGAAAAAAATCGTGGTGCGTAGAGTATGGTAAGTACTGGCATTGGTGTGTGTATATGTGTGTGTGTATAATCAGCATACAACACTAATAACAGTTATAATAATGAGTCCTAGAGATGGAGAGAGATAGGATAAATGGTATTGGGCCGTAAATCAAAAATATATTATTATTTTTGTCCTCTGCTCTTTATGTGATCAGCGTTTCTTCAAGTTATCTACAGCGGCGACCCCCTGCTATATAAATTATAAGTTTATTTCCTATATTTGTGACGTTTCATTTTGGCTTTTGTATTCGTCCGTGAGGGGGTGGATACGGGGGGATGAGACCTGTACATGCCTAATGGATATTTAATTTCAATTGAAATATTATTAAAACATTCTGTGTGGAGAACATTAATCGGTACAATGAAAATGTTACAATCTATTCGAGTTTTTTTTTCTGTTTTTCTCGTGAAGTATTTTACGACTTTGAAAGTCTATGTTTTTCAGGATATATTTTGCTCGATGATCACAAATTATTTTAATGTCATATTAAAGCTTTATTGAGAGAACCTTCAAAACTTATAAAGACGTTGGTTGATATAGTAGATATACCGACCTCGGTAGCCTAGTTGTACTATAGCGTGGACTTCAGATCCGGGGTCCCGGGTTCGATTCCCGGTGGGGTCAGAGTTTTTCTGAGTATTTTCTCAGTAGAAATTTTTACCCGGGGTTGGCCTTTCTCAGATTGGACGGGTCCGGTTGACTGGAAAAAATTGCCTCAGGCAATAAGTTCCGCCGGCTACTTGCAACACCTTTGTATAGAAAAATGTTATATTATTATTATTATATTTTTAAATGTTATATTATCAAGCAAAATAACAAGGAATAAGAATTAACACCAATAACTAATTAATGGGCGAAGACAAATTAGGCAATCTAGATTTCATGTTCTTGACCGTTCTTTTATGCTTTGTGTCGATGTCAATCTGATGCTTTATTTCAAACTCGGCTCTGTGTTCGTTTGCTGTTAAAGAATCGTATGTAATAAGCGTTCTTGCTCTGTCCCAAGTCTTTCCAAACGACAAATTTCTAAGCAAAGCTCCGTGGACTCAATTTTTTCATTCAATTGATTGTTGAATCCTGTCTTATATCCATTTTTCGGGGGGAAATATGTTAGATTTTTTTAATCAAATGACATATTTTGTAAACCAGAATGAAACAAAAAACCTAAAGAATGTATATAAGTAAGTGCTTTCAATTTTAAGAGAATCCTGGAGACACATCCGGGTGAAAGGACAAGAGAGGTCACACCTAGGCTATGTTAGGAGGCGAGTTCAAGAGAGACGCAGCACAGCTTCTTCAGAAGTCATACTGCAGGGCTACATCAGAGTACCTAAGGATCAAGTTGGAGACGAAAGAGGAGTCAAAAGAGGCCAAGACGCCATATGAGCTGCTGTAGAACCATGGAAAACTATGATATCGAATAGAAGGTAGGTAGGATAATTTATTTAAAAAAATTTGACTTTGAAAATGTTTCTAAATTCTAATTTATTTTAAATTTGTTTTATATTAAAGATTGCTTTGGCGTCACATTGTAGACCAAGACTAATTATCTATGACAATATTTTTAGGAGAATTTTTCAGTCCTACATAACTGAAAAAGTCAGCCCGAATAACTAATCGGGGGTAAAAAAATATAGGGTAGTTCCTATGGATCCTTCGTGATGTAAAATATTATTCTGATAAAGATAATCTTCAGTAAAATTTCCTTTACATCCTGAAGTCGTTTATCATTCGAAGATTTTAACACAAATAATAATTATTATTTATCATTATAATAATAATAATAATAATCAGCAATCTGAACGACCACTGTTTGTTGCAAGATTTGTTTCTTATCATTGCCACTGATTTCACAGTAAACGCTAATTATTTTTAATTAATTCATTATCATTTACTGATTTATTCGCTTGATGGCATTAATGACTATTTTTACGAAAAAAAAAAACTGTTTCGAAATGGAATTCTGTCATCATATCAGCTGCCACTAAGGGTACGCTCATAAAGTTAAGTTATGCTTTTTTCAGATAAAAACAACGGTAGCTAATTACGTGTAGAATAGATCTTGCTCCTTTTAAAAAATGCAACATTTAGTGCTTTATTGTCATAAGCCAAATCAAGTATTCAAGCGTTTGCTTCACCATTACGGAATAAAGCAAATAGCTGTCATCTTAAATAATAAAACATACCTACCTTATAATAAAATATACCTACCTTCTTGTAATAGCGATCGTTGTTAACGTAATGTGCTAGAGCCAGGATTAGAAATCAGTATCTATTAACAACTGGACAAGAAGGTAGGTACAATAATTTTTCTTCTTCTCAACCTGTATCAGTCCACTCCTGGATATAGATAGGCCTCCTCCAGACTCTTCTATGTCCCCCGATCTTGTGCATCCTCCATCCACTGCGAGCCAACGGTTCTTAAGATGCCGTCCCTACATACGAAGCTGCGGACGGCCAGGATTAAGTTATTTACAATGAATTCTCACATACCTATGTTTGAGTCGACAAGAACTTTAGTTATCTATAACTATAATGAACGTAAAAATGGGCGACCGAGTTCCTCAAATGGTGACCTCTTAGTTAAATTCTATGAAGACTTCAAATAATGAGCAACAAAAACTCTAAATTTAAAAATATAATTTTGGAGCTAAAAAGCATTGTTAGAAATAGAGTTAACGGATTGAACGTGCATTCTTGGTGGAATTATTTAAAAGAAGTAATATAAATGAAACAATTATTGATTTGTTATTCCACAAATTATTAATTAATACCCTGGCCAGTTTCGCAGGCACAGGTCCTGCATGGTCATAGGTGACAAAGAAACTGAAGTTTAAAACGAAAGTATATTTGTATTCACGTTGGATTACTTAGAACAGATTCATTTTGAAAAAAGTTTGTCTTAATAATAATTATTTCAAGGTTATTCAAACACAGGTAGGTACCTACTCAAAATTAAATTACGTCTTTCTCTTTTGCGGGTATGTAATAATATATTAAAATATACAACATGCGAAAGTCTGAACTGACTACAACAAAAGGTAGGTATCAACATGGAAGACATCAAGAGAACTGTGAAAAGGGCCCACAAACATTTCAGATATTTTTTCAATATGAATTATTATTGTCGTAGGTGAGGCGTGGTGGGCGCTAGAGATATTATTATATTCGCCGAGAGATGGCGGTGGTATCTGAGCCACCAGAAATAATATTGACAGTACATTACCGTTCCTGGGGGCACTATATCAAAATTCCATGGAGTTTCACCACGACGGTTCTATGGTATTCAGTTATGGGTTCTGAGAGATTCCAATGTATGACACTGTTTGTATGGTATCGATAAAATTAATGGCTTCACTTTTCTTCTATTTCTTTTCCTTTTGGCCCGCACTTACCTACGGTATTATTTCCATCTCCTATTGCCGAATGTCTATGAACAGGGTTGACATTAATTTATACCAAAATAACGTTTTTTTTTTTTTATTATTTAGTGTGTTGGGTATCTCTATTGATACACTTTTTAATGCATGCTCTTTCACTGGGAGTGGTGAGAAGATGCTGTCGAATTCCGAGCACTGGTCGACCACTTTTTATTTATTTATTTTTTATTTATTTATTTGTTACCACCATAGGCCCAATTTGGGCACTTAGGGACGTCAGATAGGTTTTACAATATATTTTTAACATATAGATCACATTTAAAATTAATAAGAGAAAACAAAATTTATAACAATAAGTAAGTATAAATTACAAACACAGGAATCATAAAAAAAAATCTAATAAGTTTAATGATTTGAGTCATGGTGGGTGTAAAGGGCCCAACCATGCTCTTGTCAGTCACAATAGATACATGATATTTGGTGTTAAAAGTACATTCTTAGTCATGTCTAAGTTAGTATATTTATTTATATATTTATTTCAATTATCGTCCATCGACCCTCTCCAGGCACTCAGACACGTCAGAGGCAGAACAACAAAAAAGCACATTTATGAAAATACAAATTGGGGCAAGTATAACAAAATAGGACATGTGGGCATAATGGCACATATACCTTCTTATATCCGTGTTAATGCCCGCGAATGGTCATTAACACTTTGTCATATTAGTGATCAAGCGTGACAACAGCTACGGGCCCAACTTTAACATCTCTAAAAGTAAAAAAACAATTGGAACAAGTCAATAAGAGTTAATCCGTGATGATTGGGAACTTACACTAGTAATTAAAAAATATGAATGAAGACGCTGGGGAATATAGTGACTTGTAACTTGGAATTTTCAAATAATTTTACATATTGTGATATTATTAATTGCACTAGAATCGTGTACATAGCACACGCTAGAATCCACTAAGATTCTACTTGTAAGAAAGTTAGAATGAACCAAATCATACCTATTCTACTATAAGAATATACTCGTAGGTAGCTTTTATTTTTAACATTATAATTAATATTCTTCAAAGATTTTACATGCTCAAGTGATCGACACCTGGTATCGAACCCACGATCTTCAGTGTGACGAAAAGGCCGCCACTTCAGGACAAAAACAGCGATCCCACCATGATATGGGAATAAAATTTGCAGACATAAGAAGATATTAATTTAATAAAAAATCAACATCTAAACGATTAGTTCAAAGAGATTTAATAAAAAAAACACCTGAATTTACTTATATATCAGATGTTGATTTTTATTAAATATCTTATTTTCTCTGCAAGTTTAATTTGGGCGCTGTCATTTCCCTCTGCTGGAAGTACGTTTAGGTATATAGAGTCAAGAGTTAGATAGTTTAGATAGTTAAGATAGCTTCCATCCCCTATAGTCTGTACAGGAACCTTTTTCAGTTGTCTATACACACTATATCTGATCTTTTTGGTACCTGCTCGAGGTGTGGAGGTCGCATCGAATCGGGGCCAGTCTCGGACCTTCAGGTTTTTATTTTTGCCTGAATTTTGGCAAGAAGGTTCGTTTGACAGGGAAGGCCCTCTTTCAGTGGCTAATTCCTCGATATCAAAAGACAGTTTCTTCTTGAGGCAAATTAATGGTAGGTACCTATACTTACCATAAAATCAACATTCCTAAGAGTAGTAACAATCTAAATACCTATAAAATTTTCGTACAAATAGATATTTTTTCACTATAAATATTTACATAGAAATTTGGCGACAACCCTAGATCTATTTAAGTCCCATGCTTATTCGCATACCTACCAGAGTATATCACTAGTATTGTGTATAACGAAGTTGGTATAAAAATATCTGCACATAGGTGGGTGTAGGGTGGGTAAAAAGGTGATAACTTCTTACAATTCATGAAGGTAGAAACTACAGGGTTGCTTTGTCAGTGTGAGTGTGTGTGATACTTTTCGTCATAGCTATCGCCATGAGATATGAACGAACAGGGCCGTATTGAACAATCATAGGAATTTTTCCCATCACTTCGTGTCCTTTGAACCCTTAAGGGTTCAAAGGACACAGAGAGAACAATCCTCAACTTCCTTCTATCCAGACATACTTATTTTGCCTCTCTCAGAGAGATCAGTCTTTTTACTGAGTTTTAAGGAACGAATCGATATGATTGATCTACATCTTTTGAAATTTCACCTATTATTTATGTATCCATGTTTTCCTATCGGCCAATTGGCCAGGAACTATCTGACATACCTGCCTACGTTTTATGGAGTTTAGTTTCATTGGGAGATGTGATAAGAATTTCGAATGAAGGTTTTCTGGGAGACCGTTATGCTTGCTTAAATTAGTGATCCTTTAGACTGAGGATAAATATTTTCATGTTGCAGTGAACAACTTATTATTATTATTATTATTTGTATACTAGCCTGCCGCCTCCATGGAGGCCGCCGTCACTGCGTCCCATAATGGAACTTTTGTGACTGGCCCTGTATCTAGAGTTCATCGCTCAATCCGGCCTCCTGGAGGAAGCGCAGGATTTTGTTGGCGTTCAACTCTTTGATATCATCTGGGCACATTAGGAATTTACCCAGATTTGTGTGTCTATTATGCATCATTGGTAGGCATTCGCATAGGAGGTGCATTGGTGTCTCGAGTGATTACTGAACAACTTGATTATAAGAAAAATATTATTCGAATGGGTAGGTACGGTGACATATTGACATATTTGGGACCTATATATTTCTGATACAATGACATATTGATTATATTATTGATTAATTTATTATTTTATTTGATAAAAAACGGAAGAAAGTATTGAAAAAAGAAAAAAATAGGGACTTTAATTTTGTTTCAGTCAAATAATTTATGATTTTTCTTAAATCTGCACATGAATCATTATTATTTCTTGACATTGCATACCTACTTGATATTCACATACCTACCTACTGCGTTGTAAGCTGATATTTGTCTCAAATACCTAAAATTGATTATGTCATAGCAACGGAAATATATTAAATCAACAAAAATAATCTACACTTTTTTTTTAAATGAGTATACAATAGTACCTATACATACATATACATTTTTGACTGCTTTTACAGAATGCAAAGCTTATGTTGTAATAAAGGAAGATACTGGGAATGAAACATTAGATACACTACCAACGATTTCAATTATTTTGATTGTAAAATATAAATTCATTATTCCCATTCGATTCTGGTAAGAGACGCTATATATTTTGACCATTCGCTGCGTGTCATAGAAGATAGAGTTCGGAATAAGAATGAAATGTAGAGTGTATGTAGGTATTCAGTATTCACAGTATCTACCTACATCTATTTACATACCTAACAAAAACTGTTCAATGATTTCTATAAGTAGTATTTCTTAATATTTTTACTGTCTCTTTCGCATAGACGAATGAGAGACTAGAAATACACCAATCGTGATTCATGCATGGTCAGCAAAGAATGTTATATTCCAGCATACTAAACTATATACCCAGCTGCAAATCAAGGACGTACATATCCTATAGGAGAACCTATATGATTCCAGTTGGAATTTCTATTTTTAATTCGGTTGCGAAATAGTAAAATTCTTACAATGGCACTAATAGAAACTGCCTTATAACACCGTTACGGCGGGAATAATAGTTATCACGGCATAAATCGCTTATACCACGCGCTACTAATAATTAACCCTATACCGTGTCATGAATATTCCGCAGAATACTTTGGCAACCTCGTATTCATCAATGAAGCTTGTGGTTGTTCCATACTACGGGGTTGATTTCTAAGCATTCAGTACGAACCCGCTTGGACCCTCGAGAAAGTTAGTGTGCGGAATATTGCGAGTATGTACGAATCGGTACGAATATTTCCGAAGGTCGATTCAATTCATTGACATCTCGGACTTGATGAAACTTTGAGTTTGTTTTCTTATGTTAAGTGTCAAAATATGAAGAGTGCAGTGGTAGTCTGTCTCATTAAACGTCGCTAATACATCTTTATACTTGGGGGTAGCCAGGAATAACGTTGGTATGGAAATTGTTCTTCTTATAGCTTTTTACTTGTTTTATTAGTAGCACTTTTTTCGTATTCTGCGTGTATTCGAAGAATTATTAAGTTCTATTAGTACGGTTTAGTATGATAAAAATACCGTATATGTTTGCGAGGCTCTGAGAATAATTTCCTCATGTTTTCTTTTCAAAATATTTGTCATTGCTGAAATTTGGCCGAAATACGACGCTTAAATTATTTTACTGCACTACACAGCTAATCGATGTTGCACAGAAAATACGGCTTATGTGAGTCGTTTTTTTTTTTTTTTTGCGCAGCTACGTCATAATGTCAATTAAGATTTTTTAAATGATAAATTACATCGTATAAATACCCACCTCAGTTCTTTATAAAATTAATTATGTTCTTATTAAAACATTACATATAAAAATACAATGTAGACACGCTCAAATAAATTATAATCTAATCTATAAAACTGAAAAGTTCTTTGTTTACGCGTTAATGTTTAGAACCTCCGGTCGGTTTTGAAAAATTGTTTTGCTACTTAGGTACTATTAATTTATGGAGGATATTTGGATACATTTTCGTTGTTTTTTCTGCAATATGTTTAAAATAGCATACTATAATACACACATCTCCGAGAGAAAGCATTCCTGTTTCCTGCTGCCCTGGACAAACCTCTGATCTCCGAACAAAACCAGGAAAGTAGATTGCATCCGACTTTCCTACCTGCCCTTAATTTTTCCCTTCACGTCAAGTTGGAATTCCTCATATTTTTCACATCTCCATATGTTATAATATTCTAGATATTATAATAGCTTTGCTATATACGGCGAAATTTAAAATTCTAGGGGAACTGATGATAAGGTATTGCACCAGTCAAGTTGGTTACGACGCCGATATTCATACTGAGGTCGTGAGTTCGATCCCAGGTGCCAACCATCTTCCTTTTTTACGACACAAGCTAGAAGAAGCTTTCTGATGTGAAAGAGTCAAATAGCGAGTATTTCAATTTGAGTGAATACAGATTCATTGAAAAAAAAAGAGTTCAATATTCACAGTTAAGACAGAACAAGATCTGTTGGGTCGGCTAGTTTATCTTCTATATTATAAAAATGAAGAGCTATTTTCCGTTGTCATCGCATCACGCCTAAAGGGCTAGACCGATTTCGATAATTCTTTTTTCGTCGTGTTGGATTTTATCAGGAGAAGGTTCTTATGAATGAAAAAATTAAGAAAGTTTTTTTTTATTTTTTTTTTTAACATTATCTAATATACAGACAGTGAAATTGATACAAAAATAAGACAGTACATGAACAATTTCGAAACACACACCAGTTAAGTATATACATTTAAACTTATACACCAATGAAGTATACACATTAAATGTAAAAATACAAAGTACCTAAATTTTAAGTACCTACTCGGCTCAGATACTGGGAAAGGGAAAAGAGGACAGGGTAAAGGTAATGTATTGTTTCTGCTTGTTTTGAGAAAGAGTAGGAGCAATTTCAAATAAGTTTGCCCGCACTGGTCGGACTCTTAATGCGATAGCAAATGTTCAATCACAGACCTCTTAAAAACCTGCTGGGAAGAATTGTACAGGTTGACGTCCTTGAAAAAAGCATTAAAATTTGTGCAAGATCTTTGAAAAAGTTGCGTGGAACATAATGAATACATCACCATACAAATTCGAATTCAATATTCATTAGGATGTTAGGAGCACAGGACAAGGTCTGTCGGGAAAGCTGGTTGAGTATAAAATCTGTAAGAGTAGTATAATATAGTACAAGTGTCGGCAGAGAGGAATGGTTGATTGGGCGGAGTAGTAAGATGATACTCCAAGTCCACAAATCACGGCCGCATAGACGTATGTATGATTTATCTCGGTTCAGAGTCCCTAGACTCCGCCACGTCTGATTGGGACGGCTACATTTTGAGAAATTTATCGCTTCTTACGTCATTCACATCGTAATTAACTTCCAACATATCCATCCCTACCTACTAATAATAATCATCATACCTACTTACTTACTCTTTTTCTTTTATATTATTATTTATCCTCCTCATTCTTCTTATTCCGAATTACCTGCCTACATCGCTTTATTGTTATTCTTTTGTTTTTATTATAAGCTCGATTTACCTACCTGATTAATTATTAGTTTTATTTATTATTAACGTTTTGATTAATACGAAATACCCTATTGTGAAGCTCGGTTTTGAAGCATTCGCTTAGCAGTTGGAAAGAAAACAAAAATAAAAGCCGACACTTTGAAAAAAAGATTTAAAATTATGATTTTAATAAAATATCCTTTAAAGATTATCACGTTATGGTTTCTGGGTGCTTACAACCTGCCCGAGTGGATGAAATATATCCGATTATTGGTATTGCTCCCCCAAATATTGCAAGAAAGGTGGCGGCGGATTCGGAAAGGACAAAACAGCAGGAAGACCCAAGACATCCTCTTTTTGGCCACGAGCCTCCGATGACAAGACTGAAATCTCGCAAAAGTTTCCTGCAAACTACATCTCCCCTACAAATACCATCAGAATTGCCAGAAGAATGCTGGATTAATCAGTATAGCGGGTGACACGTCATGTTGTCAGAGGCTATAGGGCGGGACATCTTTTACCCTACGGCATATGGAAGACGCTGAATAGGTTACGCGGTGGTGTCACAAGGTGCAAGAAGAACCTGCACAGCTGGGGTATAAATTTGGAGGAGGATGTAAGATGTGACTGTGGAGAGGTCCAGGATGATGAGCATCTGCTGCTGTGCCAGAATTTGGAACGGACGTGTGACCTGGACGACATGTAGGTAGCGAATGACAAGGCGATTGCTACTGCTACATATTGGATGGGAAAGGCTTAGCTTTTACACGGACTCGAAAAGTAAGTACCTTACTTTAAATTAAGATTGGATTGATAATTGATAAATTGCCAACATTATTAGAATTCTGCAATAATTTACTCTTAGAATGGAGATTTGTAATTATTATGAGTCTTGAATTATTAACGAAAAGATTTAGAGGTTAACGTATTTATATATTAATTAACCCATCGATAATCTATTGTCATAAGGTCGAAAGATTTTTTTTTATAAATTTAAATTACATTGAAACCCATACTTTAGTCTATTTCTTGGAATCTTTTTTAAGGAAATAACTAGGTATTATTTAATATTATTTTTTATGCATTTACTTTGTTTTTTTTTAAACGATGTTACAAAGAAAAATAAACTATGAATATCTACTCAAACAGAGGTCATTTATTTTTAAGACTTAAACTGAGCGATCCGTTTCTACTAAATTTCTATCCATAAAAGTAACAACAAGCCGAATAATCTTAACACAATAATTTAGTTTTAATGGAGCCCTTTGCATTAATATATACGAGAACGTAACATATTTCATATGTGACTTATTTTCCACTACACCGCAATCTCTTGAAATTTGTTTAAAGTTACGCAGCTACATCAGATGCATCCTTTATACCAAACCAAATAATAATATCATAATGTTATTATACAGTATCTACTTATTGATGGATTGGGTTTAAAGGAATCAGTGGGCGTTATTAAAGATCCCACAAGACCGATGAATACAGATCAAAAATTTATTGTTATGTGATTGTAATAACACATCGCGGGTTATACCTTCGGAAGATGATATATAGGGCTTTTAATTGTGCCGAATAATTTATCGGCTTATTGTTTATATGTGTAGCTTGTAAGATTTAATTTCTTTTCGCTGTGAGCATCCACCTACTTGATATAGAGACAGGTGAAATATTATAGTGATATATTTTCTATCAATATATTGTTTCCCACGTCGTGGAGTAATCGATAATAAGTCATGTGCGGTACCTTCTCAAAGAAAAGAATAAACAGAAAGACAACACTTTAAGCTTATTCATTTGAGATGCTTGGTGGTGTATCTTTTCTCGCACCACAATGAACAGGACTCTGGTGTCAAAGGCAAGTGAAGCAAAAACTTTTTACTCTTTTTTACGAAAATTGCGCGGACCGAGGAGTATGAAATTTTGCACACTTTCAGTGTTATTTATAAAAAAAAAAAACGTTAATCGTAATATTACGTATGACTCACTGATCAGTTTTTAATTTATTTATAAAAAAATATGTGATCCGCGTCTGTTATGTATGAAGATGACATTTCGCACCAAATTTTGTAAACAAAAAAAAAACATTATTAGTATTTACAACCAAGATGCGCAATGTCAGATTTGAATGATTTCGACTTATTTGTACCTAGTATTCTTTGAATATTTTCTTCAAAACGTCATTATATTGTTTCTTATAAATTTAGTTGGCGCATCATTGTTCTAAGCCCTCGAATGATTACGGGAATGCATATTTTTTGCTTTATATGTTTAAATTTCCTATTATAAAAATGATAAACCAAAATACAAAGGACCTAAATCTCTCGATGACCGCTTGATCGTAATATTTTCTATGGCTGAGCTACTTTTTCCAGTGATCGTAGTTTATAAGTAAACAAATAAAGTAGTTATAGTTTATATACAGAAAGAGTGGCGAATATCAATATTTTTTTAAATTATGCATACATTAAATCAATAAAAAAAAACACTACTAGCACTACTGAATGTTATGTTTTTTGACACTAATACACCTCGATATATTTGACATTGAAACAGACGCATATATTATTTTGTTTATCTGGGGTCAAATTGAGAATATAATCCTTACCTATGTCTTTAATCATCTCTTGTCATGTCATTATTTTTGAAAGAAAATTGTGAAATACCTAGTGCTCGCTCGTTTTTCTTTGGTTATTATTGTAGGTACCTATAGTTTGTTAAAAAAAAAATTTCATTGTATCGCTATATCATTTGAGGGAGTGTTTCGGGCGTAACGGACAATCGAACGGCAAAACAAAAGTAATAATTAAAACAACCCTTCCTCATAAAACATCATCCCCCGATAATGAGTGGACTGTGCAGTTTGAAACGCGTGATTTGTGTTTCACGTTATAATTATTTAATGTTACTAGCATGTTTACCCGGGTACATCTTACAATATTGTTTTATATGAAAAAAAAAAATTACATTAGTAATTTCACTACCGACTTCCTAAACATTATTTTTTGCTTCAATTCGACATTAAGGTGAAGAACATTCTTTATCGTTTATTGCTTTGTAGTCTTTTAATATCTCTGTTTAATGTTTTTAATCAAATCTCCTTTTACACCCCACTTACAGGCATAGGGAAGCAACAAGAGCTCTCCATTTCGCTTGATATTGTGCAATGTTTATGACCTCCTACCACACCATGTCCAACTCCCTCAGCTCTGCTTCTAAGAAGTGGAACACGGTAAAAACAAATTATTAATTTCGAACTCCTCTTGATCTGAAGATATGTGGATTAGACACAAATTATGATTTATCAGGCATAGGTAGTCTTTCGAAACAGCACGCCTTGGCCTTCGAGTCAATGCCAGTAAGACGGAGCTCATGGCGAGTAATGCCTGCTCCGATAAACAGCTACCGATAACCATCGACGGTCACCAGGTCTCCCGGGTGGATAAATTTAAATACCTGGGAGCAACCATTACCACCTCTGAATGACCTCGGGGCTGAGCTCCCGATACGTATCGGTATGGCAAGTGGCGCCTTTAACAACATGACCAAGATTTGGGAAGCGTCGGCGTTTAGTGTCGAGACGAAATGTAAACTGTTTGATGCGTGTGTGTTGCCCATTCTCCTCTATGGGTGTGAGTCCTGGCACCTGACCAAAGCCCAGGCACAAAAAGTCTCAGCTTTTGAAATGAAGTGCCTAAGGAGAATTCTGGGTGTAAGATGGTACCACCGCATCACGAACGACGCTATACACCGGCGCACCCAGCGTGATCCCATCACCTCTACCATTGTGGGGAGGAGATGGACTTGGCTGGGACATGTGTTAAGGATGCCGAATGACAGTTGGCCGAGGAGAGCGCTGTTCTTCCTCCCATCAGGGTCCCGAAGACGAGGAAGACCCTCTCACACTGTGTTCCGCTCCTTCGAAGCAGAGCTGAGGGACATGGACATGGTGTGGGAGGAGGTCATAAACATTGCGCAAGATCGAGCGCAATGGAGAGCTCTTGTTGCCTCCCTATTCCCCTGAGTGGGGTGTAAAAGGGAGAATTGATTGATTGATTGATTGAGGTAGTCTTAAAGTAAATGTTCACATTCTATGATGATCCGGTAGACCAGAATGTCGAATGTCGATCGATGGGTTCTCTAATAGAATTTTCATGACTTTCGTATGAGTGCTCTAAGAAAGGGTACGAAAGTCATAAAAAAATCTATTAGAAAACCCATCGATCGACATTCGATAATAGGGTCCCAACTTCTATAAGAGTTTTATCGGAGAAAAATACATCAAGAAACAAACATTAATAGAGAGAGAAATTTTATACATTTGGATTATGAATTAAATTATTTTGATTTCAACTATCAAACAGTTTCAGATGCCCACTCGAAAAATATTTCGAATTCTAATATAATTACTGATCGATATAATTTGAAAATATTAATATTGTATAATTTTTCTATCATTCATTCTCAATTAAATTATATCGATCAAAAGCGTATTATTAAGAAGCTCTATCTAACATTTAATGTAATTATGTGGGAGATGGTATTAATTTTTTCAAATTTTGATTTATTTCAAAGTATAGGTATTTGTGTGAAATTATCAGTTTGTTGTCCGCTTGTCTACTCCCTAATAAACGATTTATTTGATATCTAATTAGTGGTTTTCTTGATAAACGGCGAAACCTTTGTTATATTATATTTTAGCACCTGGAAGAAACAATGCAGATTGATTGAACATCATAACGGTTATTGAAGTATACGAAAAAGGTTTTGCAAATCATACGAACGTATTTGAGAATCTGTTGTCTTTCAATAAACTCTACGTGAATTATTAGGTTGTGTATTTAAACAGGCATGCCGGAAAGCGGATTCCTGCTTTTGTTGTGCGTATCCCCATTCAAATGCATAGAAACATTCTTTGCACCGGTCGGAATCGGCGTTCTACGTGTTTTCACCCTAATAGTGTAATTCCTGTGCGGACTTAACAGTAATAAAAATTACCCATCTAGAAAACACTTTAATATCCTTATTTGACTGCTTTCTCTTCTCAGCCTATCTATATCCATCCAATCCTGGACAAAGGCCTACACTTCCATTGATTGCTTCAACCTTACCTTACCAGTCGTCATCCTCACTCTTGAGGGTCGTGGTCACCATGTCCTATCGTAAACCATTATTTTACAGTCCAGGATATATGGCGAGAAGTATTGGAGCAATGTTCTTCTTTATTTGGTCAGACCAAAGCATCGACGTTCTGCCTCAGGGACTTATTCCTGGTTCACTCCAGACTAACATGAAATTGCTTTAAAACCATGAAAATCTAAAACTTGAATATATCAATAAAAGTGATGCAGAAAACATCTTTAGATGACGATGATAGGAAAAAGACAATCAAGTTTTGCATTGAGTAAGAAAAGAAGTCTGCAATAATCACCATGAATGGAAAGGCCATGAAGAAAAAAGGTCGTTGATCTAGATTAGATAAAGAGTAAAGAAGAAGAAGAGCATTAAGATATCCTTTTGTGAGATCTTATAAGCAAATTCGTTTCAAAAAGATTAAAATTCAAAATCTTCGATTGCTGCACCTAAGACACTGACAAATGACCATTCGCACGGATCGCCGGAGGACGGACTGGACCGGTTGCAACAGAGACACGCGGCATTGTCACACAATAATAGTTCGATGGTAAAGTTTGCGGAGCTGATGCCATTAATCATTCAAGTAGTAATATTGATTAGAAGTATTTATAAGACTGTACTTATACTATACTATTTATCATAATAAATTGTGAATAAATTATGAGAAACTTAAAATGCACACCCTAGTGCATTCCCAGCACAGGACGACCATGATTATCCGATCAATAAACCCTGAGATGTGTTCGAATTACGAAAAGACTTTCGAGGTTCGCTTATGAGTTTGTCATTTGAAATCGAGCTGTATGCTAACAATTTTTTTTAATCCCGGAGTTGAGTTTTAATATTGTATTCATTACTAATGTAGTATGACAACAATATTTAAGTATTTATCTGTGAAATAAAAAGTTGTGAGCGGTTACGACGCCGGCTTTCGTGCTCTTTCGTATCGGAGGTCGTGGGTTCGATCCCATGTGCCGACTATCTTACTCCTCACGACTCAAGCATTAAGTAGCTTACTTTGTAAGAGTCAAAGAGTGTATTTGTGTTTACTTCGAGTGAGCATACCTTCATTTAAAAAAATAAAATATTTAAGTACTTCCAGTTATAAATAAACATCAAAAATTCTAAATTCATTCGAGATTCTAATAGGATTCCATTAGCTCTCTGTTGGATGCAAAATTATACTATATTCCACTCCGTTAGCTTTCTATTGGATGCAAAGTTATACTAAAAAGTTTATTTCATCTTCATCTCGAGTGAAAAACTGATTTAAAGCTTGGTTTACTTGACGACATCAAGAGCTTGATTGGCAGCTTTTTTTAAGATTCTTCTCAATATGAAAATCGAGAACACGTAAATTTTGTGTGTATTTTAGAGTAAAATTCGTATAATTACCGATACATTTTTTAAAGAGTTATCTTGTTAGAGTAGACGCTATCTACCTAGACTTCTCTTGAACAGTATATTGAACTGGTTAAGCTTTACACAGAACGCGTACTGTAGTACCACTAGTATAAGTTTTCGATGATCGAATATCGAAACGATTATCGAAAAATTTCCATACAAAAATGATCGAATGATTCGATCGTTGGATTTTCGAACACTATTTGCACGCTTATAAGCGCTTATTAGCGTACAATTAGCTTTCGATTAAACTCGTACTAGCCCCACAGATGTGAGTATAGCGGTTTAGGGGGAGTAAAAGAAACATATTATACTCAAAATTGATCGCGCGAGCTAGATGAACTTGGGGTTACAAGTCGATTCTCATTGAATTTTGACTAATTCAAAATCACGGCAATAGATCCATAGAGAAAATTGATCAATTTTAGACTTCGGGATGTTTGTAGGACACAACTAAACCAACAAACAATTGAAAATCATCTGATACACGTAAACTGGCAACATACTGTGGTATAATTTTGTGCATCGGTTTGGCTTTGCGGAAACACAATATTTTATACGTTGTTTGCAAACGTTATTTATGACTTGTTCAGTTTTATGATAAAATTATAACAAATATATTGCAAGCAAAAATGTTTAATTGCTATTTCGTGTTTTGCATAATGTTCCTAAAGGGAGCGGTTCTCTCGATTGACTTCTTACGGCATTTCTGTGCCGGGTGATGGGACCATCAGATACCGATTGGAAACTAATAGGTAATGTCTCCATGTACAAAATAGAGAGTAGAGTTTATCTGTGAGATTCTGGATTTATACAAAATAAAATGCAAGTGCAATCAGTATTGACTCTTGGCTTGAAGGCGATTCATTGGGTTCGGTTCTTTGCTTAGGCCTAAATGATTGCATAACATCTACATGGTTGCGGCTATCAGACTTCTGCCCATACAATTTGCTCTTTTCTCACTTGAAAAACTGTCAAATCCTAAAAAAGGTTAGACCAAATTATCTATATACCTACACGGTGTAACAGCGTGTAACAGATAATTTCATTCGGATAATTTAATGGGGCCATCCTATCCTATAATATGTTCTCCATAAATAGTAGCAGTTTTAAAGAGTAGGAAATATTTTTTTAAACAAATGCTATCGGGTACTGACTTATAATAATATATTATTAGTAGGTAGGTACTACTACTTCTCAGAAAAAAAAACATGATCCTAAAATCAATGATTTGGCCACAGTTCTGTAGTTTATTCCGGAATTCATTCAAAATTCACAAAACGTTAATAACTTTTGAACCACCCATTATCGCTGATCATACACGGGGGTTAAATCGATGAGTATTATTGAGGTCCTCTACCTCCCTGCTTCGGGTTATTCACTATCGCTGTTGCAACGTGTACTTATTGTGAAAGTACCTTGGACTTTACTATTGTTTGTGCAAGAATGCAACATGTGAATGAGCATGCTTACTCTAGTCCTACCGTTTGTTGAAGAACATGGTGATCATATTTTTATTGGGTTGCTCGAAGTTTTCCTGCCCAAAGCGAGATGTACGTATAGGTACCGACCAACGAACCAATTATTATAGGTTTTTTTAAGTTCATCACTCCCCTACAAGCTATGATATCAACGTTTTTGAGTAAACACTTTCACATTCTTGCTGTACTTTCTTCCACATTCAAGATTTCACCCAAAAAGTAAGGAATAGTGTAGGTCCCTGCAAGATTTGTTTTCAGATTTCTAGATAGTACCTATATCTATCGATAGTTTTTCCTTTACATCTTCTACATCCAGCAATGCACTACTATCTTTAATTTTTTTTTGTGGCAGAGGATCCAAGATTAATAGGTGTAAGATTTTTTTAGTTCTAAAACAGACCACTCATTTTTTAACTATCTGAAATCATGAATGTCTAGTTTTGTAAATTTAAGATCCTTTCATTTTGAGTAGGTATCTCATCTTGTACTCTTCTGCCTCACGGGGAGCGAGCACGTTGTACAAACATCCGTAAATCTATCTACTTCGAATATCAACAACTGATGACCGACTAATACTGTTCGATTAAAAAAAACATTTAAAAATCGACAGAAGAATCAAGATAAACTAAGAACTTTGTCTATCTACTTCGATCGATGATTTCAAAATCATGAGAAATACCATTAGTTATTGTTAACGTTTTTTTATTTGTAAATGCTCATTTGATATCATTAAGTGCATATTTTTACAAATTTGAGTGTGAGAATTTCATTATGAACAGTTGCAGTATGAATCTATTTTCTTTCCATTCTTAGGTTTATCTGAATATTACAAATATTTTAATTTGGCTGTCAGATTTGAATTAACTAAGTCAGAGATGTATCTAACAAGTTAGTATAGCATACAATAACATTTCAAGCCATCCCAAAAAATAGCTAATAAATTACTGATAAATAATATACTTACCAACCGGAACTAATACGTCTAGTTATGTGTGTACCTACAGACGTAATCCGCCAAGATTTATATTATGTTTATTTATAAAGGATGTTGCACACGGGATAACTCGTTTGAACAACTAATTTGAAATAAGTTGCTTTATTTGATAGCAGTGAAATTGTAGTTGTTTTTTTTTTAGTTTTCAAAGATTCTAGTTTCTGGTTTCAAAGGTATAGATATTGAAATAAAAATTGGACATTTTTTATGTGTTTAGACCAGAGATATACCGTACGGTTTTGGAAATGTGGGGGCATTTAATAGCAATTATTATATGTGAATTTGTGCTTGTTGTGTTTCATTTAATTTTATCTTATATATAAAAATGGAAAGCTATTTTCTGTGGTCATCGCGTCACGCCTAAGCGGCTGGATCTATTTCGCTAATTCTTTTTTTGTCGTGTTGGCTTTTATCAGGAGAAGCTTCTTATGAAAGAAAAAATTATGAATGTTGCGTGGAAAATTAGAAAATTAAAGAAAACTTTAAGAAGGTAACCTTTTTACTACTTTTAAACTATATTTTTATTCCAAATTTGAATAATCGATTTTACATTAAAGTTTGACATGAATTGTCTAGATATTATGTACCGTGAATGTTTACCTTAAGGTCATACCGTTGTACCCATATTATATGATAAGTTGAGTGTGTATGGTATTCTCACATGGGTTATGGGGGACGACAGAGATAGACAATGGAAGAGCACAATGCGATCCGCAACTGCACGACGGCGCTCAGACGGATAGCTCGTGTTAGGAAAGAAACAGAACGCCAGTGGAAGAAACAGAACGGCTCAGAAGCAGTATATCACCGATGTGTCACTTGGCCGGGTCCCTTTCTGTCCTTCTGCCTCTGTGTGTGTGCGTCTGTGTTGTTCTGATTACAATAATGTTATAAATTATACTGAATGACATGTTGTGTCTATAAATAACATTACTCACTTAGACGTTTGTTTGTATATGACCAGTCACAATTTACTGGTCAAAACAGTTATTTTTTTTACTTTTTTTTGTAATTTTCATGATATAACGTGATCCTTTTAAAGACTCTCGATATTTTATTGCCATCGGGTTCAACCAATGTAAAAACCGTATCCTATGAAAGTGTGAAATACTCGATGGAATGTCAATAGTTGTTATCGAAGGCATATAAACATTTCCGTAGAAAACAAAAGTAATTTCGATAACAACACTTATTAATGATAACAACACTAATCTCACGCTAATAAGAGCTTAATAGCATGCAAATGAAATTTTAAGTTGGTCTAGTCATCCATTATATTACATATTTTTTTTTTTAGTTCTGCACTCGATTTCGAGTGATTTAATATATCAACCTTTTTATTACCAAGTTGACTTACATTTTGAACTTCTATCCATACAAGTTATAGTCGCACTTTTTTGGAGTACAGAAAGTAATCATAAAGATGGGTTAATTTACAATTATTATTAAAAACGTCTGGAATAGGATATCCATTTAGAGAAATAGTAGTAGACCCCACAGAAAAAAATATTACAGTTCATAGGTGTACTTTACTTAGGCCGTGTTCTGCGGGGGGGAAATATCATCTCCTGCATCTGTTATATAGAAGGTCGAGATTGAGGGACTCCGAGGACAAACATCATGGCTGCGCAACATAAGGGACTGATGGGCCGGCATCCGAAGTCTGGAGGAGCTGTTCCATCAGGTGGCGCATGATAGAGAAAGATTTGCCGAAGTGATCGCCAACGTTGGGAAGATCCGACAGGGTAATTAAAGAAAAACAAGTGTACCTTATAACTTTATCACAAAGTGTATCTGTTTTTTTTTAATACGTAGGTTCCTACATATCAACCAACTTATTTTGTCAATTTTTGTATTATTATGTACCTATGTGTTGGTATATTTTGATGTCCTTCAGTTTTGCATTCAAATTCTTTTATAAGATTGAACATATTTATTTTAAAATTTGTAATAAATGAAACAATACCAAAAGGTTTATATCAATACACCACGCCCCTTATAGGGTATTCAAAGAGGGTAAAATGAAACTGTTTCAGATCTCATTCGGAGTTGTCAAACTAGATATCGTTCTATAATATTATACTCAAGCATTGATCGGTCTTAGAGTCACCCTCTTTTGTCAAACAAAATACACCATCACAGTGTTAATTTGATTCAATTTACCCAACATTCAAAGTTGATAACCAATTATTTATGATTTTTGGATTTGCGAGTGTTTTAAAATCAAGTCCAAATCTTCTTTGACGGTCAGAGCATCCGCTTAGCATAGTAGTTAGGGTTTTAAATTCGCACCGTAATGGTGGTGTGAGATTTTGAACATAGAAATATGTAGAAGAAACTTATGAGATGTTAAATAAAAATAAATGACAATAGAAGCTGATACATAAGATTTAGGCACCTGAGACCCAATTTATTAGATAAAACATCGTTGATCTGTGTCCTTAGACAATTCATTTTTTTCGCACTCCACATTGACGAAAAATTCGTTCGCATAATTCAAATTGTTTACGGGAGCAGTTTACTATAAACTAGCTGACCCGTCACAACTTCGTTCAATTCTTCATAAGACAATTCTTTCAAAAATATCTTCCTAGGTACTTACTTTCTGAAATTTGATGGTAAATAAAAATTCACTTATGAAAGAAACAAACAAAAAAATAAAATTTCCGATGACAGACAGCATAACCTCTCAACATATTGATCAAACTCACCTCTTTTTATTCACTTTTCGCGCTCCAATTTTTAATCAAACCAAAATTTTCTCTTTTTATTCACTTTTTCCGATTTCGTTTATATAAAAATACGCTGTGTTTGAAGATAAAAAATTATTTCTGAAAGCTTGAAAAAAAATCCACCATAATCTGCGTGGCAATATTTTTAATGTCAATAATTATTATTGTCAGGTAAATAAAAATTGCGTTTCTACCTATAGAATTTCTCACAGATGATTGTTTGTGATTTTTTACTTTTATTAAAATATAACTTTAGTATTATAAAGTACATCTGTCTATTTTGTGTTTTCATTATTTCATCTGTTTTTCTGTTTATTTTTTATATATATTCATTGTTTCATCATATTTTGTCACTTCTATAATTCTTTTTTAAACGCAGCACGCCTCGATCGATACAGGGCAGTGAGGCTTCTGCAACATTAATAATATATTGTATATTTAAGCTTATTTATTATTATTTGAATATTTTGATATGCATTATTCGATTCATAATTAGTCATTCTGTTATCCGGAACGGAGAAGAATCCAATAAATAAAACATCGGATGTATCTGTTCAGCCGATCTCGAGTTATAAGTGTTCACACTAACCCGACTTGCTTTTATATTATAGATGATATCATCTATAGATAACTTGAATGTCTATTTTTGTGGAATATAATTTATCTAATCATTACGACGAAATTTGATTATTTAGTACCATTTTGTAAATGTGCGTGGAATTTTATGATTTAAGTATAATATTTTTAATCAATCAGTCATCTACATAAAATTACATAAATAAAAATAATTATAAAATTTAAAATTAATGTCATACAGGGACATCCCAATGAGACCCCTTCAAATAACTCATTTTAATTTATTGCTAAAATATGACACCCTGTATCGCTATTAAATTATTATTTGTGATGATATATCATTAATATATCAAGATTATCCCTGGGTACGTCCCGAGACCTATTTACATTTTTAAAGTTCCTGTTTTATGGCGTTGTAGTATTTGTGTGACTATTGTGTAGTTTGCATCTAGTTATGATATAGATTCGTTACGAGTAATTTTCATATTATTTGTTGTTATGTTATTCGGTGTTCAATTGTTTGTAAAACCTGAATTTCGGTTTTTTAATAATTCGTCATTGCAATAAATTCTTAAAAATTATAATGCTGATTTTAATTTATTGAAGGTATACTTACTTGTTTGAGCGCAGTTATTTGTCGAGATGTGATTGTTGACTTTGAGAATGTAACAAAAAAAGTTGAGTAATGAAATGTTTGATTTATGTACCTAGGAAAAGATTAGAATAAATTATTGAAAATGTTAAGGTGTTTTTTTTTCAAAGTTTAAAACTACGATAATAAGACTTTTCATCAAATATTTTCAGACGATGGAGTCAGACAATTTTTCAAGTCAAACCATCCCTTACAATCCAAAAAGCAATTCCAAAATTGCATATACATATCTAGACAAACAAGATTCTGAAAAAAAATTATCCGAAGCAATAAGAGCAGACTCATATTTCTTCGGGTCAGATTGTGGTCAAATCTCATATTATCATAACATTTCTCTAAAAATATCTAATCATCATTTATGGTGATCACCTTTGAAGAAAATGCAGAGCTTATTGATTTTTTGCAGTCCATACAATGAGGTTTGATAGCGATGTCGATGTCAAAAAATAAATCGGAACTCTCTTTTTGACCCAACTTAGGGGCAAAGGTACGCAACAAGAGTCCGCTGTTAAAAGAGAAAATCATCGCAATCATACAGCATGAGATTAATAAGACTTATCGTACATTTAGGTATGGAAAAATATAGTATTGATGAAGTGAATAAAATAGATTCTTGGCAATAAATCTAGAAGTAGTGGCTTTTGGAATGTCGGAAATTGCTGTAGGTATTGATATTAAAAAAGGGTCATTAACTCCCAAAATGAGTTGTTTTGAAAGAATGTGTAAGATGTAAGAAAGGCCCAAAGAAGCAAGGATATGAAAACAGGTTGTAGAAAAAACAAAAGATAAACGAATGCATTAAATTTTTTGTTACCCCCAAAGAAGTATCGTAAAATATTCATTTTTTTTTAGCGAAACATGTAGATTTTTTGTTATTATTTCACCGAAATTTCCTAAATCTGTTTATCACCAATCGGGGATTTCCGATTGAATAAAAAATTATATCCGGGGGTTGAAAAAAAAAATCAAACGAGTGACATCGATCACCTTTGTCAAATAAACGAAAAAAAATAGGCAGTAAGACGAATTGTGTATGTGTACACCATTATCAGGATGTAAATTAAACAAATGACAGACGAAAAACGGCCCGTTACGATCCGTTACATAACGCGACATATTTTAACGGGGTGAACAATTTATTGATGATTGGTGGACATCGTAAAAAATAATGGGTCCTGATTGTTTTTTGTTTTTGATTGATTAGCTTTTGTTTGGACAAAAGAACAACATCGATAGAATAATAATAAATTTTATAGGGCAGCATGGCAAAGTGGATTAAGGTTTGAAGGTCTAATAAATTTGGTGTTTATAAATATAAAATAAATCAGTATTAAGCAATATTGTAAAAAAAATGAAGAAGGAATTATCATAATATTGGGGTTGAGATAACAAAAAAACGAAAAAATAGGGGGAAGGTAGGTCGATAGATTGTAATGTTTCATTATTGCGCAAAATTTATGTACTTTTTACTCATTATTTTTTCGGTTTCTTGATTTTATCATTGAGATTTATTTATTTTTTACACCATGGGAAAAGGATCTGAATAAATATATAAATAAAATAAATTGAATAACATAATATAAAGGAGTGTATATAATCGTAGGTACAAAAGTTTGAGAACAAGAATGTCTTGAAGTTATAGTATGTAACCTCGAAAACTGGCGATACAAAGAGGATCACCTGTGAGTGGAAATGGGAAAGACGGGACTATTAGGTAACATCATTTTCTGGAGTGGCCGAATATTTTAGAGTTTTTGATGGCTTTGATGGGGCAATACACGTGGCCATCCAATGGAGATTCTTGGTTTAATGATCCGGACTCGGAAAGTAAGAATGTATCGTAAATACTCAGAATTAAGTCAGCGTTAAGATATCTATGCCTACTGAAATTAGCAGTTAATGTGTAAACCTTAACTGCATAAAGCTTTAAGATCCACTATTTCGTCTAGAAACGTGTTAGTTTATTTATTTTTCATTGGTAACTGCGAACTTTACACTTGATAATTTTTTGATAGGCGTTAATACATAAATTAATTTTTGGTTGATTATAAGGTAGGCTTAAGACTATTTTACAACCCTATTATTAAAAAAAGACCTATGTGTATCACTACATATACCTACTGACTAATTTTAAAGAACCTCAGGGGCTAAAATACTTTTATATATTATGTAAAATGTAATAATTTATATTACTTTACCGAATAACCACAGGTATTTAACTAAACATAACCCATGAAACGGATTTTGTTGTTGCTACAATAAATAGAGATAGGTTACATGAACATTGAGCAACTTTTTCTTTTTAGAGATCGAATTCTTTCTTTGAATTTGGAGAAAAACTTTGTATAATATGAAGTGAATAATAAGTGAAAACGTGAATGAAACGAAAAGTGTAAGAAAAATGCAGGTTTCCAAAGTTTAGGTCATAAGGGTTGCGCAGAATGTAGCGCAATGGAGAGCTCTTGTTGCCTCTCTATGCCCCTGAGTGGGGTTCAAAAGGAGATTGATTGATTGATTGACCAATGTTTAGAATATATTATGAGGATGAATTTTAACAGTAAGATCAAAATAAGTAAAGTTGTCTAAAAGGAAATAAAATGTATAAATCTTCTTATTTTTACTAAACAAATATACAAACAGTTACACAAATAGTATGGACAACAAAAACACCAGTAAAATATTCGCACTAACCAACGGCGGTGTCTTCAAAGGATGTCTAGAATTTGTGTAGTTACCGCATATAATTATATTTTGTTTTGTGAGTTTCAGATATGTGTTTGTTTTCCTAATAGTAAATTTTTGATTTTGTAGTGATATTTGAACACCATAAGCGCAAAGGCGAAAGCTGATGATGTTAATATTGTAATTTTGTAAAATAAAATAAAAATTGCCTTGTCATATCATAATAATATACGAAATGTCTATAGCTCTGTACATAGACGAGATGCCAATGGGACCCTTTACTCCCCTTTGGCATTGAATAACTTTCATATCTATATATTGTCAAAATTGACAATACTGTATTAATTTTGTATAATGATGTACCTACTTATTCCTGTTTTATATAGTGCGAACTGTAATATTTTTAATGAACCCGAGTGCCTCGCAAGGAGTCTATGGTAGATAAATATAGATAAGGATATTAACTCAATACTAATTGAAGGATATCTAGAATAAAATTGTATATTAACTCAATACTACATAATTGAAGGATATCTAGAATCAATGTGTAATTACTCAATACTGTACTTGAAGGAAACATTCAGTAACATATGTGAAATTATATGTTATCTGTAAGGTGGGTACCTACCTATTGATTTGCAAGCAACCCCGAAAGTGATTTCCTGTCTGAGGAGAGATAAAGGGAGCACTCAATCAGGTGCTTAAGGCATAAAAACATCGAACCTCTATACCCGGTTTGGATCCCTTGGATGTGCGTTTTTATTGCCCTCCCTAATAATATATGGCGACGAACGATGAGAATCTTAACATTTTACGAGAAAACGTTTAGCTCTTGACATCCCAGGAAAATATTTCTTCAAGCTGAATAGCTACACCAACCTACTGAACATATGTACACCCTACCTGCGTTCTATATTATAATACCATGTTCTTTTTTTAGGGATTTTTGAGCATTCAAATACAGGTAAGTACCTATTATCAAGGGATGATTCTTAATACATACAATCTAAATATTGAAAACAGTAGAAGAGGCGTGAAGAGACAGCTAATAAATAAGAAGGATTAAGTCATCAGAAATCATCTACCATGTTTACTAGAAAATTATTAGAATCAACTAACCTAATGGTGAACTTTATTAAAAAAGAAAACTGACCACACAAAACCAGCCATGAGTGTCAAAGTCTTAAGCTCGCCATTCCATTTGGATGTCATCCATTGTGACATGTGAAACATGAGTATTTTTCAATCAATATAACGAAATTTCACTACGTCAAAACTTGTACCCTGGTGGAGGGATAATGTTTGGACTAATGAATATCCGACTCGCCCTTTGACTCCACATCTTCCGTTTGGTTTGCCCCACTCACAGTCATTTTATGGAGTGATATCGCTCCAAAATATGACCGTGAGTGAGGTGCCTTAAACTCTCATAGACCATGCTTTAAACATTCAAATTGAGTCCAAACTCTATTTACGCCCCACTTAGGGGCATGGGGAGGCAACAAGAGCTTTCTTCGTTTATAACCTCCTTCCACAACATTTCCAAATCCCTCAGGTCTTCTTCGAAGGAGCTTAACACGGTAGGTACGAGAGTGTCTTCCTCATCTTCGGGACCCTGATGGGAGGAAGAACAACTCTCTCCTCGTTCAACTGACATTCGGCATTCTTAACACATTTAAACATACCACAATTAAAAAAGAAAAGTTGTCATATAATATGTTCGCATGTATCGGTCAATTTCAAGTAAACACTCATGTTATAATAAAACGCATGATATCAATCACGTTTTTAAAAAAAAGAACAGAAAGTCTTATTTCAGAATAACAAACCGAGAAAGAAGCACCCCTTTGAGTTTATGTAAGTCTAAGAGAGATATAAATTATCTAGGTTCGACTTTTCTTATAATATTGTGTCTTTAACAATTGTGTCACCCGAGTTATGAATTATAAGCTCAAAATAATGAAATATTATGTGAGCGTACAGACAGATGGGTGCGTGTAGGTTTTTTTAAAAAAAAAAAGAAATATAAAGAAGAAGAATATACACAGAAGAGCATCAAGAAAGCTCGTTGTGACCTGAAGTTGGGAGATTTATACTTTTAATACAAACGTGACATCTCCGAAAAAGTTTAGCCAGAAAATGTTCACATCCAATTATATGAGTGACCCTCTCCCTCCAACTCCTACATTTCTTACCCCATATATTTCTTTACGCCATAAAACACTCACGGTATTCTTCAAACTCAAAAACACACCGACATGCTTTCTTCCTTCAATCTGATCCTCTTCCGTGCTTGAAATGTTCGATTTTTCCTATCAATTAAATTACGAATAATATGGTAGGTATATTTTTATTATTAGGTAATATTTTTTTTAGTAAAGGTTTATACCGTTTATACCAAGCGAATATATAGCCCGAGCAGGAAAATAAGGCATATTTTCTTGATCTTTGATATGGTCACCAAAGAAATAACAACGAGAAAGAACACTGTCATCGCTCATGTATTAGTTGTGGGTCTAGGAAAATTCATCACAAACAATTCATCGTCAGTACAAATCATCGCGAACAATTCATCAATCTATATTGAAAACTGCCAAATATTTATGACCTAAAAATAAGGTAAAGCTTCAGTTTTGTCACACCTATAAATTAATGATATCGCGATTTTGGCATACATACGCTGGAGTATTACCGTTTAATTACGTTCCAACATTAACCTTACCTATTTAAATCGTAGGATAAAAATATAACCTAAGTGATTTCACTGAAGTTTTACCAAAAATAATTACAGAGTAATATACGAAAACCCAGAACCCAGAATCGAATTGCATTCTAAAACTACTCGCGATTGTACCCACGATGAATTGTATCTGCGATGAATTATTGTACCTGCGATGAATTGTACTGACGATGAATTGTTCGCGATGAATTGTTGGCGTTGAATTTACCGGCTACCATTAGTTGTTTCTTTAGTGTCCAGTATAACGATAAATGAAAGTATATACCCTACTTCCAACTCTGAAACTATGTTCTTACCTACTTACATCCGATGGCCATATCCAGCTCCTGCAGAGTTTTGGCCTAATGAACAATGTTTTACCAAGCCATCCAAGTCTGCACTTTTTAAAAACGTGCATACAAAAAAAATATTTATGGCAACTTATCGGCAGTAATAAATTACAGTCTAGTCTACGTGTTGAAATAAGTACTCTTTAGATATAAAAATACTTAGGTATTTATAAATAAATCTGGACGCACCCAAAGTGAACAGAAATACAATCATGACACTTTCACAGAAAGCAAACCATTGGATTTTGGAAGAGAGAAAATACGATTTTCGACACCGGTGATCGAATTCAGAACGAAATCCCCTTGAAGTTTGTTGAAAAATCTGGATGCCAAAAACGCAATGCGGACAAGGCTTAAATTTATTTCTTTTCAGACAGGGAACAGAGCGATGGGCACCCACAATAATTCATAACTGGAGACAAAAAATGGGCAGATGAGATTATCCATGTTGCGGGTAGGGTGGCAAAGAAATGCACAAGGTAGAGTGGAATAGAAGAAGATGGAAGAAGCCTATATCCAGCAGTGAAGGGATGACTGAGAAAGAAGACTAAGGTTCAACCTATTAAAATGTGCTTAGGAAGGTACGACCCTGTACCTAAATAGTATCCAATTTGCAATACGAAATAAACACAAAATTTTGTTTAAGACGTAAAAAAATCACAAATAAAAACGCAGATAGACTATTTTTATATTTAAATTTTATATACCTATTATACTTTTTTAAATCTCAGAATCAAATTAATTACTAAAAGTATTATTGGTGAATATAAAGAAAATGATCAGGTTAGGTGAATACAAAAATGAAATTAATTTTGTTTATCACATAAAATGTAGCATAGGTTTTTGATAATATGACTAAAAAGTTGCCGTTTTAATATTATTATTTTTTTAACAAAATCAATAATTTTTATTATTTACGAAAGTCGAAATTTTGAAATAGGTTCGAGGTGCCCATCAAAAAATATTATATATTGAATCGTCCGATAGATTTTTTTTTACCAATACATGCACATACTTTTTTTTTGTTATTTATTGCGTTTCTCCTCCCTTAATGTTCATGTTCGTGCAGCAATATCAAAGGCATAGCGTACATTCGTGTCCAAAGCTTACTTACGTCAAAACTTTTGGTTGTAAATCATGAACCTTACAAGAGATGGCGTTACTATCTAAATGTTGCAGACCACTCTCCGCTAGGGGGGTTTTGTGGGGGGAGGGGGGTTCAGGGGGTCGGTTTTCGGGTGAATTTGTTTATGTCCAAATTCTTATTAAATGAAAACAATATCTAGTATAAACGTCATATTATCCCAAAAATGTAAGAGTTTATTATTTTTGGATCTGTGGCAAATCTTCTGTTCGACATTTTTGATTAGTAGGTAAGTAATACCTATATGATTTTGAAGATTTTAAAACTGAGAAATGAAACTAATCACGTTGGGCCCCTGAGTGGCTAGGTATAGAGAGAACTAAACATACCTGTTAGAAAAGATGTTTAAAAATCCATAATATTATGTAGGTACCGACATGAATCTTTTCTTTTCCAACGGAATACCATTTCTCATGCAACTACTCCTATTTCTTTTACTTTTGACGTAGGTAGTCTTGCAAGTCCTTAATAACTTATCTTATGAGGTATGAAATATATTTTATTAACAAAGAAATGAGAAAATGACTGAAAAAAAAAATTATGAAAAAAGGAGTTTTTTTTTAAACTAATAGGTAATTAATATTTTTTATGGCATAATTTACATATTGTGTAACATACCAAATTTGTTGTCGTGAGTAACGCTGTAGAACATTTTAACAAATAATTTTATTTGCTTAAAAATTAAGTAAATAAAATACATAAATGGAATGACTTAAAAAATGAAATGAAAAAAACTTGAGTCATTTTGAAATCAGGAAACAGATAATTTAATGAATAATTTTCCATTTAAAGGCATCAGTATAGCCGGAGTGAATCGAACCCGCGACCACTTAATCAAACGTTAGCGGTTAGCGTCTATACCACTATGCCACCAAATAGATTAATAATTATGAATGCAATTTCTGGAATACTTACGAGGGTAGCTTTGTCTGAACCAACTATTTTTAAGAAGATTCCTAAAGAGAATTCATTCCTCTATAGTGAACTGCTATTAAATAAACGATTTAGTTTTACGTATTTAAAAAAAATGATCGCAAACCCTCAGAACATAAATCGCCAAATAATTCACAAAATTAACAATAGGTACCTACATCCCTCCATAAATTTTTATTTATAAAATATTTTATCTACAAAAAAACCTCTAACCCTTCTCCTAAAACAAATAGGGGATGTCCAGTCGTTGTGAATTTATAATAAAACAATTTCATACAAAAAAAAAATAAAGACCGAATGTCAAATAAATCAATGTTCTTTTATTTTTATGGAATATTTGAAAGGATCTGAAATAAATATTATATTTATTTAATTTTCAGGTACAATACAAACCGCAGCTTTTTCAGCTCCAAAATACGTACATATTATATTGATGAATAAAAAATAATGGATTGCTCAATATTAAATATATATATATATATATATATATATATATATATATATATATGAAGCGTACGCGAAACGTTTTGGGTACTCCGTGTACTCAGGTTGGCTCTGAAAAGAGCCGTTGGTCGAGCTGCTTCCCAGCGGCTTCCCATCTGCCCCAGATGATGATTGGTGGAATCCAATCGAAACGTCGGGCGACCAACGGCTCTTTTCAGAGCCAACCTGAGTACACGGAGTACCCAAAACGTTTCGCGTACGCTTCATATATTTCTCTCCGTGATCACATCTTCACAGAAATATATATATATATATATATAAAGCTTCTTTCACAATTATTTCAATGTAGGAATCATATGGAATAAAAACAATGAGGGAATGGAATGAATAGAAATGATTTTTTTTAATCAATAAACCAGTCAATTCTTTGTTTTTACTTAACAGCAGAGCAAAGTTGGTAATTTGTCTAACAATACTTGTGGTTTAGTAACTACATATTTACAAAATATCGTTCTAAAATGTTGATTTGAAAAGTTGTCCTGGCGTGGAAAGGCCTCCGCGATTGGCTCTCTTTTTCGCATACGAATAAGAGCGACAGCCAATCGCGAAGGCTTCGATAGTGTCCGTAATATTACATACGCAAAGTAAAGCTGTGTACTCACCAGCGCCGCGCGCGGTTACGTTACCGCGCGCGGCTTGTCAAATTTCCATAGTACGCGGTTGTCCGCGGTGGTTCGCCTCGAATGAACGGAACGCAGCGATTTGACAGAAAACTAGGTAGACACCGATTTGGCGAACAACCACAAACCACCGCGTACTATGAATTTGGTAACGTTGCATGATACGTGACATGCAGGCTGTTAGCACACCTCCGCCGCGAATCGCGGCACACGGAACTGCAGAAAGCGAAATCGCAGGTAGTGTTAGTACACTAGCGGGTAAACGAGTAGCGAAAGAGAAAAATGCACATAAGTAAGTATTCTATGGTTATGTTTTGTTGGGAAATATAAATAATTAAAACCACAATATTATTTCACATTTCATATATATTTTTAAATATTACAACATTAACAACGTTTTTACTTACAATTTAGAAAATATGCACATCCAACTTCTGCAAACCATCCCGCAATAAAACGCAATAACGTTTTCCATCTGTGATTTATATGGAAAACATGACGTTCGCTTCAATTTCGCTCCAAAATTCTGTCGATTTTGACAACTTCAAAAGCGGGCGGAATGCGAAACACACGGATCCGCGAAATATCAAGGAGGTGGAATACAATTTGAAGTAATCTATGGCGAAATACCGCAAGAGAGAGATGAATGTATAGAAAACAGTACGGGATTGAGCACGCTATCTCACTCTCAACATGGCGCGCAGAAACTGACAGATGTGACCGTCGTCGCTTCGGCTAATCCGCAGCGGAGGTGTGCTAACGGGG
Source organism: Mystacides longicornis (assembly GCA_963576905.1). Classification (NCBI taxonomy): domain Eukaryota; kingdom Metazoa; phylum Arthropoda; class Insecta; order Trichoptera; family Leptoceridae; genus Mystacides; species Mystacides longicornis. The sequence continues at coordinate 22,131,843 of OY756433.1, read as the reverse complement.
GCAACGTTACCAAGTTCGTTGCGAACACGCGTATACATCTGAACCAAGGTAACGTTACCGCGCGCGGCGCAGGTGAGTACACAGCTTTATGGTCTGTTTCCCTACGAATATGGCGCTACTATAAGCAGCGGTGCATGTGTCAGTTTATAGAACATTGTCAATATTGTTACCGTAGTAACATTAAACATTGTCATATAGGTACATATTTTGAAAGACTGCCGTCTTGTCATACGACGGACAGCTCCCTAGGAACCCAGTGCATAAGCCAGCCCTTGGTTCATATTCGAAAAAAATGTAAGTACTAATTAATTTAACGATTGCATCAAATAGATAGTTCGGTAGTATGTTAGAAATATCCGGTTGGGTGGATTCAAACGTACATGAATACAAACATCCTATCCTGAATAGAAAATTCCCCGATTTAAGTAGCTTAGGCCCAAAGCATCTATCAGTAGATAGATAAATATATCTTACAGATAGGCCTTTCTTTGAGATATTTGTATAGATATCGCTTATGTTTAGGATATCAGACGCCATTTTTAACAAGAGGTACCTTCTGTTGGATAACGATTTATTTCTAGGATGGCTGTCAAAATAGCGTTCACTGACGTTTATAGACTCCCGTAACGCCGTGAATGTGATGAACTTTCGACTTGTTTTTTCCATAAACCAAAACGATAATTATAAACATCCTCATTAAACATAACGAGAAAATATACATAATGAATTATCATTTTCAAGCATCGAACAAATTATATTTTTCTTCAATTTCGATCGACAAAAGAAACCAATTTGCCGGTTTTCAATGAAACAATCTGGAATAAAAAATCGAAATGTAGTTATATTCTAAAACTTTCAGTTAAATCATTGTAAAATTTTAGAAAAAATATTACACAATCACAATATGCGAAACAGAAAAAAACATTAGAACCTTACCTAAATGTTTGATTCAATACGCATTAATTGTCAAAACAAGATTTCATCTGACATCGAATCTGGCGCGAAAAAACAAATCCATAGAAATTTGCATAGAAATCAACAGATTTCAGCATAACAACACTGTTATCGTCAGTATCTTTCCATCACTTTATCCACTACATAACTTTATCTTATAGATGACTACCATCTACATACATATTGATGCGTTGGGCCTTAGTGTGAAAGAGTCAGAGTGTTGGTATATGTGTTCACTTTAAGTGAGCATAGATTCATTTATATAAAAACATAATATATAAAAAGTCGTTTTGAGAGTCACTAATCTTAAAAACAAGCTGTCGTTTATAAACTCGAATGTGATGAGGGGTGTTTTAATGGGATGGGGATTTCGCATGTTGGTTTACGCGAGTAGATATATCCTAGAAGAAGACGAAGGAGATGATCAGAATGGGCCGTGGTCCAGGACATATCCCATTAAAGCAGATGTCGAGCTGTGAAGATTTAGTGCCGGACTCTGGGAAGACGGCTGTACTCCGACATTCCTGTCTCCCTCGTCCCTCAGTCTCCCCAACACACACTCAGCCGTCCATCTCCTCGCCACTATTCCAGAATTACTACTAACGCTATTTGGGACTTACTTTTGGAAATGTTCAGAGATGGGAAATTATTCAAGATGTCACCCATTATTTTAGTATTAAGTGTTTTTTGCAATTCTAACTTTGAACGTTAGGTAGGTACTAATAATTTGAATTTAATATTATAAACTTACATTTTTTTAAACATCTATTTTAGATATCACCTAAAGGGGTTAATTTTACTAAATTTTCCAAAATCTCAACTCATAATGACGTACTGAATAATACTGAAAAACATTTTTTTTCTATTTTCCTTGCAATTTTTCCATATATCGTTATTGATAGTTGTCTCATGTCTGTAGTACAAACGTGGAAAAAAAACAAATGAAGTCTAGTTGTTGAAAACCCAGTAGTACTTACTGAAAGTCATGGGTTGAAATTTTATTATAGAACCAACCATTCACGTAAATTGTATTTGTTATAGGTTCACTAAGTGAATTTCACTTTCATTGAGTTCAATTTAAAAATTTTGAGCATTGAACCAATTTTTCGTCAAGGTAGGTAGAGTAGGAAGAAAATTGACTGTCCACTTTTTATATTTTTTATACATATAAGTATCATTGTTTGGTTTAAATAATTGTTTATTTGTTCCAGTGGACAGTTCATTGTTTTCGCAGTCTATAAGAATTGATAATATGATATACATTTTTCATTAGATTTTATAATGTGAAAATTGGCTCCTAAAATATCGACTTTTATACCATTATGTGGAAGAAATTTCAATGATTTGTCAGAAAATTTAGTGAGTAGATACCTATACCTACAGCTGAAATGTTTAAAACCCGATTATTTTGGTGAAATAGTGTCACGTCAGAGAATCTCGAAATAGTTTGGTGTTGAGAGAAAAGTGTGCAGAGCAGAGGAACTCTAACAGGAGTCATGAATCATTTGGTAATGGACAGAGGTCGTAATAAAATACTCGTGATCAAGTCGGATTACCAGGAGACAAGTGGCGCAGGATGAAGGCGACACCAACACATTCAGGGACATTGGTATTCGGATGCCACTGCTACCCTACCAATATAGGAACATCGCGTTCATTCTAGTATGGGTATTGTTATGGTATGGAAGGTTTTGCAGGTCTGATCGGTTTTATTGTGGAAGTATCATGTTACAAGGAATGAAGATAATATTAATGCGCGGGCGCAGAGCGGCACACCGTGAGACGGATGAAGCGTGTTCTGTGTTGTCTCTATGATGACGTATTGGTGACTGATAGTTATGCGGCTTTGTACTATGTGTCAGGCTGCTTCCGGGTTTCGACATCATGGAGAAACGCTATTGGTGGATGATGTCGTCATACGAAACTTAGCCACTACACTAAGTTATTGTCCAATTATAGGCTTTTAAGACGATTTCTAATATAGCTTGTGAATAACTACTAAGATGACCCACAACCTTAGATTAGAGCAATAGACATGATCAAGAAAACTTCACATTAACGAAAAATCAAAATCATTACACGCAAATACTATTGAAGTGTTCCTAAGTGAATATGATTTCAACCTTATTCAATTTAAGATAGAGCTTATTGCAATTAAAGACAAAAGTGGTTAGTACGGGAGTTTGGGACCACGGCTGAGACACAAGAAGACGAGTCTTATAAATAAATAAAATGGACACTTTTCTATACAAAGGTGTCAGTAAAGCCGGTGGAACTTTATGCCTCAGGCAATTTTTCCAGTCAACCGGTGCCGTCCGGATACACTCGCATACAGTGGGGCTAATACTAGTTTCATTGAAAGCTAATTTCATTCACTTATTGACGTGCAAATAGAGTTCGAAAATCAAACGATCGAACCTTTCGATCATTTTTGTATGGTATATTTTCGAAACTCTTTCGATGATCGTTTCGATATTCGATCATCGAAAACTTATACATCACTTAATTTTAATAAATTTGAGCTCAAGTCTGTTCATAGGTATCTACCATAATATAGAACCATATATCCTCATATCAACATCATACCACATTGAATCTGGACTTACTCAAAGTGAACACACATACGCATTAGACCTTATTCGCGCTTAGAAAAGCTTGTTTCCTGAAATACAAAGTGCTCGGCATTAGGGTCTTAATTTAACGAATTTCTATATAAAGAAAAATGTATACAGAAAAAAATGAGCTCTTTATTAAATTTTCACAATGAAGGCTTAGTTTCAAAAGTTTTGTATTATTTATTATTGCAGGTTATTGTAATGATAAATATCACAAAATGACCCAACATTTAGCCCAAAAAGGGAAAAAAATCCACAACAACTTCTTGTATATTTTCAATACAAAAATTTTGTACATAATTATTATCAAAAAAAAAAAATATATGAATGAACCGTTGTATTGTTGCTCCGCCCGCAGGTTCCATGAGAAAATTAAAAACAGATTTTTCGAAATAGTCTGAATCATCTCCACTGACTGGAACAAGTATGATAGTTGGAAGGGTGAGTGTGTGTTTATAAGGGAGAGGGGTGGGGGTTGGAAGACTTCACACAACCCTGAATAGTAATGTCAGTCCGTCACACGGAAATCTAATAGTGGATATTTATGTGCTTTCTCTTCTGCGTATTTAATACCTCGCTTATAGGTACTACATACTTGTACTCGAATATTTTTTCAAATATTTTTTTTTTAAATAAAGCCACTATGATAACGAAGATCCCACTTTACCATGCCTAAGTCTTACATGAAAGTTCAGAAGATCTAATGTTTCAATTCTGAGAGAGTTGAGGATAGCAGACGGATTTCAACGTCCACATTGCCATATGAAATAATGACAGCCTGGAAAAATTGTAGTCCTTGGTGGTGTTGAAGGATTTAGACTTAGATTAGGAAAGATAGGGGATACGTAACTATGCCCGGTGGCGTGTGACCATTTTTATACCTGTTTCTATAGAAAAAGTGCCTGTTTGCCACCAGCCTGTCACTTTTCGGATCATCCGTGGCGCTTAAAAGTTTCCTTTCTTCCAGTGCCTACATTTTGTTTGACATCACATGCATGTTCCTTAGAGTTTATAATTTGCAGTTCTGGCAAAATATTTATATTTAGTACAAAAAATGTAATTTGTACCTGCCACCAAAAAATGGCGAAATGGTCACAGATTCTTAGTACGGCAATGCATAGAAGTTACGTATCCCCTCTCTTTCCTAATCTAAGGATTTAGAGGTAGAAGAAGATCGCCCACTCTTTATATTTTTTTACCCTTTTTATCCAAGCACATTTTTTTCGCTTCTTCCACAGACATGCAATTTGTCATACAACCTCTCCTATTTCTTTTGCTTCTGACCTAGCCTTCTTTGAGGACGGAATCGATGTGTTCGATCGGTCTCCACAAATCTACAGTCTTTACTCTATAGGTTTTGTATTTATTCAAGGGAATCGAGCACTTCAATATTATAATATGTTAAAGGTGCGATAGATAACTCGTAAATGTAAGTGATAATCCTTAAACTTTGTTCAATATTTCCTTCTAACACCTTTCAAAACGACTAAAAAGTTTGAAAAATATTTTGCGTGTTTCATCGAAAATACCGAGTTACAGACGAGCAAACCGATTATTATATAAGATAACATTCAAATTTAAGAGCGGCTACAAAAAATATGTTGAGGACATCTTGTAAATAATAGTGTACTCGAGATCGGCTGAACAGATTCTTTCGATGTTTGTTTTATTGGATTCTTCTCCACTCCGGATAACAGAATAACTAGTAAAAAAAAATGGAAAATAAACTATATAAAATATAATATTAAAGATAGTATGGGACGGATTTTCTGCGACGCCACCGCCATTGATGGAGAATTATATAACAACAAAATTATTGTTTACCTGACAACCATTGAAATTATATATATTGATACGTACGAAGATTTTTGATAGAATTTCTTTTAAGCTTTCAGAAATAATTTTTGTAACATTCAAATATATTTTAAACGTATTTTTGTATAAATTTCAATCAATATTCATAGTAAGGACTACAGGACAACGTCTGTCGGGAAGGCTAGTATTATATATGTACAAGGGAAAGATTACTAATAATAATTATTTACGATAATAAAAATATCTTCAAGCTGCGAATGCGACACTAAATAAATGGAATTAATCAAATAACTTTAAAAAAGTCCTTCTTCATTATATTTATTTATATTAAGTTCATACCAAATCAAATATTCAAATAATATTTTTATTCAAAAAATGATAATTTATTTGAGGGATATTACGACACATTTGATTTTTTATTATTAAGTATCAAAAAAGTATCATTTTTGTCATCCGTTATATATAAATTTTGTGGTAATTTATTCAAATAGTGGTTCAGAACAGAGGGAGGTTACATTACCCACCGTCTTGTTCGTGTATACCTATATCTACCTACCTACGTGATATGTGTTCGTATATAATTTATGTATCTTTGAGGACGAAAGAAAAAGGTCATTTCAGATTTTGACTTTTTTATGATTGCGACGCTGGCAGTTGGTATACAGGCAGTGCTGTAAAGAGTGAAACTGCTCAATGTTTTCGAATATGAGAAAAGGATGGTGAGGAAATATATAGTGAATTTGGATTGTAATTGAGTGCTGTAGTATATACTCAACCTATTATCCGCAGAGTCTGTAATTTATAAGGAATTTAAAGTCCAGAATGTGTCCTTTGTATTTGAGAAATGTGATGATAGAATGATCACCTTACTTAATCTTTAAATCAAAGAAAAATTGTGTTGGGAGAAGACAGGTTTCATGACTGAGGAACATCCAAGAGAGGTTGAGGCTGAGAACTATGAAGGAGCTTTTCAAAGCTACTATCATGTGATAGTCAATATTTGGACAATATGGTGTGGAGAGCACAGAGAGCTGATAAATACCAACACCACCTATATAAGAAGGCCTTAGTGCTGCGTCACATCGGGAGGCCCAACATTCACTCACCTATATCTGTATGTACTTACCTGTGCACTATGATATCTGTCTACACACAGGCAGTCGTGACGCGGGAGGCCAAAAATGGCCGCCTGCACTAAGGCCTTCTTATATAGGTGGTGTTGATAAATACTGTGCATGATCAATCAGTGTTAGCGCAAGTGAACTCAAAAATGATGACGATATACCTAGATAAAATCACTTCCAGTAAAAAGGATTTTAATTATTTGATGCCAAAATATATTTTGTTTTGTTTAATTTAAGCATATAAGGTTGACAAAATGAATGTATGTTTTGTATGTAGTATAGTCATATCTTAATTTTTTTGTTATCAATCAATCAATACTTCCTATGAGACCCCACTTAGGACATAATATGGAGGGTACAATAATTAATAGCTGAAATACTAGCATCAGAATATCAACACTTGAAAAAGTCTCCATATAGGCTATTGATTGTTTGCTGGTGTCATAGAGAAGAAAATTAAGGACTTGCTGAATCACTCGAAAACGACTGCAGAGAAAAGAAAATCCTTAAAAAATGAAGTAACCGTTAGACAGTTCCAACACCACTTTTTCCCTTGTACCAGCACCTGGTGCTGTCTGGGATTATTTTTATTTGTATTCTTATATTATTATTTTTTATTAACGGCTTGTTTTTATTAATTAATTATTGTTTTTATACTTATAATACAAATAAAATTATTATTATTAAAAAAAAACACCACCTATATTTTAAGAAGGCCTTAGCGCTGGCGGCCATTCTTCCTCTCTAACGTCACACCCGACGCCCTAGCCGCCTATGATAGATATCATAGAGTACAGGTAAGTACATACAGATATAAGGCAAGTGCATACTGGGCCTTACAATGTGACGTCACAGTCTCAGCGCTAAGACTTTCTTATATACGTGGTGTTGCTATTTTCAAAGCTTCTTGGGATTCTAGTGATTGTCTTCGCATCACGCGGCACCATGTATAAGTTCTGTTTCATTTTTTTCCTTTACAAATTGGATTAATTTATTAAGTCGTGTTGTCTCACTCGCTCGCTTTATCGTATCTCCATGTTCGATATGGCGTCGCAGTACAACATAAATACCATCAACTACAACATTTATTTCATTTTTATTGTGTTATTGTCGTTACGCTGCCTCGTCATATTTCAAAGAGTTTACTGCGAACTCCCGACCGACATTCACTCAGAGTACAAAAACACCGAATTATCATTCTTTCGAAAACTTTTGTCCACAGCTTACCTACCTTATTTTCTTCTAGGAGTGCCCGCAATCAAGTACCATAGATTTTGTCAAAGGGCAGCATTTTGGTCAGTCACTTTTGTCAATACTGATAGTTATATACCTACCTAATATTAAAAAAGTCAATAATTTTGATATAAATGAGGCAAATTTATTACTCTCCTTGCTTAGGTTACTGTAATATTTTTGACTTGACAAAAGCTGTTAATAGACATGTTTACATAAAATCTATATAAATAAGTTCAAAAGCTATAGAATATTGGGACAGTTGTTCCATTTTTTAAGACTTTGAAAATAAATATTTAGAAATAAAACTTACCATTTAAGGTTTGCATTTAAATAGAAATATGAAAATTCATCTGAATGAGTAGGTACCTATATGTTTCTCACATGTGCAATGTGCATGGGTACCAGAATCTTCTTCTTTGCCTCTCTCATCTAACTATATCTTCCATCTCTCATATTCGTGTGGGGCTAGTACGAGTTTTATCGAAAGCTAATTCCAAAATCACTCGAATTCGAGTGTAAAGCCTCAATAAAACAAAAATCGAAAACTAATCGTACCTACGCTAGTGCTAAGCGCTTATAGACGTGCAAGTAGTGTTCTAACTTCAAACGATGGAATCATTCGATCATATGTAGGTAATTTATATAGATCACGTATTGTAATCTACCTATATGAATTATTTTATACATTATTAAAAATAAGCACAAAGCAATACGTAAATCACCACCCCAAAATCATGGTGTCAAAAATTTTCCATTGTAGATAAATAAACTTTCGCGATGATACCATTATCGTGAGATATGTGTGTTATGGGATACTCCCATAGTCTGCGGCATATCAATAAATAATGCAGCTTCGTCGCCACATTAAGTTCGATATATGATCGAAGCATGTCACCATACTATTTAATGTTCTTATAAGAATACCTACTCGATCTCTGGGTTGTAACATTATTTCTAATGGTGGTGCAAGAACACGTATATAGCTATCTTTGTACTGTGTGAGGGTATCTATCAATAGTCAGGGTGTGAGAATGTGAAATGAACCAGCGGCAAACGGCACTCCTGAAGTAAATATAAATTTTTGTATAAGGCATATATGTCTACTAGTGTCCATACAGGTTGGATTTTTCGCCAAATACGCGCATGAATAATACAATTTGAACAATTGAATGTGAGAATGTGAACTTTGCTTTTTATCGAATGCCTGATAGTATTTTCCTAAATTCTAGGTAATCGAACCCATTATTAAGTAATACCAATTCTCCTTTTAATACCAAGTCCTTTTTTTGTTGTTGAATGAATCCAAAATGAACCAAACTACACTTTAGACAACCTTTACACTTTGTAATGCTTATGTCGTGGTTGGTTGCTTGTATACTGGGTTGCACAAAACGGTGATTGAAGATCTAGGCAACCAAGCACATCATGTTTAGGCGCTCAATTCTGATTAGGTAAGTGATCCGCTTTAGATTCCCGGTTTAGTCTGACTTTCCTTCCCTGGTATTTGTTTTCACCTTGTAATTTCTACCTAGTATATACTGTCTAAGGACAGAAAAAGTTGGCAAAAAATAAATTGCTTCAGATAATACCCGGATATATTGATCCCTTTGCGTAGAATAGTGTTCCTTCAAATCCAGCTTTCATGTATAGCTATTTCATGAGTCAGCTGCATACTGTCATGTAAAAAGTTGAGATAGGTATTATGACAGAACGTAACTTTTCGAAAATCAAGTCATACATGGTAGGCCCCTCCAAAAAATTAAAAGGCTCTATATATTATTATGAAGGTGGCCTCCAGAGCGTTGGTGTTGACTGGGGTGCGGCTGCTAGACGAGACCCCATGGCAATTTCTTGTGGAATCCATATGCTCCAAACGAGGGGGCGGACATTGAGAAAGATTATGAGAGTCCACTGAGCCTCTAGACTTCTATTCTATCAACAATGGAATTCTGTCTTTGTAAGGATTCCTTGATATTGTTGGGTTTGCCGTCTTTAAACGTGCCGTTGATTCACTGGAGAATGATTGTAAATTCGTATGCACTTGAAATATTCAAATAGTTATGCACAATTCTCAGTTATAGCATCGTCGCGTACTCCTGATATCGTGTGATTAACGGCTGGGTAATTTGCGCAATAAACTCTCTCATAACGGCCTCTTGGGGTACGCTGCCAGGCCCCGACTCTACATGGAAATATTATATCGACATTATTCTATAAACTATACAAAAATACTCTCATCTTATAACTCATTTCCCCTATTTGTATAGTAAGACTTCAGCCTTCAATGGCATTCGTATATAAGATTTTTCTCGAATATCTTGTATGAGCCAAATAATTATTGGAGGTCAATAATATCAAAATATTCAAATCTTACGAAATAATGGATTATTATATTGTTTTTTAGATCATTATCTTAACCTAAGATACACAGGTTTACAGGAAAATTCGTACTAAATATTAAAGGACGTTATTATTTAATTTAGGTCATTTCTGAAGGATTTGATTCTATAATATGATGTCCGAAACTTAACCGTTATGGAGATATTGAACTTTAAGTATTTTGAAAAAAAATCGTTTATTTTTTGCCTTTTTATCGATTTTTTCGGATTAGAGGTTTCAGGGTCCGGTTTTTTTTTATGTATCTAGTGACAGGACATGTCAATTAATATAAACGATTAACAAAAACTGAACCTACTACTAACAGCTTAAAAAGACAGCTCGACAACGGTTAGGATTAAAACTTCTACGTCTCTTAAGCTATTCAAAAAGGTATAACACTTGCTATTAAATAAGCAAAACATTGGAAAAGAGAAGTATACAAAATAATACGTCCTAGGTACTTTGTTATTATACATGTACTAGAAGAGGTAGATACGCAACTACCGGAATTCTCGAGACAAAATTGTCGGACAAAATCAATTTCGTATTTATTAAATTTCGCTGTAGGATGATGGGAGTAGAATGGGTGATTCAGAAAGACAAACTTATCTCCAACTTGTTTCAAACTCATCCATAACGACAACTTGAACTAACGGCGGGACGAGAGCGTCGCATAACGGCGCAACGGTCACTCGTTATCCGTTAGACATCAACGGAAAAACTACCAGTGACGGAACCATTCCCAATTCGATATTTTTTTTCAAGTTATTGGACTAAACTCAAATCGTAGACATTATATTTTCGTAAAATAAAGTGTAGTAATTTCTAATTACTCAATTGCGAAAGATATCACGGGATACGAAGATGATCCACTTACATATTGTATAACTCGTAAATATATGTTTGATGTTAAGTGTTCTTCTATAATTGGGTTATATAGTGATTTATTGTAAATAAAATAATATTATAATACCTGTTGATAAATAAATAAATAAAATAAAATATTTCCTAGATTATTCATATAAAACTAACTGTTTGAAGGTAACATTAAACCATTTTTCAAAATGCGTGAAACCTTTGCGTTTTCGTCATATTTTACCCACTTTTTCACGCTTAGAAAATTGTAGTCGATTTTACATACCAACATAGTTACTGCGATGATTAGCTACAGGTAAGCAAGTCATGGAATGAGATCTTTCTTCATTTGTCAACAATTCAATATTTACCCTACTCAGGACCTTCGAACTGCTGACTACAGCCATCAACATTCTTCGATGAATTCAAATATCAAAAGCCTTTATTTTGTTCATCTTACCTCAGTGGAGACAAAAATGCGAATCAAATTAAGTGAGAAATTATGGATCTTGTAGGTATAAAACCCCATTAAAATATAAAACTGCAATTTTGGCCAATTTTGGAAATGTGCGCCCCTGCACAGAAGAGGGTCTACCTTCCCTTCCTCCCGTCACTTTTCTGAGAGGAGATTGGAAAGAGCCATCAAAACACTTTGACATCTGTGCACGAGGCGTTTCTACAATTGTCCAACTTTCTTTATGTCTCACGGATGGATATATCGGTACGTCCAATTGGGAACAAAATAAATATCGGACACATCCCCATCATATCGACAAGTTCCAGTTCTAGAAATTCGAAGCCAATTATTATCATGGGATCTTATTTTTTACCAATCACACCGTTTCCCGAAGGGGGTAGGCAGAGAGTACGGACTTCCATTCTTTCCTATCCAAACAAATCTCTTTCGCTTCCTCCAAAAGCACATTCCGCATACATGCTCTTCTATTCCTTTTGTTCCTAAGTTGGCCCTCCTCTAAGACGGTACCGATATGATCGGACCATGTACCTAATTCTAGGTCGGCCTCGTCTGCGTGCACCCATTCTTTCAGATTTATATTATATGCTTTTAGTCATTCTGTCTTCGTTCATTCTCTCTACATGCCCAAACCACCTTAATTTATTCACTTTCATTCTAGTCACAATGCTCCACTCGATATTACTTTATGATTTTATCATTCCTCGCTTTATCAATCAGTTTCTTTCGGCATATCCTAAGCAGTGATCTCATTTCCATAGCATTTATTCCAACTTCCAGATTTTTCGTCCATGTCCAAGTTTTACTCCCATACATCATGGGTATCAAAGTATTTTGCATAGCGACACACTCATACCAACTCTTAAAATTTTTGTTTATGTTTATCCACCCAGGCTAATGTCAAAATCCACGTGGCCGTTAATGGTCTATTGACTCATTAATCTATTTATTGTTACACTATTATTTCATCATTTTTGAGCAAATTTCAATAAAATAATTTATGGAATCAGGATTGCATTGTGCATCAACTGTTTGGATTTAAGAGATACGTTCTTATTTTGAGTTTTATTTATATTGAGATATTATTTGAGAATCTTTATTTTGAGATATTATCAAATCTTTATGGCATAGGTACCTACTAAAACCAAAATATATTAAAAGAGCTTTTGGGACATGATAAAAATTGTGTTAGGGGAGAATCGTTCTTAAAGAATGAATGTCTACAAATTGAGATGGTTTGGGCATGCTAAAAAGATTGTTTGCTAATAGAGTAACGAGGAAAGATCTGAGAAGGCTGAACAACGATTAATTAAGAACGACATGGATGGTTCACATCACAGAAATAGGAGAAGATAATATTTTATATTTTTGTATAAATTTGAATTTTATGAATTGTAATTCATTTTCTATTTGTTAAACTGTTAAAATTTGATTCTTTGACTAAGAAAACATTATGAAATTTCCAATCCCATAAGAAGAGCATAGAATGTTACACACCTTTTCAGAAGGCTGCAGAAACTTTTGAGAACTTTTCTCTAACAAAGTCTATTGTGTTGCTTGAAAGTTCTCGTTTTCAAAATACCCCTGCAATTTTTTTGTTGCGTTCAGGTAAATACAGCATTTGTCATATTTATCAAAACCTAAGAAAAACACGAAGAAAGCGATATCTTCAATTTCAGATTCTTTGCATAGAGTTTGATTAGTTGTCTTTGCAGGTTAAATTCGGGTTAAATACGGTCAAAGATCAACAACTTAACGAAATCTGACTGACTTTTCAATTTCAAATAACTGCAAAAAGTGCGTTAGTATAGTTGTTTACGATCCATATTCTACACGATATCAACATAATATGATTTTTATGCTGTAGATACGTACTAACCGGTAAAATGCTTTCTGCATTGTCCATTTACTTATCATCAAACTATAATAAAATGCATGAGTAATTTAGCCCGCAAGAGTGCAATATTGTTTTCTGCAGTAATACATTATGGGATATCAGAGATATTTCCTACGTATCCCTTCTAAAACGAAGTAAGCATAAATTACGTATTTTAATAATGTCGAAATCAGTTGAACAATCAAATCAAAATAATAAACAAACACATTTTATTGCCTTTAAATTTAATAGTTCAATATACCTACAAAATAGTAGGCATGCACCTACCTCTAACTAGTTTGTATAAATACACAATGTTTGTATTCAAAATCAACTCTGGAAGGGTTATGGAGGTACTTACTTAGTTGGTTTTATTTATCACGACGTTTCGGATCAATCGCGTAGGACGTTGTCAAGTTGTCGAAGGATTTTATTGGTTGTCAGTTGAATATCTTGTGACGATAAAATTTAAGATTTAATTCTGATCAGGAATCGAGAAGCTTTATAATACCTACATATCTTGTGCGAGACTTTATTTATGTAACAATAAAAAGCCACAATTATTTCTGTTTGTCGAAAGACGACTTCGATTTATGTCACTTGACATTGAGGAGAAATTTTCCGAAATTAAGTGATCCGTTTATCGTCTTGCAATGCTGCAAAAGTGGAATCATAGTCGCTTATCGATCCCTTTATTTACAAGAATTCTCATATAGCCAGATAGTCTTGCGAAGGTTGCTTATAGAAATCAAAGATGTAGCTTTTTGTTGTTTTTAATTCTAGGATTGGTCTGCCTGTACCAAGCAAAATACTAATCCCTGTTGCTACAACGCATGTCCATGATTTCTTGGTCTATGTTATTACCTCTAAAGCGACCTCCGACAACGATTATAAACAGCAGGCCTGGTGCCTGATGTTAACGGCCTATACAATTAGCACGTTGTTGGGCAAATCTTATTAGGCCTTGTTTCCCCGACTCAGTTCAGATCCTCAGCACTTTAAAAGCAGCTATATACTTACTAGCTAAGATCATGAATTTTGCGAAGAAGGGAGTATATTATTATGGTCATGTTCAAATAATGGATACAATACTTTCTCAATACATAACCAACTTCAAGAAACTCACCCAAATGTGGAAAAATATTAGAAATGAAATAAAAAGAAGAGGAGATTTTCAACTGGAGATCATCTGAATGCATTGCTTTTAGACCAAAAACCTTTATATATTATTCTAGTGATCGATTTCATCTAAGTGAGGCCCAAAAATTAAATAAATAGGTACAATAATTAATCTACAAACAATATGCAATGACCTTTCTTTTCCTTTCTTCTTTTTCTGCTTATGTTATAACTGCATCATGTATTGTCTCGAATCTTCCTGTTTCTGGGATGGGATTGTCCGGGTATCCCTCCACCTTTGGCGATCTGCACATAGGCCCTACGCCATTTTATATATAAAGTCAGGTACTTTTTTACCTAAGCATCTTGCTCTTTTACGATTAAACCTTTGCCTTCTGTGAACTATGTGAAATGTCTAATTTTGACGAACTTTATGTGGTTCCAGAACGTCGTTTAATGAAGATCGACTGCGTCAGTTAAACACAATACGAAGTTGATTCCGTTTTGTATAAAAAGTATTGTACATTGTAGTAGGTACATCCAGTGCGTTGGCGCTGACTTTCTTTGGTGAAAAGTCATTAAAAAACAGAAGTACCAGTCATTAATTAACTATTGTATCTTTTTTCAAAGATACGTATGCTGTCTCTACAAAACACCATGACTTCTTCCCTTACCATCCACTGCTGGATGATGGCCTACATAACATAATAATATATTGACTGGTATTCTCAAATTCACGTTCCAACTCAACGCAAGAAGCTCTTGCTTAGAACTTAATCGGTTGCCAGTAGTTACGCAACTAATTTATCGGATGCAACATTTTCAGAATACAGAAATGTCAAAAGTCTCAATAAAAATTGGATACGACCCAACTCAATCGTCTGTTTTTCATATCAGAATAATAGTCATTATTATTTATTCTGAACTGCTGGAACCCTAGTATAAGTTTTCGATGATCGAATATCGAAACGATCATCGAAAGAGTTTCGAAAAAATTCCATACAAAAATGATCGAATGATTCGATCGTTTGATTTAAGAACACTATTTGCACGCGGAGTCGCGCTTATTAGCGTGCAATAAGCTTTCGATAAAACTCGTACTAGCCCCCTCTGTACGTGATATGCGAGGAGTATTGTTACGGGTCTTCTTAGTCAGAGTGGATTGGAATCTGCTTCAGCTTCTCTTCTTCTTTTAACCATGAATACTTGCCTCGGCTAGTGTTGGTAGAGCGGACTCCGAACTCTCTGGTCTTTGGAAGTTCGATCCAGGAGGAGATGATGATATTTAATCAAAGATGTTGTTTGATAATTTAAGAGACACTCGTTTATTGCGTTTAACAGGAAATTGGAAAATATACAAAAGTTCAAATATATCACGTAATTCACAACAGTAATTGTATCAAGTCTACAATCAATTATAGAAAGTTTGTTTAATCTTTATAACAACAATAATAATCACTTTTCGTATCTATGAATATAATTGGTTGGATTCTAAGAAAATCGCGGTAAAAGTGAGTTTCTCCAACTATCAGGGAGTACTCCAAAATTTATACGTCTGATTCCCACCAAGGGAGTTTATAGAATGCATTTGAAACAAAGGAAAAAAAAGCTTAACGGTCGTTTTTGCATGAGTCAACAGGTCCTGAATCATGTGACCATGGGTGAGAGAGATGGAAGATATCTGCCTCTCACATTCACCATACTCATTAGCCAAAGTCTGACAACCTGGGAATATAATCTACGTCGTAAATAATTAGAACGGGGTAGGGAGAAAGTGAGTGAGTGAAATGCATAGGCATCCATCCCACTTGCACCAGTGCAATGATATTAATATTTGGCAACAGCACCTGTGGCCTACGTGCTTGAGCGCACGATCAACAGAAACCAAATTATATATAGATGCATACCTGTTAGTATAGGGGTGGGTATGCATAGCAATATTTGAAATTTATAAAGATTATTTCGTACTATGAGACGGGTGAAGCTTCATAACAAAAAAAATACATGCTACAAATCGATTTTTAGTTATTAAAAGAAAAAAAAGAAAAAAAAAGAAGATTTTGAGTACATAAAAATCTCTTAAGGAGTAACTGATCCAATAAGGTAGGATCAAGGAATTTAGAATAATCCTTGAACATTTAACTTCAAGAGTTCCAAAGTGGTAAGGGGTATACCAAAGATAGATACCCTAGTTTAGTAATTAGGTATAAAACAAAAAAAAAATTATATTCTCATACATATAGATAAGGAGTTAAACCATGGCATGAGAAGAAAATTTGATTGTGGAAGTATGGGACAACCCTCATGAAGAGTAGAACCTAGATTGGTAAATTGTTTGTCACCCTTTCTTACCTATTCATCCATCCCTAACGGCCTTCATTCATAACCTCTCACTCCTAGATTTATTCATCAATAATTACTATCACACGGTTAGACAAACAACACTAAAAAAAAAATTTATTAAATTATGGTTCAAAGCAGAGACCGTAATCCAATAATTCCACAATAAAAAAAACTAAATTAAGAAAATTAATTAATACAATCAACAATCCAACTGTCAAGAAGTAGAGAGTGACAGAATAGTAAACATAAACATAAAATTTATAAAAAAAAAAATTGTACAATATTCTTCCTTCAACAAGGACATCTCTTAACAATACCTGATAGTGCTCACTTAGATTATTATTAATTTTGATTTTAAAATGCCCATAACATTTCTCAAAGTGAGAAATGTCCACTGATTTAGGTTCACTTGTTCACTGATTAGTTTAAGAGCACTCCTAAGGTTAGCTTGTAGCTCAAAGATTTGGAGAGAACTAATTTAAATGTTCTGGTGTTTTTACAAAAAAAAAATAATTATATTATTTACAATTGCATAAGAGTATCCTGCAAAAAAAGAATTCCACTTTCAAAAAAAAAAATATAAAAAAAAAAGGTATCCGTTGCCCAAGGATTACGGATCGACGAGTAAGAAGAGATGTTAAACTTCATGCTAGCTATTGTCCTGGTAATTAGGACACAATACTAAGTTTTGGAGCGCCACCTAGTTTGGGAAACATACGTGGAATAAACTAGGAAAATTCCAATAATAAACAAAACAGCAAAAAAAATTATCTTACCTCTTGACAAGAGAGAAAGATTTGAGTATGCCAAAGTTGTATAAGACTGATCCGAGCGTCCTCATTTCAATCGAATAGAAAAGTTAAGAATATACTTAAATAAAAAAAACGAGTTGCAACTCAAAAAAAATTGTCTAAGATTATTAGAGAAGTAGTAACTACAAATTATCAGTAGACTAACGTTATGAGTCGACTAAAATATTAACTAATAATTAAGAAGATTTGTGGCCTTAATTAGGAACACAAAAAAGATTCATTGAAATTGATGTTTGCTTTAAGCCAACAATGCTGTGACGAAAGATGTCATTTAAACATCAGATAGCGCGCTTATCATTGCACAGATTTACAAGCCTGGAATAACCAGAAATGTACCAAAAAAAATCCATTCAACACACATTATCATAAGGGTGCATTGGTCATTTACAGCTCTCAAAAAAAAATTAGGAAGGTTGAGAGTGTACCAAAGTTTATTATTGCGCTTATCATAGCACAGATTTACAAGCCTGGCATAACCAGAAATGTACAAAAAAAAAATTCCTTCAACACACATTCTCATAAGTGTGCTTCGCTCCTTTACAGCTCTCAAAAAAAATATTAGGAAGGTTGAGAGTGTACCAAGTTTATCATTCGCACAAATTTTCTTAACGGGTGCGATTAGATCAAGGAGATCTGAATAGAGCATTCCAAAAAAAAAAAAGAAGAGAATAATTAATATTGACCCTGTATGTAACAAAACAATATAGAAGGTATTACTACGATTATGGTAATATCATGAAGAAGGAATAGTTCCATGTGGATAAATCATGACTACAATTAACGTCCCTTAAATAAAAAATAAAAAAAATAACTATCGCAGAAGCGAAAGACAACAACACAGAATAGTATCCGTGTTCAATACCAAACCAGAAATTATATAGGACACCCAGAAATACACTGACCTAGTAAACAAAACGTATTCGACAAAGAAAGAAAAAATATTAGTGGGGGAGCTAACGGGGCGGTCGTAACTCTGTGGTAGATTTATGAAAAGAGTCGATATTCTGACGCGCTTCAAGGACACAGGTTAGCCGTGGTGCGGCGGGAATGCAATTTTTGTCGGCTGGCAGCTGGGTCTAGCAGCGGGCCAAGGTGGTTTAGACGAGGCGGGCGGTGCGATTGGTAAACAGCGGTGGAATTTTACGTAGTGAGTGATATGTCTGAACCACTCTCTCACAGGTCCAAAACATGACATCTCGCTCACTCGCTGGCTCTGGGCGGAGCGCTACAGTTTTGAGTGCGGCGGGTGTGGACACCGTAGGGAGTGAAATTCATAATTTAATGAAGGGGGGAACACACATTTTTGTTTAGTGATGTGAAGTTACAATATGAAAATCGGAGCGGCGTAACGCACTGTCGCAACATTCATTTATTAAGATATTCTGGGAAGCATTTCATTTACTACAGTCACAAAAAGGAAACTTAGAACGTAATTTTTCTACAAATTATCCGAGATAATTTTAATTGTAAAAATCACTCGACAACCTACAGGGATGTGGGTGGTATAGAAGATACGTTATTGGAATTCTTATAATTAAAAGAAGTCTTTAATGGCTTAGCCTACATCCTCGGACATGGAACACGGTAATCTAATGAGAAGGCGTACCGAGTTCAAGTCGTTAGACGGAAAAAAAATAATTAATAAAAACATGAAGTTACACTTAGTGCAACAAAAAAAATTAATAATAAAGGTGGAGATCATGCTTCTTACCGGGTAAAACAGTATTTAAACGTGGGTTGTCCCAATATGATAGCCTGAAGCAAGAAGTAAGCTATTATACTGGACCACAAGGAAGAGAGATGCCAAGTAGCATCGTATACTTGGAATTCTCGCCCTGCTCCTCCCAAATGAATAGCCAACAGAAGGTTGGGTTCCAGGAGGCACTCTTAGGATTTCTGAATATACTTCGATTAGAATTTCTTTTGTTAAACTAAAATTCATATGTATTGGGGGTGAGCCCAATTTGACTTATGATTCTGACTGTACGAGACTAGTCAGGGTGTTAAAAGATAATAAACGTATGGGAACGGGTCCTCAGGAGCCCTTTAACCATAAATCAAGATATGATAGAACTTAAACTACAACTTTATTATATCCTTCGTATGGAACCTACCGATGGATCCACCATCACAATCCTTTAGTTCAAAAATTGTTCTTGATATTTTACGTATTACCTGAGACTTAATGAAGCGAGGAGCTAATTTTTTTGAAAAATATTGGGAAGCATTTGAGAGATAATGGGATCGTCTCCATACCAGCTGACCAATAGACAAGGATATGTCTTTACGACGCAAATTATAACGGTCCTTATTTTTATTAAAAGCTTGTACTAACGTTTGTGAGACTTTATTATATAGATTTTCTAAGGTGGAAATGTCATTCACTCTTTGTTTTAAGGGATCAAATGTTTCAGACGGGGAATCATGATTTATCTGTAGTGGCTTATAAAAGGAGGCGTGGGGAATGTATTCTCTACCGAACATCAAAAAATGTGGAGAATATCCGGTAGCAATGTTAGTCATAGAATTTAAACAAGAACAGATTTTTGGAAGATGTTTACACCAATTACGCTGGTCTTCCTCTACTAATATTGCCAACAAGGTTACTAGAGACTGATTATATCTTTCGGAGACATTATGCTGGGGATGAAAATATGCGTTATATCTAAGATCATTTATTCCGTGGGAGTGTAAGAATTCTTTAAACTGTCGAGAAACAAACTGTTTCCCGTTGTCTAAAACAATCTGTCGAGGGATTCCAAAGACTTTAAAGATTCTTTCTTCTAAGATTTGAATTATACTACTGGTATTTGCGGCTCGGAGAGGAAATGCCCAAGTTATTTTACTAAAATTGCAAACTACAGTGAAAATGTAACGGTTACGCTTATGACTCAGCGGTAAGGGACCTATGAAATCCATAGATATACTTTCCATGGGACGTTCGATTTTTTTAGGGTATTTCATAAGACCATGGGGCATTTGGTTATTATACTTGTAGGCCTTGCATATTTCACACTCATTCACAACCTGTCTAACCAGAGGTAATAATCGTTTACAGAAGTATGTACGGGAAATAAATTCGTAGGTTTTTTCCATTCCAGAATGACAGTTTCCCTTATGGTAGTCCAATATGAGACTTTCTATCTTACACGCAGGGACAACCAATTTCCAAAGGTGAGTGGGAGAGTTAGACAAGGAATCTTTTTTATACCTAGAATAACGATACAAGTGTCCATCATTTATCATAAAATTAGTGAACGATTGGGGTTTTTGAAGACAAGAATTGTACACTTTTTTATACCAGGGGTCTATAATATTTTCAAACGGTTCTGGAACAGATAGACTAGAGACAGGAATACGGCTCAATCCGTCGGCCAAGTTGTTTTCGCAGCCACGCTTAAATACAAAAGTGAAATCAAACTGTGAAAGTCGGCAAGCCCATCTGGCTAACCTACCAGAAGGTGAAGAAATTGAGTTTAGATATTTTAAACATCCGTGATCACTGACTACTGTAAAGTGTGCTCCGTCTAAATAGCTTTTAAAGTGTTGTATAGAATCTACTATGGCGAGAAGTTCTCTCTCCGTGGTACTATAATTTCGTTCTGGACCGGACAATTTACGTGAATGATAAGCAATTATATATTCTACTCCATTTGAGTCTTTCTGGGACAAGAAGCTGCCCAAGGAAACTCCACTTGCATCACACGTCAATGTATACGGAAGGGAATAGTCTGGTGGTTTAAGGATTGGAGCGGAAATCATTGCTTGTTTCAAGGCTAGGAAGGCAAGTTCAGCTTCATTTGACCATTCGAATTTTTTACCGTTAAATTTATTACTCGTGAGGCGAGTCAAGGGAGAAGCAATCTTGGAAAAGTCCTTAATGAAACGCCTGTAATAAGACATTAATCCCAGGAATGAGCGGATTTCTTTACTGGTGGATGGTCTAGGGTAATTTTTCATAGCACTAATCTTATCTGGGTCCGTATGAATTCCCTCCCTGTCAATAATATGACCGAGGTACTTAAGCGATGATTTACAAAAGACGGATTTACTGAGCCTAATTGTCAAGTTGGCTTCTTTCAAGCGCTGGAGAACAATTCGTAAGGTGGAAATATGGGAATCAAAATCTGAACTACAAATCAAAACATCATCCAGGAAACTGAATACTCGTTGTCCCAAATCGGAGAAAAGCTTATCCATAATTCTCTGCATTCCGGCGGGCACGTTTTTAAGGCCGAACGGGCAGGTAACAAACTGGTACATCCCTTTGGATTCTACATAGAAGGCTGTTTTAGGTCTGCTTTCTGGACTCAAAGGAATTTGCCAGAAGCCGTAGCTCAAGTCTAAGGTGGTTAAGAACTTGGTGTCTCTCAGATTATCCAACATATGGTTGATATTTGGTAGTCTATAAGAGTCTGAGACTGTGACCTCATTCAATCTTCTAGGATCGAGAACGAATCTAGCTGTGCCATCAGATTTTGGTACACAGAAGCAGGAATTTAACCAAGGGGAACGTGAAGGTTCTATTATTTTTAAAGCTAACATTTTATCGACCTCTTTACACATCTGAATTCGTCGTACATGGGACGCTGGATATAATCTCTGTTTAACGGGCAAACTATCGCCTGTATCAATGACATGAGAAACTACATTCGTCCTACCCAAACCCATCTTCTCAAAAGAAATATTAACGAATTCATTCTTAAGGTCATCCAAAATTTTCCTCTGCGACACTGTCAAATCGTTTATGGAGTTAAGACATTTTGGAGCTGATTCTACATTAGACGACTGTTGATCAGATATGGATGCTACAGTAACATGGGTTTTAGTGGGGAACAAACGAGGAATTATTCCTGACTTTTCCAGAAAGGGTGACCCCAAAATGAATTGGTCAGGAATGGAAGGAACAATAACAAATTTAACATGCTGAATTTTATTGTTGTAACATAATGGCAAAACTATGGTACCTATAGATCTTATGGAATTATTGTCAACCCCACGAATATTTTGCTGACAATATTCAGGACGGAACCCTATTTCGACAAAAGACCGATATAACTGACCCCCTAGAACATTACAAGCTGACCCGGTGTCAAGCAAGGCTCGGAGTTGTATTTGAGAGATAGAAAATAGCAAATAAGGCCGTCGATCTCTCTCGTTCATTACGGAAACTTTATTGACCTGCAATGTTGAAAAGAACAATTTAACACTCTGAATCCACGACAATCTCTCGCGAGCTGAGGTCTCTGGGCTCGGGAAAATTGCAGGATTCATTATTCGTTTTTTTGAATTACTAAGTGGGGGAGGCGGTTTACTCACGTCAGGTAAGCGTTGGCGTGGCACAGGATTGAAGGGTTTCTTAAACTGAAATGAATGAACATTTTTGGCACTGGGCCCTGACTTAGAGTAGCAATTACGAGCAATGTGACCTATACGTCCGCAGTGAAAACATTTAAGCATAGGAGCAGAAGGCTGTTGAGAAGAAATTGATTGAACAGGGTGTCTCCTTACTATCTTAACTTTAGAGGGAGAGCGGGTTGGAACTGCAACCGAAACACACTCCAACTCCGTGCAAACTTCATCCAGCTCAGCAATTGAGTTCGGTCGCCTGGACACTAATACACTGGCATATCTGCTATCTAATCCCTTTCTGATGGCCTTTAGGATATCTGACATACGCAATGGAGACTGTAAGGACTGATTCAAAAGGGTTATACGTGAAATGTAATCACTAGCACTCTCCAAAGGTTGCTGGGATGCAGTTAAGATTTCCAATCGTCTGTTGCCTTCAGCATCAGGCAAATCGAAGCGCTTGATAAACGATTGTTTAAGCTGTGTCCAAGTTTTAACACTGTTATAAAATGTCCGGTAGAAAGTGAGTGCTTTTCCCTCCAAAAATTCAGGCAAGGCGGGGCCTAGGTTTTCCACTGGAAAATTTCGAGCTCTGGAAATTTCCTCCAATCTCAAAAAAAAATCTCTAACATCCTCGACACCGGAATAATGTTGAACTGGCCATGAACTAAAATTTACTGAATGTATGATGTGTGATTGGTTAACTGTAGGATTGGGTCTATCTAAATTTCTACGAACCGGTGTAATAATTAAATCGTTGGAAACATTAGTATTTATCATTGTCACAGCCTGAGTGGGCGGAGAAGAAGGTACAAAACTATCACGAGGTGGGTTAGTTTCCGAGAGGCTATCAGGGCGTTGGATACCTAACAATTCCGAAGGGTGGTTGTCACGCTGACCCACATCAGACAATAAGTTAGAATTGTAAAGTCTGCATTGCCTTCGCAGAGATTCAATACCTACATCAGGCTGGATACCTCTATTCAACAGTGCTTTAGAGAGAGTCTTGCAGGTCGCCCTCTCCACACGAGGAATAACTCGATCGACCAGGGATGACATTATTAACAAATAAAACTACCGGAGTGTGACTATCTCAAACTTTGACTACCGTCGGGAGTATTCGATCACCAGAAAGTCAAAAAAAATTAAAATTATCGAAGTTTTATCTCGACCTCACTCACTTATCCAACATTCAAGGGAGGAAGACCCTTTCTCAAGGAAAGTTATTGAATTATTGTGGCAAAACAGAGTACCCAAATGCAAAAATAAAAATTTTAAGAAAAATTGCAACAAAACACAAAAAAAACTTTTCTAGTTGCCGTCGGCTGAATTTATCAGTAGGTATTGCAAAAATTCATGGCTTTTGGCCCACAACAAAATTTTAGCAATTGCAGGAATTTAAATTGAGATAATAGAACTTGCTAATACTCAAGAGAAAAGAAAAGGAAAAAAAAGCAACTTAATACACCATTATCATTTCAAAAAAAAAACTTTAAACACCAGAACACTGTGTTATTGCATTATTTAACGTTTTTCAAAAGAATTGGATTATTAATTACGTTTCGCTCACCAATTTCCTGTCCGACATCTATGTGAGTCAAGGGAGACGCAGACAAGGTTCCTGGATGTCTTCGGATCTTGACGCTGCTCGCATTGCCATCAGCTCGTTCTGGATTTGATGCTCACACGTTGGAAAGCGCCATAATTGTTACGGGTCTTCTTAGTCAGAGTGGATTGGAATCTGCTTCAGCTTCTCTTCTTCTTTTAACCATGAATACTTGCCTCGGCTAGTGTTGGTAGAGCGGACTCCGAACTCTCTGGTCTTTGGAAGTTCGATCCAGGAGGAGATGATGATATTTAATCAAAGATGTTGTTTGATAATTTAAGAGACACTCGTTTATTGCGTTTAACAGGAAATTGGAAAATATACAAAAGTTCAAATATATCACGTAATTCACAACAGTAATTGTATCAAGTCTACAATCAATTATAGAAAGTTTGTTTAATCTTTATAACAACAATAATAATCACTTTTCGTATCTATGAATATAATTGGTTGGATTCTAAGAAAATCGCGGTAAAAGTGAGTTTCTCCAACTATCAGGGAGTACTCCAAAATTTATACGTCTGATTCCCACCAAGGGAGTTTATAGAATGCATTTGAAACAAAGGAAAAAAAAGCTTAACGGTCGTTTTTGCATGAGTCAACAGGTCCTGAATCATGTGACCATGGGTGAGAGAGATGGAAGATATCTGCCTCTCACATTCACCATACTCATTAGCCAAAGTCTGACAACCTGGGAATATAATCTACGTCGTAAATAATTAGAACGGGGTAGGGAGAAAGTGAGTGAGTGAAATGCATAGGCATCCATCCCACTTGCACCAGTGCAATGATATTAATATTTGGCAACAGCACCTGTGGCCTACGTGCTTGAGCGCACGATCAACAGAAACCAAATTATATATAGATGCATACCTGTTAGTATAGGGGTGGGTATGCATAGCAATATTTGAAATTTATAAAGATTATTTCGTACTATGAGACGGGTGAAGCTTCATAACAAAAAAAATACATGCTACAGTATTCTGTCGGCATTACAATATACTATGTTTTCCAAGTTGGTTAGCATGGACAACCTTCCACGTTGCCCCTCATGGGGTTGGAAAACCATCCACCGAAGTTGGAAACTTGACATAAAAAAGGTATTTGACGGTATTGCATGGTTTTCAGGCGAGCCAATGTCGATGAGGTATAGATTTGTGATCAAAACCCGTGGAAAGCATGGTCGTCATAATTGAATCTTGTGCTTAACAGAAAGACTAAAAATATGATTTTCTTTTTATATGATATTTAAAAAATAGGTAAGTATTTAAAAAATATTAGATTAACTTCTAATGTTTAGTGAATTTCTGTTAAATTTGAAAATTGAGAAGTTTTAATACGTGGTAGAACAATAATCTAAGGCAGATTTTTATTTATTTAAAATTAGCTGTTACCCGTTTTGCATTATATACCATATACCATCTCTCTAATGGATCTCTTTTACTGAAATTTTACAATGAAAAATTCAATAATTTGTAGTGTACACAGTTCGACACAAGACTTTTGAGAGGGCCGTTAAGTACGAACGATTTATTAAATTTTAGGTATGAAAAAGTTATTGTTATATTTTTTTTTAAATCAACGTAATATATTGAGTAATGTACCTTTTTAATGAATAAATAAATGCCTAAATTAAAAAAAAGAATTTTTATTTAGACTAGATTAAACCTGTTTTACTTCACCATTTCCTTAATTAGGTATATACCTATCTCTTTTATAATCGCAAGGTTCAGCGATATTAAAATCATTTGCGATTTACTTGAGCGACACGAGAAAATTTGTTCATAGCTGAATTATTGCGTAGTAACAAGAACATAATATTCCATCAAGCATTTTCTGGTCATAGCACCGATAAAAAAAAAATTCAGCGCCTACTCGTCGTTTAATAGATAATAAATATCACGTAGATTCTTATTTTCAATTTCCTCATAGGGGTAACTAGTGGAAATATTATTATTATTATTTCAAAAGTGCATTCAGTAGAGGAGAGATCCTTCGGGGGCTGCTTTTTGCGAAAATAAAATTTCCCACTATTGACAAGGGTACCGCACGAGTGCAAGCAGGGCCACTCGACATGCCTAGATGAGAAGTTTTCTTCTCCAGATTCCAATATTTATGTGTTGTCCGTCGCAGTTCTCTGCTGACAATTTTACTCCAAACTCTTCAGTTTACAGACACAAAGTCAAGGCAAAACTATTCAATTTTGACTATTTAATACTTCAAATGTTAAAAAAAAATCAATAATTAGTCAGGAGACGTTGGTTGTACCCGCCTAACTATGCATAATAGCCACACGGAAGATACCTGTTATTTCTGTGTCACTGGAGATTTTATTTGCTTTCTCAAAGTGAACACAAATACACTCTCTGACTCTTTCACAGTAAGCTACTTAAAGCTTGTGTCGTGAAAGAGGAAGGTGATCGGCACCTGGTTTCGAACTCGAGACCTCCGCACGAAACAGTGCGAAAGCCGGCGTCGTAACCGCTAGTCTACCAACCACTTTTGTTTAGGTATGTTGTTCAGTGTTCTATTGGTGTATGTATTGTAATCAAGTATGTGTGTAGGCAAAGAAGATATCTGTGATATAATATGTAGGTAGATGTCATGTTTAATTATTCTTATTTAATTCTTATTAAAAAAAAATCTTTTTTCCAGAGAACCATTTACCTAAAGTTAATTATCCTCGGTAGGTATAGAAATAGGACTATTCTAAATACTTATTTATGCTAAATTTTTCCGCCCTGTTACTACTATGAGGATTTTGTTCCAAAAAGGTAAAACAATTATAATGATAGTTGTTGTGCTAGAGCTTCGTTTGTTTTCTAGCGAGGGTACCACGTTCAAATGAGGCTTACATCGGCTGCGAGTTTTTTTCGAAATCACTCGAGATTCCCTTACACATAAGATCTGAGATAAGACAATATTTTGAGAAACATTTTTCTTGCCTTTATTTGCTCATCTTCCGAGAGGGTTATGATGACCATTCTATCTAGATAGGACTTATAGTTATCCCGTACGTTCTACTCCAGATACTTGATTGCCACAGCACACACAAGAGTCTATTGTCGATGGAATATTATGAACTGCATATTACGTTGTATGTGCCACGGACGTACAATCTATATCGTAAAATACTTCATGTTCATGAGTATTATTATTTTTATTTTATATATAGGTAAAGACATCAAAGCAATATCAAGTCTAATATAAATGATATTCGTAAGGTGAGCTCACTGTCCAACTAAGTAAAAAGTCAGATACCTACTTTAAACAATAATATAATCTATATAAATAAAATTAAATCTGAAAAAACTTATATCCTTTATAGACACCGTAACCGTGAAAGACAGAGGTAAAATAATAACATCTATACCGAATTCACTATATGACGTGAACTGTTACTTTACAATAATCATTGGCTTGTGTTGTGAAATATAAAAATGGTCGGCATATGGAATTATTCCCAAAACATTCAGAAGAAAAGTTGACGAATAAGCCGCTAAGCAATCAACTATTTCATCTTACTAGTGGTCGACCATTGCTCGAAACTCGACCACAAATAATTACCTATTATAAGTTTGAACATTAGACTGAGCGAGTGCTATTTTACAATTTTCTTTCCGAAACAATTACACGGATAAGTCAAATTTTGAAATCTTGATATTATGTATAAAGTTTTCTCTAATAATATTAAAAAATTTATTTTCTCTATCGACGGAGTGTTATTGTATTTAAATGTTATGTACTTTGTAAATCTTTAATTTTAATAAAAAAAAAAACACCATTCGTTAGAAAGAGATGACAGACAAGGTCTTAAAAAAAAACAACAATATTAATCCGTTGTCAATTTGACGCAATGAGTTTGAATATCCCGCTATTTTCAGCGCCACCTTCCATTTAAGTATACCGCCATCAAAAAGCTTTCTGTGACCATCATGAGGCGTTTTACATTTTACATTTTTTTCTACAACGTTTGTCTTCTTTATAAGTAGTCTGTGGAAGTGTATGTGAGTAAGTATATACATAACATTACAGTTTTATTGATTAAATCTACTTTTATGCATATTTTTTTAGAAAATATAAGCATTCGCCACTCCTCCAATATATAAACTATGAGTGTGCGAAATTTCATACTCCTCCGTCCGCGAATTTTCCACGAAAAATAGTCACAAAGTTATTCCTTCACGTATTTACATATAGATACTCGACATCCTAATCAATATTATCGTGTTTTGTGTAAAATTCAGGAATATCTTTAGTTTTTATTTTTTATTATAATTTTTTTACAGGCACTATTGCAGTCTATCTAACACCTTATTTATTTCTCTTTCAGTTTATAATATTTTGAGGTGATTTAAAATAAAAACATTTTGCGATGAAGTAGGTAGGTACCTAATAATTTTTACTTTTCTTTTTAAACGAAGAAGATATCGATAGGTATCCACCTGCCTAAGCACGAACCATAGTAAATTATAACAAGCAAATTTAATGTAAGTTTGAAGTGGAGGGATGTACCCGCTGTCTAAAAAAGACAAGTAAAAAAACTCTGTATTTCATGCAACGTGTAGAACTGAAGGTGCTATAACTCGATTTTCTACGTAATTTTCACTAATATTTCTAAAGTTATCGCCTACTTTTGTATTTGGCTTAATATCTGAGCAAGTACATAGGAATGTTAGTAATTTCGCTACAAGAACTCACCCTTATTAGACACCCATTCATAACAATAATATTAGCTTTCGTTAGGCAAAATTTATGTTCCCATAAAATTACAATGGTGCAAAACAGGGGGTTGTGATATTTATATGATGTTTTATCAAAGTGGGGATTCATCTAAAATGGACAGTGTCAACCCTAGACACAACTGCATTAAAACAAAAAGGAGTAATCCAAAACAACAACTTTAAAATCGTTCTCATATTTTCACCGCCCCCTTTTCTACCAAGAACCCATTATAATTTTAATATTTTAATAATATGTATTATATAAAATATATTTCAGGGCTTTGCTCTTTTGTGTACATACATACGTATTATACAATACAAGATAAGGTGCATTTTGTTTGTATGCATAGAATATCTACCTACATTACAAAATTTAAATTTATGACCTAATATGTATAGGATTTAATCTATCCCCTCCACTTTATGGGGTAGGCAGCTATGATAGGTAGAACAGAACGCATTGTGAAATGTCTTCCTATGTTGTTTCAGATCCGGACGGCTGCCTTTCGAAAGATAAATTCATTTTATTGCACATGAAAATAATAAATTATAAAAATAATAATGTAATTGCGCGGATCTTGGACGTTTGGGGTTCCATCTATGTATTTGGATGAAACAATGGCCGGCTGCTGGAATTAATCTGTACTTACAAAATATTTTGAACTACTGGCATAGGTACCTACTCAAACGGAAGAACCAAAATATTTTAAAGTTAACAGCATACAGAAATTTTTCTGTATTTATTTAATTCTCATTCATGCAATGTGAGATTTCAAGTAAAATACAAAATTTATCATGAAATAATTATTTTCTTTTAGTATTTCACTTTTGAAGTGTCCAATTCTCATGGCTTTTTCTCGATACTTCTGAAACAGGAGAGTAATATCAGATAGAATGGCTACAAATTTCAACTGAAAAATCTTTAGAAAAACTTAAGATTAACTAGAAATGGGCAGTCAGCACTTTATTGTAAAAAAAAAACTATCAAGATGCACAATATTCCCTGATCCAATTTTTTTCTTTCACATGATAAAAGTAACATTATTAGTGTTAAAAAAATACGTTTTATGATATTTTTTACGTCAAGAGGCTTATACGGATAGGAGTTGTTCATAGTAACGAAAGGTCAGCAATGAGCATACCACTAGTATAAGTTTTCGATGATCGAATAATCGAAACGATCATCGAAAGAGTTTCGAAAAATTTCCATACAAAAATGATCGAATGATTTGATCGTTTGATTTTTGAACACTAATAAGCGCTTATTAGCGTGCAATAAGCTTTCGTATTCGTACTACCCCCACTGGGAGTTATTTTTTTTTTTTTTATTTTATACAATATTCGGCGAAAAACGCCTATTACATGTTAAAAAAACAAATCAAACACACTACACAAGCTGGAAATCTCCCAAAAATTTACACAATACAAGCATATTCCTCAAATCTTAAATTAAAGTATAAATTACAACAAAAACTATCTTCTTCTTCTCCCTAGCTTGCTCCCAACTTAGCGTCTAAGTAGACTGTTGGGGTCAGCCCTCCTCGTTCTTAGGCTATAAGTCCGTCTCTCCTGCACCACCTCTTCCAATCCCAATCTTCGCATCCGGTCACGCCTCTGCACCACCCAGGAATTCTTTGGTCGTCCTCTGTTTGTCACACGTGGAACACTCATGTTGATGGCCTGATTAACAATATGTTCCTGCGGTCTCCGTTCTACGTGTCCATACCATCGCAACTGTCTTTCCTCAAGAATTACAACAAAAACTATAAATAACACTAATCAAATTTCAAATTTTTGGTGTGATGGATATATGACAAATGGAAGGGGCATATAAAATGAAATAATTAAAAACAAAATGTATGCACAAAACGTCACATAAATAAAATAAAAGTTAAAATGCAGAATATATAATACCAAACGAACGAAACAGAGCTTGAAAATAGAGTATCTAAGTATATTTTCCTAATCGTTGATACTGGACACCATGGAAACAACAACTTTCCTTGGTGACCTTGGTATATAATCAATGTACATTAAAGCAAAAATAAATAAAATAAAATAAATAAACGATTAGGAAAATATACTCTATTTTCATGCTCTGGGTGTTTGTTCGTTTGGTAGGTATAAATAAAAGCGATTATAAACCGTAAGGTAGTATCCGTGACATACACACTAGCATGAAGTTACAAAATTTTGTATGGAAATGTGTATATCTCACCTACACACAGAATACCTTCTGAAAGCCCCGCAGCCCATACATAATTCCCGTGAGTTTCTCACCTTCGTTAGTGAGTAATTAATATTTGGAATAGGGGTACTGAGCTATTATGTATATCAAAATAAGAAAGAGAAAATCAAGATAAAGATATGAATAGATATATGTCTTCGAGTTTCAAACTTATTCAAACTACCTTAGTAGAAAACTCTTTGATTTTGATGTCTTCAAAAATTTGAACAAAAAGTAATTACATATTATTTCACTGGCGTTTCATGGGCGATTAAAAAGGCGAGGCTATAATATAGTAGAGATGATGAGATGGCGGGGGCATAAGAATAAATATAACATAGAATAATTCTAAATTGTGACTGCCTGTGGTGTGTATAAATCTTGTGGGGGATGATAACAAAAAAGGCCATTCCGTCCACCCCCTAACGGAGTTATGTTTCCTCCCCGACCTCGTCATATCGCCCCAGAGCGGTGGCCATCTTTGGAGGCAATGCCACTAATAAACACTCCTTTATTATCCTCCGGGTGGCAGGTGAAGGATTCTGACGTTTTTAATTGCTTTCCAGGAAAAAAGTTGCCGACTCGATAAAAGTTCCCTTGCAGTTAAATAAAATTAAATGTGTAGCCTTCTTCTCGAACTAAAGTGGTGATTAAAAACAATCTTACGGGAGAGAAGCTATTTGCTACAAAAATTACCCTAATAACAAATAAATTGTGTTTATTTTTCGAATGATAATGGCTGAGCGTTTCAAGTTGTTTATTTTATCACACGAATAGCTCACAAAGGATTATTTTACTTAAATGATCCCATTGTTTTTTTGTTTTTCACTTTTCATTTCAGGCGCACTCATTATTTTAAGCTTCATTGACTTCTTTTTAATGTTTACTGTCAGATTAAGGTCTACTCTATTACGAAAAGAAAGTGGATTAAATGCATTTGCATTTATCTGTATTGTGGATAGATACATTTCAAGCTAATGTATGTATTTTCATCTAAAATCGACTGATTGTGAGTGATAAATTTTATGTTGCATATGTTGGCTGCTGCAATATCGGGTTGATTCAGAAACTCTACGATATAAAAATCAGTAGGAATACATTAAAACTCGTTTACAACCCATTATGACGTAGGTCGTGTAGCATAAATAGTCTACCACCACAACAGAAAATAAAAATGAAGACTTTAAGAAGCCTCGCTGAGAAAACCTCATAGATTGAATAAGAAAACTAAATAGAGATTGAAGGTATAGTAAGGACTGCGGAAAGGTTGACTCTTGTGACAGAGATGGGGGGAGCCTTAGAACCAGAAACCCTCGTGCCACCCCCCCCCCCCCCACAAAATCTTATCAAACTTATAGCCATAGTGTAATTTTGTCAATCAATCAAACCAGTATACGTTTACGTTTCAAAAATCTCTAAAAATATTTTTACAAGGATTGTGTCAAATTAGTTTAATACATAATGATTACACTTTCACAAGTTAAGTTTTACCTGAAAGCACGTGAGGAAAGTAACAACTTTACTTTCAACTCAAAAATGATAGCTGCATACCTAAATAAAAAAAGTAGATTCTCATTTTTTATTAGAAACCCTCTTTATATGAAGTGATTATTACATAATATTTTGACTAAGCTCCTTTTTTTCTTCTTTTTCTTCCTTGGATGCATTCAGTCAGTGACGTGCCAGTAATTATAATAACATTCCACACAATCTGACTGTATGTCTTCGCGCCGGGTATGTGGAATGGCACTGCGACAGCACTTCCAGGCCATTAATGTCACCCTCAAATTATAATCATAATTTGTAGCCCATCTTTTTAATATCAAACATTGTCCCATTATATTATCATGCCAGAGACAGGGTCCGTTGTTTGCACGGGTTTTTTTCTGCAAAATAGTCCGTTCATACGAACAACTAATGGAGGCTTATCGAAATATAACTGTGGAAATAATAATAGTAAGTCTGTAGTCCGGACTCGAAAAGTAAAGTAAGTACTGTGGAAATTAACGTTTAAAAAGAACTTATGTTGTTACTAGCTGTCCCGCCCGTCGATCTTCGACCTAACCCAATTTAAAAAATAATTTTGGCTTATTTTTACATGAATAAATTTTTACAATTTACGATGTAAAAACTTAATTAATTTTAGCTAATAATTCATTGCATTATGTAATAGTTATCGTTGATTCGGATGCAGGATGAAGTTCGAAGGGTCATAAGTTTGAAATCAAAACAATTCCTCTATATTTGCTTTACATTTTAAAAAATTCAAAAGATGGCGATGTAGTAGGAAGTACATCACATGTGATGTATGCTTACCTATTGTATACATATATCGAAAGAATTGACCCTATTTATTTTAAACCAATTTTCTTGAATTATTATGTTAAGATTTACAAGTTGATGTGGTTCGGGTATGATGAAATGGATTCCAATAGATAGGTAGGTACTATAGGGTTATCCAATAAGGGGTTTCATTTAAAATTGCCCGCTGTTTGGGCAGCTGTCGTTTTTGACATTTTTGATAAGTAAAAACTACACCAATACTCAAAATGAAATGAAACATGCTTCAACAACGCATTTACGTTGTTTAAAATTCACCGCAAAATTTTCACATTTTTTTCCTTGAAATGTATTAATATGGCATACCAACTTCCTAATTATTGATTTCTTAAAAAAAAATAACTACAGTTTTTTGAAATATCTAAATGTAAACTCTTATAAGAAATAGAAGGGGTTGCTTAAAAATTGTTTTTTCCGTTCCCATAGTCCTCTTTTTAGAGAACTCGG
Source organism: Mystacides longicornis (assembly GCA_963576905.1). Taxonomy (NCBI): domain Eukaryota; kingdom Metazoa; phylum Arthropoda; class Insecta; order Trichoptera; family Leptoceridae; genus Mystacides; species Mystacides longicornis. The sequence goes on along the minus strand of OY756433.1, from coordinate 22,097,544 downwards.
AGTAATGTGTAAAAATCTTAATTTTACTACGTTTTTATAAACTCGTAGATATATTTAGATCTGTACATTTTTTTTCATTAACTTCCCGCATGTGTTACCGAATCGGAATACCGAATGACAGTTAGCCAAGGAGAGCGCTGTTCTACCTTCCATCAAGGTCCCAAAGACGAGGCATTATTTTTTATCTGGACATACTGTACTACTATCGCACTAGACCGGCCCACACATTTTGGAACACAATAAGCGAACAATGCTCAATATTATGAAACCTTCTGTCAGTACGGGCACTACAGGGCTAATCCTAGTGATGTTGTTTTTTGTGCTATTGTTTTCGGTGTTATATTTTTTCTTCATCTCGTAATAGTACCGACCTCGGTAGCCTAGTTGTACTAGCGTGGACTTCAGGGGCCTAAGTTAAGTGCATTAAAATGGCGTCCCAACGGATCGGTAGATCTTTGTTCCCATGGTTACCAAAGTTTGAAAGTGACGTTGCGCAAAGTTCGCAGCCAAAGCATTTAAATTCGAAAGTCGCTGCGCGTTAGTCCGTACCGGTGGCCGGATAGGTATTTTTTTCTATGAAACGCGTGACGACGCCCTCAACGTTCGCAGCCAAGTAACACTTTTGACAAAGTTTTCACCTACCGTTCAAAGATCAAACGTCACGGGCACCGACAATTTATAGGTTAGATGCGCGTTGTAGAAATTGCCGCTGTTGCATACAAAGTTAATGTCGATAAGTGTCAACAAAAACTTTTTTTATTACAAAGAATGTAAGTAATTGAATTAAATGTATAATTATATCATGTTTGGGTTATTTTATTAATATTTGTAGATAAAAATATGCTTTTTTATCAATGATTTTTGTATTAAATTTGTATCCTACTCATGCCACAAAAAAATGCACTATTTCACGTTTAAACTTAAATCCACACATTAATAGTTTTTAAATTTGTTTTTCATATTTATTCATATTCATCTTTATGCACATTGTAAAAAATATGTAAAAAATTGCCGTGGTTTTTTTAATGAATCAACTTTTTTAATGACTACTAATCACCTTCTCAAAGTAATCTGTTAATAATTAATTTCAAGTTGTTCTTACTCTGTAAGTAATTGAATCAAATGTATAATTATAGCAGGTTGGCACCTGACCAAAGCCCAGGCACAAAAGGTATCTGCATTCGAAACGTAGTGCCTCAGGAGAATTTTGGGTATAAGATGGTACCACCGCATCACGAACGACGCTATACGCCGGCGCACCCAGCGTGATCCCATCACCTCTACTATTATGTGGAGGAGATGGACTTGGATGGGACATGTGTTAAGGATGCCGAATGACAGTTGGCCGAGGAGAGCGCTGTTCTTCCTCCCATCAGGGTCCCGAGGACGAGGAAGACCCTCTCATACTGTGTTCCGCTCCTTCGAAGCAGAGCTGAGGAATCTGGACATGGTGTGGGAGGTCATTAACGTTGCGCAAGATCGAGCGCAATGAAGAGCTCTTGTTGCCTCCCTATGCCCCAAGTGGGGTCTTAAGGGAGTTTGGATTTGGATTGTTCTTACTCTAAAAATTGTGGAGCTTTCTCATAACATCCCCAGAGGAGGGTGAGTAGGTTTTTGAAGAAGTGATGGGAGCATTTGAGCTGTCGTAAAATGCTGGTGAAGTGTGTTCCGTTCTCTACGACTCGACAGAACAAAAATCAAAAACTAGAGTGTTTCGTTGTCAACCACAATTGAGCATGGTAATATAATGTGGTGAGCATAGAGAAACAACCGTCTTTACCTCCAATACATCAAGATTCTGAATTCTTTCAGGTCTGGACTGCGAGATGCATCGACTGCACCCATATTAATACTGTGTGACGCGCTAGAAATTAACATTTGTATTTTACTAGGAAGGGACACACACTCCATCAATGTTCAAATGGTATTTATTATTTAACATACAAATGTAAAAACAATAACAATTGAAAATGTTTATCTCATTAATAATAATATAATGCTCTTCAAATTCTAGATCTGCGATAGTGACATGAGGATCATAAAAACATGCACTGTAAACAGAATAAAAGCGTTGCAAACTAAAATGGACTATTAGTAATGCGTACCACTGATGCAGACGGTTAAAATAGTTTGATGTCACATCACATTCAAATATCCTATCCTTCTACCACAGAGGAAAATGGTATGATTTTTACTATTTAATAAAGTTTATTTTTACCATTGACAATATTACCATGATCTCATTTATGTTTACCTTTTTTAGAAATTAAAAGGCTTAACGCAAGTAACCTGTTGAAGAAATAATTATCAAACCAATGACAGCTGCTTCTTGAGAATCCTGTTTAGATGCATCTCAGAATTAGGAAGCTCCTAGCATCTTTGATGTGGCTAGTGAAACTAAAACTTATTATGGCAAGAATGCCACAAAACTGCAGTTCCTCTTGTCATGTGTGGAAAGCCAATATTATAAGAAAGGATATAAAGAAGTTGTTGGTAGACCAGTGGTATCAGTCGACGACATTTATAAGCATAGTGTTGTCGTGGCTTCGGATCCCGACCATTTCCACTTTCAGAACACAAGCTTTGCTTTATGTGAAAGATGTCAAAAGTGTATTTGTGTTCAGATCCATTTATATTAAATAAAAAAAGAATCCCAAAATAAAATTTAGTAATAAATTAATTAACACTTTTCTATACAAAGGTGTCAGTATCGGAACTTACTGCCCGAGATCATCATTTTCACTCAACCGATCCCATCCAATTTGATACAGGCCAACCTTGGGTAGAAATTGAAGTGAAAAAACACATTGAAAACTGTGATATGACCGGGAATCGAACCCGGGACCTCGTGATCTGAAGTCCATGCTTATACCACTAGGCTACCATCTATTGTTTATTTTTATTTTGTTTATTATCTATATAACATGTAGCATGTATTTTTTTTGTTGTGAAGCTTCACCCGTCTCAGTACGGAATATTCTTTATAAATTTCAAATATTGCTATACATACCTACCCCTATACTAACAGGTATGTATCTATTTATAATTTGGTTTCTGTTGATCGTGCGATTTTGCACGTAGGCCACAGGTCATGTTGCCAAATATGGATATAATTGCACTGGTGTAAGTGGGATGGATGCCTATGCATTTCACTCACTCACTTTCTCTCCACCCCTTTTTTATAATTAGTTACGACGCAGATTCTATTCCTATGTTGTCAAACTTTCGCTACTGAGTATGGGAATATGAGAGGCAGATATCTTCCATCTCTCTCACCCATAGTCACATGATCACGGGCCTGCTGACCCAAGTAAAACGACCGTTAAGTATTTTTTTTCCTTTGTTTCAAAATTCATTCTTAAAACTCACCTTGTGGGAATCAGACGTATAAAATTTTAGAGTACTCCCTGATAGTTGGAGAAACTCAAACCATTTCTTACCGCGATTTCCTTAGAATCCAACCAATTATATTCATAGATACGAAAAGTGATTAATATTGTTGTTTTAAAAGAATAAGCAAACATTTTAATTGATTGTAAATTTGATACAATTACTGTTGTGAATTACGTGAAAATTCTGAACTTTTGTATATTTTTCAATTTCCTGTTACACGCAATAAACAAGTGTTTCTTAATTTATCAAACAACATCTTTGATTAAACAAATCATCATCTCCTCCTGGATCGAACTTCCAAAGACCAGAGATTCTGGAGTCCGCTCTACCAACACTAGCCGAGGCAAGTATTCATGGTTAAAAGAAGAAGAGAAGCTGAAGCAGATTCCGACTCCGTAGAAGACACGTAACAATTATGGCGCTATCCAACGTGTGAGCATCAAATCCAGAACGAGCTGATGGCAATGCGAGCAGCGTCAAGATTCGAAGACATCCAGAGGAACCTTGTCTGCGCCTCCCTTGACTCACATAGATGCCGGACAGGAAATTGGTGAGCGAAACGTAATTAATAATCCAATTCTTTTGAAAATCACTAAATAATGCAATAACACAGTGTTCTGGTGTTTAAAGTTTTTTTTTTGATAATGGTGTATTAAGTTGCCTTTTTTTTTTTTTTCCTTTTCTTCTCTCTTGAGTATTAGCAAGTTCTATTATCTCAATTTAAATTCTGAAATTGCTAAAATTTTGTTGTGGGCCAAGAGCCGTAAAGTTTTGCAATACCTACAGATAAATTCAGCCGACGGCAACTAGAAAAGTTTTTTTGTGTTTTGTTGCAATTTTTCTTAAAAATTTTTATTTTTGCATTTGGGTACTCTGTTCTGCCACAATAATTCAATAACTTTCCTTGAGAAAGGGTCTTCCTCCCTTGAATGTTGGATAAGTAAGTGAGGTTGAGATAAAACTTCGATAATTTTAATAATTTTTTTTTTGACTTTCTTGTGATCGAATACTCCCGACGGTGGTCAAAGTTTGAGATAGTCACACTCCGCTAGTTTTATTTCTTAATAATGTCATCCCTGGTCGATCAAGTTATTCCGCGTGTGGAGAGGGCGACATGCAAGACTCTCTCTAAAGCACTGTTGAATAGAGGAATCCAGCCTGATGTAGGTATTGAATCTCTGCGAAGGCAATGCAGACTTTTCAATTCTAACTTATTGTCTGATGTAGGTCAGCGTGACAATCACCCTTCGGGATTGTTAGGTATCCAACGCCCTGATAGCCTCTCGGAGATTAATCCACCTCGTGATAGTTTTGTACCTTCTTCTCCGCCCACTCAAGCCGTGACAATGATAAATACTAATGTTTCCAACGATTTAAATATTACACCGGTTCGCAGAAATTTAGATAGACCCAATCCTACAGTTAGCCAATCACACATCATACATTCAGTAAATTTTAGTTCATGGCCAGTTCAACATTATTCCGGTGTCGAGGATGTTAGGGATTTCTTTTTGAGATTGGAGGAAATCTCCCGAGCTCGAAATTTTCCACTGGAAAACCTAGGCCCCGCCTTGCCCGAATTTTTGGAGGGAAAAGCACTCACCTTCTACCGGACATTTTATAACAGTGTTAAAACTTGGACACAGCTTAAACAATCGTTTATCAAGCGCTTCGATTTGCCTGATGCTGAAGGCAACAGACGATTGGAAATCTTAACTGCATCACAGCAACCTTTGGAGAGTGCTAGTGATTACATTTCACGTATAACCCTTTTGAATCAGTCCTTACAGTCTCCATTGCGTATGTCAGATATCCTAAAGGCCATCAGAAAAGGATTAGATAGCAGATACGCCAGTGTATTAGTGTCCAGGCGACCGAACTCAATTGCTGAGCTAGATGAAGTTTGCACGGAGTTGGAGTGTGTTTCGGTTACAGTTCCAACCCGCTCTCCCTCTAAAGTTAAGATAGTAAGGAAAAACCCTGTTCAATCAATTTCTTCTCAACAGCCTTCTGCTCCTATGATTAAATGTTTTCACTGCGGACGTATAGGTCACATTGCTCGAAACTGTTACTCTAAGTCAGGACCCAGTGCCAATAATGTTCATTCATTTCAGTTTAGGAAACCCTTCAATCCTGTGCCACGCCAACGCTTACCTGACGTGAGTAAACCGCCTCCCCCACTTAGAAATTCAAAAAACGAACAATGAATCCTGCAATTTTCCCGAGCCCAGAGACCTCAGCTCGCGAAAGATTGTCGTGGATTCAGAGTGTTAAATTGTTCTTTTCAACATTGCAGGTCAATAAAGTTTCCGTAATAAACGAGAGAGATCGACGCCCTTATTTGCTATTTTCTATCTCTCAAATACAACTCCGAGCCTTGCTTGATACCGGATCAGCTTGTAATGTCCTAGGGGGTCAGTTATATCGGTCTTTTATCGAAATAGGGTTCCGTCCTGAATATTGTCAGCAAAATATTCGTGGGGTTGACAATAATTCCATAAGATCTATAGGTACCATAGTTTTGCCATTATGTTACAACAATAAAATTCAGCAGGTTAAATTTGTTATTGTTCCTTCCATTCCTGACCAATTCATTTTAGGGTCACCCTTTCTGGAAAAGTCAGGAATAATTCCTCGGTTGTTCCCCACCAAAACTCATGTTACGGTAGCATCCATATCTGATCAACAGTCGTCTAATGTAGAATCAGCTCCAAAATGTCTTAACTCCATAAACGATTTGACAGTGTCGCAGAGGAAAATTTTGGATGACCTGAAAAATGAATTCGAGAATATTTCTTTTGAGAAGATGGGTTTGGGTAGGACAAATGTAGTTTCTCATGTCATTAATACAGGTGATAGTTTGCCCGTTAAACAGAAATTATATCCAGCTTCCCATGTACGACGAGTTCAGATGTGTCAAGAGGTAGATAAAATGATAGCTTTAAAAATAATAGAACCTTCACGTTCCCCTTGGTTAAATTCCTGCTTCTGTGTACCAAAATCCGATGGCACAGCTAGATTCGTTCTCGATCCTAGAAGATTGAATGAGGTCACAGTCTCAGACTCTTATAGACTCCCTAATATCAACCATATGTTGGATAATCTGAGAGACACCAAGTTCTTAACCACCTTAGACTTGAGCTACGGCTTCTGGCAAATTCCTTTGAGTCCAGAAAGCAGACCTAAGACAGCCTTCTATGTAGAATCCAAAGGGATGTATCAGTTTGTTACCTGCCCGTTCGGCCTGAAAAACGTGCCCGCCGAAATGCAGAGAATTATGGATAAGCTTTTCTCCGATTTGGGACAAAGAGTATTCAGTTTCCTTGATGATGTTTTGATTTGTAGTTCAGATTTTGATTCCCATATTTCCACCTTACGAATTGTTCTCCAGCGCTTGAAAGAAGCCAACTTGACAATTAGGCTCAGTAAATCCGTGTTTTGTAAATCATCGCTTAAGTACCTCGGTCATATTATTGACAGGGAGGGAATTCATACGGACCCAGATAAGATTAGTGCTATGAAAGATTATCCTAGACCATCCACCAGTAAGGAAATCCGCTCATTTTTGGGATTAATGTCTTATTACAGGCGTTTCATTAAGGACTTTTCTAAGATTGCTTCTCCCTTGACTCGCCTCACGAGTAATAAATTTAACGGTAAAAAATTCGAATGGTCAAATGAAGCTGAACTTGCCTTCCAAGCCTTGAAACAAGCAATGATTTCCGCTCCAATCCTTAAACCACCAGACTATTCCCTTCCGTATACATTGACGTGTGATGCAAGTGGAGTTTCCTTGGGCAGCTTCTTGTCCCAGAAAGACTCTAATGGAGTAGAATATATAATTGCTTATCATTCACGTAAATTGTCCGGTCCAGAACGAAATTATAGTACCACGGAGAGAGAACTTCTCGCCATAGTAGATTCTATACAACACTTTAAAAGCTATCTGGACGGAGTACACTTTACAGTAGTCAGTGATCACGGATGTTTAAAATACCTAAACTCAATTTCTTCACCTTCTGGTAGGTTAGCCAGATGGGCTTGCCGACTTTCACAGTTTGATTTCACTTTTGTATTTAAGCGTGGCTGCGAAAATAACCTTGCCGACGGATTGAGCCGTATTCCTGTTTCTAGTCTATCTGTTCCAGAACCGTTTGAAAATATTATAGACCCCTGGTATAAAAAGGTGTACAATTCTTGTCTTCAAAAACCCCAATCGTTCACTAATTTTATGATAAATGATGGACACTTGTATCGTTATTCTAGGTATAAAAAAGATTCCTTGTCTAACTCTCCCACTCACCTTTGGAAATTGGTTGTCCCTGCGTGTAAGATAGAAAGTCTCATATTGGACTACCATAAGGGAAACTGTCATTCTGGAATGGAAAAAACCTACGAATTTATTTCCCGTACATACTTCTGTAAACGATTATTACCTCTTGTTAGACAGGTTGTGAATGAGTGTGAAATATGCAAGGCCTACAAGTATAATAACCAAATGCCCCATGGTCTTATGAAATACCCTAAAAAAATTGAACGTCCCATGGAAAGTATATCTATGGATTTCATAGGTCCCTTACCGCTGAGTCATAAGCGAAACCGTTACATTTTCACTGTAGTTTGTAATTTTAGTAAAATAACTTGGGCATTTCCTCTCCGAGCCGCAAATACCAGTAGTATAATTCAAATCTTAGAAGAAAGAATCTTTAAAGTCTTTGGAATCCCTCGACAGATTGTTTTAGACAACGGAAAACAGTTTGTTTCTCGACAGTTTAAAGAATTCTTACATTCCCACGGAATAAATGATCTTAGATATAACGCATATTTTCATCCCCAACATAATGTCTCCGAAAGATATAATCAGTCTCTAGTAACCTTGTTGGCAATATTAGTAGAGGAGGACCAACGCAATTGGTGTAAACATCTTCCAAAAATCTGTTCTTGTTTAAATTCTATGACTAACATTGCTACCGGATATTCTCCACATTTTTTGATGTTCGGTAGAGAGTACATTCCCCACGCCTCTTTTTATAAGCCACTACAGATAAATCATGATTCCCCGTCTGAAACATTTGATCCCTTAAAACAAAGATTGAATGACATTTCCACCTTAGAAAATCTATATAATAAAGTCTCACAAACGTTAGTACAAGCTTTTAATAAAAATAAGGACCGTTATAATTTGCGTCGTAAAGACATATCCTTGTCAATTGGTCAGCTGGTATGGAGAAGATCTCATTATCTCTCAAATGCTTCGCAATATTTTTCAAAAAAATTAGCTCCTCGCTTCATTAAGTCTCAGGTTGTACGTAAAATATCAAGAACAATTTTTGAACTAAAGGATTGTGATAGTGGATCCATCGGTAGGTTCCATACGAAGGATATAATAAAGTTGTAGTTTAGGTTTTATCATATCTTGATTTATGGTTAAAGGGCTCCTGAGGACCCGTTCCCATACGTTTATTATCTTTTAACACCCTGACTAGTCTCGTACAGTCAGAATCATAAGTCAAATTGGGCTCACCCCAATACATGTGAATTTTGTTTAACAAAAAAAATTCTAATCGAAGTATATTCAGAGATCCTAAGTGTGCCTCCTGGAACCCAACCTTCTGTTGGCTATTCATTTGGGAGGAGCAGGGCGAGAATTCCAAGTATACGATCCTACTTGGCATCTCTCTTCCTTGTGGTCCAGTATGATAGCTTACTTCTTGCTTCAGGCTATCATATTGGGACAACCCACGTTTAAATACTGTTTTACCCGGTAAGAAGCATGATCTCCATTTTTATTATTTATTTTTTTTGTTGCACTAAGTGTAACTTCATTTTTTTATTAATTAATTTTTTTTCTCGTCTAACGACTTGAACTCGGTACGCCTTCTCATTAGATTACCGTGTTCCTTGTCCGAGGATGTAGGCTAAGTCATGAAAGACTTCTTTCCATTATGTGAATTCCATTAACATATCTTCTATACCACCCACATCCCTCTAGGTTGTCGAGTAATTTTTATAATTATAATTATCTCAAATAACTTGTAGAAGAATTACGTCCTAAGTTCCTTTTTTTGTGTGACTGTAGTAAATAAAAATACTTCCCAGAATATCTTAATAAATAAATGTTGTGACGTTATCCCGCTCCGCTTTTCATATTATAACTTCACATCACTAACAAAATGTGTGTTCTCTCCTTCATTAAACTGGTTTTTCACTCACTAATCGTGTTGCGTCCCCGACACACAGCACCGCCCAGAGTCGGCGAGTGAGCGAGATGGCATGTTTTGAGCCTGTGAGAGAGTGGTTCAGACATATTACACATTACGTGAACTTCCACAGTTGTTTACGAATTGCATCGCTCGCCCCGTAAAAACTTCCATGCGCACCGCTAGACCCACCTCCCGGCCCACAAAACTTCCCTGCGCCCCGCATCGCGGCTAACGAGTTTCATAGAAGCGCGTCAGAATATCGACTCTTTTCATAAATTCCCCACTAATAATTTTTTTGTCGAATACGTTTTGTTTACTGGGTCAGTGTAATTCTAGGTGTCCTATATAATTTCTAGTTTGGTATTGAGCGCGGATACTATTCTGTGTTGTTGTCTTTCGCTTCTGCGATTGTTAATTTTTTTTTTGAACGTTAATTGTAGTCACGATTTATCCACATGGAACTATTTTTTTTTCTTTTCTTCATGATATTACCCTAATCGTAGTAATACCTTCTATACTGTTTTGTTACACACAGGGTCAATATTAGTTATTCACTTCCTTTTTTTTTTGGAATGCTCAATTCACTTCTCCTTGATCTAATCGCACCCGTTAAGAAAATTTGTGCGAATCATAAACTTGGTACACTCTCAACCTTCCTAATTAATTTTTTTTTTGAGAGCTGTAAATGAGCAAAGCACACTTGTGAGAATGTGTGTTGAATGAAATTTTTTTAGTACATTTCTGGTTATGCCAGGCTTGTAAATCTGTGCTATGATAAGCGCAATAATAAACTTTGGTACACTCTCAACCTTCCTATTTTTTTTTTGAGAGCTGTAAATGAGCAATGCACCCTTATGATAATGTGTATTGAATAAAATTTTTTTTTTGGTACATTTCTGGTTATGCCAGGCTTGTAAATCTGTGCAATGATAAGCACGCTATCTGATGTAAAAATGGCATCTTTCGTCACCGCGTTGTTGGCGTAGAGCAGACATCAATTTCAGTGAAACTTTTTTTTTGTGTTCCTAATTAAGGCCACAAATCTTCTTAATTATTAGTTAATATTTTAGTCGACTCATAACGTTAGTCTACTGACAATTTGTAGTTAATACTTCTCTAATAATCTTAGACAATTTTTTTTTTTGAGTTGCAACTCGTTTTCTCTATTTAAGTATATTCTTAACTTTTCTATTCGATTGAAATGAGGACGCTCGGATCAATCTTATACAACTTTGGCATACTCAAATCTTTCTCTCTTGTCAGGAAGTAAGATAATATTTTTTTTGCTGTTTTGGTTTATTATTGGAATTTTCCTAGTTCATTCCCCGTATTTTCCCAAACTAGGTGGCGCTCAAAACTTAGTATTGTGTCCTAATTACAGGACAATAGCTAGCATGAAGTTTGACATCTCTTCTTACTTGTCGATCCGTAATCTTTGGGCAACGGATACCTTTCTCTTATATATTTTTTTTTTAAGTGAATTTCTTTCTTTGCAGGATACTCTTATGCAATTGTAAATGATATAATAATTTTTTTTTATGTACAAACACCAGAACATTTAAATTAGTTCTCTCCAAACCTTTGAGCTACAAGCTAACCTTAGGAGTGCTCTTAAACTACTCAGTGAACAGTGAACTAAATCAGTGGACATTTCTCACTTTGAGAAATGTTATGGGCATTTTAAAATCAATATTAATAATAATCTAAGTGAGCACTATCAGATATTCTTAAGAGATGTCCTTGATGAAGAGGAAATATTGTACGAAATATTTTTTTATTTATATCTTTTTTTATGTTTATGTTTAATATTCTGTCACCTTCTACTTCTTGACAGTTGGATTGTTAATTGTATTGATTAAAAATAATAATTTTTTTTTGTGGAATTATTGGATTGCAGTCTCTGCTTGGAACCATTATTTAATAAATTTTTTTTTTGTGTTGTTTGTCTAACCGTGTGATAGTAATTATTGATGAATAAATCTAGGAGTGAGAGGTTATGAATGAAGGCCGTTAGGGATGGATGAATAGGTAAGAAAGTGTGACAAACAATTTACCAATCTAGGTAGTACTCTTCATGAGGGTTGTCCCATACTTCCACAATCAAATTTTCTTCTCATGCCATGTTTAAATTCCTTATCTATATGTATGAAAATATAAATTTTTTTTGTTATACCTAATTACTAAACTAGGGTATCTATCTTTGGTATACCCCTTACAACTTTGGAACTCTTGAAGTTAAATGTTCAAGGATTATTCTAATTTCCTTGATCCTACCTTATTGGATCAGTTACTCCTTAAGAGATTTTTATGTACTCAAAATCTTCTTTTTTTTCTTTTTTTTCTTTTGGTAACTAAAAATCGATTTGTAGCATGTATTTTTTTTGTTGTGAAGCTTCACCCGTCTCAGTACGGAATATTCTTTATAAATTTCAAATATTGCTATACATACCTACCCCTATACTAACAGGTATGTATCTATTTATAATTTGGTTTCTGTTGATCGTGCGATTTTGCACGTAGGCCACAGGTCATGTTGCCAAATATGGATATAATTGCACTGGTGTAAGTGGGATGGATGCCTATGCATTTCACTCACTCACTTTCTCTCCACCCCTTTTTTATAATTAGTTACGACGCAGATTCTATTCCTATGTTGTCAAACTTTCGCTACTGAGTATGGGAATATGAGAGGCAGATATCTTCCATCTCTCTCACCCATAGTCACATGATCACGGGCCTGCTGACCCAAGTAAAACGACCGTTAAGTATTTTTTTTCCTTTGTTTCAAAATTCATTCTTAAAACTCACCTTGTGGGAATCAGACGTATAAAATTTTAGAGTACTCCCTGATAGTTGGAGAAACTCAAACCATTTCTTACCGCGATTTCCTTAGAATCCAACCAATTATATTCATAGATACGAAAAGTGATTAATATTGTTGTTTTAAAAGAATAAGCAAACATTTTAATTGATTGTAAATTTGATACAATTACTGTTGTGAATTACGTGAAAATTCTGAACTTTTGTATATTTTTCAATTTCCTGTTACACGCAATAAACAAGTGTTTCTTAATTTATCAAACAACATCTTTGATTAAACAAATCATCATCTCCTCCTGGATCGAACTTCCAAAGACCAGAGATTCTGGAGTCCGCTCTACCAACACTAGCCGAGGCAAGTATTCATGGTTAAAAGAAGAAGAGAAGCTGAAGCAGATTCCGACTCCGTAGAAGACACGTAACAAACATTCTTAATATTCATAGGTTCTTGTATTCTTTTCAACACTAGATTTCTTAGTGAAGGTATATTTTTCATTATGTAATTAAAACCATAATTGGAAAAAATGTTTCATTTAATTCCTATAAAATTACAAACAGATAATATGAAAATATGCACATTAAATTTATTCAAGTATGTTTATTTAATAATCATTCTTAGGAGTAAAAGATATTAATTACTATTATGTTTTGTAATTATATTATACCAATGTATTGTATATTGGTGCCTGAAAACCTGTTGACAATTTATTGGTCGAAACGGGATCTATTGTTGTACATTATAATTTTTAATGAAGTAACATCATAATTTAATCAACAAATTATTTGAAATAGAATGGTCAATTAATTAATCAGGATTAAAAAAGAGGCAATTGCTTACACATCACAGCAGATCAACAATTAATTTACCTAAATTTAAGTGATAACTTTAAATCCATCTTATTGTTGGTTTATTTTTTTACAAAACACTGCAATTCACTTATTATTTTTATTTCAAAAGGTTTTTGGTCATACGAGCAAACTTCAGTGTAATAAATACTTTCACGTTTAAGTATTTATGGGAATGAGAATGGTTGTATAACGGCAAGGCCTTTGAGAATTAAAATAATTATTGAATGTTGTGTGGAACAAGTGGATGAGTATGTTTATTAAAGTAGTCTATTTAGCAGAGATGGAAGGTGTGTAAAGGAGATTGAAAGAAGGAAACTGGCTGGTAGAAGGGTTGACGGTGCACTAAGAACTCTAATGGGAAATAAGAATGTATCACTTAAATCCAAACAGCTGATGCACAATGCAATCCTGATACCATCCATGATGTATGGGAGTGAAACATGGACATGGACAAAAAATCTGGAAGTTGGAATGAATGCTGTGGAAATGAGATCACTGCGTAGGATATGCGGAAAGAGACTGATTGATAAGGTGAGGAATGAGAATATTAGAAAGGATTATGGAGTGGATGTTAGCATAGTGACTAGAATGAAAGTTAATAAATTAAGGTGGTTTGGGCATGTACAGAGAATGAACGAGGAGAGAATGACAAAAAGGATATATAAATCTGAAAGAATGGGTGCACGCAGACGAGGTCGACCCCGAATGACATGGGCTCTCTGCCTACCCCCTTCGGGATATGCGTGGTGGGTAAGTGTTATTGAGTGATTTATAAAAGAATAAAATACTAAACCCACATTAGCTGAGAAGAGCCATACAAATGTAATACTTGCAATAAAAATGCATTTACTAATTTATAATGAAGAAAAGTCATTAGCAATAAAATCTTCACTGAAGGGAAAAAAAAGAGACATTTACAAATTCACAATGGAGAAAAGCCGCACAAGAGTAACATTTGCAACCAAAAAATACTGTATTAGGAAATTTAAATAGACATTTTCTAGTTCTAATATCACACAAATGTGGTTGGAGATAGATAAGGACCCGGAAGTAAGCGAGATGGAGTACGGGGGCTCCTTCGTAGTTGCTCCTGCTCCGGGAGTAGACGGGACCCTTTGAGATGCTCGGGGAGTCTTCTGCGATGTAAGGTGGTGGGTACCCACTAGTGCAGCCTGGTCTGTAAGAATGGAATTAATGACATTTATTTATAATGCATGAACGGACAACAGTTATGATGAGTACAATATATGGACGATAACAATGTTCAGTCAACTGTCACCCAATTACTCATGCATCCTTGGACATAAAACATTAGTTTACGGTTTCACTAATCATTCGTTTTGAATTTGACATTTTGAAATATGCAAAAGAGATGATTACCAGGATGCTTGAAATTTAAACATTGAATCAAGCGATTCATTTTTTTATGAAAACACATAAGTTATTGTATAATTAACATAGTATTAGGACATATATTTTCAAGAGATACCAATGTAATATTTATAGTGAAAAATGCAATAGACATGAAATTTTGGTCTAATGGCTACTACCAGGTATAATAATTGTTAAAGTATAGACAGATACAGGTATACATACTTGGATCAATGAGGTCTCATCTACCGGATGAGTGCCATCAATTCTGCCCATTATGAGATGGCTTACACCTTCTCTAGAGTGTTAGGATTTGAGAAGACGTGGTGCCCCGCCAGGCCTCCCCTGTATGTTTTAATGGTGAACGCCTTCCCGGGAACTTCCAATCAGAGCACATCTGGAAATAAATTAGCTTTGAGTAAGAATAATATATGATATACAACTTTGTAATCCTCGTTGATTCAACTTTTTAATGAGAAATTATGAATTGAAAAAAATGTTATTTTCTTTTAATTATACCTAAGTTTTATTGGCCTTTCGCCTTGTTTCAAATAAACCAATCAATGAATATTCGACTGAAGAGTGAATGGGGTGATTTCTGAAGTAAAAAAAACATTTCAGTACTTGAACTAACTGTTATAGATCATTGTTAAGTTGGCGAGGTTTAGATAAATTATTATGAATGTTCTTACATAAAAACTCAACAAAAACTGTGCATGGAAGATTCCACAATGCTCAAAACTTATCAGAAACTTTTTACGGTACGATATAATATATATATTATAATGGTCAATACGGCTTAAGTGCATAAACAATCTAAAAATATATCTTAAGGTTATGTTTTCTTTCGTCGCCCGTTCCAATTGAAATATCGATAAAAATATTACACAATTGCACAAAAAATAAGACAGGTAATACCATAAGAAAGATCATGTACTTACCTCTCCATAAAATCAGAAATTAAGTATAATAATTGTGGTCGGCTTCTGCAACAATAATATTGTTGTTTGACATAACAATATTATACGTCAAAATACGTAGGTAGATCGTCGTTTTGACATGCGCCGCGCATGAGTGTTGCCATTTTACGTAAATAAACCATAGAAAAGGATCGTTTTCTGGCGTCGGAATGTGCTTCTGACGTCAGGCCGCTCCGTGTCAAAGTTTTGGTATTAAAACGACGTTGGCTTCGGAAATTCGAAAACTTTGCGCGTTTTCCGTTGCAAAGTTATCCGTTTGATCTTTCAAAGTTATCGCTATTTTAGTGCATTTGGCTCGGCCCCCAGATCCGAGGTCCCGGGTTCGATTCCCGATCGGGTCAGAGTTTTTCTAAGTGTTTTTTCACTTGAAATTTCTACCCGGGGTTGGCCTGTCTCAGATTGGACTGGACCGGTTGACTGGAAAAAATTGCCTCAGGCAATAAGTTCCGCCGGCTATACTGCCACCTTTGTATAGAAAAGTGTTATATTATTATTAATAAGTAATAATATTATCTATAATATAAAAGAAAGTCGGGTTAGTGCGAACACATAACTCGAGATCGGCTGAACAGATTTTTACGATGCTTGGTTTATTGGATAACTAATAAAACATCGAAATAGGGATAGAAAATAATATTATAAAATATAATATTAAAGTTAGTATGGAACAGATTTCCTTCGACGCCAACGCCATCAGTGATATAGGTACGCAGATTTTTAATAGAATTTCTATCAAGCTTTCAGAAATATTTTTTAACATTCAAACATATTTTAAACGTATTTTTGTATAAATTACAAATTTGAAATCAATATTAACTACAAGAAAACGTCTGCCGGGAAAGCTAGTAGGCAATATAAAAAAAAGTCGGATTAGTGCGAACACTATGACTTGAGATCGGCTGAACGTATTTTTATGATGATCGATTTATTGGATTCTTCAACGCTCCGGAAAACAGAATAATAATTATTAAAAATTAAAAAAATAGATAGCAAATAATATAAAATGTATTATTTCAGTTAGCATGGAACGGTTTTACTGACAACAACGCCATCTGTGAAAATTCCATAACAACACAATGTTTATTTACTTGATAACCATTAAGTTTCTAAACATCGATACGCAGATTTTCTTTAGAATTTCTTTCAATTTTCATTAACTAACTTTCTAGTCTTATGATAATCAAACTTAACGTAGAAGATACAACACGGAGCTCTATATGACCAGGATATCAGCGTAGTCAGGTTAACAGACTAAGTTGAGTAAGATCCACCACGGGTTGTTACGCTGAAGATAATGATGATGAACTTTCTAGTCTTGCAAACGAAATATTTTGGTTTGTCTCCAAATACGAGAAAGTTAGACAAAGAACTCGTAGTGATTTATGTAACTATGACTGGAACTTTATTTTTCTTATAGGTAAAATAAAAAAAAATCTAACTCGTAGAAATAATTATTTGAAAATTCAATAAAACCGTTTGTCTTCAGTGATATGTTATGTACATACTACATAAGAGGCTGCTATAGATCGAAGAAGAATCGACTCTGTAAGAATATAATATTTAATGTTGACGTGTAGGTAGATACTAGCAGCTACCAGAAGGCAGATATGCGCCCGAGAGAGCTCCTGATAAGTAGAACGTTCTTACTCACCTTCTGTCGCGAGTGTCACACAGATATCTACCTACGGGGTTCATTGTAGTAGGCACAATATTATTATAATGTGCACTGACAGCTATTTTACAAGGACCATGTTTTATTATTTATTATTTAAAAAAAAATCAATTATCAAGTCATGATGGAAAAGCTTGTAATAAGGCAGCCAAGGTTCTTCGAGGTTGCGCTTGTTCTCAGTTGGAGTATACTGTGCTCCGAGCCCCTGTCTGGTTTCAAAGTGAATCCCTTAAATTTAACCAACCCCTTTGAGACACTTAACTGTACCTCTAATTATTTATGCTGACGTGAAGTAGCAAAATTTTGTATGGAAACGTGTATAACGCCCCTCAGACTTCGGAAGGTCCCCAGCCCATACAAAACTCCCGTGAGTTTCTCTCTTACTTTAGTGAGAAACTCACGGAATAGGGGTACTGAATGGAGCGATGAGAGTCATGAGAGGCACACCAAAACCAACTACTGTGGTTAATGTGTGATTTCTAATGCAGTACCTCTACACTTTCATCAAGAAGTAAGGAAAGTGGAGTCCAACCATACTTAGTTTACCAACACATATTACTCATAGTATATGGAATATGCATGAGTTTTGTGATCAGATTTCAAAAAAAAATATAGATTTCGCTGAAATTAATTTTCTCGACGTTTTCGAGGGTGTAGATTCCAAAAATGCAAAAAAAAAATTTTTTAATTTCCGCGTACCCGTACCCGTACGCCAAAAATGTGTGCGCACCCATAACTCATAGTAATTCTTATCCGATTTGATTGAAATTTGGTAGAACGGTTAGCCCGTCGATGTAGATGAGTCAGTAAAATTTTGAGATCTGTACCTTCAGGGGAACCCTCTTAAAGTATCCAAAGAAAATTTCACTTGTTCTAGAAAAGGACTAAAAAAGAAAAAAAAAAAATCTTCGATTTTCATAAAATTTAGTATACGGGTTGGTCTTATGCTCTTACACAAGCACGTAAAATTTGAGGTCCGTAACTTCAGTGGGTCCCCCTTAAAGTACCGTTTAATATTGAATATGTAGTTCTAAAGCAGATAATAAAAAGCTCCAATAGTCGATATCATTTTAAAGTTTCTATAATAATTCCAAGGATAAATTCATTTTAAGCGTAAAGTTTTGAATTTTTATGCAAAGATATGTTTTACACGAAAAGGCTGTTATAATATACTCACTGAGTTCTGGGCTACCCTAGGTTAGTAGGTTTTTTATATAGTCAACCCGCTTCCAAACTATCTGAAATCCAGACATTCGAACTGATTATCTACTGCAGATTGCCCGATTAAATAAAATGTAGGTACGTCGTCAGTAAGCATTCAGAGATCTGACTACCTAAATCAACACAACCCAACAGCCCTATAGACAAATTGCAGCAAAGTCTATCATTATCTTTGTTTGGTTTAAATAAGTTTTATACCTTCCACTGGACAGCTCATTTTTTTCGCACTATGTAATTGATGAAATCTTCGTTTGTAGTCAAACGCCAATTTCAAATTGTCTACGGGGGCAGAATGATATGGTATAGAGTCAACCGAATAACCTAATTTTATTTAAAACAATCGATCAACTGATAATTGGGTGCTTTTTGTATTTATACATTCACGTAAGTACTGCAAGACTTGAACGCACTGAAGGGTGATTTGATTCAAAGGCTAGAGGTCAAATTGTAAGCGACCGAAGTAGAAGAAAGCCTACATTAACTGTACATACAATAAAAAATACTGGTACATACAATAAGTGGAACTAGTTTTGTCATCCGGTAGTGTACCGTGCGAACTAAATCATACACGCAGGGACACATTACGCGAATTATGTATGCACGACCGTCTGATATGTTTTCTTTTTGATTTATACGTTTCATTACGCTGTAAGGGCGCTTCTATTCACATTAGGCTCTATGTATATCTGCCTCTGCTATTATCATATTGAGACTTATTGCTCATAATTACACCAGATATTTTATTTGTGTGTGACGCATATGTTGGGGTATTTTAGCTACCTATGCATTAATTGTATTTTTTTTTATCTAAACCGAAGTCGGTCAGGTGATTATTTTGTTTCAGTCTATCATTTTTATCTGAAACATTGTTGAAATAAAAATAAAAAAGTAGATATTATGGGGTTGCGTGAAAAATCATTTGAACTATATACTTACTTAGGGACATGCGTAGATTGGAAGAACCTTACGCAATTTCAATAATTATAACCCTAATTTTTAAGAACTTCTGCCGTAATCTCTGAGATTCCGCACTTTAAAAGTCTCCTCTTTGTCTTTGAACCTACATCATGCGGTGCATCTTTCATGATCGGACGGTTTCGTTTATTACAAAATCAAACCACCTCATCCCAAGGGTTCGTCTATGAATTTTTTTTTCAATGCTTAGAAGTACCTACATATGTTTTCGTTAAACGCCAAAACTCACAGCCATATATATACTAATCATCATTCCCAAAATAATATTTTGGTTTTACTTCCTATATAAGGTAAAATCCAGTCTTAAATCTGGAACAATACCTATAAACAATATAAGTATTGACAATATGGGCATTGATAAAACTCTTCGCCTATCTGCAACGGCAAAGTTTTTACCAATCGCAAGGACAATGTTTGTACAGTTTTTCGTAAGGTAAAAATATAAGTAACCCCAGATATACGAGACCTGTGAAAATGAAAAATAAGAACATATCACTATTCTTGAGAGGAACTTCAGAATACGTCTTTTTTTCAACTTTTTGACAAAAAGCTTCGGTTTATTTTGATACTAGCTTCCCGACAGATGTAGTCCTTACTATGAATATTGATTTAGAATTTGTTATTTATACAAAAATACGTCTAAAATAAGTTTGAATATTCAAAAAATATTCCTGAAAGCTTGAATGAAATTCTATCAAAAATTTGCATACTAATGTTTTGAAACTTAATGGTTGTCAAGCAAATAAAAATTGTGATGTTGTGGATTTTTCACAGATGGCGTTGTTGTCAGTAAATCTGTTCCATACTAACTTTTGTATTATGTATAATATTATTTGCTGTTCATTTTTCGAAATTTTACCTAATAATTATTATGTTATCTTGAGCGGAGAAGAATCCATTAAACCAAGGATCATAAAAATCTGTTCATCCGATCTCGAGTTATAAGTGTTCGCACTAACCCGACTTTCTTTTATAGATGTTTATACCGATGTCGTGCTTGAAACATCTCGCCGTGATGAATGATGAACTAGGGTAGGTACCACAACATATTACTTATGACGAGTCTTAACCAACATGGACATAAACAAACCATCTTTAGGGTGGAGGGAAAATGCAAAGGAGAAAATATAATTTTGATATGATAATTATTTAATTAAATCGTAAACTATTATATTAAGATGATGAATGTAAAATGTAAAATAACATATCAATACTTTTTTTGCCAACAAAACAATTTTTTTCACAAAGAAAACACGTGGTATTTAAGATACCCTAACCGTGTCAAATCGGCTGGGACATGTGTTAAGGATGCCGAATGACAGTTGGCCGAGGAGAGCGCTGTTCTTCCTCCCATCAGGGTCCCGGAGACGAGGAAGACCCTCTCATACTGTGTTCTGCTCCTTCGAAGCAGAGCTGAGGAATCTGGACATGGTGTGGGAGGAGGTCATTAACGTTGCGCAAGATCGAACGCAATGGAGACCTCTTGTTGCCTCCCTATGCCCCTAAGTGGGGTCTAAAGGGAGTTTGGATTTGGAATCGTGTCAGATTCTATAAAAAGAGATGACCGAGAATTTCGAACCTATGAAAATCCCGACTAAGATAGCTGATCGTCTCAAAACGGCCGTACAACTTATGTAAACACTCAAAAATCAATCCAGTGGGGTTGATTCTTTCTATAACAGAATGTCACAGTTATGCAGTCTTAATTTCAAATTATGAAAATAGATACTACGAGTATAATGTGTACACACTTATTTTGTTTCAACTTAAAGAACGACGGTTCGCGGTGTGGGAACTTACATAGTTCAGTTCTTCATCATTCAGTTCTTCAGACACGTTTCGGACTACTTATAACGTGGAAGATCGAAGGCACAAAATACCAGTATCGGGCTCCGATGAAATTGAACGACTAGGTGAAAAATTCAACAGGGAGACACTTCGGGAGGCTCTGCATATTATGGTGTTTGACCGGGACAAATAGTGGGAACGATGAGAATGGTGATGGTTATGATAATCCTTATTTTATGTTAATGAGGATGGTAGAATCGTTTATTGCATATTGTTTGTTTGAAATATATGTTGATTGTTCAAATGAAAAAAAAAAAAAAAATTGATACAGCTTCGTCCGACCTTATTTTATAATTCTATGGTGTCAGGAGCGAAGCGGTAGTGAGACATTCGAAACATCAAATACGTTTCAGGACCACATTACCACGTATAAAATAACATAAATAATCTGGTGCGAGCCCACTTGTATGTCATACACAATGGTACCTACCTACTTACCCCGTACTATTATACTCCACCGGCATGGCTTCTGTCATACAATGCGTCAACGGTATAGTGCCGTCAATCAAAGCGATCATCGAAAGTTCGGTTTTGACAAAGCCGCGCGACGGTTATCATTTTCTATTCAATTCTTATTTTTTTAATGAAGCATTCGATAAATTTAACAAAACGTGCGTTTGATTATAATTTTTTATAATTATAATTGTGTTGAAGTAAGATAGGGAAGGCAAAGAAGAAGATACTGGTATGCACATGTGAGGAGAATGGACTCATCCAGACTCCCTTACATTGCATTGCACGGCCAACCCCACGGAAGACGACTCCAAGGCAGACCTCGCAAGAGGCAAACTCCACCTCTAAATAACAGGTCTTCAGGCCTAGAATAAGAAGAAGAAGATTATTGTGTTGATGTTTAAGACTCACGAGTTTGTCAAGGAGAAAAGAACCAGAGAGCAAAGCAGTAAAAGTCCAGACTTTTTCACAAACGCTGATCCTTTATAAGCTTCTGAAAACTTGAATTGCCTAGACTAGGATATCTACAATCCAGTTTAACGTTGTCAAGTTTTCAGAATCATGAACTCTCATTTTTCCTCATCTCCCGTCGACTTTACCTCCTAAGTAAACCACTTTTCAATACTTTATCTACCTTGCTCTATCATCGGTCCATGTCTTCTTCTGAGGCCTACCGAGGATTCTCCAATTATTTCATGGTCTCCATTTTACCACGGCTTAGCAATGCGTTCGACGAATCGAAAAATCCATCCGACACTCATACGGAATTCTTCAATATCGATTGTAAATTTTTTCGATGTAAGAATATTCGTCATCCCTATAATAATTTTATAAACATTCGGTAGATGCGTGTGATGATATAACAAGGTTTAGCGCAGCCTGTATGTAGATAGGTGGAGGAGTCACATCATACACCATACAGTGCACAGTAGGTATATTACTTAGTTAAGCGCTCGTGAGTTATGAGACGTTTGAAAGATATATGGCCCCGACATCTTGTGTACTCTGAGATACGCATACACTTTTATTAATATGAATGCCATATCAGAGCGACAAAAAATACTCGCGGCAATAATACAAAAACATAATGACAAAATCTAGTCATACTTTTAAGGGTAGGTACAGACGAAAAGCCCTATATCCTCTAATAGCTCTGATTATTGGAAGAATGACTCCGCTTTGGATCTCCAAATCGTCCAAATTGGTAACCACTTGCAGCTATTCTTGAGATGAGCCAATCTGAGATATTCTCCCTGCTCTTCTGTATCCGCTTTTCGGTTCGCATTTGAGTCATTCGATCGTACAAAACATCTGAAATGTTTCTAAAAAATTTTTTTAACATTAAAGATTATTTCTAAATTATTGATTTCAAAAAATCTTGGAAGAATCAAGATCTAAAAGCAATCGATCGAGTAAGTTGAATTAATATAAGCTTAAAATAAGATGAAATAGTGAGGACCTTATCAATACCACTGACAGAGCCATATTTGTGGTCAACCACAGGAGGTTCTTAAAACTTCTTAGGAAAGTAAGAAGCTCAAAAAATAGTCGGTATTTCATAAAATAAAATCAAAATATGGTTACTTGATAGAAATACTAAAAATTGCTTATGATTAATGAGTTCTCTATGTATAGAAATACTGATACATATCTTACTTCTAATGACTGCATTTAGTCATTTCTTCTTCTTCTCCTGTTCTTCATAGATCCTGTGGATCTGTTTGTGCCACCGTTTCAGCCTCTTGGGAGGTCGACTGCCTACTATCTCTCCATCGCTTTGATGGTCCTCCCGGGGGTCTTTTTTCCGTCAGGGTTGCCTTGAAAGGCGACACGAGGAGTCCTGTCGTCTGACATTCTATTCACATGATCGTTCCAGTTTAGCCTTCGTTGCCTTCCCCATTTATTCATTTAAAAATGGAAAATGTTCCCGATTCTATAAAGTACATATTTTTCTGAGATTTTCTTCGATGCTCTCTGGTCTTGTCATCCATATGCACGGATTATTTGTTTAATTTTTTATTTCGTTTTCTGTTCAGAAGATTGACATGGAGAAGATGATTAGCAATGAACAAGATGATTTCCCACAAATTTTCTTCTAAAGAGCAAGCCCACTGGCAGAATCTCACTAGGAAGACCAAGGTAGTGTCTGATGGACAACGTCACTCGGGAACTAAACGTGCTAGGTATGGGAGATAAGTAGGGGTCCGTTGCGGAGAACAAGACGGCTTCGGATAATCATTGTTTGGGAGGGCAAAACTCTGCAAGAGTTGAACGGCCATCAAAAGTAGGTACTTAAATAATTTCTGTTCAAAATGTTTACCTACTCGGATGTAACATATTATCCGTAAGATTGAAATCGGGTCAAGTCCAGAAATAGTGAGGTAATCAGTACCCAAAAGAATTGACAAAACAGACAAGACATAAAAATACAGTGCGGCAGGTATATGCACTCATTCACCAGCGGGACTAATCCGTCCGAGTTTAACTCGGTTTGACGTGACATCGTGATTTATAATTTCCTTTTTATCGAAAAGACAAAATGATGCAATCTGCAATAATAAAACTGAGCACAGACATGTCTAATCAAGTAAGTATTCAATTTATGATGAAATTCCATAGAAGGTACATTTACGTACAAAATAGGAATCCATTTTTTTCTTTATATAAGCTTGAAGGATCGAAATTCCTTTAAAGCATTTCAATATAATATAATAATATTTATGTAGGTGTCAGTGGAGCCATATACATAAACCAATGCCTATCAGTCAACCTATCTCGTCCAAGACATTTTTATGTAAAAATAAATTGCCCCGAACATAATCCCCCTATTCCGAATCTTACTCAGTAACGTAAGTGAAAAACCCAATGGAATTTCGTATGGGCTGCGGAGCTTTCCGGAGAATTATGTAGGGGCGCTTTACATGTTTCCATACAAAATTCCATCACTTCTCGCCAGCCTAAATGTTACCGTAATTTAGAATAGGGGTACAGAATATGGTAAAAAATTAATAAGCCTACCGCGATGGGTTTCTTTTTTTCAGAACTACGTATCTCTTTTGTTAGGAAATAATATTTTTAAAATGTGTAAAGTACCTAGTAGAACAAACCAATCGTGGGCGGAAATGTATTACCACAGATCACTCTCTCGAGAGTGAATTGCCACATTGTAAAGAAGAAGAAGAAGAAAGTGTATTACGAGGGATTACTCGGGAACCATATCGTGAGGTTTGGCTACATCGTATTGTAGACACTCCATCTTTCTCTCTGATTGGTCCGATCCTTATCCAAGCCACCCTTTAAGATTTATTTTCAACTAGATTGCAATTCAAGCGCTCCGAGAATAACCCTGCAGATATAAGGAGCGCCCCGACGGGTATTATGGCTAGTGTGTCATAATGAACAGTGGTAGGCGCTCTATCTACTAACGTGTGATTTGCAAAGATCAACACGTTTCTAACATAAAAAGGGCATCGGTTTTGTAGTGGGACTTTGCGCTCCTGTTTAATTTATTGCTATGAGTTTAAGGCGGATAGGAATGCCAAATGTATCGATGCTTTATTTCATAACCGTCAACTTTTTGTTGGAAACCGTAGATTAACATACTGAGCTGAAATTTTAGTGTTTGGTTTCATTTTTATTTTCATTTGGTTTTGTTTTATCTATATAAAAATATTTCGAATACAGCCTAATATAAACCGAGATTGCTCCATAAATCGACCGACCTCGTTAGTCTAGTTGTACTGGCGTAGACTACAGAGATCTCGAGGTCCCGGGTTCGATTCCCCGTCGAGTCAGAGTTTTTCAAATTGTTTTTTCACTTGAAATTTCTATCCGGGGTTGGCCTGTCTCAGCTTGGATAGAACAGGTTGACTAGAAAAAAATTGGCGCAGGGAATAAGTTCCGCCGGCTATACCGCCACCTTTTTATAGAAAAGTGTTATATTATATTATTTAATCTTCCAACAGGAATCAACTTGTTGCTAGCTTATAATACTTATATTGTTGTTAGATATTGGAATTGAAACCATATATTATTTGAGTGTAAAAGCAAAATAAGTAGGTAAGTACATAAAATCATAATGATTTTATATTATATTTTCGTAAATATAAGTTCTTGTTAAAATTATACTTGTTTTGTGATTTTCTATTATAATAATAAATTATTATGGTAAGTAGATATATAAACATTTTTTTTTTTTGTAAAAAAAATATGTTTTTTTTTTTAAATTATGCATACAACCTGATGAAGAACCTATTAAATAAAAATGGCCACGGTGGACTAAGCTAAAGTTGATAGCTGTATAGGAGATCCTAGGTGTGATTTATCGTCACGTCAATATTGAGAGATAATTGCGTGCAGTATTTCCGGCGAAACAATACATACCGAAATTTGTTAAAAATATTCATTCATAATTCATTCAAATATTCATGTTGTTTGTGAAGCACGATTTATAAAATGACACAAAACTCGATGGTTTATGGACGTTCGTCATTCCTAAGATGAATGATATAATGGCGTTCGTATGACATCCCTGGGAAGGACTGTTGAATTATTATTGACAGACATTATAACGGCGACAGAAACACTTGAAAATATTACATTTTATATTTCACTTCGCGACGCCATCACTCTCTGACGAGAATAACCATACCAGCACAACGTAACCCCGATATGCGTGAGATACCAATGCTTTCAGATGACGCCTGTTGCGTACATGACACGAATGCGTGGTTAGTTTTCAAGCACCTGCGATTATCCAAAGATGTAAGCTACTGCATAACGTAATTTGTACTGTATGTAATTTCTACAAGACAATGATGGGCTTAGGCAAACTAACAGTTAGAATGAATCATTTGTTGGTAGACTAGCGGTTTCGTCGTCACCGATCGTATTGACGTCCATTAATCACGTGAGCCCAAAAGGGGGAGGGGGGTTCTGGAAAAAAAAATCACGAAAGAACTCGTAGGGGGAGGGGGGTATAGTGAGAAAATCACGTGCATTTATTTTTTCTGATGAATTTAAAGAAAGGCGGTTGCACTTTTTTTCTTGTACCTACTAAAATGTACACCTGATTTTGGGGGGAGGTGGGGGGGGGGAGTATTCTGAAATATCGCCAGGAGGGAGGGGGGCCTAAAAAGTTGCAAAAAAACATCACGTGATTAATGGACGTCCCCAAACTACGCGGTCGTGCTTTAGAATCCCGGATTAGTTCTTAGCTCCTGTGTTGTTCACATCTTTTCAAATGAATTTATAACTACCTAAATAACATGCACTAACCCAGAAATATACTTTTGAGATGCTGACTTCAGAATAGAATAATGAGAAGGGTATGTCAAGTTGAAGACATTGTCGAATGGGGCGACAGAGAAGAAGGCTTTGGAACGAGCATGTATCTAAGATGGTGGACACAAGAGCTGTAAGGGCGGCTAGAAATCACCAATAATAATAATATAACACTTTTCTTTACAAAGGTCAGAACCTATAGCCGGCGGAACTTATTGCTGAGGCAATTTTTCTAGTCAATCGGTCCCGTCCAATCTGAGACAGGACAACCCCGGGTAGAGATTTCAAGAAAAACTCTGACCCAATTGGTAATCGAACCCGGGACCTCGTCTCTGAAATCCACGCTAGTAGGTACAACAGAGGCTACCGAGGTCGGTCCAATCTGGCAGGCTACCAGGATGACCACCCAAAAGATGGAAGGATATGTGGGAGTTCCTGTCACAAGAGACAAACAGCACAGCAGGAACACATCAGACCTAGAAAAAGAGGAAGAAGAAAATATCAGACCAGTAAACCGGATTCATTGCATAATTCTGAACGATG
This sequence comes from Mystacides longicornis, assembly GCA_963576905.1. Taxonomy (NCBI): domain Eukaryota; kingdom Metazoa; phylum Arthropoda; class Insecta; order Trichoptera; family Leptoceridae; genus Mystacides; species Mystacides longicornis. The sequence goes on along the minus strand of OY756433.1, from coordinate 22,069,933 downwards.
TCATTTTTTTATAAGAAAAATATTAAGAAAATAAATTGAATGGGCCGGGCATAAATGTGTTAGATGGGAGATATCACTCCTCGTACAATCAGTCAAACACTCGCGCGTCTGCACCATATCTTTCATAATTTATACATGACAGATGGAGCCGCTCTAATGTGGTCTCGGTCTTCTGCATCATTAAGGATGTCGATGCTGGACAGATTATAAATGGACCTTATGAAAAAATATCAATTAGCTACATACATATTCAACAAATTTTTGATTAAGTTATCTACTTCAATATGTGTGTCCATTCGTCTTACCAACGTCATATAATTATTTGTTTTTCATTCCTATTTCAACCCTGATTTAAGATGCAGAGTTTGCCTCTCGCTAGATTCTCATTGCAGCTTTAAATGATGATCTGCCTTCATATTCTTCTTCCGGGACCGTCCACTCATGAACGAATAGGTCTTCATTCTTCTACTCTTGTTAATCTTGCACCATTTGCATTCGTGTTCCACCCGCAAACCTAACCAGATAGTCTATCTTTGGATTTGTGGTCTTCCAGGGTATCTCTGGTATGTTCCAAAGCCCAGAACAAGAGCTTTTCGTATATTTGTCGTTTAAATTGGTGCCAATATGACAAGCCCAGCGCCATTATAGTGTGACAACTCTTTCAACAATATCCTGCACTCCTGTAGCCCTAGAAAAAGTTTTCGATGATCGAATATCGAAACGACCATCGAAAGAGTTTCAAAAAAAATTATACTGAAATGATCGAATGGTTCGATCGTTTGATTTAAGAACACTAATTGCACGCTTATTTGCGTGCAATTAGCTTTCCATAAAACTCGTACTAGCCCCACTGTTCTAGCCCTAATATAGTCTCATTCCGCATTATATCTCTGAGACTAATCACCAGCAACGTATGAATATTCTTACTTGATCATTATATAATCTTCATGTTTTAACAGGGTAATTATATTACTACCTAAAGGATGCTAAAAGGAAAACTAGGCACACTTTTGAAGGAAAAATCATCAAATAATCGGGTAGAAGCAGGTTTTGAAAAATCATCATCTACTTGTAGAAAGAGCAAAAATACCAAACAGCCAGCGATGCAGTAGTTTATGCGAGAGCAATAAGTTTTTAAAAACACATTATAGAATCTGAGGACTTCAGCGCCTTTGATTGCTCCAATCACTAGGATGGATGATTCTATTATGCCATTCATAAGGAAAAACACCGGGATTTCTCCTCACTGAAGATAGGCAAGAAGTTTTGAAAAACACAGAATATAAGTGGATGACTTATTCACCCACTGAGATCGTTTCTTATATTGGACTTTCTGAAGTGTCTGGGATTGATGGGAAAACCATAGTTGAAACATAAGCATACAAGACCCTCAAAATAATAAATAATCGCCTCCCTGGAGTTGTACCAAAGAAATTGTGGGACTTTAGAGTTACTTTTTCGAATACGGAATGGTGTCTTAATTTTGTTTTATCATATTCTAGAAACAAGGATATAAAAAAAGGGTTTAAAAGCAAGCGGAGTTTCTAGCGGATATACGAAAGAGTCCTATGTAAATAAGGGGAAGATATCAACGCGTATAAATTACGATATTATAACATGATGAATAATAAAGATGTCAAGAAGCGCCGACACATCAACTCAATCACTTGTCTAAATATGACAAAAAACTAACGAAACAAAAGAATACACAACGTCAAAGATGAAACAGAACGAAAGCGATAAAGACAAAGGAACGACGCTTTACGTCAACATGACGGGAGTATCAACATGCATAATATGCATAGTTTTAAAACGCAGGCAAGCAGCCCCCGTGTCACCTGTTGTTTACCGGGAAGACATTTGTTATATCCACTTCCTCTTGCGGGACACTTGTGTCTGTATGCTTGATATAGTAGGTATTGTGTGGGTGCACATATTACTATTATCTTACTACTAAGTAAACAGATTTAATGTACTAGAAGAGTCCCCCTCCCCTTTTTCACCACGTGACGGACTACTGTATATCGTCCGTTTTCAATTTATTATGGCATGACATGAAAAATATGATTTCTTCACCTACTGGTGAAAAAGCCCCTAGCAATTAGAAAATATCGCCCCACTTAGGGGCATAGGGAGGCAACAAGAGCCCTCCACTGCGCTCGATCTCGCGCTTGTTTGTTGTTTATGACCTCCTCTCTCACCATGTCCAAATTCCTCAGCTCTGCTTCGAGAGGGTCTTCCTCGTCTTCGGGACCCTGATGGGAGGAATAACAGCGCTCTCCTCGGCCAACTGTCATACGGCATCCTTAACACATGTCACAACCAATTCCATCTCATCCCCATAATGGTAGAAGTGATGGGCTCACGCTTTTGTAACCTTTGAGAAGGGAAAAAGTTTTTTGTCATTTTATCCATGCATGTTATGTGATTTCTTTAGTTCAGAAATTATTCAAGTAATTTTAATACTCTACAACAGTGTTCCGCAAACGGTGTGCCGCGGCACACTGGTGTGCCGTGGTCGTCAGTTGGTGTGCCGTGGTCGTCAGTTGGTGTGCCACGAAAAATTGGGACCCAAATATTTTTAGAGGCTCGTGATTGAGATTTGTCTTCTGTACTCAAAAGAAAAGAATGGGTAGTAAAAAAAATTTATATGCCGGACACATTCGCTCATTCAGGAATTCTAATATTTTAACGTCTCCTGGACAAAATTGAAAGCTTTCGCGATAAGTTAGTGTATATATATCGTCAGGTACGCTGTAATGATGGTACCTTATGAAATGTTTCCAAACGTCATGTCTGTCAAAACAGTGCCGGCATTGATAGTGAAACACTTAAAGCTAAGATCTTGTCAAATGTTACTGTGTACCTATTACCGGGGCGGGAAAGAGGGTATTTAAATGAATTTTCAGTATCTAGCGCAAATTAGAAAATAATTGTGATTTTCAGGTATAAAAAATAGCCACATGGATGTTTAGGGAAAAGAGAGGGGGAGTGGGGGGGGTACTAAAAACAAAACGTTACTGCGTGTTTCATGGGGGGGGGGGATCACAAATATAAAAAAAATCATTGGTGTACCTCTGAATTTTTTTGATTTGGTAGGTGTACCTTGAACACAAAAAGTTTGCGGAACACTGCTCTACAATGTACCTACATACAAGTATATAATAATATTATTTATAATGTATCCCTACATGTCCACAGGGAAAGGACATTTAAGATCTAGTTTCTATGTGTACTGCAAAGTTATCTATATTATAAAAATGGAGAGCAATTTTGCGTGGTCATCGCATCACCCCAGAACGACTGGGCCAATTTCGCTAATTCTTCTTTTGTGATTTCCATTTTCAGGAGAAGATTCATATGAGAGAATAAAATTAATAAAGTTGCGCTGAAAATTAGCAAATTTAAGAAAACTTATAGTCGGGAACCTTTTTAGTGCTTTTTAAAATATAATTTCATTCTGATTTTTATTGATGACATTGGTGTTTGACAGAAACTGTCAGTAGTTTGATAGTTGTTGTGATTGACAGATTGCGTAAGGATATATGGCTTAAATAAGATGCATCTGTCCCGGCCGTAATTCCATTGACCAAAAGGTTATTAATTGATCATTATACAAGTTCGATTTCAATATTCCTAGTTAGGATCACAGGACAACGGCTGTCGGGAAAGCTAGTTTTTAATAAAATTACATTCGACCGCAAAAAATGCATGTTCATAAATTTTACATTTTTAATATTCATACTTAACGAGTTGTGGCTTACGTTAGTTTTGGCCGAATTTTATTTATTTATCGTATGGTCACAATAGTATATCACAACAAAATGGCAATTAGCACAATTATTATGTTTGTCAAAAAGAACAAAAAATTAAAATTTAAAATCAATATTGTTCAGATATTCAGTTGTATACACTCAGGGTCATGAAGTCGGAAGGATCTGAAATGAGAAAGGCGCAAATGAGTGCAAAATTGCGCCAATTGAGGGAGGCCTTTGTTCGGAAATTGAGTACGATGGTTGAAGTGTTTCAAAAATACTTTGGGTACATAATAATAATATACTTCTTGTAAACTCTTGTAAAGAAAGTTTGGATTTGGGTTGGAAAATTTGAGATATTAGCTTTCTATCTATTTTTTTGTAAGGTTTGTGTACTACTATCTATTTTGTTATTATAATTTGAGTTCCTTACTATGTATGCAGATATGTATTATGAGATGCATTCTAAAGTGTTTGGATCTTCAATCTCCCCCCGAATCCAGGACTCTTTAAGAGACGGAAGGATAGAGAAGGAACATTATCGCGCTGTGTACGGGCATGTAGCGCCTGTAGACGAGCCACATAATTCAGCCCTATATCCCTGCCAGCCTCCAATCTTCTGGAGGTACCTAGCCCAGGCTTCAAGCCTCGCCATAAACCTTTCCCACTATCCACTACATTTTACACACAGGAGCGGCTCTAGTTTTAATATAATTTACTAAATGAAATAAAAAAAATATAAGTAAGTAGATAACACATTTTTTAGTTATACTTTTGATATCTTTCACACATCTTCGTGAAATTGGAAATGGTGGGCACCGGGATGTGAACCCGTGACCCGAATTACCGACCACCTTGAATTTATGTATATAATAAAATCCTATTATCTTAATGATTCGGTTCATCTGTAAGATTGAGACCCTCTAAAGGACTATAAAAATGATATATAAAACAATCAAACATTTAAAAACCCTTTTGTATGGGTGTCATCCGACAGATTTTGATGAGAGTTAATAATAATTTTCCATACAAAAGTGTTAGTTTCAAACAAAATTACTTTGTTGGGGTGCCAAGATAAATATTTGCAATAAAAACTTTGCCTATGACAACATGTTCACTATATCGGAATAACAATATTTTTTGTTATCGAAACAATAACAAAATAACAAAGCTTTTATTTTGACTTTGTTAGCCGTATTTTTTAAGAGTGTTTACTTAGAATTTCTGAAACTGAATTTAATCTGATATTAAGATTACTGAAAATATTCGCTGTTATAGAGTAAAAAATATTTTTCTTCATAAAAAAAAAACATGGATGCACTTTCATCAGCTTGTGTTATATTATATTGAATTAATTTCTTAGAAAATATTTATTCCTAGGTATTTAGTGTAACACACTCGATTTTATTAAAATTTTCAGTTTAGTCTAATTTTCGTGCACCTATAGTTCCCTTGTTACTAATATTAGGTAAATAAATAAATTAACACTTTTCTATACAAAGGTGTCAGTATAGCCGGCGGAATTTTTTGCCTGAGGCAATTTTTTTCAGTCAACCAATATTAACTGTGTACCAAAGATTAAAATTAATATAATAATGTGATTGAATTAATCATACAGTAAACTGTACCCCTATTCTATGTTAAGTACAGGAACAGGAATAGCGCCTCTACACAATACTTCTAAAAGCTCCGCATCCCATACAAAAATTCCGTGAAATTCTCACTTACGTTGCGTGGTAATATTCGGAATAAGAGTTACTGAACGTTTTTGCCCATCGCCTGAAACCGTCCCCTTGTCTCCCTTTAGAAATTACTACCGATTGGGATTTGAGATTAGGCGCGCCTTCTGGCTACTGAATTATCGTTTGCTGAAGATGTGGAAAATATACGCTAGACAAAGAATGCCGATTCCTTGGGTCAATCTTTAAGGACGAAAAATCTATGATAGAACAGCAATTTATCCAGAAATACATGCTCAAAATAATTAGGTACACAATATTTATGTTTATGGTGGCAAATGCAGAGGTCATGCCAGAAACAATAGCATTCGAAAGGAATTTGAAGACATGCGCTTTTGCTTTTTGTTCGAAAGGATAAAGAGGCTGGGTGAAGAAACATAGAAGTGGAGAAAAGCCCTGTTACTTGGGACAAACTAATTGATTTATTGAGGAACCCGAAATATCCTGTGTATATGCCAAACTGTTACTTAATTACAAATATGATTGATAAGATTACATTACACTAGCATATTTTTCGCAAATTCATTTCTTACATGACTTTTCACTAATGTTTAACGTCCCAAAATAGTCTGACAAATCAGAGGGATTGGGATGAGGGGAAATACAAAGACTTTCTTATATACAGTTAAAAAAGGTATCATGCCTTTGGAACACAATACATCAGAACATTTTATCCTAGTCAAACGCTTTTGATAAATCTGAAACATGATTCAAACTTCGATCATGAATTTGAAGTGAAACGCCCAAAAATGTTACTATATAGAAAAAGATACAATTCCGGACTTAGTTGGTAAGTTTTATGATTTAGCTAATACTAAGGTTTAAGGTAGACTTTGTTAAATGGGGCAGAAATAGAAGACCATTTTGAAGTGTCATATTGGTGGAATGGGTCCTGATGAAAGATTTCTAAATAAATGCCAGAGGGATTTTATCATAGGAAGACCTTCAAAGAAATTGCAGGAAAGCTGGACATCCATGCACATTCCAAGATTTTTCTTAGGTTCTAGATCAGTACCACTTGTATAAGTTTTCGATGATCGAATATTGAAACGATCATCGAAAGAATTTTGAAAAATTTACATACAAAAATGATCGAAAGATTCGATCGTTTGATTTTCGAACACTATTTGCACGCTAATAAGCGCTTATTAGCGTGCAAATAGCTTTACATTAAACTCGTACTAGCCCCACAACAGTAGAGGACTAACCTTAGGTAACAAAATTTTTCGAAAGCCTTCGATAAAATTCATTACGGTATATTGCTGAGGAAACTGGAGGCGATCGGTGTAACGGGTAGTCTGCTAAAATGGTTTTCGTCCTATATTAGTGATAGATCTCAGGCAGTGGTACTACATGGATATGCGTCCAGTTATAAGCCCATCCATTCGGGAATTTCTCAGGGCTCCCACCTGGGACCACTGTTGTTCTTAATATATATAAATGACATAGGCGAATGTCTGAAACACTCCAAAATATTACTGTTTGCCGACGACGCGAAATTTTTCAAAAAAATAGGCAGCGTATCCGATTGTGAAAAATTACAGGAGGATCTTGTCCGTCTCGAAAGGTACTGTGAGGAAAATCAGTTGTATTTAAACCCAGACAACTGTAATATAATATCCTACACACGTAATAAAACTAGAATAGAACACAACTATAGAATAACGGACAAGGTAATGTTACGAAAAAGTGAAATACGCGATCTCGGTATTATTCTGGATGAGAAGTTGAGTTTCAAAAAGCATATTGATCACATAACAGCCCGAGCATTCCGAACACTTGGCTTTATCAGTAGAAATACTTCAATCTTTAAAAATACTTCCTCACTAACAATCCTCTTCAATTCCTTCGTGCGCAGCATCTTGGAATTCGGATCCACCATATGGAACCCCGCATACGAAATCGATATAAGTGCGTTGGAACGAGTACAAAAAAAATTCATAAAAAAACTAAATTACCGTAACAGACTGCACTTCGATGACTATGCCCGGGCCCTGACTCACTACAAAATAAATTCACTGGAGAATCGACGCATCATAGCCGACCTCGTGTATCTGTATAAGATATTAAATAATAAAATAGACAGTGCATGTTTGCTGGGTGCCCTGCCACTTCACTGCAGTGGAAGACCGCAGCGTTGCCCGACTCTCTTCTATGTTGAACCCTCAAAAACCAACTACCACCAAAACACATATCTAAACAGAGCGTGTAACAGTTTTAACAGAAACTGTATGGGGGTCCCCGAGTTGGATCCCTTTGGCATTTCTTTAAAAAAGTTAAAAAAAAAGTTGGTGGAGAGGTCCACAGCACCTCGTGCAAGATAACCAAACGTCTGCCAGCATGGTCTGTTCCTCCTTCCCTCTCCCTCTCCCACCCCCTTCCCCATTTTCCTTCCCCCCAAAGTGAATTAACGGTGAAATTAAAGTGCTTTTAAGACTATAGTGTGTAAAAAAAAAAAAATGAAATATAGTGGGATACATATAAATGGCGATGTAAATTATAAAATGTTATATTCAACCTTTGTAAAATTTGTTTAGCTGTCTGTATCCAATAAAGAAAAAAAAAAAAAAATTCAAAGTTCATCTTAACATATTCCTTGTATTGAGATACTCGCAAAAGTTTAGCTAAGTGTATCAAAAAAGCAACCTAAGCAACGAAAAAGAAATCATAGAATGCTGCTTAATCCGTTTATTCAGAAAGAAGTGATCCCAAATTAGACCATTCGTCAGGCGCTACGTTATCCCATCAAATGAAAACAGTTTGATCCCCTACCCTTCCTCCCATTCGGGTATTTGTTTGTATATTGTCTACATTTTGCCTTACTCCTATATTGTATAAATGTACCCACTTGTTCTCTGTTTTCCAATCTACAAAAATTTAATAAACAAGGTCCACGATTCACAGTCACTGTTCTTTTTGATGAACTCAAAAATAATACTTTGCATATTTGAGAACCTACCTTAGAATCAAGAAAGTTAAATCAGATGGATGAGTGAGAAGAGCGATCTTCGAAAGGAAATCCAATAGACGTTTCATCAAAGAACCTTAAAAAGAATATAGTGCATTAATTCTAATGGAGCAAATTTCCAAATCATTATGATGCAGAATTCAAGATTATTAAACCAACAAAATTCTTCCTGGACGGTACGATTAATAATTAAAAAGCAAAGAATCCTCGAGAAATCCCCGCCATCAGTTTTCCTACAACGCCAGATACTTTGGAGATCCGCTTTCGCTCGATCGAACTTTTTTAGCATTGCCTTTCTCATATTTTAATGTCATGGAGAATGCCTATAGTTCCAAAAACGCTTTTTTAAATCATGTCCAAACTGCAAAGATTAAATCATTTGATGTTTTTGGTGATTTTAAGATCGTTGTAATTGAACAGTTCTTTGTTTCACTTAAAAAAGTCAAATTTCACCTTCGTGTTATGAGCCTGTAGATTAAATGCAAAATCTCACATCCACATTAGAACTCTGTCCATGTTTCTTTCATTATTGCAGCAATTTATACCAACCGTGAATTTTTATCACGAAGTAGGTTGCTATCGGCTACGTAGAGACGTTCTGCCAGTTCGGTGGCTGTGCACTTTATGACAGAATTCACTCAAGTTTTAATGCTGTTGAATTGGTCGTTACGTAGCGTGTAACGAGCGGGTTTATAGTTATTGGGTTTTTCTTCTTTCTCATTGTGCTACCCTGGTACTAGCGGCAGTATCGACCTGCCTCGACAGTATCTAGCTTTAATCTCCTTTATATACATACTAAGTACGAACGAAAAGCAGCTGATTATTCCTTTATTATTGTATGTCCAAACTCTATGACTTCACTATATAATCATTTTTAATAGCACCTTGGCAACAGTGTAGTCAATAATTAGCACACCCTGTTACCATCAATGATTTAAACGTTGATACAGTCCAAAACAACGTATAACGTTGTAAAAATGTTTAGTTTTAAAAACTCCTCATAGGATATGTAGAAAGATTCTGTAGAACATGGGAAAGGATAAAAACAATAGGAAAGAATGTGGGATGGACGGAATCGTTGTCATAAAGATAAATTGAGATAATTTTTTGATCATGTTGAAAGAATAAGTGCTTATAGAACAACAACGAGAATATACCTGCATAATACATATTTTTTTTATAAAGTATGTCGTGGATCAAAGCATCGAAAAGAAAGTCAGTTCAAAATTAAAAGAAATAGGAAATGTGTTCTAGGAAATGGTGTCGCTGAAAAGGAGTAACTGAATAAACCGTTTCTAAATAGAAGAGAAGAGTTTAATTCTCTTTACCTGCCTGTAAAAAACAGACATATTAATCAACAAATTTGCATTTAAAGTTCTCGAAAGGGGTGGATTTTTGAGATGAAGAAAAAAACCGAAAAAAATCGTTTCAGAGAGGGATACTTTTATAGATGATACTTAAGAGGTATTTATGAGCTTTCCACTCTGCATGGTGAAGGGTGGTCGTACAAAGGAAATATCCACCTTTGTTACATGTGGGATATTTGAGTATCCTATTTCCTCATAGTTTTGCAATTTCGTTAAAAGGCACAAGTATATGGATGCTTTTACATATGTATTCGTGTTAGGATTTTAATCAAGTCTAAAAGATAAACATTTTCGATGCATTACCTTATTTAACATACAATAGCCATCGAATTTAATAAAATTCATTCTTCAGTAAATGTTTGAAGTGTGTGAGCTATCAATTTGAGATGTGTGGGAGTAGGTCATTGATAGTCCCCAAAATTGAGATGGAGGGGATGGCTCTCGTTGTTTCAAGTTGATGAGCTGTAGGAAAACTTAATGATTGATTGGTTGATTTGTTGAGACATCTGCTAGAGAAATCTTCGGAAATCTAAAAGGGCTAAGGAATAGGCTTGAAGGAACAGACTCTAAAATTTTAAGACTATTACAGTTTCTTATTGGTCTTGTCTTACTGCTAGAAATCTTTATGGGGTCTTAAAATCAATATTATTATTTGAACAAGTTTATATCATTACAAAGGTAGTGAAGTAAGGAGATCGTGGGTCCTTGATTCCGGTGTCTAATATCTTTCTCTTTTATATCATAAGCTTTGCTATCTCTGAAAGATGTCAAAAGGTATGTAATTAGGTGAGCCCAGTGTTATAAAAAAATTGTAAAAGAAGAATGGGTCTTGTTTATTACGTAGAATCTAGACATAAGTGCCATAAGTAGGTATACCAGAAATAAGGTAAAGAAAAAGGTTTTCATTTTGGTAAAATAAGGAAGGTACCTTATTATCACTTTACTTTCAGATAAGATACTCCTAACATTTTCAGAGTTGATGAGTTCAGATTCACTCATTATACATTGTGAAGACTGAAAAAACTCATATTAGACAGACTAAGGGAAAATCGCTCTTACAATCGTAGATTTTTACTTCCTGAAATACACATTGAATGATTAATCACACTACACATTGAATGATGAATCTATCGCAGATATATTGTATTCTTCAATAAGACTCATCAAATATACCTAGTAGGTACATCAAGATCTATACACAGTCACATTAATCTTTTATTGCGTAGATTCATTCTATAAAAGTCGTCAATAAAAAAATATGTCCTTGGACAATTCAACAATAAGAGAGTAAGACCCCAAAGTTATTCAAAATGGGACAATATCTCGGCATTCTATTATTACAATAAATAATATTTGTCTAACAGTAAATCTTCATAATGACAATTTGTCGGATACAACAAGACGCAATCAATATTATTTCTTATTGCATTTTATTGTCCATTTTTGCTGGTAAACTTATGCAATTTTATGTACTTATATAAATTAATTATATTATTTGTATCTTTTATTTTTGAAAGGGGGTTTTCTCGTGAACACAGGGTAGGTACCGTTTTTGTATGGTGTATAATAACAAATTGAAATCAAAATAAGACATTGAAAGAAGGGTATTAAATGTAGGTATTAAATTTATGAATAAAATTTTGTTTAACATCGTAAGGTACGATGTCGAATAGAGAATGTTCTGGAGAGATCATGTCTATTTATTTATTTATGCAAAAATTGCACACATACAGGCGAGTAAAGACACACTTTAAATTATTAACAAAAATAATAGATGGTACAAAAATCCCAAACAGGCCTCAGCCTTTGTTTGGGTATACAAAGAAATAATATTATCAAACAATTCCATAGCTCGCCCCATGGCGTCATGAGACAATTGAGTAGTCCCATAAAGTAATATTCAAAAGAAAAAAGAGTAATAGAATTTTAATTAATAAAAGTGTCAAAAGGATGGACAGCAAAAATTGCCAGGGTCATCATTACCAATCAAAGATGAAGAGAGAGCAGTGCTGTATTCATCATGACAAGCCAGATTCGAGCACTTATTTATTTGACAAATCATACATCTAAAAATAGAATATTGAGATGGATGATTGGAAGTTAAAGATCTTATTTGTGCAGTGAACACTACACTTCAGCGAATGTTTGGAAATTACGGATATTTGAAGACAGATAACACTGAAATGGTCATGTATGGAGAAAAACATAAGAAAGATGGTCCATGAAAATTTTGGAATCTAGATGGGGAAAGGGATAAAAAAGGCACATAACAAAAAGAATTGCGTTTATACTTTAAAGTAACTCGCAAGAAGAAAATCATTGTTGTAAGCACTTTCTTATTAATATTTTGTAATAAAGATTTACAAAATTAATAAAAAATACATAATTATGAAAAGGACTTAAAAAAATATTATTAGTTGCAAAATATATTTAAATTCCAATCCAATAATTGAATTTTACAGTAACTGGTAAATACAATGAAATTCATCAAAAGACGGAATCTGTTAAAATTTTGATTGGCTCAAATATAAATGAACACCCGTATGTACGAGTATTATACATTTTTAAAATAAATAAAAATAAAATAAATTGTGATATAAATCAAGTATCGCCCCCTCCCTTACCCCACTATTCACCTACATGCACTTTTATTTTATTTTTATATAGTACGTAACTTGTTTATTGATTTTTTTCTATATTTTTTATTATTATTTTGAATTATTGCGTTCACCGTGTGCAGATCATATTGTGATACCTACTAGCATTTTACCAGCGACTCAACCATTGCTATTTTGTTCTGTGCGTTCCAGTATGACATGTTCGGGACAATTTTTACATCAGTGTGAACCGATGCTGATATTATAGCTTGTTTTTATCCAAGTTCACATTATTATCATACTTTATTTTTTTATTTTTTTTTTATTTTACATAATATAAACGGCTTTCGCCTTTAAACACAAATTCATTACATTTGTACAAAAAAATATCTCAAACAATATAGATGATCAAAAAAAAAAAAAAAAAAACAAAGACAGTCACAATGAAATAAAATTAAATACCACTCAAAAAAAAGTCACTAATCAACAAAATCAAAAAATAAAAAGCTTTAAACTTTCTGTAAAATCCAGTCATAAAATAATGAACATCACAAAAAATCCAAAAAAAAAAATTTTACTCTGCAAAAACATAATACCCATATAAAAAAAATATAAATGAAACAAAATACAAATTAAAAAAAGACAAGTCACAACAAAACAAAATTAAAAATTATTAAAAAAAGTGACTAAAGAAGAAACTAAATTAAGAAAAAAATTAGTCACAAATAAATAAAATTAAAAATCACAAAAAAAAAAACCTTAATTTTTCTGTATAGACATGCAGACAAAAATTCAAATTTGAAAATTAAGAAGTAAAAATGCCAGAAGCCAGCCGATGAAATCCACTCATAAAATAATTTTAAAAAAAACAATACAAAAATTTCGTAAAAAAAAAAAAAAAATATATAATAACTCTTCAAAGGCATATAAAAATATTAAAAAAAAACAAATAAATAAATAAAAACAAGGACAGTTACAAAGAAATAAATTAAAATTATTAAAAAAAAAACTTTAACTTTCTGTAAATACGTGCAAATAAAATTGAAATCTGCAAAATAAGATGTAAATGTCAGAAGCAAGCCGATAAAATCCATTCATAAAATAATTAAACATCACAAAAAAACCAAAAAAAAAAAAAATTATTTACTCTGCACAAACATAATACCTATAATAAATTTAAAAAAGACAAGTCTCAACAAAACAAATTTAAAAATTATTAAAAAACTACTAATACTTCTGAAATCAGTCACAAAAATCAAAATTAACATAACGTGAAAAATGTCGGCTCACTAGGTGAAGACTTAATTGTGTCGAGGCTGGTAATGGAATGGTACAAATGGTAATGACGATAAAATCAACAATAAAAAATCTATAGGTACCTATATATTTTGTGCAATCTTATAAGTTTGCACAAAAATGCACAAATAGATACTAAACGAGGTACGAAACACCTACATACAACTAAACGTGTATTGGAATTGAGTGGAATAGCATATTACCTATACCTACTTAACTAAAGTGGGTAATCAAAGTAAAACATGTAAAAAATATTTAAATGAAAGTCGAGTAAGTGCGAATACTTATAACTCAAGATCGGCTACGAAAATTCTTCGGATGTTTGATTTATTGGATTCTTCTCTACTTTGGATAACAGAATAACGAATAAAAAGTTGAAAAAAAAATCGATAAGAAATTATATAAAATATAACATTAAAGATACTATGGAACGGATTTTCTGCGACGCCACCGCCATCTATGGAAAATTATATAACATCAAAATTATTGTTTACTTGACTACAATTGAAACTAAAAATATTTATACGTGCGAAGATATTTTTGATAGTACTTTTTTCAAGCATTCAGAAGTATTTTTTTAACATTCAAACATATTTTAAACGTATTTAAATTACAAATTTGGAATCAATATTCATAGTAAGGTCTACAGGACAACGTCTGTCGGGAAAGCTACCTAGTATTAGAAATATATAAAAGGGAAGTTGAAAAAAAAAACAAATCAAACATAGTTATAGGTACCTTTTAATACTCTGGAAGATTATCGATCAAGAAATATAAAACATAAAAAATAAACTTTATAATTGTTAGAAATTAATAATATGAAATCGAGATCAACAATATCACAAAGCAAAAATAGTTGGAATTTAACAGTTAAGAATTCTCGCAAACGATTGATATTCTTATATAATAGTATGATGTCCCTTTTGTGGGGTGGGGACTGGGTAGTGTGTATGTATGTACTTTCCAAAGGACGAGACCCAGCCGTACTACCCGGGGATCATAGCCGAAGACACAAATCAATTCCAATAAATCAAGAATTGTGATGCGACGCACACCGGTACACGACCACGTGATTTATTGTTGACGTTTCTGTTGATTTCACGCCATTATCAAACTTTCTTGCATTTTTAATGTTAATTCCTCCATTGTTGCTGATTTATCGCTGTCATTTGATATTGGTTTTTGAAAATGTTACATTGGTACTATAACTTATTACTTTTGACATACGGGCACATTTAATAAAATAGTTATGAGTATCGTCCTTGCACGTTTTTCTCTATAAAAACAAATTTACAATTTGACTCTTTCAGAGTAAGCTACTAAATGCTAGTCTCGTGAAAGAGGAAGATGGTCCGCACCTGGGATCGAACCCACGACCTTCAGTACAAAACAGTAAGAAAGTCGGCGTCGTAACCATTAGGCTACCAACACTTCACAAGTTTTGTTTGGTTTTCACAAAATGAACGGATTTTTATAGTGTTTTTTTTTTGGCATTACAAACTTTAATTGGGATGATTTTAACTCAAAATAATTCTTAAAGCTAACTAAGTCTTAAACCAATAGTATCATTAAAATAAATCAAATTGATATACAAAAATCATAAATTTCAAAATCAGATAGGCCTATTTCAAAAGTATGCAAAATCGTGGGACAATGATTTTACCGATCTGACTGCGTTATAGTTATGCGAAAGATGCCTTATTGGAGCACTGATGATTCTATTCGTATTTTTATTGTAACGTAACAAAATAAATACAACATATAATATCACATCTTAAACGATAAAATAGTACCTGAAAGAATGTCATACGAAAGGAAAATAAAAGTTTTCACCAATGTATATCTTAAAACTAAAAGGCTTACCGTACACTTAGTAGAATTATTCAGTGTTAATATTTTCTGAAATGGAATTTTTAGTTGCTATTTATAAAACTACCTGTAATTTAAAAAAAGAAAGTCATTTTTAATAAGCTGATGCACAATATTATTTTAATTTTTTTTTCAGCTCTACGTTTCAAATATACGAATATTATGAAAAGCATACTTAAAATTAAGCTTCGAAATGTGTCAAGCAGACTACGAAAGCTCCCAGGATTGTTGATATTGTGGTATATTTCGAAAAGTTAATCCATCGTCAGTTCGACACATTTTATCATCGAAATTACGTTAAGCAATATCTAAATGAAGATAGTCACATATTAATGAATGACGGTAACAAGCAGAGTGTTTAACCGAAAGTGACATTTTAACGACTCATAGAGAGGAGGATCCCTACATCGATCATCGAGAAAACACCATCGATATAGTTTTTTAAATAACCTTAAAATCAATTGATTAATTTCCTTAAGGGAATTAAAAAAATGTTCGATTAATCTGTCATTGATTCTAATTACCACGTAAAGCTTTTTTGCTCAAAATTGAAATGATAAATTTGCTACTTTGAAAGGTTTCCGAGCATATCTTAAGATTAAAAACCACACTAAGCAATTATTAGAACAGTGGGTCTAGTACGAGTTTTATCAAAAGCTTATTGCACACTAATAAGCGCTTATAAGCATGCAAATAGTGTTCTAAAATCAAACAATCGAATCGTTCGATAATTTTTGTATGCAAAATTTTTGAAACTCTTTCGATGATCGTTTCGATATTCGATCATCGAAAACTTATACTAGGGCTACAGAGGTGAATCTTCGATTTTTTTTCAATATTAATTTTACTGTTAGTTTTGCAATGGTTTGCCTTGAATGTCGATGTCTGCTGTAACATCGAAATATTTTTCTTCTATGAAACTATCTTCCACCCCATGCACCTTCCAATAGTGCTACCCATAGATAAAATTGTTAATATAAAATAGTAATAATAATTATACGATATCATAGAGTAGCAAACTTATAATCTATGTCTATGGTATGAAATCATGTACATAGTATGTATGTAATGTAGGTAGACATATTATAGTAATACTCATTGCAGCGTCAAAACATAAATCAATTTTATGGCCGCATCTAAATCAAACGTATTTTAATGGCTCAGCCCCGTCATATCACCAGTCATATGTATGATAATTTACTGCGTATATGTGACGAATGTTAGAAATATTATTTGGGGGTTTAGGATATTATATTTATGTGCACATACCTCTGTATAGTGTATACATTATTACTAAGTACATCCAACGTCATACCATCGAACGTACGAACTAAAAAGCGTCGTGTGTACACATACACTATCCGTATGTACCTCGATTGACACGATGTATTGATTGAAATCTCTAATCTGTCACATCGATGTTCCAAATTCAAAAATAGCATGGTTTGATTATTTGAATCAACTCCATGTTAAGGCGATATTCTTTCAAAATAGCCGCTTTTTACAATAATTTTATTAATTACAAATTTAAAAGATGTTTTTTTAATTGTGTGAGTGTCTTCGTCTCTATGGTCACGAGGTACCATTTTTTTTGGAATCACTCGAGCGAATTCTTCTCTATTCTAAGCTACTTACTTGGAAATTATTAAAAATAAAAGATATTTAGATTTTTCCACTTTTTGATATAAAATAATGTTAAATTATGTTCCACCAATAACTTACGGTCGATAATTTTTACTTTTCTTCGACACTTTTTGCATCTGTCATTCAACAGAAATTAATTGTCTATGAACTTTCTCTGACATTAGGTAATAATTGTCTATGCGGGAAATATTATATCGACGAAATTAGCGAGAAAAGTAGGTACTTGATCAAATTTTCCAATACACAACATTCCTCAACCTGGCAAAGTATTGGATCCTTTAAGGGACTTCATATCGATTTTATAGGACAACCAAACAATAAAAGACACTCTTCTATTTTTTCTGTGACTGACATCCGACTACGTATGCTGCTAGCTTATAATGTTTCATTTTGTAACTTTTCAAGGTTACTGTTTTGGATCGAGGCCGCGGATACAGAATTCGCGTATAAGGAGGTCCCCTGGATTGTGAATGTCGCGTGAAATGTGTCCATAAGTCATTGGCGGTGACGTATGGATTTGCAGCTATATCAAGTTGGTTGGTAGAAGAGAATATGAGGTATGATTGGTGAATATGTTGCCCTGTCCGCCGTCGTGTTATTCTAATCTAACTATCTGCTCACAACATAAGAGTTGTAATAATTGAAACAAAATACATTCAACATACCTACAGTCATCCATGATTTAACTAGGAAAGTGACGTCTCATCATGATGCATACAATCTAATAGAAACATTTCAGAACACTTTCAAGCAAATTTTACGTAAAATCCGGTATGACGATGAACTGTGATGATTGTATGACATGAACATCATTAAATTCGTCAAGATGTTATATCGTCTTCGCTGGTTTAGGGCACAGTGAAGAATGGAAGAAGAATAAAGATGAGGACTAATAGCCCGATTGGAAGAATGAATGGAGCAGACCTAGATTGAGATGGCTCGATCGCGTTGAAAAGGATCTGATGAACTGGCGTCCCAAAGCGATTGGCATGATGGAATGGCGACGACTGCTTGAGGCCAAGACCAACAAAAAATTGAGATTGAGAGCTATAACTATTATGTTTGCGTAAGATATCATTTTAAAGGGATTATTCCATATTTGTTGAAAGTATCATAATTATTGGCAAATCGAATTTTTAATCATACCTATATGTATTTTGTAAATTTGATATAAATGACATTGGCCTAGCCGTAATCCAAACCTTACACCTGAGAGCGCGTAACCACTTGTCAACTGATACGTAGTTTAATCTGACATAAGCGCTGGCATGTTTTGAACAAGTAAACCAACCTCATTTAATAATTAGACAAAATAAATGCAGTTAACGAAACATCGGAATAAAATAATTGTTATTGATATAAATTCACACTAAAGCACTACCTACTTACCTGCGATTTAAGTTTCAATTAAACTGTAAACATTTTACCAAACTGTCGCCATTTAGTATAGACTAAAAGTATACAGACGTATTCAGCACCATCTATTGAAATAAATCGAAAGCTTTATTATTTAACCTTTGATCGGTTTGAACAAAAATAAATAAATTATTTTAATACATTACTCACGTATTATTGTCATTGAGGTACCACCTATGTTATCATTCTTTTGCGTATCGTATCGTGTTCGTCAAAGGGCAGGCAGAGAAAATTGGTCTACACCTTTTTTCCGACAGATATCCATTTCTCATGCTGATTCTCCAATCACTTACTTATGACCTCGATTTGATTGATCCACACCATCGTCTGTCGATTACACCTCCTATTATAACCTTCCATTCAGCCTTATAAAATACTTTTTTATCAAGTAGCAACTAAAAAATGGACGTCTCCTAGGACTTTTTGTATCTGTATAGAAGATCTCCCGGAAACAAAAGCATTCAAATTGGGATATTATGTTGATGATTAGACCCTGGCGATACAATACCGCGGCTTTGAAAATATTGAATCAGATCGTACATCATATCTCAAGGACATGAGCAAATGTTTTAAAAATCTGCGACCAATACCTAAAGTAGTTATTTTTACAATCCTATAGCACTCAAATGAACTTAACATTAGCGAACTAAACCCAAAATAAAGTTGTTGGTTAGCCTAGCATTTCAGACCCCGACTTTCGCAACATCTTCAAATCTTTATTGCATCCCCCATCGAGATCTTTCACACTAATCATACAATAACTACTGATGTT
Organism: Mystacides longicornis; assembly: GCA_963576905.1. Classification (NCBI taxonomy): domain Eukaryota; kingdom Metazoa; phylum Arthropoda; class Insecta; order Trichoptera; family Leptoceridae; genus Mystacides; species Mystacides longicornis. The sequence continues at coordinate 22,050,510 of OY756433.1, read as the reverse complement.
ATGTATGATTAGTGTGAAAGATCTCGAGAGTGTATTTACGTTCATTGTGATTAAGCACGGATTCAACAAAAAAAAAACTCGGTCCACGTTTCAACAATCATACGTCGTTTTTAGAAAATTCTCTCTGTCTTTCACCAAAAAAAATATGTAGCCCTACGAAACAATGACAACCAAACACTATAAAGAAATATATTATTGCTTCTCTCGCTGTCCATGAGTAATAATTGCCTACTTCAATGATTTATACAGTCCATCAGCCAATACAGATTACCACATCTATCTACTTGGACTGACGAAATATGTAATAATGGTTGATATGAAAGTTTCGACGCGTAACATCCGTGGGTAAACAACGAGGCATTAGGTACTCCCAGATAAAGCGCCGGGGAACTTCCAAGAGGGTCCGACCCGTCCAACCATTATCACGACTGATACAGGACTGTGACGTTGATTTATTACCGATAAATCAATACGAATATAGCGGACAGACAATTATGACAGAGTAATTATGTTGGTATTATTCGAGGATTCTGCATCGGGGTGCAGATTGTAGTTTCCAGTATCGATATATGGACCACTTTTTTTATATTTTTTTTGCAAGCACTTCCTAAGTTCTTGATCTCTGATGATGCCTACTGACTAGCTTTAAAGTTTAGCTCTTTATAATGTCATGAAATCCTGAATAATTTACGTCAACTTCTTCTATGTCCATTGCTGCAGCCTTCCAGCTTGAAATATTGAAAAGCAGTACAGCCTCTTCCCAATCTGATCCTCCCATCTAGGTCGGCCAAACTTAATCAAACCATATTCTTCATTGTTCACAGGTCCCAATGTTCTTTAAAGCAGTCCTCTCAAAGATAGCCAGAAGTTCTACATATTTTATAGTAAGTGTCCGAATTTCAAGACTCGCAAGATGCTTCTGTTCTTATAATTTGGTTTTTCTATGAACATTTTTAGATTTAAGCACTGGAATTAGCGAGCTACCTTTAAATTTTTATTACCTAATTAATACTTTACTGTATATATTCACATAACAAAGACATCACAGAATCAACATACAGAGGGCGAGCTTACCACAACGAAGTTGCGGTCTCTAACCCCAAATATGAGCTTCTGAGTAGATCATTTCTGAGTAGAAATTATTAATTTACAAAATATGTAACAAAAAAGTCTAAAAAAAAACAAACAAAAATAATACCTACCTATTCAAAATTATATGATGCATATAATGTGATTAAAAAATATAGGAATCGGAAAAATATACATCGTAAAGACACACCTGTGCAAAGAACACAGGAACAAACCCAGATGAATAAAATGACAGAATCTAAAGTTTTGTTTGTTCATATCGAAAGCAGTCAACAAGTTGATGATATCAAAATTCGTAAAAATGAACAAGTGAAAAAGAAGAGTGTACCTACATGGTAATATAAAAAAAAACCGTTAGTATTGGTGTGCACTGTGTATGTATGTATGGAGGACGATAATAGCTTCGAGTACAAGGGGTGGTAAAGACAGGGTGTTATGTCTGGGAGGGAGGGTTGTGGAGGCTCCGTGTCTCGTACATAACAGACATGTGTCCTGGCCATCCATCAAGGGTGTCAGCTGCCTCAGCCATCAGTCAGGACCACGCAGACCCGAGGCGACGTGAAGAACACGGGACAACTTTAATTATTTTCAAATTATTTCTCTTTTGTTTGCATTTCCAAAAAACAAACAGCAATTGTTTTTTGTCTGTCATTCTATTTCCTTTGAAACAGAATATTATTATTATTGTTGTACAAAAATTTCAATGAAATACAAATTCATCACGTTTGGGGGCTAAGATGTTGGGTCGTTTATTACGGATAATGCACGGGTTCGAGGTTCAATCCCGACTATCTTTCTTTTTTATATACAAAATGTTTCCCAAAACTATAACGTATGGTGGTAAATATAGGTACCTATCCACTTTTTATCTCTTCTTCTTCTTTCTCCTTTCACCCTTCTTCTCGTCTAGAGACGATAGATTCTCGTCTAGAATACTAGAGTATTGAACAAAGGCCTCCCTCTTAGACTCCCATGCATCTCTGTCTGACGCCACCCTCTTCCAGTGCAGGCCCGCCACTCTTTTAACGTCGTCGGTCCATCTTGTCTGGGGCCTACCCACGCTTCTGCGCCCTTTCCAGGCCTCCAATCCAGCACTTTCTTCGTCCACCTGCCATCAGACATACTCGCCACAAGACCTGCTCAGCTCCATTTCTGCTCTGCGATTCTTTGGATCACATCTGTTACCTTGGTCTTTTCCCTTATCCAAGCATTCGTTTTTCGGTCCCTAAGTGAAATATTCAACATCCTTCTCTCCGTTGCTCTTTAGGGAACACGAAGTTTGTGCATGATTCTTTTCGTTTGTTAGAGAGGATGTCTTTGCAACGGGGCAATTCACTCTCGAGAGAGTGATCTATACCTTTTATCTCCTCTGACGATATTTGCCATAGAGCAAAGCTGCCTCCCAATATTTTGATAAGGACCGGTTAGTTGGGAGAAATTTCTTTTTCGAGTTTCCATACTTGTAATCTTTATTTTCTTTGGTTTCCTTGGTCAGATGTTAATGGCTGGACAAATTTCGCTAATGCTATTTTTGAGTTTCTCAGGAGAAGGTTTTATGAAAGGAAAAAAAAGAAAGCTATACACGCAGAAAATTTAAGAAAACTTAAAGCTGTTTAGTGCTTTTAACAATATAATTTTTCAATTCTGATTTTGGAATGAAAAAGTTGTTTGACAGATATTGTCCTTTGTTTGATCAAAATATATAGTTTAAAACAGATGCATCGGTCGAAATTACATTGATTAAATAGGTACCTAATTAATTAATCAAAATGCAAAGTCGAACTCAATATTCATGAATTTCCAGTTCAATATTCTAAAGTGTGTAGGTACCTACCTACTTAGGCTTTGTTGATTATGAAACAGTAATTAAAAAACTAAAATAAACAGAAGAATGGAATTAGTCTAACCGTTACTTATTAATCGGGCATTCTGAAGACACGCCACAACCATTATAGTTGATGAGTTTCATGGACTTGCACGATGTTACATATCTGCTTGTATTTTTTTATACCTTCTAGCTTTTTTCCATCTATAATTCGAATTATCCACTCCATTTATATAATTTTGAAGGTCTTTTTTCTTTCAAGTTTTCAACACAACTTTCTAAGCTATTAGAGTCTGGTGCTTTTTTCTCGTCAGCTACTAGGTTCTGTACCCTAGTGACGATTCAATCGATAGCTGTTTCTTTGGCTTCGACTTAATAGATGAGGTTTGGCGCAGATATCAATCAAAATCTTGTCAAAAAGTTTTGTTGATAAGATGTTCAGGAGCATATTCAATGTTTGAATTCTATGGAATCAACATGAATTGTGAAATGATATGATTTTTTTTTGTCAATTGTAGAAATGATATAAAATTTAATGGTACGGCGTTGTTTGTTGATTTCCTAAGAACGACCTTGTACCTTTAGTGTGACCATTAATTTATCCCATAAACCCGGCCAATCCCAACTGTCAAATTTTTAATCTCCACGTTTGTGTAGAAATCACGTCTTAACATCACTGTACATCATTTAGAATTGCGCCAGGATTCACCAAATACGTTTAAGCTCACTTAAAAACATCTAATGTTTTATATCCAAAAGTGTCAAAATACTTGGTGAGAAACTTGTTCTATTTTCAAAAAAGGTATAAAACAATATATATGTAATCTAATCTAAACGCTTAAACAGTGTCTACAAAATACATACACAAGTAGCATACAATACCAGAAAAGGTTGTCAAGAGCTCTCAGCTACTTAAGTACTTAAGTGCCTAATCCTTCATATAACTGCTAGACATATTTCAATCTTTTTCCAAGCCTCTAGTATCTTCGGAAACCATTACTTACTTAATTTCTTTTTAGCGAGTAGGTAGCGTAGTCTGCCGATCGCTTCTTTGGTCGACCGATGCGACATACCTATCTTTGACATAACCAATGCCTTTTTTTAATATTTCGCTAAAATCATAAAAAAATCTACGTTCTTTTTTCAAAATATCAGTCATCTCAAATATCATTTGAAATTGGAGAATAGGAGCGCGAATGTTGCCACGTAACAAAATTGATAATAATAAATTTTGATAATGGTAGCAACACCAAACACCACCAATGTACAGATGGATTGAAATTTTGCGCTTATTGATGAATGTCGAAACTTCAGGGCCGTCACTAGTGCATTATTTATTGCCGCGTATCGGGTGACATTTGTCAATCCACCCTCGTTCTATACGTGACAATACAAAACCATTAAATATGATTTATATCTTGCTTTTAGCTCTTTTGCAACGTGTGCTCTATTGGTTTTATGGATTTTTTTTATACTTTTGTTGTTATTGTATATAGCTTCTGCTTCGTACCCACATACATCGCCGGCCAACTTTCATCTCTCATTATGAACGCTGGATTTGAATGTTGATTTTGATATTAATCATGGTATCGGGGTGTGTTTGATTGCATCCACGTGTTCTTTAGTCCAATATTACAACAGCTATTATAAAAGTCGATAAGTATAATATTTTATCGACCTTCAGTCCTAGTCACATTTTTTGTTTGATTAATAGAGCTCACTCAATGGTCGACACCTGGATTTGCTCACAAAATTAGGTACCTATCTGCCTTCGAAATACAAAACATTGTTTTACCTTATCATAACCAACCCTCATCCTTCAGTCTTGAGAGTTGTGGTCTTCATTCTTGGTGGACTCTGTCCTAGACCATTGTTCTTCAAGCTTGTCTGTCAGCAGTCAGATATAGGTAAGGGGGGAGCAATGTACTGCTTGTTTCGTTCGGATCCAAACATTGACGACCTGCCTCTGGGTCTTATTCCCAATGCTCTCCTTACAATTATAAGCTTTCATCTCCCTTGCGAGCTAAACTTTAGTTAAGCATATATTTGAGTATACGCTCGAAACAGGCAATAATCGTCTGACTGCGATGCTTTATTAAGTTAACCTTGCAATGTTAAGAGGTTCCTACCAAATGAGCAACCAAACTCTGTGAGGTTATAAAAAGTATTCGCAAATAAACTTTGGCATATTACATGTCCAAGTGATGGCCAAAGAATCAGCAAAGGTGCACAAAAATGTCAAGTGGACAACTTAGATGTCACAGTTTCATTTTCAAGAGGTCCCGAGTTCTTGTTTTTCCAAGTTCTTTTTATTCGAAACTAGCTTTCCCGACAGACGTTGCCCTCTAGTCCTTAATATGAATATTGATTTCAAATTTGTAATTTATACAAAAATACGTTTAAAATATTTAAAAAAATATAGAGCTCGAAAAAAATCTATCAAAAATCTGCCTACCTACCAATATTTTTTATGTCAATGATTGTAAGGTAAACAATATTTTTGTTGTCATAGAATTAATCATAATTGTGTGGCGGCGCAGGAAATCCGTTCCATACTAACTTTAATATCATATTTTATATAATTTTGTATGCATTTTTCAATTTTTTTTATTTATTAGTTATTCTCTTATCCGGGCGGAGAAGAATCCAATAAATCAAACATGTGAAAGAGTCAAATAGTGAATTTGTGTTCACTTTGAGTGAGCACAGATTCATTTTATTAAAAAAAAATCGGAAGAATCTGTTCAGCCGATCTCGCACTAACCAGACTTTCTTTTTTATTATAAGATTTTATATCATAAGGGAAAAGGAGTTTGATTGATAAAGATATTAGGTACCTACCTATATTATTACACACATATTCGAATAAAAAAAACAATATAAAGATGTGATTTATTCAGTTTTTTTTCAAAGTAGCCAACACTTGTAAGTTTGGGTTCATCAGAATATAGAAAGTAAAAAAAAATCATGAAAGAAATGTAAAAAAAGATGGAAAAGAGAGTTTGTGGGAGAAGAAGAAGGAAAACTCGTCTTCGTAGAAAATGCAAATGACAATAATATTTATCACATTCTATTTCAACAAGTGTTCAGCCATCAATCTATCCATCCAAAAGGAGCCCACTTTAATAATGTAAGATGAGGAGGGTAAGAGAGAGAGAGAGAGAGAAAAAAATAAAAAGAAACCCTTCTCTCTCTTATATTCTCCTTTAGATAAAGAGTTATTCCTATACGTCAATGTCAGGATCTCTTCTACAAAGTGATATTTTGAAAAATCGACCGGTCATCCGTTTCAACTACACGGAAAATTTGAATTGCAAAAGAAATGAAACAGCCTGTTCGATGATGTGATGTAAATCACGGGGGAAAGGAATGAGAATCGACGGAAAGTAAAAATGTTTTTGAATAGTAATTGGAACACTTCAGAGCCCCTACGCTGTAATCGCTGTACAAAATCCTATTGGTCAATTTAAACAATGTCAAAATTTTGGAGTTTGTATTTTTGAAATACATTCGATGTTATTTCACAATTTCACATGATGTATTATATACTTGGTAGATATATGAAGTACAAAAACATGATATTAGGCTAAAAAAAAACCATTGCGGACCATAAAAAAGAAACGCATACTTCCTCAAAAATGCCTCCAACTTATCTATCGCAGGTCACCACCATCCAGATTCTTTATTCTTCTTCTAGTTCTTCAGACCACAACGATATAATCCAATCATCACAGGTTCAGATTCTTCGACTATTTTTTCCAACGGGATCGTTAAACAATACTCCTTTTGGGATTATTCTAGACAGCATAGTCTAATCTAAACTGATCATAGAGCTTAGTGTTGCATCATTTTCTAGTATTGTAAACGATTTGGGCAACGTTCACCATCATGAGCCCGTTATAGACCACTGTTGGACCAAGGTCTCTTAACATTTCTTCCATCCATATCTGTATCGCGAACTACCACGTAATCTCTCCATCTGGTTGGTCATATTCCCACTCTACTGGGCATTGACTGTAATAAATTGCGGCTCCATCTACTCCAATTTTTACCAATGTTAGCCACTCCATTTCGTCTTCATATTTCCATACTAGGGGTGTGATAACCAAGATTATCGAATGGTTTAGAAGGGTTTTCTTTGCCTTAGTGTCCGTGTATACAACAAACTACCTGTTGGAGGCGGAAGCGTTTGAGAGGAGGGTGAGGAGGTATCTCGTGGATAAGTCATTTTACCCAGTTGACGATATGCTAAATGAGACAAATTGTACCGTTTAGCAATGATAATATGTATACTAACTAGGCATGTCTAAGACTGTACTTTTAACACCAAATATCACGTATCTGTTGTGACTGACAAGAGCATGGTTGGGCCCTTTACACCCGCCATGACTCAAAACATTAAACTTATTATGATTTTTTTATGATTCCTCTGTTTGTAATTTATACTTATTGTCTTGTTAATATTATATGTGATCTATAAAATCTAGATAAGTACATGTTCAAATTATAATGTAAAACCAATCTGACGTCCCTAAATGCCCAGATTGGACCTATGGTGGCAACAAAGAAATAAAATAAAATTGCGTTTTATAATATGGCTCTCTGTGCTACTTTTGTTTTCTTCGATTTATCACAGATGCAAATATTTTATTGGTCGATCATTATTATCATTATTCTATTTCAAACATTCAGGAATGTTACCTTTTGAAAGGTTCTGTTAGTTTACTGCGGCCCAAACTTACTTCGACAAAATTTATACCTATTATAAAAATAAGGGACACTCGTATACTTACTGGTAGGATCTTCGATATTCCCATAGGCAATATAAGAATACTTGTAGATCATTGGTTGAGTTGATCCCTCACCAAGAAAGTCAAGTTCTCATACGAGAAGTGGTATGTGAAATGGTTTTGTTCTTGGAAGAAGAAGAAAAAATGCATGTCCGGATAAAAGAGTCACACTGCGCTTTCCCTATCCACCCCTTTAGAGGTGGGAATTGACAGGTAAAAAAGGAATGCATGGGTGACGAACTCTCTTGACCGTTTTCGTTCGTTACATGTACGTTATCACAATAATACAGAACACTTGAAAACAATTAAAGCAGAAAACCCCCATGACGCGATTACTCCCAATGTGACTAAATAATAAATAATATATCGGTACAAAATACTATCGTGATAACACAATTTATCTCTTTCTATAGTAAGAAAGATGAAAAGAGATAGGATGAAGAATGGCGTTGTGTCTCGAAAGTGAAGGTGGTATTATTTGTGAGTTTGTTGCAGATTTATGTTAGCGTATTTATGAGGACACTGATTCATTCGGGTTGGGAGCCACTCAACACTGGTGATTTGACATTTCATTCATATCTCTGCGGCGCACAAATCAAGGGAATATAATTTAAAAAAAATGTTTTTTTTTTTTTTTTAGCTCTGCACTCGTTTTCGAGTGATTCGGCAAAAAAAAAAAAAAAAAAAAAAAAAAAATGTTAATAAAGCAATGTTTAAATTTCTTCAGTGCAGTATTGGTAAAACATCAACATTGTTTGATAAAGCCGTAGGTATTGAAAAATAATTATAAAACATCTGTTGGTATTTTTTTGAAAGCATGTAGCATGTGGTCTTAATTTCGGGCAATGGGGCCACAAAGTTTCTGATTTTACGATTATTAAAATATATCTAGGTATGTATTATTATTTAAAAAAAAAAAAATTAATCTATTCTCATTTTGACCACAGAATGATTAACAAAATATTATATGCGTCTGTGTCAATGTCAAAATACATCGGAGTGTGTGAGTGTTAAATACAGCAGTGTGATTAATGTTTTTTTTTATAGATTTAATGTACCTATTATTTATGCATATTTTTTTTAATATTAGCATTCGTCACTCCTTCTTTATATAAACCTATATGAACTATAAGTGTGCGATATTTCAAACTCCCCCGTCCGCGCAATTTTCGTAAAAATGGTCACAAAGTTTTTGCTACACGTATTAATATATAAATAAATAAATATTTCTCTACGCAGCCGAAACATGGACAATGGCAGTCCGTGAAGAATCGATGCCTTTGAAATGTGGTGTTGGCGTCGTATGCTGAGGATCCCGTGAACTGCCAAGAGAACAAATGTCTCCATTCTTAAAGAGCGGAATATCTCTGAGAGCATGTCTGCAGTCTGTAGTCGGCGGGTGCTGAGTTTCTTTGGTCACATTGCCAGACGAGAGTCAGATAACCTGGAAAAAAATATAATCACCGGAGGCGTTCCAGGCAGAAGAAGCAGAGGCAGATCACCTGCAAGGTGGTGTGACCAGATAAAGAAGGCAACAGGGGGAGACTTGTACTCGGCGATGCGGGCGGCGGAAGACAGAGAGGATTGGAGGCGTTTGGTGCTCACAACAGGCACCCATCAGTAGTTCCATGGGTCACGACCCTCAATTATTATGAGGAAACGATTCTTCGTTTAGAAAGAGAGAAATGTTTCAAAGGATCTCCACATTCTGGCAGAATCTTTTCTAAGCCGAAGACTTCCTTATCAAGTACTCTAGGATCTACAAAAAATACTTCTTGCTTGAGAGTTCTTAATTTATTTCATTATAATATTATGTCTTGATTTAAGTGCAGTGATTTGGTTGACGTCAATTTCTCACTTGTCTATCCTTGGAGCGGAGCAACACCAATGTGAAGTATTGCCATCAGGCTTGGTGCCCTGCAGATGGAAGGTACCTACAGCACGGCCATCAGGAACCCACGCACCAGAAGACTCATCACGGTGGACGGGAGGTATCACCCGTCACCCTTTCTGATGCGTGATGCCTTCAAATAATACCAACGTGAAATATCGTTTCAATATTTCTGGTCCTATGACGAATAGCTACTAGGATGTTATATTATCCACGGACAGAAATAAAGAGGTTTTGTCTATTTCAAATCAAATTCTTCCGTCCTTTGAAATATTCGATAGGGATTTTTTTTTTGTTTTGATTGTTTTTGTTTACCATATAAATAAAAAAAAATAAAAAAATAAAAAACAACGATTCTATCGCTAATTTGTTTATTTATTTATAAAAAAACTAGCTTTCCCGACAGACGCAGTCCTGTGTTCCTAAATAATATTATGAATATTGAATTCGAATTTGTATGTTGATGAATTAATTATCATTTGACCAATGTGATTCCGAACGATGCGTCTGTTTAAAAACCATGCATATTCCTTCCGCATTCTGTCAATCGCACCAATTGACAATTTCTGTCAAAATTTCAAAATTGGAATAAAAATTATAAGGTAAAAAGTACTAATAAGGTTGTCTGCGTAGAGTTTTCTTTAATATTCTAATTTTCCATGTTTTTTTCTTAATTTTTTTCTTCAAAAAGAACATTTTCCTGATAAAAGCCTACACGACAAAAAAAGAATTAGCGAAATCGGTCCAGAGCTCTCCATTTTTATATACAGGGTGTCCCAAAAAGTATGGATAATCGGTAAGCCAGGGATAGAGGACCCCTAGGGCTATCCAAAAACCTCAATGTATGTTCTACGATTTTTTGTCGTTTTCAAGTTATAATTTTTTTTCGATTTTTGCGAAAAACTCCGACTGTCACGACATAATTGGTCACAGAGACGATATTTATTGAGATACACCCTTAATTTTTTTTTTAAATTGTTGAATAGTGTACGTTTTAGATGTAATAATTTGTTTTCTACAATTTGATACCATAGATTAAAAAATAAATGTTGTACCTATCTCAAAAATAGTCGAATCAGAAAATTGTCAAAAATGTTTGAGGGCGATTTAAAAATAGAAGGTCACAAAAATTTTTTTCTCTAACTTTTTTCAAAAACTTCCTTATTTCATTTCGTATCTACCCTGTAAATTTCATTTTTCTATTCCTACGGGATCATACTTAAAAACGTTTTGAAAGTATTTTGATTTACATAATATTGTAATAATCATTCAATCACTTTTAATTTTTTATGGTATTATACCTGTACTTTACACCTTTTGAAAACTTAAATTGATTTTTTTAATATTGCTCAAAGCACCTTTCTATTGGCCAGTCCCCAATTTATCTCGAACTTTTGTTCAGTAGGTAGATATATTTTTCCATAAATTTTTCATATATTATAAAAAGAGTAAATAATACTAGACAATAAGGACAGAGTAATAAAGTGGTCAAAGGATTCTAAATTGGAGCCGATACACTGACAAATTCATCTAGATAGAGTAATGCAGGCACTTTTTACTTAAGGGGCTATGTAACGCCAGATATTTTTCGTGTCTGAATTGGAATATAGATTCTGATTACGCTCCTAGTTCCAATTGGACCCCCCAAAATCATGGATACAAAAACTACTTGAGGGGATAAAATTTTTAAAAAATCTGTGAAAATATTTAGTTGAAATTGTATCTATCCATCTCAACTATCATAAAGAACATAATATATCGCCATTTCATTTGTATCCTCTTGTTCATATTTTTTTTGTGCGCAGTGGTGTAGCAATATACATACTTGTGAAATATTTTTGTGGAATAAGAAACATTTCTTTATTCTATCAATATTTTGGTTTTAATATTTTCAACAACAAAAAAAATCAAGGTTGTTTAAATGTTTTATTGTTTATTTAATTAAATATATTATATAAACCATTAAACCATTTTTAATTTGTTTATTTATTTATAACAATATACGATCAATGGTTTTTAAATATTGAACTTGCAAGGTTATCAGATGTGTTATATTGTGATGAATTGATTACCTATTTATAATATTTTTTTAAACACATAATAAAAACCTTTCAAAATAATATATTTCTGCGTTAATATTATCTTCACATAGCTATTTACCTACATAAGTTCCACGAAAGTTTAATCTCCCAATCTAAATACCTACTCAAACATGTTACATAAAATACTATAAAAACTATCAGTTACGCCACTGTTAAAGAAACAAAACATACATTTCCCTTTATTTCTGACAATGTGACATCAGAACTGCACAAGTTTGGGCACCTTGTATTTTTTTCTTTTCATATTCTTATTCATAAATAATATTCCTATAAATGAAATGAACTTTTTACTAAATCGCCTATATTATTTTGTATGTAGTTAGGACCAGAGAAAGACACAAATAAATGCACCATGACTAAATATATAGGTACCTACCTATTATTATACCTACATCGTAATAATTTGTACAAACCATTTTTTTGTAATGAATAACAGCTCTCCTAAAAGATGTGTTCATTTTTTTGTGATGAAGGTCAGTTTCGAATGAGATGGTTTCATTTGGTTTGTACAGAATAAACGACACTCTGCTCTTTGAAAAATAAATATAGAAATACCTTCTACCTAATAGTGTAAAAAAAACACATGTAGACCTTTTTGAATTGACCAAATAAAAATAACATAAAATCTATTAGGTATTCTTTATTACAGTATAATTGATATCGACTACGATAGCCTAGTTGCTTAGGTGCCGACTTCTGAGCAAACCCCGGCAATGATTATTGGGATTCGAGTCACGCCAGCTCGGGTAAACATTTATCGATAACCATAGATGATCACCAGGTCTCTTGAACATCTGGGTCTCGAAGACTGGGGAGTGGGAAGGCATCTCACAATGTGTTCCGTTCCTTCGCACCAGAGCTTGTGGAGTGAGAAGAGAAGTCATTGAAGCTGCTCAGGATCCATACACCCTTACCCCATCTATTCTCGATTTCAGATTTATGAAGAGTGGATACTCAAATATTGTCATTTTTACATGTTATAATAAAGACATCAAAATATGTAGGTACCTAAGTCATAAGTACTTACCTACCTATCCGCGTACCATTGAAACTGAAAATATATGAAATAATTTATGAGCCTTTCATTGTTTATAATGATGTGGTGCAAAACATAATATGTTTTGATTTTTTTACTGACATAGATCAATATTGAACGGTTTTTACCTACATCTCTCTCAACTAAATCTGTTCATACGGACCTAACCAATCGAGTGAGTTATAAGTATGTAGGTAAGTCTAGGCTTCTATATAAACTCTGAAATTGTGCATTTGAGAAGGTCCAATATTATATCAACCATCTGGTAACAAGTGTCCGTCTTTTTTAGGTACCTACGGATTTCGTGAGGGACTATAGTAAAAAATAATAATAATATGACTTACAGCCATTGATGGGTGAAGTGATCTTTCATTCACTTGCAACCATATGTTTTTATCTTTTCATACTTACCATCTATCCCAAAAAAATATTTTTTTTGTGCTTACCATCCAATGGAACCCATCGACATTTTTGGTAAAAATAAACAATTCCAATATATGTATTACAATTGTAAAGTTCGTCCGTAACTCCATATTTATCATATAACAATATACACCAATACACTAATCCAGCTACAGGAAATATTTTCATACTTTTAATTTCATCGGCTAGTCGCTGGTTTATACACTCAATACGTCTCTGCACTCAATCAAATGTTGGCTGTAAACATTTTTCCTATAACTGCATCATTCTATTTGGCGCGCGAGAATGGTGCGGTGATGTAGAAAATGTTACGTCTAGGATAAAATGGTATGAGGTTCCAATATGGGTATTCAAAGAATTAACGACTCTTTTCTATGCCTGTCGTCCGAAAGGTTTTACTGCTAGTTATGAATTTAAAAAACATGAAGATGTTTCACAGTAATGTGTCGATTTGAGAATCACATGGTGCGTGTATTAGGTACTAAAACACGTTTATACAGACATTCACTAGGTCTGTGTATCCTAATATTATACTTTGAAGTCTTTCTTGTACTCCAGATGATGCGATGGCTAAAATATACCTATTTGAAGTATGTTTTTATAGATGTGACAATAATCTGTTTTTTTCTCTTATTATATAGGAACCACAATAAAACATAAAAACACTGTTGTTACTTTCGCCGGGTGTTGAAACCTTCAAAATAACAAAAAAAAAACATAAAAATGTTGTACATTGTTCCATCGTGTCTCACAACATGTGCAAAAACGCGTAGGTATAATAATTATGTATTAGGTGAGATCAGATTCATTTTAAAAAATATATTATCCAAACACGCATTTTTAAATGAATCTGGGCTCACTCAAAGTGAACAGAAATACAATTTCGACATACTTTACATAAAGCAAAGGTTTTGTTGTGAAAGTAGAAATGGTCGGCACCGGGACTCGAACCCACGACCATTAGTACGAAAGCCGCCGACTGATACCTACTACTGGTCAACCAACCACTTGTATAAACCTTCTATAATAATTATAGACTTTCTAATAAAATAAAATAATTAATCTTCATCTGAATTCTGATGTCTGATAGATTTCTTGTAATATGTACCTACATAGGTAGATATGCACTGCCAATAATTATTCTTCCAATTCGTAACGTAATAAGGTACCTACTTATACCTACCTATTATAAACTTACAATACATAAAACGTTTGTGTTTACTTCATGTTTGGCCTAACTTCCCTATCTTATTATTATTTTTGTTGGTTGGATATTAGAAAAATCATGGATATCTAAATCTTCCTTCAGAGAGAGTCTAACGCCGTATTTTACTTAAACTCCCTCAATTCTTTGCAAAGGAATCTCTATCGCAACTTCATACAAATAGAATGGTCATATGGACCATTATGGTTCAACGCTTTGATATGAGCCGTGATGAGAAATTATCCAATGTATTGGAATATTTTAGAAAAATAATCTAACAAGACAGAGCTTTGGTAAGAATTTTAATTGGAAAATGATTTTTAGTGTTTTCTGAAAAATCTGAGGAAATTTGCGAAAAATCCTCTCGAACATATATTGTAAAATTTTCACCACTATCTTTATCTCTAAACGTATTTTATCCAAGTCATACAGTTCTCGAGATATGCGTCAAAAAGTGTTTGAGAAGACTTCGACAAAACCTCAAATAACGTGTAAAGCATGCTTTTTATGGAAAATCGGCCTCGAACATATATAGTAAAAAGGTTTGATCTACGTATACACATAATCAAAATTTCCTTATTTATGAAAATAGAGTCTGTATTCAGCGGAGAAAACAGTGAAAAACGGCTATTTTGGGAGTAAGGCCCCTTAAAGTACCTACTCTAGAACGAGAGATATAAAGTGTTTGAATAAACTGACCAAGTGTAAATATACAACATGCGTACAGTGATTATATCCAATAGGTTTATAGCTGGGAGAAAAATCGCCATCTATTGTAATAGGTAGTGCAAAACAATCAAAACATTGGTAGAGCTGGATCTCTGTTCCTATAACTACTGCTTCTGACTCGAAATATATTGCACTAGCTAGAGTCCTATTGCAGGCACTATTAACTTAAAGTACTCTAGAACAAGACATATAAAGTGTTTGAATAAACTGACCAAGTGTAAATATACAACATGCGTACAGTGATTATATCCAATAGGTTTATAGCTGGGAGAAAAATCGCCATCTATTGTAATAGGTAGTGCAAAACAATCAAAACATTGGTAGAGCTGGATCTCTGTTCCTATAACTACTGCTTCTGACTCGAAATAGATTGCACTAGCTAGAGTCCTATTGCAGGCACTATTAACTTAAAGTACTCTAGAACAAGACATATAAAGTGTTTGAATAAACTGACCAAGTGTAGATATAAAACATGCGTACAGTGATTATATCCAATAGGTTTATAGATGGGAGAAAAAACGCCATCTATAATAATAGGTAGTGCAAACCATTGCTTAAGCTAGATCTCTGTTTCTGTAACTTCTGACTCGAAATAGGTTGCACTCTACTCTAACTGGAATTCCACATAACAGTTGTGATGGCAAAGCTCCATGGAGATACTTTAATACTATTTTGGCAATTGAATAAGGGCGCGTATATACCAAACGAATATACAATCAGAGCTCCATAATAAATAGACTAGGTGTATTTTCTTGATCGTTGATATGGTCACCAAGGAATTGACAACGAGAAAAAAAACCGTCATCAACCATTAATAAGTTCTCGCTGTTGTTGTTTCCATGGTGTCCAGTATCAACCATCATGAAAATGTACTCTATTCTCCAGTTCTGGCTTTGTATTCGTTTGGTATAAACCCACCCTAGAGTCATACAAACTCCATCAATAAAATCTTATGACAAAGGCAGGAATCAAACCTGTCTTATTTATGCGAAATATCTCCATTTAGGAGAAAAGCCAACTTCTTGAATCGCCACTCCATTTTTTAAATATCCATAAATATATGTTGGGAAAGTTTCTATCTTTCCATTGCTTCTTTTTCATTCTTTTTAAATATTTTTGATAGCCTGATTTTTGGAGACAGGTTCCCTGGAACACCGATCTCCAACTGTCTCGTCATCTCTTGGAGGATATTCCTGGTTGACGATTTCATTGTACCCTTCTCAAAAAAAATTAAACAATATAATTAGCAATGATCTCTTTGTCTTAAAAATTTCAGCCTGTGGTTTGGTTTGGATACCATGGCCTTGAATGCACTGATCCTGGATCATATACCACAAGTGATTGCTTATCTTAACAAAAGCAGCAATAAAGAAGAATTTGAAGGCTTCGCCATCATGAGTGATAATGGCTAGCAGAACTTAGTGAGTTTTAGCAAAAGCACCTATTTTTTTTTAATGAATCTGTGCTCACTCAAAGTGAACACAAATACACTCTTTGACTCTTTCACATTTGAGCAAATCCTATTTGAGCAAAAGGTCATATCAACACCTTCATTATAAGCACAGATCTTGTGTTAAAAGAGAAAGTTGGTACCCAATGGGGTTCAAAGCAGGTCGAAAAACATGCAATCTTTTAAGGCCAACCTTGAAAGGTTGATACATATTGGTCGGTCAGTTTTTGAAAAAATAAAACGAGCGAATTGTCATTGTAACATACATATCTTTTGAGCTTTATTTTGCATTTTTAATAATAATAATAATATATAGTACAACAAAATATTAAATAAGATATTTTGGTAAAATCAATCAATATTTAGATAATAATAATAAGAATTTTACATATTACAATAATAATTATAAAGTATGAGCAAAAATTATATTGATCTGAATAATCATAATTATATAGCGTATACATTGTTTTGTGTTAGTATAATTTGTTTACGGTACGGTATAACTCAGTATATCTCTTTTTTTTTTCTTCTTAAAATTGTAGTATAACATTGTGATTTAATTGTATACATCGTGGTATAAATTGTTTACATCATGATTTAAATAATACACATCATGTTTCAATTGTTTATATCATGGTAATCATTGTTTACGCATTAGGTGAAATTATTATTACCTCATGGAATAAATTATTGTATACATCTTGGTATGAGTTGTTTACACATAGTATAAATTCAGTATAAATAAAGTAGGTATTCGATACAACTGAATTGAAAAATGACATTTTGAATTAAGATTCTAATTCAACTCAAAAACTTTCCATCAAAGTTAAAATATTTAAAATGGATAGATTATTTTATTTAATTCGAACGTATACGGTAATTTGAAATATTGATGTACATAATTTACATATTAGGTACCTATATAAGTAAATGAATTTTCCAGATTCGTGTAAGTTGGAACAATAACATAATATGAAGTACAGTTTGTATATTTTAATAATGTATTTGTTGAGACAAATAAAAGATTCTGATAAATATCGTAATTTATTAATCATTTGATAATTAATTACTAAGTAATGTAAGGAAATAGGTATACTCATTTAAAATTATTAAATCTTATCGTCATGTATGTATATCATTATTTACACATTGAATAAAACATGTATCTTGTTATAAATTGTTGAAAAAAATAAATATGTAAAAACAAAAATACAATAAAAAGCTGATTCAAGTCTTATTTTATTTTTCATTATTATTATTTATTTATATATATATATATTCGAGAAATTGACTAAAAATGACTGCCTAAATACGCAAATATAATCGTGTTTTTGTTAAAGTCATTATAAGTTTTTATTTTAATCACTACACTTGCGTGTCTAAAAGATACTTGAAAATAAATTATCATATTTCAAAGTTAATGAATTTTTTGAAAATTCGTCAACTCGTACGTTTTTGAAAAGATAAATTAAGTACACCTGCCAGAAAAGCTAAAATAATATTATGAAGAAAATGAACAAATTTTTAAAATAAATAATGTTATTTTATACATACAAAAATAAATGTAGGTAAATATATATAAATACAATGCGTATTGCCAAATCTTGCCAAAATACTTACACAATATAATATAAAATATTTGATTATACATAAGGAGTTGAAGAAGATTAATTTTGACTATAAATTTTTAAATACGTATACACTATAATGTATATTTCAACCCCCATTATTAAAAAAAAAAATAACTTGAGATTCGGGGCCAAGCCATTGGCTACAAACTATTTTAAATATTTATCTAAAAGACGGCACGATATAAGGTATGTTTTATAATAATAATTATTATTGTAAAAATAATATATAATCAAAAATAATAATAATATAGTTACAGAAAAAAAGCTATTCGTAAATAATTATTTTAAAACAAGAAAACAAATTTTCGAAAGAATTCGAATACAACAAGAAAACATTTTTTTTTTATTAAAATAATATAATTTTGTATAATATTATTAAAATAATACAAGTATAAGTACGATTGATTCTTTGAGATTACAGTTATTTTAAAAAAGATATCTTATTTATGAATTTTTGTACAAAATGAAAATATTTTAAAGGTGGATAAAAATAATTTAAATTTAATGTTACTTAAAAAGAAACAATAAAATGCCGTTAACTTACATTTCTAATACATGCATAAATTAATATTTTGTATTCTAAAAAGTATGTATGATTAAATTATTGAAGTATTTAAGTATACAATATTATCTCATAATTTTCGAAGTATACTGAACATTTCACAGGGAAGTTAAAAAGTATAATATAGTTTTTTTTTTCAAATCGTTATACTTGAGTTTTTATACATTTATATTATATTTTTTCTCGATTTACTAAAAAGTACCTATTAATTAGAATACTAATTCTTATGATTTATATATTATTATTATTATTCTTTTATAAGACTATGGCGTATTATTATTTAGCGACAGCGAGATATGGTTCACATCAGATACATAAGTGTATCATTATTATTATTACTATTTTATGTATACATAAAACCGAGGGTACCCGCCTATAAACATCAAATCAAAACCCCGCCCTCTTTATTATCACTATGTTATTTTATTTATTTATATTATTATTTTATTAACATCAACTACATTTTTAATAATAATATAATATGTACAACATGTACACAAAAGACAAGGAATGAATTGCGAATCACTAAAATAAAAAATACTAATATTTTAAAAATTAATAATATACATATACATTAGTAGTACTTTTCATTGAAAAATTATTATTGACAGTTATTATTATGCATCTAGATTTTTTTTTAAATACTATGTTCTTACATATTGTATACTTTCATTTGGAAATTTTAATATAATCAAAAAAGTATGGTGTAAGCATATTTTTAAAGATTTTTTTTTCGAATGAAATAAATAAATAAAAATAAATTTAAACAATACTACGTATACACGGATTGTGAAAATCGTTTTTTTTTAATGTTAATAATAACAATATATTATTATATGCACCTTTTTGTATACTTTTATGTTTTTCATACATACTTGCTCGACAACTGTTTAGCTAATTCGGTATATTTTAAAAATTTTGAATGAGGACTTTCTTCAAAGTTGGGTGGTTGTGGTGGACTGCGTGATCCTTGCGGGGTCCCGCTTGAAGAAGAGTTGCCGACATTTTGACCGCTATTGGATTTTCCCGTTGGGGACATTGCTGATCCACCAGCTTGTTGTTGATGATTGGATTTAACAGCCACTGGATCAGGAATCACGCCATCTTTTACAAAATGCATTTTGGACAAGTGGTGTCGGTATGCCCCTTTCGAAATGAAAGGAGTGTCGCAAAAGGCACATTTCATGATTGAGTCAGCAGTCATTACGGCATCGTTGCAAGCCCAACTAAATGCTAATATTGCGCCAGGAGTAGGTCCAGCAGGAGCTGCAGGCGATGGGGCCGATCCACTACCTGTAGAATTCTGTCCACTTCTGTGGTTAGGATGATGGTTTTCAGTCTTATCACATAATTTTTGCAAAGCAGCTAATGGATGGCTACTGCCTTTCTTACCAGGGTTAGATCCATTATCATTTCCAGATCCACCTCCTGAAAGACTATCGAACATGGAAGAGAGGGCACCCAAACTTCCTGAAGGTTTTCGATCAGCTCCGGGAGTACTGCGTGGCGTCGCAGATCGATCACTTGCAGGGCTCACGCTGTTCCTCGATGGGCTACGAGCTACTGGAGCTTGTGGACTAGATCTAGGTCGAGGACTAGCACTGCTGTCTCTTCTTTTTATAAGATTAGCGGGTAAGTGAGTTTCGTCTTGTTCATGCGTTTGATTGCTCACAGAATTATTCAAGCGACTGTCTTCTTCGTCTTCCATCTCTTTTTTGATATTAACAGATCCTTTGGTGAGATTCAATCCGTCATCTCTGTCATCCTCATCGATGTATTCTTTTTTCACTTTAATTTCGGGACCATTATCGTCGTGACTATTTCTATCTGAGTTTGGAGTTTGCTCTCGTTTGGTATCTGGAGTAGTTCTAGGTGTGACGTATGAAGGAGGATCCATCTTTCGATCAGGGGTGAGAGATTCAACCCTACTACTGCCTCGTTCAGACATTGAACTGGACTCACTGCCGCTCCGTTCACGCCGACCGTAATGCTGCACTTGTTGCTGGTGGTGATAGCTCCTCAGCAAGTTAATAGTTTGAGGATCTACAAGAGGTTTCGTGTAATCAACACTTTCATCTAATCCTAGTCGCTTTAAAATACTCGATCCTATTGGTGCGTGAGAGGGAGTACCGGGAATTCCAGGGACAGATCCGTGTCTTGATCGAGAATCAAAGCTTTTTTCGATCAATTGTTCAATGGCATTTAAAACTGACGGAGATGAACTCTTATCGACACCTCCACCGTCTTTGGGGTTTGGTGAAAGGTCTGCAGCTGAAGAAGGTGATCGATGTCGAGAACCTGGTGAAGGAGCATCATCGGTTACACTTTTTCTCCCGTCTCGACTAGACGGGGTCAGGTGGCCCACCATGATCGGATTGTCTGGTGGCAAAATATTATTAGACATCAAAGCATTTTTTAACAGGTTTCTATGAGTATTAGACATGGGTCCTCCGACACATTGACGTATGTGTTCCACGAACACTGCAGTTTCAATCTTCTCTCCACATTTTTCACAAGTAATGCGACTACCAGCACTTAAATCACGAATTGGTTTTATTCCACCTAAATTATCACCGTTCTTGAATTCATGCTGGGCTCGTTCCAATTCCAACAATTTTCTTACAGGTAAAGATTTCTTTCTTTTCTCTCGAGTTTGTCGCCGTCTACCACCGCTTTCTGTTATTGACCTCATGATATGCTCTTTGTAGTGAGAATTCTTCACCATATGATTACTCAGTTCTTTCAAAGAGCTAAATGCTTGATCGCAAACTTTGCAAGTGAGGACCGCGCTAACATGGCTACTGGTGTTGGTGGCTGTTGTGCCAGGAGGAGTAGTTCCTTGTGGCCCAGGAGGGCCTCCTTTGTCTCCGTCTGCCTGCTTCCAAGAAATAATTTGTTCTTGAGAAATTATGTTGGTATAATGTTGAGTTTGCTGCATATGACTAGTCATCTCCGCGAGTGTCCTAAATGATTGTCCACACCACATACATTTTAAAATTTGCCTAGTTTGTTCTGCTCCTTTTCCTAGCCAAACATCCTGTCCACGAACTAACTTACGCGGCAAAGGCATTGTTTCTTTTATTAATAAATTGAGATCGTTTTGACTTGGTTTTGAGCTAGCAGAAGTGGAAGTACTATTGGATGATGCCGATGGAGAAGACGTTGGAGGTTGTCTTTGTGGAGGAGGTAAGTCTGACGGTTGGTTTGACGGCACAGGTACATTGACCCCGCAATGTTTGGCTTCTTTCATATGAACGGTTAAATCGGCAAGAGTAGAGAAACTCTTTTTGCACCAAACACATTTCAGAACATCCTTTGTTTGTTCACCCCCTTTATTGAGCCAGTGTGATTGCCAAGCGCTATGTCTGCCACTCGCTGTACCGGGTAAATTTTGACCAAGAACGGCCGATTGAGCAACAGATCTAAAAAGTTCTTCCCCACCAAGTCGACTTAGCTCACTCATCTTTTCTAAGGCTTTGGTAGCATCGACAGGTGTAGGGGCACCATGCTTTAATTTTCCATTCCAATCTGCTACATTATTATTTTTGGGTGAAAGACTAGCTGCTGCTACAGCCGCAGCAAAGTAAGGTAAGTGAGATGCTGCCACAGGTGAGGTCCAGGGTGAGACAACAGATTTACTGTATTCAGAAGACCTGGAGCTTTTCCTTACAGGAGGTGGGGAAGACGCCTCATCGGGTCCACGTTTTCTACATCCCACTGATAAATCTAAGGGACTATTTTCAGTCGGACCTCCGAGATTCATAGAGTCAGATTCATTGTCTTCTTGATCGTCGTCACGTTTTGTACTAAAATCTAGAACATCCGAATCATCTCCGCGTGGAGAAGGAGTTGGAGACGGCTCTGATGGTAATCTTCCAGTAAGAAGGGGAAGTAGTGGTGGAGGAGGTGATCCTCTACCGGTGAGAAGAGGTAGTTGTCCGCCAAGAAGTCGCTGATGTGCTTGCGCAGCGGCTGCGGCAGCGCCAAGATAGGCGGCCATCGCCGCTGGCGGTGGAAGTGCTCCAGGCAACAGGGCTGCGAGTGCTTGTCTTTGTGAATAAGCAGATTCGCTAGAGGGACACCGCGGTGCCCCCGATGACTCTCTGGAGAGACATCTTGGACTCAAATCTCTGTAACAAAAAGAAATAATTCTTTATAGCAAACATTCATAAATTTCATAGATTACATGATTAGAACAAAGTCACAAAATTGACACAAAAGAAATCTAGGTATGCAGATGTCATTTTCCAAAATGTACCTAGCAATTGAAATCACGAAATACTGGGTAATTACTATTTCTACCAACTTACCATTCAAGGGATGAGTGGCGTTATATTTTGGAAGTGGCGGAAGTTCACGTTCCAAGTAATTTTTATTCTCGATTGATATGAGTTTGACATTATCGACTAATTAAGTAGATATATTATATTTTTTTGAAGAGAATGAAAAATCAAACGTTTTTGAGTAAAGTAAAAGCAAAATCATTTTTAGTGGTGTAAAACCACGTTCGCATTTTTTTAAATTTATCAAATGAGACCAATCTGGACCACATTGGTTGGATAGTTTCCGAGTTTATAACCGACACAGAAATATATTTGTCTTTCTGATATTGACTAAGGGTATGAGTAAGAATGTGATATAGGAATAATCGAAATACAGAGTGAATCTGAGCATTCTGTTTTATATTGCAGTTAAGTCCTCCGATTGTCTAAAATCAAGAGCAAAAGTTGCATCAGATAGGTATTTGATGAATATACCTATAATCTGAATTAAAATGACTGAATACGGCTTTAAATTGGTTTTCCTATGCATCTTAATACAAAAATTAAAATATAGCTAGGTACCTACTCTACTCGACTAAAATTCCAACTAGAAACTTACAGGTTATAATGAGTTATGTTTCTAATAGGATTTAGGTACGAAATTAAATTATCGATAACCGGACGAAAATACATAGAAAATAAGCACAAATGGATAGGTACTTACCTAATCTGATATGTTTTGAAAATTTCGAAAACCCGAAAAGCATGGCTTGGGGCAAGAAAATATTCCTAAGATTATTGTAGAACCTCTTACTTCTTAAATTAGGAACATACTACCGACCTACTTAATTTTTTTAGGAACAATAATTTTCAATACCTACGTATTTAGTTTTTTTTTTTTTTATTATTTAAATTCAGTATATCAATTTGAAATGTAGAAATTTATTATAGGTACCTAGGTATCTAAGCCTATAGACAACTCGAGACCAATTTTTTTATTCAATAATCGGGCTTCGATTCGACGTTTAGGTGTGAATAGCTAACTGATTTTTTCTGTTGCAAAAAATAGCATTAGGTATGCGAATGTAATAGATGATATTGTAAATAGCGTGGAGTAAATACCCACCTAGGTAAAAAAATCAAAGGCAAGTTACTCAGAATAAAAACATTAGGCTAACTAATAAAAGTTTTTACAATAGGTACACCTAGTAGGTAAGTACCTACCTACCTATCTGTTAATTTAAACGTTATAATATTTGACCTAAAATAACCTAAAAGTAGGTATGTAGGTATATTTCTATCTACAATAGGTAATACCTAGAAGAAATTTCATATAGGTAGCTAGACCTACCTACATTTTTACTGAATTGAGAAAATATTATTTACAGAGTTAAAAAATTAGCAAAAAATATTAATAACATAGAAATACTATTGTCTTTATCCTATATCAGATGAACAAAAATACCTATGATTTTTTATTGTAGGTATCAAAATTTCAATTTGACCAAACGCACTGCACAGCCTTTATTAAATTAATGCTAGGATCCAAAATTCATGGATTTAAGTTTATGTATATTGATACATATTATGTAGATTAAAAAAACTAGAATGAAAAAACAATGTTTAAAAGGGTTTAGATTTAAATATGTAAATACCTAGTAGGTAGGTACCTACATTGACATCTACAAAATAACAAAAATACCAAATAACAAAAGCTAGGAATTTACAATAATTTTAAATAAAAAAAAATATTAAGCCACTAATTTTTTTATTGATTTATCTAATAAAATCAGTGTAGTGAATGAAAATTGACAATATTAACGTATCGACAAAATACCTAACGGTGTTAACTTGGATCCGTTTTCGATAGATGGCGGTGTCGTACCAATTCACGCGACGAGACGGGTGAAAAAGTTTTGAGACGAAATATTCGACCAAAAGTTGGATAGGAACTTTTAAAAAGTTTCTAAAATGCAAAATAAAAGTTACCTATTCTAATTTTCTTACTTATTTTAACTTTTAATATAATATATTAGTGTTGTATTATTATTGAATTTGCGTTGTTAATGTTTTGTATTCTAACACGCAGTTAAAAATATACAGGAAATTATTATATAGAGAATATTTAAATACTTTTACAAAACAAATTTCTAATATTTCAAATAAAAAAAAATATTTAATAATATTTGAAATACATGGTTTTTAATTTTCAGAAATTTGACAACACTAAGTACCTAAATATAAAATTATTAACAACTTCTGGTAGCTCACGTATTTTGTTTATTTCTGAATAACCTTTTTTTTAATAAACGTTTTTAAAATTGCAGTTTTGACACCTACGTCAATATTTTCAAAATAATGTTAGTCAGTAATTTCTAAACAAGTTTTCAATTTTTAAAATTCATACTTTTAATTTACATTTTCATTTCGGAATGTAATAATAGTCTGATTATAAATATATGAAACCCAATCAGTATCTAAAAAAATTGAGATCAAGATTTTCTGTTTACATCAGGATTTTCAATAATACTTTAGATCTGAATTTTTAATCTAAAAATTAATAATAATTGTATTTTTATTAAGAATGCGTTAAAATCTTTAAAGTTTGCATATATTTCTTAAAGATTTGTATCAAAATAATTCGTGTAAAGTTTTGAAACAAAATGTAAATAAATACCTTTTTCTAACTGAAACGCTCTTCAGCCGTCTATCACACTCCACAATCATATTAAACAAATCAATTTTTGCTGTTTTTCAAGAACTTTTTCACAAAATAAACAAATTTATTTCAGCCCGGAAAGCAGCCAAAATAAAAATAATAAATTCACAACATAACAATAATCGTAAAAATACGTAAACGCGACTCGGTGCGCCGCGGGCAAAACGAGATGTACATAAACCAACCGGCCCGTCGACGGTCCCGCGTGGAATGAAGCGGGAACCTAACCGCGTGTGATTTACGACCGGCCTGAGGTGTTCAGCATCTGCCTCCCTCAGGCGGCGAGACGGAGCTATACGACTCAACGAATGAGGAAAGAGAACAAGACGACACGTCTCAATTCGATTCGTTAGAAGAGGGTGAGTTGACGCCTGCGCATTCTTCAAGCTAGAAAGAGACACACAAACACGTGAGGGGGTGAGTGCATAATATTTTCTCCCTCACAACAGCAGTTTTGATGTTTATTTATGGTTAAGTCACATACGAGAGGAGAGAACTTTCTATAAACGTCGGTCGTTTGTATACTCGGGGAGATTGATAGGTAGGCCGCGGCGGGGAATTGGACGTTCGCAAGGTGCAAAAATGTCAATCCATTCATGACACGTCAAAAATGCATAGATTGCATTAATCATAGACAACAATAATAAAAATACATTATTATTCATAATATTATAAAGAGATGTGAGTAATAAATTATTAAAATATTGACACTTTTATGGTCATTTTTGTTAAGTTGAATTGGGACGACGTTAAAAATTTTGTATGCGACTATATAAATCAAACAGTTCTATACTACCTACTTATTGTGATGATGATTTTTTTACTGTGTGAGTAGGTGTAACCAGCTGTATTGACCACGAGCGAAAATTATCTAATAGGTAGTTTGAAATGGTTTTTGTTTCAAATCATTTCTTCTTTCATCTGTGGTGCTTATGCGGCAGCGAAACATGGACCGTTAGTCAGAGCGAGTCATGTTGTCTCTATATAGGTTATTTTGAAACGGTCTATAGCTTCTTTTGCTACAGACGCATGATAGGGATCTATTGGTCGGATCATATTGCAAATGGCGAGGTTTTGACCAAAACCAAGAAAAAAGAAAGACGAGTGTAAAATGGAGAGGCCATGGCATCAGGCATCTAGTTCTACTCCTTACAATCGTCACAGGAATGATTAAGAGCAAAAAACCACAAAGGATGCCCCACAGACCTAATGAATAGGTATATATACAACAGGTGAACATGCATTACAGCACCTATCCAGAACTGGTCAGTGACAATGGGGAGTGCATGGAGGAACGGATTGTCACAAAGGAGGAAGACATTGAGTGTGAGACTCCACCATCAGCTAATAAAATTAAGAATACTATGCAAGAAATCTCACCTTTCAACGTTTGGATCCTGTATGAAAGTGGCAGGAATGCTGTGCTCGACGTCGTGATCAGCGTCTTGTGGTCTCTGTGCGGCTTCTCCATCGTTTTCTCTTGCGTTCACTCCTTCCTCATCTTCCTCCCGTGGGCATCCATCCTCAGGACTTCCTTCTTCTTCTGAAACCAAAGAAATGAAAAAGATGAGCGACATTTGTTTTAAAAATTTACAGTTGTAAATAATGTAAAGACATTTTGTTAGTTATGGTTCAGCAGCAGATTTTTCTTACTTTAAAGAAAGAGTTTGAGAAATCTCAGAAGAACCTATAGCCGAAAAGACCCTCACTATAAACGCAAAGATAAAGAAAATTATATACATATTAGAGGAAATTAGGGAAGGCAAAGAAGGATCTTGTATGCATGTGCTAACAGAATGGACTCAAGGAGCAGACCACCACAGAGACGGAAAGACAGCTGGAAGTCGACTTCGCAGGAGTTGCAGGATACGTCTTGAATGTTAGGCCATAAGGCTTAAATAAAGAAGAAAATATATCGAAGGTTGTAGATACTTTCAGGTCAGATGCCGACCACTATCGTCTTTCAAGCTTTATGCATTGTTGAATGAAAAGGATATTAAAAGTGCAAATTTTACACACATAAGGACTGAATCTACAACCGTTACATTGAAAAAACTATGGACATGAATGAAGATGGTTTGAATTATTCTGTTGAAGATATAGACATCTGATTCAAATTTCAGTGACGAATTTCATAAAAATAACTTTACAAGAATTTACAAATCTAATTAAAAGGAAACACTCAAAATTCAGTGAGAAGTTATATCTTATAACTAATGTAAATAATTACTGCGTATACCCACCTAATCTTATATTACAAAATCAATATTTGATAACAAGATCTTAAAGCAATGAAAATCAATTAAATAATTTATTCTTAAACTAACACAATACACATTATTCAATATAATTTACTATCAGCTTTCGTAATCTATAGCTTATTTTTATGGGATGGTTGTATTTTATATAAAATTATAGGTAATAAAAAGTAAGAAAATCAAACAATCTCAATATGGATTTCACAACACTACTGTTAGCACTATTATTTGTTCAAAATGTCTGTGTAAAGCGCTGATAATTGAATAGGTACACATTGTAAATTAATTAAATTCGAAAGAATAAATAGATTACAGAGGAAAATATAATAATTTAGATTTTCCGAGTGGTTTTGTTTGAATAGTAGGTACCTACCTAACTACTGTCTGATTATATGAATTTTTAATCTATTGAGAGAAGTAGGTAAATAGGAACTTAGCAGGTAGTTTCTAAAAATAAGATTAAGCGAAAAGACTTGCCGTAGACAAGATGGTTAAATATTTTAACAATGCAAGGTTTTTAGATATTGAACAAAATACATAAAAGTCCTAAATCATAGTCGAAATTATGAATAACATAAACACAAACCAATGACGGGGTTGGATTAAAAAGTGTATATCAGAAAACAGCGTACCTACCCACTACCTAAGTATTTTGTAATTTGTGATTATTAAAATTTCTGAAAATAACGAATGTGGTTTGTCAGACAGGAAATTTAGGCCAATACATTTTGTTTTCAAATAAATTTGAATCTTACATTAACCCGATAAGACGATAAAATTCATTAAGATAATCGAAGGTTATATTGCGAATAGCTACTAGCTACTTACTCAAAGTTTTAAAATTTAAGGTAAAAATACCTTATATTCATATTTGTCACAAATTTAATAATGACATTCTCGATAGTGCACATCCTTTTTATAAAAAAATATAAAGATCAACATTCGAGACTAGGGTCCCTGATCATTTCAAAGTGTTGTGCCTGAAATAGAGCAAAAAAAAAACAAAAATCTTCAACCACAGCCCGCTATAGTGTTAGTCCAAGGGATGATGTTTTCCCGGACTTTTACATTTACTTTTATCCTCAACAGGATAAATTGAGGTAATTTTTATTTTTAAGTCAACCGATGACGAAGTGTTTATGAATCTCCTTTAAAAAAAAGTAACCGATAATTTTGTATGTTTTATATGCGATTCCATAAAACAATCACCCGTTATTATTTATGATGCGGCGATAAACCCAAGTTTCGATGACACTTTTCGTGAATTATTAATACGTCATTAAAATGACTGGGTGAGTACCTATTGCAGTCAACAAGAACGTAGGTACGTAAAATGAATTTTTACTTGAGATTCTACTAGAATTTTAGAAATTAGGTAATAACCTATAAGTATTTTGAAACATGATAATCGGACCTAACACGACTATGTATGCATGTATGTGTGGAAGAGAGATACAGATAATAATATTGCTTCAAGCATTTTATTAAGAAAACTAGCTTTCCCGACAGACTTGTCAAGTGGTCTTAACTATGGATATTTGTGATAATTTACTCCATTTTGTCATAAACATTGCGCGAGATGTAGTGCAACAGAGAGCTCTTTTTGCCTCCCTATGCCCCTAAGTGGGGTTTAAAGGGAGTATGTACCTAAGTAATCAATTTTGATGATATTAACTCTATTGAGAATATATCGATTTTTTTGGTTTTAAAAAACCTTAGACAAAATGACAACAAAAATTCACGAAAAATTTCGAATACTTTTTTTGTTCTTATCTCTTTTCGTAACCCCTGAGGGCAGTGCACATAATGCACACGCTGGAACCGGCTCTGATTCTTTGAGTTGACTCTTCTGCCACCGGAGAAGCGAAATATTTCCAATACTCCTGTGGGCGGGCAGTTACGAGCAGGCTAACATGGGTATTTAGTCGGGTACAATGGTAAGTAAAGTACTTACTTACCCGACTTTAATAATAATTATGTCCAGGTACCTACCTATTTAAGTAAGTTATACCTTATATTATTATATTAATAAATAAACACAATAGTTGTTATAAATAATAGTTCATATAAGGTAGGTACTAATAATATTTATAAATATTAATACCTACAAGGGCAGTATATGTAAATATAAGGGTCGCGATCTTACTTCTTAGGATAAGCACGATATTTGAAAAAAAAAATCCAAGTTGAGGGTATTTTGGCAGGCATAGACTAACACTTCATAATATAAAGTGGACCATTAATTATTGTAAAAAAAGTGCATAATTATTTGGTAATCAAAATGAAATACGATATTAAGAAGACGTATATTAAAAAAACTGAGATGGTGTGATTCAGAAAAAGACTGAAGGCTAAGAATCAAAATGGCAGAAAGGCAGAGAGAAAGTAGTATAGAAAAACTTTACTTTACCCATCACGCCGTTTCCCGAAGGGGGTAGGCAGAGAGAAGAAGGTAGGCAGATAACTTTTTCTGTCTGTGATAGAAAAAGTTATCTTTCAAAGAAGAATTTGTTCATATAGGTATTACCTATCTATTTTTTTATCTATTTTTTTGTAATTTATATATTATGTATTCTAATTGTAATTATTGTAATAAGGAAATAAAAATTTCATTCATTCATTCATTCAAATTTTCATTCACATTGTCACCGAGTCTCGAGTTTCCTTAAATTTTATCAAAATGAGCTTTCAAAATGTTAAACACAACCCTACAAAATATACAGAGGATAGTGTTGATGACGTATTTCTTATGGCATGTAAAAATCTTACTAAATCAGTAATGATGCCTACCTACTGACCATTTAAAAATAGGTTCTTATTATAGTTTCTATAATTGATCGTATAAAAGAGTAAACGGCATCGTTCGCGACCCCCATGTTGACGACATGCGTTGCAGGACTGCAATGATCTAACTACAACATTTATCTCGTCGTAATAATGAATGGGTGCACTCGTTACATGCGCATCCTGATAGGAAGTATAAATTAATTGCAAAGATCAATTAATTACCCTCTCATATTTATGGCTCCACTTCCAAACTCAATAGATGGACAGATGCACGCAGGAATCATTACAGTTATCAAAATATTTATTTGTAGGTTTGTTCACTACCTCGTCCTCGTCTTCGGTACCCTGATCTCGACGAGGAAGACCCTCTCACACTGTGTTATGCTCCTTCGAAGCAGAGCTGAGGAATCTGGACATGGTGTGGGAGGAGGTCATAAACATTGCGCAAGATCGAGCGCAATGTAGAGCTCTTGTTGTCTCCCTATGCCCCTAAGTGGGGCCTAAGCACCCTTGTGGTGACCACTGTCGTCACTAAACGGCGCGTTATAAATAGTCCTATTTATTATTATTATTAAAGGGAGTTTGGATTGGATTGAATTGTTCACTATCTGAAATACCTACATTGATTAACTTGGTACACTTCATATTAATATGCCGGATTGGACAATTTTATACAACTTAAAGTTTTGCAATGTATTTTATTTTGTAACGAATATGTAACAACTAATGACTCTAACAATTCATTACTGATGTTCGATTTTTAAATTGAACAAACCACTACGGGCTTACGACCGTCTTCTTCTGTTATTTGGAAGGCTTGCTTAGTGTGATCACTTTACGTTAACAACGTTCGCCATTAAGTGGTAATGTTTAAGTCTCCGAAACTCCTAATCATGAGAATTCTCGACATGTTCAACATGTTAAAAAAAACCCAGGTATTTTTTATTGATAGGTGCAAATTTGTTTCTATTGGTAGGTATATGGACATAATTATGAGAGTATGTATTTTTGGTGAACATATATTTTGGGTTAATATGTATATTATAGTACTTATGTTTTAAAAAAGTATCTATGAGTTGATGAAAAGTAATTAAACAAAATATAGTACCTACGCAACGAGTAAGTAAATGTCCTTTATGCATTAGGAGATCATAACTTCGGGCTGACTACAAAAATAGAGATGATATAATGGTAAGATTGGTAGGTAAGTCAAGTCAATCATGAAGCAACAAAAATCCTTTAAAGTTCCAAATTTTTATATTGATACTACTTGCTTTCCCGAACCGCTGACCTGTTTTAACTTTAAATTTAAATTTCTACAATGATAGGTAAGCTTGTTACCACTAAATTCCGTTGCACCTGTTTTAAACTATGTTTCCAGCGCTCAATCTGTCAATCGCACCAACTATCAAAGAACTGACAATCATTAATAATTAATCAAAAGCCAATTTTAAAAAAGTATATATAAAAAAGTTAGTGCAGTCAAAAGGGCTAAGAAGGTACCTACATTAAGTTTTCTTATATGTTCCGTGCAATTATCATAAGTTTGTTTCATTGTCCTGAAAATAATAAACACAACAAAAAGGGAACAAGCGAAATTGATCAAGCCGTCCACGCGTGATTCCCTGAACAAGGGAAACGGGGATCTATTTTTATATGTTTAGATGACTTTTTAATTTCATTCCAAATTTAAAATTTCAGACACCTAGCTTTTTAATTTCATTCCAAATTTAAAATTTCAGACACCTAGCATTTTAATTTCATTCCAAATTTAAAAAATCATATACCTAGCTTTTTAATATCATTCCAAATTTAAAATTTCAGATAGCCAATAATTGTTTCCAAATAAGTAGTTATTCGTAAATATTTGAATTTTGCATAACGATGGTATGATCAAATCTTCAACTTTAATATACCCACGTGGTATTGAAGCTATTTTGATTATTACGAAATAAACTAATATGAAACCAACAAGCGGACCCGGCCGGCGTATGATGATGCACCGATGTTTGCACTTCTTTATCTCTCTCGTTTCATCTTTGGTGCGTGCCCCGAAAAACAAAGGAAGTTGGCGTAACGATAAAAAAATAATGCCGATCGTTGTTTATACGGATTAGCCTAATCTTCCACGGTGTTTTTATTATAATGTTTCTTCATCTGCTGTTTGTCTAGTAGAGCAAACATTTGTTCAACAACGGCTGAAAGTGCCGCTACAGTCATTACACTTTTATTGTTATATATTTAGATAAGAAGAAGAAGCCAAGCTACGTTGTTTGCCAGAGATATTGCTAAACAGCGGCGAAATCCACAAATAATTACACATCCCGAGTAAGTAGAGGTTTATTAAAAACAAATTCACTTAACAATATTTCTTTTGACATTGAATCTCTTTATATAAAAATGGAGGCTTCTTGTGGACATTTATGTGCATTGAATAATCAGCCATCTTAAAAATATCGATTTTTTACCGATTTTTTTTAAACAGCATATTATAAAACACACACACAAATTAACATGTTTGAGATTACTTACAAAATTTTTAATTTAACATTTAGTATTCTAAATTTGCAATAATAATCATCAAATCTTCGTTAATATGAAGCCTCTTTATATGCCTGTTGCGGTGCGTAAAGAAGAATAATTATCTATATTATGTAAGAAGAAATTATTAATTAACGAATACCTGGGGGTAAAAACTTAATAAGGTGAATTCCTTTATAAGTTGACTGTGATTTCTGAAAATTTAGAAGATTACCGTCAATATTGACTGACTTCCTTAAAAAATAAGCAAAATTATCACAAAAAAATGTTGCATTTTCAATACAATGGTTGCATGTTATGTTTAAATCTTATCAATTTACTTTCCGTGAGGCGTTTGTTTATTTGACCGTTTGAATAAGAGAGATATCCATCTTGGTAGGTTCTATGAAAGTAAAAGACTTTTTGAAAATAGCTGGTTTGTTTATAGTATAGTATTTTGTTTACTTATAGTAATTAACGGTTTTCTCAAAGATCTTGATGGTGCTATGGTCAGAAGAAGGTGTATCGACCCATATTGAAGTGGTTGGTGACCCAGCGGTTACAACGCCGGCTTTCGTACTGCGGACGTCGTGGTTCGATCCCAGGTGCCGACCATCTTCCTCTTTCACGACACAAGCTTTCAGTAGCTTACTGTGAAAGAGTCAATGAGTGTATTTGTGTTCACTTTGAGTGAGCACAGATTCATTAAAAAAAAATTATATCTCGAATTTCTTTCGTACAGGTATGGATAAAAACGAAACGAAGGGAACGGATGAAAGCATTACAAAATCTTACTATGCCACTTTTGAGATTAACATGTTTTTTTTAAGGCCTATTGCACAAAGCACACGTCATCGAAACGTTAACGTATAGTAATATGCGCAAATAACGAGAATAATACGCCTGATGCGCTTACGTTCTGAAACCGTGAGTGCAAACCCCGAAACTCAACACTCGAATTGTACGAAAAAAATTTTGATTGATAATTTCTTCAAGAGGAAATTATTAATCGTATGTGCATTTCATTGGATTTCATGTACTTAATAAAATGATTTCTTCACTTAGAAACAGTTGGAAGCGATAAAATATTCAAATCCACTCAACTTCCTTCATTCGAGATGTCGCGGAAGTGGAATGAAAAAGAAACGAAATATTACGAGACTAGAAGCGGCGACAATGTTATGTTGTCGCACGAACGTCGAAAAGTGTTATGTTGTCGAACTGCGAATGCTGAAAATGCAACAATGAACATAACATGCGATATAGGCAGATGCGTTACGACCAACGCTGACGTACATAATGATTGCAGTTATTATTATAATGAAATTAATAATTTGAACACGAGGATGGAAAACATTGACGTATGGAAATTGTACTATACACGAAAAACATTAGACGATGTTTAAGATTCTAATTAAAGCTGTCAATTGAGATATGAGAAGGTTCAAAGATTCCAGATCAAAGAAAATATAATATTAATAATAAAGAGAATTTCGAGGAGTGGGGGACGTGTGTGTTTTATGATAAGACGCTGGAGGAAGTGGTGATGGCTGCTGGTGTTGAAGCTCAAATCGATCCAACGTGTGTTTTATATAATATTATTATTATCATCAACGATGTCTTGTAGTCTTTGTAATTTATATTGAGGGAACAAATAATTGTAATTTGGAAATAAAGTATTGCGTGCCATGCAGGGTGTCACAACACCGACAGACTAGCTTCAATATTTTAAGAAAATTTAGTTTGTATTTGGAAATTTAAATTTTAGTTTCTAAAACACGAGTTATGTCATTTGAATAATTAATCAATATTTTCTGATTAAACAAAAACCAAATCACTAAACTACAAGTAGTGCAATTGGATTATAAATGAAATGAAATCCCCAAAATAAAATATGTCCTATGAAGAAAATGTGGAAAGATGTGTTTAGATATAAATCGGCTAAAGAAAGACAGATGTCTATGTTTTCAGTTTTAGCTCATCCAAGCAGATACGTTTTCACTACTTTTATAAAGGTAATATGTTCGCTTAGATAAAATCTATAATATTTTTAAAGTGATACATAATAAGCTGTCCATGCATTTGATAGAAATATACTTCTTGTGTTACTCTGTAGGTTTTTAAAGTGTAATTAGTCCAGTTTTTTTATCCATATTTAAAGGGTTGATGTAAGTTTTTTCACAGATCTTTAAATTAATTTATTTAAAGATGAGCTTTTTATATATCTCATTGATTAAACATAGAGCGAAAAATTATACACCAATCAGTACCTGTCTCAATAGGAAAAAGTCTTGTGTTGAAAGAATGAGCTTAATAAGTAACGTAATTATAGGAGACAAGCATTAATGATCGGTCAACACCAATCATCAAACATCAATCAGATGCTTTTAACTTTTTTAGGCATCTAAATATGTCAAAAAAAGTTTAATTGAAATTGTTGGCAGTGTGGTAAGGAATGCCCTGAATTACTCAATATTACAAACGAATGGATATCAAAGAGTGAGGATTCTTGAAGGCACCTGATGTTTGTTTGCGGATGTGTTTTGGAATATTTCATATCCACCATGATTTTCAGATCGTTTGAGAATCTATCTCCTATTTTGTCTTTGTCTCAGCCTGTATCAGTCCACTCCTGGACATAGGCCTCCTCCAGACTCTTCCATGTCCCCCGATCCTGTGCAACCTGCATCCACTGTGAGCCAATGGTTCTTACAATGTCGTCCCTCCATCGAAGCTGTGGACGGCCAGGGTTTCTAATTGTAGTCCTAGGGCGCCAGCACAGGAGGCGTTTTGTCCATTTATCCTCAAAACGAGCGACATGACCGGCCCATCGCCATTTTAACATCTCCTATACTTACATAATATATACAATTATGTATATTAAAACAAAACAGGGATGAAATTTTTGCGCAGAAGAAGACAACAATTTAAGATGTGGGAATACTCATGTGCTATAGTAGTAAAACGGTAGTAACACTAAGAGATAGTTTTGGCTAACGACAAACCCATCGCATCTAACTGAAGTCTTCTTCGTCCAAGTTCTACAAAAACTAATTTCTTATTTATGTGGTGTCGTGTCATTTGATTAACATATTAACATTATTAATACTCTTCTCGATTTTGTTCTTGTCGCTACTGCAACTATAATATTGCAGTGTCATATACGAAATGTCTATAGCTCTGTACATTGACGAGATGCCAATGGGACCCTTTATATCCCTTTGGCATTGAATAACATTCATATTGATTTTTTATAAAATTTTTGCATATACTGTACTAATTTTGAATAATGATGTTCTCCTGTTTTATATATTGTGAACTGAATATTTTTAATGAACCCGAGTGCCTCACAGGGGGCCTATGGGGGATGAATAAAGATAAAGATCCATTGTTGGCCATATGGACTCCACAAGAACTGGCTGAGCAACTCTGTCCTTCTAACACCATGCATCACCTCGAATGCCTCTGACAATATTCCGTCCGTTTTAAATGGATTTAAGTGAAACTTTCAATACATTGACAATATTTTTCATCCAATTCACGATCAAGGTTTACAAGTTATGATTTTTTTTAATGAAAAATCTTCAAAGGATGGACGGAAATAGTATATGATTGACCGAAATTCAGGGTATCTGCGATGAGAAAAAACACAAGGCGTTACAGGAGCGACCACGTCAACAGAACGGATCCGGTGAGAGTGATAAGAATAGATACCTACTGAAGAAATACCATAAACAAGCAGATCCCCTGGAGACGCCCACCAAAAGTGTGAAGTATAGTTGGACATCCACATCCCAGAGACCCTATTCAAATGTCGATCGAAGGGTTTTCTTATATTTTTTTTTTCAAGATTTTCGTCAATTTTCTTAAAGAATTCATACGAAACTTATAAAAATTCTATTAGAAAACCTATCGATCGACATTCGGGAATAGGTTCCCAGGAATAATAATATATCCAAGAATAAACGGAATAAAGATGAAGAAAATA
The DNA here is from genome assembly GCA_963576905.1 of Mystacides longicornis. Taxonomy (NCBI): domain Eukaryota; kingdom Metazoa; phylum Arthropoda; class Insecta; order Trichoptera; family Leptoceridae; genus Mystacides; species Mystacides longicornis. The sequence continues at coordinate 22,013,244 of OY756433.1, read as the reverse complement.
AAAAAGTTTCGAAAATAGTTTTTAATCATTTCCAAAATTGCAATGGATAGGCCATTAGAGATGTTTTGAAATAAACAGGTATAATAATAAGTATTTGTTTAATCCGAATACAAGAGAAGATGTTGATAATATCACGTTGTTTATTGAGTTTGAGACAGAGACTTTCTATCAATTTCCTCCAGCAGATGGCAAGATCTTTCTAATAAGTTGGCGCAATGAGATGTCTAAAGAAGATAAATCTACTTACGCCAACGTATAAAGAGACAACTCGCGTCATCTGCTTATTGGAATTTGGATCATTCTAATACTTTTGCTATTAGATAAAGAATTTGAATCAAATAGATTATTAAACTTTTGATTGGAAATATTATAAAATTTACTGATTATCCTATTTTAAATTTTGAATGATATCTGTTATGAATTTTTATGTATTTATAAATTTTGATGTTTGTGTAAAGTGAACCTAAAATTACTAAGTTTTACTTGTGTTGCTTTCCAGGACTATAGATCTTACTTACATTAGGAACCATTACTAATTTAAATTATAAGTTCGACCATTATTATTTTTATACTGAGACTTTATCTTCTATGTTATAAAAATGGAGACCTATTTTGCGTTGTCATCGCATCACGCCTAAACGGCTGGACCGATTTCGCTAATTCTTTTTTTGGCGTGTTGCTTTTGTCAGGTGAAGGTTCTTATGAAAGAAAAAAATAAGAAAGTTGCGTGGATAATTAGAAAATCAAAGAAAACTCTAAGTAGGTAACCTTCTTAGTATTTTAACAATACAATTTTTATTCTAAATTTGATAAATTGAAATTAATTAAAGTTTGACACGAACTGTCAGTTGTTTGATAGTTGGTGCGATTGACAGAATATTGATGGAAAATATATGGTTTGAAACAGATGCATCGATCTAAATTATATTGAATTGGTTAAAAGGTGATAAGCTTATCATTATACAAATCCGAATTCAATATTCATAGTTAGGAACACAGGACAATGTCGGTCAGGAAAGCTAGTAGCTAGTATTACATAAATTAAGCGAGCGCTATTTCAAAATTTTCTTTCCAAAAACAATGACATGTATAAGTCAAATTTGAAATGTTAATATGCACAAAGTTTTTTCTATTATTATTAAAGAGATACAATATTCTCAATTTGACAACAGATAAACAAAACAATATATGCGTCTACGTCAATGTCAAATACATCGAAGTTTAAAAAATATATTAGCATTCGCTACTCCTCTATACAGATTATAAATGTGCGAAATTTCACACTATTCCATCCGCGCAATTTTGGTAAATAGGGGTAAAAAGTTTTTCCTTTAAGTAAGAATACATAGATTTTTTTATGAAAATTACTTATTTATAGGTACATTAAATAACATTTCAATCCAGTCAATAATAACATACAACCATAAGTTATTAAATAATCAATAGATATGTTATTTTGAGATTCCAGTTCGGAGAGCCTCATCGCATTCGTTATTATGACGTGTCCGATCGAGAAGAATATCTATACAGTAATAATATGTTGTGTTATACACAGAGGTTTGTATGGGTATATCGGGTTTATCTCTTAGTAGGAGGTGTGCCCAAACTAAACATGTAATGAAGAATCTCTTGATTTATGGCGAATGCTAGGCTTCCTCCGATTAATCGACTCCTTGATACAAAAATCAGACAGTACCGTACCTACATTCATACACATCTACAAGAATACTAAGTAGGTACCAATCTATAACATCATCTGCATCGCGACTAGGGCTGACACTTTCTCTTGTAATACATAATTTTTTAGTATGACTTTTACCTATAATGTAACGATATTTTTAAAGTATGACTGATTTGGGAATCACCAATGTATGTTAATTATTATTTTCACGAACATGATCATACATTCTTACAGCTTAACTTCATGAATATAAGAATAAGCAACTTTCTAGCTTGTTTTCTCATATCAATATGACTATCACAGTCATCTTATAGAATTAATTAGAAAGATTAATTAATTCTCATGATTCTTCTGAATCTGGTCCTGAAAATGGGTAAAAGAATCAAGTCATGTTGTGTACCAATCCAGTCAATAATTGGCAATAAACATGAGAAATCAACAAAATTTGATTTATTCAATAATACTCATATCCTGGCGTCAAGTACACGACAGCAGTCGCTATCTATAATGTTGGTTGCTCTGGTAATTCTCAAAAATTTCAAACAGATATCAGATAATTTATTAAAAAAAATACATATAGAGGTAGGTAGATATTATTTGTTATTGACACGTATTATGAAATAATTAAGGTCGGTCCAATTGGCCCAGTGGCTAGGATAACAAGAACAAGGGACCAGGTTCGAATACCTACTATCGGGGGTGTCGGATTTTTTCGTCTCATGATTACCATTAATGGCGAACGTTGTTAACATGAAGTGATCTCACTAAGCCAGCCTTCGAAATAACAGTAGAAGACGGTCGTAAGCCCGCGGTGATTTGTTCACACTATTTAAAATCGAACATTTTTAGTCAATTTTTAGTCATTAGTTTAAATAATATTCTATAGGTACCTAATAAGAAATAGAACCGAAAAACAGGTGACATAACGTGAACCAAGAAAATCCTTAAGTAAAATATATTTTTCTCAAAACTTAAGTTCTTTTCCTCCAGTTGGTTTTTACTAGCATACGAATGAAAAAAAAATCGCATATCGTAGAAGCCCTGGTGCACGGCAAACTAACATAAAACAGAGTGTGGTATTGGTGTATCAAAAATAATGGCAAGCTGTATGGATATGTGAGAGGGTTTGTACCAATTATAAATCAAACCACCCAGTAATAAGTAGGGATGTCCAACTCAAGGAAGAAAGATGGTCAGAGTAAACACGTCTGATCGGTCGGGATTATCCCTGGGGAGCGAGCGGGAGGCAGCGAGGGAGAGCATGCGGCGGAGTGAGGAGGCAAGGTGATACAAGTAATCAGAGAAAAGGTTAAAATAACGGAAAAACAAGGATTAACGGCCAGGATAATGGCGCTAACGTACTGAGTTGTGAGCGGGGCAGAGCTGAAATAATGATGAGCTTCGGCGTTCGACGGAAGTGCGGAGTAGACACTATCAACCGGGGCTTCTCTTCTTCTTATTCAATATCGTCTATCCCGATGAGAAACAATACGAGAGCTATAAATCAGCCGCTAACCGAACTTCTCAATATCAAAGCCATTTTTATACTTTTTCTTAAGATTATCATAACCGTCCTTTTATCCGGAATTGTTATGTGTGAGTCTAATAAATTGATGAAATATCAACAGATTTGCAAAGAGTTGAACATAGCACAATCCCGCCTGCAATTCAATTATAAATCAGAATAGATTGTAGATAACCTCTCGGCCATCTTGTAATATTCTACGAGTTGATCATAAATAAAATAAAAGAACTCGTTAACATATTATTGTGATCAACAGTATCGACTGCTTTCGAAAATTCAAAATGCCTAGCCTTTAGAGCTATTAAGGATTACCAGTTCCTTATAATCGTATATAAAAATTGGATCACAGTTCATAACTTTCGGTAAAACTCTACAAAGTCTGGAACGATTTGGCTGATTTTGAATTCGAATATTCGTAGAGTCCATCAGGGAAATTTTAAACGGTAGAATAATTGCGAGAAAAACAGAAAAAAATATCTAAGTATTTTTCCATAAAAAAGTGAAATGGTGTCATAACAGAAGATTACTATTTTTCGAGTGTATATAGAAATGAATTAAATAGATTTATGATTTGGTCATGAAGTCGTCAATAAAAATTTTAGACAGGTGTGCCAACATCTATCGATAATACTGCGAAATACTATAATTATTCACAATTAGATAGCATTGATGCAATCCGAAAGAGTTACAAGCTAGCCAATGAACTTCCTGGACTGTTTTTCTTTCTACTTTTGTTGTAGTTTGCTGTTGGCTGCTACAACTTAGGATATTTTACGATATGCACACATAGCAGATGCTCCAACCTGACGATTCAATTTGCCTTAGGAGAATGTGACGTTTCAATTATGTACTATAATTACAGAGAGGGTGATAGAAGGGTTGAACAAAAAAAAAACACAAAGAAGTGGGTAATCCATTTTGGAGAAAATACCCCCGAAGCTGGCCAAAGGTTGTAGTAGTATAAACAAAAATAATGTAGTTCCCTCCATTGTTAGGTGAGAAAAATTACGTCAGTTGAGGGGTCGCGAACCACTATTCGCTCCCCGGGGACAAGACTGACTGATTGCCCTGACTTCTCGCATCTAGTGGACTTTATCATTCTATTCTGGGCTAAAAACCCTTTTTATAAAGCGAGCGGGGGAATTATTTCAAATCTAGATGATCTTAAATGACCTCATATATAAATTTATATCTGAATGAATGAAGACGCAATTTGACAATGTATTTATGTGTCGAGACATGTTCATTTGTCTTCTGATTCTTTATCAGCAAAAAATAAAAGTAACAAATGTTTCTGCCTGATTCGCCCCGATTCCCTATCAGATCCGCTAAACCTTATTAGAATCCGCCAAAAAATATCCAGGTGAAAAACGTTAATTTTAACGGACTGTTACACTTAAATTAGCGTAATTCCTCTAATTGACCCGCAATTTTATAAATTTAAGCGGCACATTAGAAAGACCCGCCAAAATTTTAGTGGAACCGCTTTTATGTCAAAACTACTCTTGTCTTTTTTCTCAGATACACCTCTCTTAAAAACAACAATCAAAAACAAAATAGCCATCTATGAAAAAATCTATAACCTCAAAATCATTGTTAACCTGACAACCATTGACATTAAAATTACTGGTACGCAGATTTTCAATGGAATTTGTTTCGAGCTTTCACAAATATTTTTTTAACATTCCAACATATTTTTGTATAAATAACAAACTTAAAATCAATATTCATAGTAAGTACTACAGGACAACGTCTGTCGGGAAAGCTAGTCATCAATATAAGTAAAAACTAATTAAAAACAAGGTCAACAATTAGAACGTTGTGCACCAACATAGCCAATAGGCAATAAAGATGAGACATTAACAAAAAATGGATATAGTCATATCCTGGCGCCAAATACATGACAGCAGTCGCAGTCTTTAAATTTGATTGCTCCCTTGTTCTCAATAATTTCCAACTTTTATCTCTATATTTCATTAATTATCTACTTGTTGTATACTTGAGATTTTTCAACACGTTGAGAATTCTCATGATTAGTAGTTTCGGAGATATAAACATTACCACCTAATGGCGAACGTTGTTAACGAAAAGTGTAACAGTTGAAGATGGTCGTAAGCCCGTAGTGTTTTGTTCCATTTAAAAATCGAACATCAGTAATGAATTATTGTTAGAGTTATTAGTTGTTACATATTCTTTAATTCTTTATTTACAGAAATAATAACGCAGTTTATTTATATGCGCTTGTAATCTTAGTTATGCCTCTAGCAAAGTATTACAGTTAAATGAGCATTAATTTAACTAGAAAAAATGCTTATTTAAATTCTAAATTTAAACACAGCAAAATAGTAGATAGGGGATTGAGGTTGTATTTAAACAAGGTTGTGTTTGAGGACACGCCGAATGAGGGATGAGATACTAAGTGTTGCCTTATGAGGGTAGTTGGCCCGGGAGGTTGAAACAATACCAGTAGGTATGTACCAAACCTTGAATTAGCAGGTTTGTTTTTTTTTCTCTTTGGGGGCAGCTCGTGAGAAATTGCAGGATCTCCTTGATGGATAGATAACATTTTTTCTTACATTCAACGCCATTTGTCTGTGTATCTAGTACGCAACAATGACACTAAAGAACAGTAACAATTTCGAGTATTTTAACTAACGCATTGGACTACTATACAATACATACCTAGGTTGATTTGTTAGAGAAAGAACAGAACATTCAACAGTTCAAAATAGTGAGCGTTACATTAATAAAGAAGGCTGTTATTTTATGGCACACAAAATTATTTTCTTGAATGTCTTAAAAAAGTTCATATCGGTCAAGCTTATTATCAGAATCTGTGTTCAAATGAAGTTTTGAATAAACAGTTTTTTTGAAATCTGAACGTGAAATTCTTAACAAAATAGAAACTCGCGTTATTTTACCTCCAAGGTTTGATTATTAAGCTATTATTAAGAATTTTTTATTAGGCTGGAAACCTCTTCATTTTTTATAGATAGGTACAACTATATTCTTTTTAAGCAGATAAAAAAAAATACTTAACAAGCATTTTTTTTCAGACCCTAGCCAACACTATTTCCCGAAACCAGTTAATCTCATACAAAAGTTTTAAACTTAAAATAGAGCAAATCGAATCGAATCTTTAAACCATCCAATAAGATAATAATATTAAGTTATGAACATTGTAATAATTCAAATAAATATAAATGTAGGTAATCCAAGAATATGCTTAAGCAGTTTCTACAATTATTAATCTAATATCTGCCTTTGTGAATTGAGGAAAAAGATGATTAAGAATAACAACATAGAGAAAGCGATAAAAGATATAAATACCAATTATACATATGTAATTAAAATTAATAAAAAAAAATAACAGGGTCTGCTCTTTATATGCAACCCTAAAAAGAAACATATCACATATTGACCAACCATATTATTTGTCACAGGTTTAAAAAGGTTTCGAAAAAAAGGGAACGAAATGTTAATAACGTGGTTAAAAGTGAACGCGAATATTAATCACTAGTCAAAAGCCTGTCTCTCGCAAGTGGGTGAAATTTGCATTCAAACTAAAATATATTATATAGGCAAATTTTTCAGCATAGGTAATTAAATGCTCAAAATATAAAAAAAAAAAAACGTCAAAAAGTGATAATATATTGAGATTAAAATCTCATATTTATTAAATGATAAATAATCATAGCGGCTCACATCCGGGGTTTTCATAAAAATTACGTATTACAAGATTTTAGTATCGGAATTGACGAATTTTTCAAGTTTGATAAGAGGTTATTTTGAAGCCTTTTCATGTCTACATATAAGCAAAAGTGTTGTGTACATATAAGCAAAAGTGTTGTGTACATATAAGCAAACTCGATATATATTCATACATGCCAATTTTTGATTCATTCATGGCAGTGAAAAAAATCGGATGCTCATTTATGTTCTCACTTGACACTCACATATCAATAGATTTTTTTTTTATAAAATGTATCTGTGCTCACTCAAAGTGTCTAATAAATATGAAATAGCAAAATATGTATTTGCATACATCCCGGTTTCAACTTAGGTATAACATAACAAGCTCTTATTTCAAAGATTTCGTTATAAAAATTGCTTCATCATAAAGTATGTATGCATCGATATAAAATTGTATGTAGGTATCTAAATAATACATACCTATATAAAATAACAATTTAGTTTATAAAATTTATCTTGACGCGAACATTATTAAGAGATCATAGGCTGTCTCTTCGTTTGAATTTATGGCAAATCAATATACTTACATATTATTATTAATTTAATAAAAAAATATCGAGTTTAAAAAAGGCGCCGTAAAATAGTTGATTTACAGTTTGTTCGGAAAAGTTATTGCTTCGAATCCGTGTTTTAAAAATAAAACATACCTAAATGTAAATAAATAAATATCGCGAATAAAATATAATGAGAAGCGTCTCAAGAGAGAAAATCTCATTTTTTATTACAAAAACCATACAATTTTTTAATTTATTTTTTAATTTGTGTATTTATGTATGTAGAATCTTTGAGCAAAATATTAGGATTCATATATCACAAATGACTAGGAACTGAGTAGAGCCGGGAAAAAAGGCAGGTCTTAAAAAGAGTTACCCAAGAACGCGATAAATGACCCATGTCAGCTCTTTACCATCATCGAAGGAGTGATTGTGGGCAGAAATCATAGGGGCCGCCCCAGAGAAAATTGTATGGTTCAGGTGATCGGGGATAAGGGCTGCAGCGCCTACCAGGAGATGAAGAGGTTGGCTGGTGACAGGGAGGAATTGAGGAACAGAGTCGGCATGCTTGGTGCAGACCAATCTTATGCCTTGGTCACACGTACCGAGTAAACGGGCGAGACAGTGCACTCGGCGAGTGCTCGGCCATAAGGTTTAAACGCTCTCTCGGGCGAGTAACATTTTTCTGTCTCGCCCGTTTACTCGGCACGTGTGACCAAGGTTAGGATTGTGACTCAAAGGAAGAAGACCTTGGGGAAAAATGTTTGGTCATTTAAGTCAACAACATTTCAATTGATCTTTGATTTTCAATAGATCTATATTCGAAATGTTAATTAAACTTTTTATTCTAAGGGATTGTCTTCTAAACAATTAGATGTATCTTCACCCGTTAATATTAGGTTGATTTTCGATTCGATTCAACACGTGAATGATGGCTGTAGATATTGTCTACAGAAAAATTTGATGAGAAATTATGATAAAGAGATCTTAATTCAAATTGCCTGTATAAGTTCATAAATCAACCACCAGGGGGTTATTTTGCTTTGATAATAATATTCTCTCGTTACCAGGGTGGTTGATTCCATTACCACTAATTAATGTTAGGCACCTAAAGTTCTTGTCTACTCAAAATTGACAACAAAAGCGCATGGAATATTATTGTGTGTGTTTGTTTTCAAACAAAAGAACTCACGCACCTCTACATACGAGTAGATTTGTGTATGCGGGGAATCGTTGGGTAGGCGGCGTTAGTTGATCATTCAATTCTAAGATATTATAATAAAGCTAAATTTAATTCTTAAAGATCACGATTTTATCGACAGGTGATATTTACACAAATCCGAGATTATCTATACTTCTTGTACAAACCGTTTAACAAATTTGTTTTGAATGACATTTACCCATACAAATTAATACCTACCGCGGTATTGTCACGTTACTTAAAGATGTATGAACAAGCATTATAATTGTCTACATATAAAATGAATTAGTACCTACTCTATATGATTTGTCACTTGTATGAAAAATATATAATCATAAACCTGCTTACTTATCTAGTAATATAAAAGAAAGTCGGGTTAGTGCGAACACTTATAAATCGAGATCGGCTAAACAGATTCTTCCGACGATTGATTTATTGGATTCTTCTCCGCTCCGGATAAAAGAATAACTAATAATATAAAATATCCAAGTTAGTATGGAACGAATTTACTGACAACGCCCATCTGTGAAAAAAAAATATAGAAACACATTTTTTATTTAGGTACCTGACAACCATTATTGACATGATAATATTGTTTGCATGCGCGATTGAAAGAATTCGGATGGAAAATATGTGGTTTAAAACAGATGTATCTGTCGGGGTGACATTGGTTAAAAGTCATTGTTATCATCCTTTTAATTTCGAATTCAATATTCATATAAAATATAGGTATATATTACATATAGTTAGGAACACAGGACAACGTCTGTAGGGAAAGCTAGTATATTAAAATAAAACAGTGAGCAGGTAGGTACCTTTCTTATAGAGTTCGAATATCATCAGCTGACCTTTGACTCTCGTCTTTACCAACTTCAATGGAATATTTATGCTGCGGATTGAGTAGGTACCTATACTGTTTGAATACATTATTTTGAATTCATGCAATTTATGTTAAAACTAAATAAATCATTTTATTAATAGGCCGAGGTGTTTTTCATTCTGTTTGGTGAATAGGTAAATGATTTTTGTTTGATTAATTGTTCTCTTTCTTTGTTTTGAAGTTGTTTACTTTTTTGTCAATTTTGATTAACTATTTGGAGATTTTCGTCATTTTTGTAACTTTTAAAAATTCTCCCCATAACTCAATTCATTCATTAAAAAAAAGTTATAGGTATCTTCAGATTTTTGCCTTAAAAACTCTTAGAATAGATATTCTTTAAATGAACTAAACACTTTTTCAACTAAAATTACAATTCTACTAAAGAGTTTTTACATGTTAACAACGTTTTCTCACAACTGTCTTGAAATAATTGTTTTCTTCGATGTTGTAAAGATAACTGCAGATAGATGCGACTGTAGACCAAAAACTTTATATTTCAAACCCTTGATAATAAAATACTCATTTAGAATTTAAAAAATAATGTTTATTTCATTTTATTATTGAAATAGTTTTTCCAAAAGCTCATATGAATATTACGCAATTTCTCAACCATAAAACAAAAGTATTAATCTAATAATTTAGTCGGAAAATAAAAACTAATGTTCCTATTATAGGACATTAAGAATGAGTACCTTCTCCTATACAAAATGCCGTTCTGATAATATGCGGCATTATTGTGGTCATTATTCTTGAGAAGGTACGAGACCATCTCATCATACCCACATATCAGAGAGTCATATTATTATTATATTGAGATTCGACACGTCGGCATATTATTGCTCGCATCAACCTACAAGAACCATCGTCGATGTAATTATCGATCGATGGAAGGCGATAAGTGCAAAACATTGTAGTATGTAAAAGGGGACTGTTAAGAGAATAATATACCGCCTAACAAACACGTCCATGTTCGGTCAGAGCGTTGACGATTAGACCAACATGGCTTAGGGAAGGGAATAGTTTTGCACAGTGATCGTATCTTGATGTGAATTATCCTTTCTGTTTACCCTTAAAGGAGATTGCTTTTAATGAGAAAAATAAGCCTTTTAGATATATTTAAAATATCCTGGTTATTTAGTTTCACAAGTACAAGTTCACTTAATGCTCACAGAAGATTAGGTACGTCTAAGAACATTATAAACTTTATAGATTCGTCGTACGTTTTCAAGGACTAGATCTTAACATAGGACAAATTAGCAATTGTTCAATGCTACCCAACATGTTCGAATTTTCTACGGTTAATTTAAATTTGAACCTCTACGGACCATTTTCTACTGCTGTATCTAATGCTGGCTTAGTGTGATCACTTTACATAAACAACATTCGCCATTTAGGTGGTCCAATTCTTCTTCAATCATTCCTCCTGTGACGTTGATCCTCAAACGTCTTTCCATCTTTTCGGCGGTCTTCCGCGAGGTCGTGTTTCATGTGGCTGGTTGTGTAGTGCGATGTGAGGGAGTTTGGTATCGAGCATTCTTAGTACATGGTTATACCATGCCCTCCTTCGCTTTCTACACCATCTTACGATGTCTTCAGCTTCAGCCATCTCTCGCACTCTCGTATTCCTAATTCGTGGTCAAATTCAAGCCCCGAAATTTCCCCATCTCGATAAACTCCCATGGATGATGTGGATTATGTCCTCATGAAGGGCGAAATTAAAAACAAAAGAGGTTGTTTGAGATTTTTTTCAGTGGAAGAAGAGAAAATGGCATTTTTGTGCAAGTGTTGAGGTTCGGCAAGTGTTAATGTTCGTTCTCTCTGTTCATTCCCTTAAGAGACACAGTACCTATATGTAATAAACATTTTGAATTAAGGACGTCCTAAACTACGATAAAGGGGTGACATTGTTATAATTAATTGGCCCAAAATATGAAATCGTTAAATAAAGGGCAGAAGAGTATAAAAACATGTCTTAATTTGCATAACCATCAGCTTTTGTAGAAGAAGGTAGGTATAATCAAACGAAGTCGCTTTCTTGTGTAAACGCTCTTTAACGAACGACACATCAAGATCAAAACGGCCTAAGCATAACGTTAATAAAAGCATCGGCTATTAAGCTTTCTGTATCGAAGGCATGTCTGGCGATTATGTTGGCCCGCAGCAGATAAAACGGACACGGCCGCTTGCGTTGTGCAATGCGTCCATCTAAAATTACTATCTCTTGAGGAAGGATTAACTGCGTCAGTTCGGAGGCTGTTGATGGGTTCTGTATTCGATACTGCTACCAACATGTTGCAAGATGGATGTTATTATGTAGGTATCGGTATCTATACAAGACTGTTGTTGAGGTTCACGCAAGGATATTAATTACTTGAGACTCCCAAAGAATTACTTATTAGAGATTTAGCTTCGTTAAAAGAGCGTGTAAAGCTTACACATTTTCATTTAAACAATTGTTTAGTGTGCCCACAAATCACACTCCTGGTCCTGAAGAATTCTCAAATAATTTAATATTGATTTTCACCAATATTTTTTTTATCTTTAAATGCGATTTTTTTGTTCTTCCTATCAGATGCGAATCCCATACCCCATATATATCTCATTTTCGCTGTACCAATATAGTCATAGTTAAGTACCTACCATAAAATAGTTAGGTATATATTTCTCTCTATTTTTCGTCAAATTCAGGAACACGAAAGCAATGATGTTTTTTTTTTTGTAATCTTGGTATTAGGTACCTATATATTTCTCTCTAATTTTACGTCAAATTCAGGAACACGAGACTATCGAAAGCAATGATGTTTTTTTTGTAATCTTGGTATTTTTGAATAATTAGATACCTAATAATTACAGTACTTAATTGATAGTAGAGAAAAATTTCATGTTTTTGTAGGTAGATATGTTTGTACAAAAATTCAAACCATTATTACAAACATCCTTGCGAAAATGCAAAAAGATGTAAGTGTCCCATTATTCACATATAAATAGTTCGTGTTGCACTGTCTAGGAGTAATGGGCACCAAATGAACATTAGCACACATAGATCACATTTTGTTAGATTAAAACGATTCAAAACAAAATCTAGTGGCTTCATCACGACAAAAATTGAGATTCGGTTCAACCCATTCTGAAATAATATATGTACCTATATATTTTTTTATACAAAAAATGAATCTGTGCTCACTCAAAGTGAACACAAATACATTCTTTGAATCTTTCACAGTAAGCTACCTAAAGCTTGTGTCGTGAAAGAGGAAGATGGTCGTCACCTGGGATCGAACCCACGACCTCTGATACGAAACAGTTCGAAAGCCGGCGTTGTAACCGTTAGTCTACCAACCACTTCGTATATTTTGCAATGTACTTAATTATTAAGATTTTGAAATATTATTTGGTTAATCATGTATGATTGACATACCTTCAAATCTAACGAAACCTGGCCTATATCTCATAACATTTTGATCAATGAATGGTTTAATTTATGAGTTAGTTACACCTAATCTTTCAATCAAAAACTTGCGCAACTCAATGTTGTGAACTTTATGCAGCGTCTGTATAAAATAAATTTAATAATAATAATAATATGAACTAATCAGTAGGTAGGTACACAATCGTCGAGATTGGCTACAAACAGACATATATGCCTGAAGACATGATATGGCCGGTACATTGTTTTATTACGAAACAATCTTCATTGTACACGAAGTAAGAATGTGTGGAAAGTTTAGGATATTACACTCCGGTGTTGTCGGTATAATCGTGATTTTGTGTCGATTTATGAGCCGACATCATACATATAACGCCTGATCTGCAGTCCCAACAGACCACTTGCAGTTGACGAAGGAATCTACCAGCTGCAGTAGGTATCTCCGCTGCAGAAAAACAGTGGTGGCTCTGCTGAAGAAAAATTTTACTTAAAAAACCAAGGCATATTATTTATTTATTTATTTTATTAAACAAGTATACAAATAGTGATATTATTATAACAAAACAATTACACAAATAGTATGGACAACAAAAACACCAGTAAAGTATATACGTAGACATTTACAGGGAGTAGGTTAGAAGTAAGACAAACAACAGAAAAATTAAAAAAAAAAACCTATGTAACAACAATATGTGCAGGCTCAGCTGGGGATAAAGGGAAGAAGGATAAGGGTGAGGGATAGGAATAAGGGGCAAGGAAGAAGCAAGAGGATAAAGGAAGTTATTGCTCTGACGTCAGGTGTGTTCTTACGTCTTGCCTGAAAACCGTAAGAGACGAGTTATTCAGGACTATATGCCCGTAGAACGGTTTAAGAATGAGTTATGTGCATAATCATTAGTTCCGCATGTTGGCATCCCAAATGTGGCTTGAGATCGTAAGGATCTCTCAGGAAATCGAAAACATACCTAAATAAAAGAAGATTTTTACAATGTCTCTAAATAAACAAAGCGCTTTCTTGAACCTTAATCAAATAAATGTGCGTATAATATAACAAATTTCATGAATCAGTATTTTTGGAAAAGTTCTTCTTTAGTTATAGGGGAATTTCAATTAGGTATTTGAATATTATATTTAATGAATCTATGCGGTTTTTTTTTTAAATACATCAACAGTCTTTTCACGATGGCCTATAAAATTATCAATTATGTTCCTTTAGTGTTCAACAACGAATATATTAAGATTGCAAGAAATTACATTAAATTTAGATGTCGACAAGTCTGTCAAGAGCGTGTACAAAAATTCTTTGGTTACTATAATGCTTTCTAAAAGTGGATTATATTATATGACAGTTAATATTTCAAAATTCTTAAGAGAGGCGTTTTGTAAAAATATAATTTCTACAGGCAGAAAAATTATCAATTATTGATTCAAAATTTTATAACAATAGTTATCAAAATGTCCGAAAGAATCTAACTTTTCTTCTTCTAACCGGAAAAAATAATGGAATTAATAGAATTTATTATCCATACCAGGAATGCTTTTCGTCACTGACTTTATATCGATGCGAAACATTTTAATTTACACCAAACATAGGAACAGATATCCCGGACGAACCTCCAACAGGTACCATATTCGATGTTAATTTACTTCGTCAAACCCAGATACGTTATGGTGACTATAGTATGAAGGTAGTAATAGTCATATTATAGCGATAGACAGATAGCAAGCGTGCAGGTACTGGACATTGTCGATACACAACAAACACAACACCATTGGCAAGGTGAAAGGACCGATTTATTACGCTAGTTGGAATACGGAGAGGCCAAACATTTTACTAGATACGAATCATTCTATATGAAGTAGTTAGGCGAAATCAACACAACCTGTATAAAGCTAATAGAATGCCTGTGAACGGATTCATCAACAGATTTAAACCATACTTAATTGTAATTGGAAAACCGTGTACACTAGGTGACGTTTGAAAATAATGCCATGCCTAGATTTAGAATAAGAAGTAGGGAAGTATGTAATAAATGTAACAATTATACGCCCATTGTTGCGCTGTAAATCCTGAAACAGCGTTTACGCATTGCAAATTTGTACTACTGCAAAAAATCTTTTTATTTTAATGAGTTATCAATAGTTTCTCTTTTCGTAACTCCATTTTGGAGAATATAATATATATCTTCAATTGTACTCGAACATCCAATAAGTTACACACTTTGTCCGAATTAAAGTTTATACAAACAAACGGGACATACTTTTAGGGAGGCTTGTTTTTTGATAAAGAACTCTCCCGGTCCAACTCACCTAAGTCTTTATCAATCTCATGATCGAAATAGTGTAAATGAATTGAATTGCTATACGACAATATTAAAGCTAGTGTGCAATGATAGTTTTACATACATATTATCTATTTCTCCTTCACAAAATCACTCATCATAAATAACCCTCTCTATGTTGACCATCACCCTGGCGAAGAATTCTCTGCCCTCTACTATCCGCAACAGAACAGTTTTTCGCTTGAGTCTCGTCTTATATTTCTGAGACATCTGTCGCCTGCCCACATCGTCACTTCTTTCTATTTCGTCCAGAATTATGAAGTAAAGAAAGCCGAACTGTTCTACATATTAATCCCTTTATAAAATAGGATCAAAATACCTAGTTATTGTTTTCATAGGATACGTGACATGTTCTTTATTATTAGATACAAAATGCACAAGCGATATCTCTTCAACAAATAGATAAATGGGCATTGCTGACAGTCAACAGATCTGTGTATGGAAGTGATTTGAACCTCGTTCCTTGTCATATTGTTAGCACCACACCATAATAGCCACAATTATATCTGATCGAATGTAGAAGGAAACGCTCTTTGTATTGTAGATGATAAACCTACTACTGTAAGATAGAATACTCTTTGGAGTAAAAACAGTGGCGAATAATCTAACTAAGTAGAATCTATCTGTTAAACATTTCCAGAAGACGGAATAATATTTATAGGAGATACTTAACTCCAATCTTGTCTATCAAGGTTGTTTTCGAACATCCCGAAAGAGTCGGTTCATCGGAACACCAAGAAAGAAAAAACATATCCTAAATTTGAGTTTTTTCATACGTTTCTTTGAAAATATTATAGCAGGTGTCGAAGAAATATGTGATACTTGACGAGAGCTATGTAAACAGTGCTACTGGAAGAAATGTCAAATTGACCGAGCGCAATTATTCTCAACGTGATAAAGTAAAATTGGGAAGAAATGACTGATTTATAGAATCAATCAATCAAAAATACCGATTTCTTTAACTGTCGTCAGACAATTTTTGCTGCTGAAATCTGTAAAATTTTAATTTCTGTTTCCCGAAGAATCTATTTTTAATGAAATTACCTAAATTATTATTGAATTATTTTCAATTTGGTCCTTGAAAAAGTAATAAAATTACACATTCGTAATCCTTAATAACTGGGTTCAAATCTCGTAAAGACTATTTTCCTCTCTCGCATCACAACCTAGTGTCCATATTCAGAAAGTGACCACCTCATATTAATAAAAAAATCATTTGGGTTTTAGATGAATCTGGACAAAATATTGATAATGTAAACACAAAATGCGCGGAATTTCTGAATAACGTGAAAGCAAAATAAATTTAGTTACTTACTAACAAAGAAATTAATAGGGGCACGCGATGAATACAAGAAAAACGTAGTTAGAAAACATGATTGAAATTTTATTAAGAAATGAGTGGCACAAAGGAGGGTTCGTACCTTGAATACTTTTAAACAAAAACAACGGAGTGAATCAGTTAAGAAGTTGGGTACAAGGGTGTGGATTTGTATGAAGAAATTCAATTTGCCATTAAGACGTTTTTGCATAACCGTCTCTTGTAGACGGCGGGCGTTTGGGAATATAATCAATTGGGCTTCGATTGCATTCCTTGACAAGAGGCACGTCCCTAGAGTCGCTCGGCTTCATTAAGATTGGCTCTCTATAAATTATTCTTATCGTATTCTTTTATAAGACAAAAGACAACGTCTCTCAACTTTCCTTCACTAGTCTTCAAAACTTCATCTCTTTCTTTCGTTCCCACTCTAATACAAAGTCACTTCTCTTTCCTCTCCGAGTCTTTATCGTCACAGACGAGAAGAAAATCTGCTCCATGGAATACAAAAGCTCATCCTTGAGCAGCTAGCGATATAAAGGGAAATGTGAGGAGTATTTTATAGACGAACTAAAATGAACACGAATGAAATGAGAATATCTCGGTGCCGATATACATACTATTATATTATCATATTGTTTCTATCTTACCATAATAATTCGGTAAAATTTTGGTTTAATGGAGTCTATTCATCCAACAACATATACAATAATGTAACACGCTTCACATGTGACTTATTTCCTACTACACCGCCATCTCTTGGATTTTTTTTAAAAGTTATGCAACTATAGAGGAATTGTTTTTATTACAAACTTATGGCCCGTCGAACTTTATTCCCCATCCGAATCTACAATAATTATTACATAATGCAATATATTAAAGTAAATTTAATCCAGTTTTTATGTCATGAACTGTATTTAATTCATGTAACAAGTCAAAATTGATTTTTTTTCATTCTGGGTTAGGTCTAAAATCGATGGGCGGGTCAGCTAGTAAGTTATAAATGCGATGCTCGTCAAAATACAAATCGATTTTTATTATATAAGTAAGTATACACTAAACTTCATTCAATTATTTAACTAGGTGTAGAAATTCTTTGTAGATAATATATCCATTCTACTCGTATTTTAAACAAATATTCTTTAGTATTTTTCCAGACAGACGTTGTCCTGTAAATAGTCCTTACTATGAATATCGATTTCAAATTTGTAATTTATAAAAAAATACGTTTAAACTTTAAATGTTAATAAAAATATTTCTGTAAGTTCGAAAAAAATCCATAAAAAAATCTGCGTACCACTGCAGAGGATATACTGAGCATAGAAGAATGAAAAAGATGGGACTAACGGCTTAAATTCAAAAACGTTATAGCCATTTCGTTATTCGAAAATAACGTTAATATTAAAAGCTGAAAGCTATTTTAAACATTTGGTATCTTTTTTTAACATAAACTTTTTTAACATAACTTTTCCTAAAAAAAAAAAGGTCGTTTCCAAAATTTGGTATCTGGAAACTTGACTTTTTCCTAAAAAAAAGGTCATTTCCAAAATTTGGTCCTTTTCTCAGTTTCATAATATTCGCGACATATACATAATAGGAGTAGGCTATTATTTCCCTGACTATTATTTATAAATAACGTTTAATATTAATAACGTTATATACGTTATTTTTATTTAGCTATTATTTTTATCAGCTGTCGTTATATTGCCCATCTCTACTTGTGGTACAGGATGTGAAAATGCTTTTAGCTGAAAAATCTTAGGATTTTGTCTTATGTGATTAAAAAATCGCAAACGCAATTAAGGAATGATATCCTTATACCTATTATATTAGACGAGGAAGACCCTCTCACACTGTGTTCCGCTTCTTCGAAGCAGAGCTGAGGGACATGGACATGGTGTGGGAGGAGGTCATAAACATTGCGCAAGATCGAACGCAATGGAGAGCTCTTGTTGCCTCCCTATGCCCCTGAGTGGGGTGTAAAAGGGAGAATTGATTGATTGATCCTTATACCTACGATAGTTGAATATTAATCTTGACCGTTTAAAAAAATAAAATACAGTTACGACAATATATAGGTACCTTTTAATAATATAAATCAATAGCTACTTTTGAAAATATATTAATAGCTATCGCAACAAAGTTTAGATCATATCAGATGATAGCATTCTCTCACATTATAAATTTCACAATAATTAAAAAAAAGAAACATTTTTTTACATACATAATAGCAATATTAATCTATTTCAACGAAAATTAAGTCATATATCATTAATAAAAATACACAATTAGTAATAAATTATCTTAACTAATTTAAATAAAAATTGTTATTTTTTTTTCTACCTAGAGATATTAAATCAATTATTTTAATTTATATCTCGTTGTATTGTGTTGATGTAGACACAATAAGTTCGTTATGTCGTGATGGTTTAACACCAGAAATTTAATAGAATCCGTTGTCACATAAATTATTAACCAAATCGTTTTAGTGAAATTGTCATTAAAAATGTGTGAGAGAGATTTTTAACGTTCCAATCTTGTTAATTAGTAAAGTAAAGAGTATTTTTTTGGTACACTCTTCTTCTTTGCTTTTTTTATCTTATGGAGGTTCGCCGACTCTTGTATCTTCAGGCTATGGTTTCTATTAGGGAATCCAATCCCGCAAACCGCGGATCCCGCAAATGCGGGATCCCGCACCTTTTTTGCGGGATTAGAAATGCGGGATTTCTCATGCGGGATCCCGCACGTTTGCGGGACTGAAAAGGAAAAAATAATAAACAATTAGAATGGACTCAGATGAAGTTCTGATTATTTATTAGATCCTGTACAACCTCATTAATGAAAGATTTGTCAACTTTCGCTGGAAAAACGGGACTTTTCCTTGAAATTCATATGGAAAATAATTATACTTTCAGTTTTTAACTTACAACTAAGTAAGTTTTGAATTTATATTTTGTGTTGTGTGAATCCTGTATCGGAACGGAACAAAATCAATGTCATTTGAATTACTCTATGGCTAGGGATTCTCCCACGGTAGGAGATTCAGTATCGAGCGTAGTAAATTGTCAAAGAAGGTTGATCGACAAAATACCAGGATAAGCCAGGAACTTATAGTGTCGCTATCTCGTCGGATAAAAGAACGCCGTATATCAATGGCCGTTATATGGTTGTGAATCCTGGCATCTGAAGAAGCCTCAACAGAAGAAGATCCTTAGTGTTAAGAATAGATTTCTGCGACAGATTTTGGGGGTTAGTATTGTACCACTATGTCACAACAGCGAATCACCTCAGTGATCCAGAATCGCAAATTGAGCTGGCTTGGGCATGTTCTTCGCATGTCCCCCGAGAGTCTTGAATATGCAAGTCTTTACTACAATCCGGATGGGACAAAAAGGCGAGGTAGGCCGAAATTAAAAATGATGCGGGCATTCACTGCGGTTCTACGAGATGCTGGATTGAGCTGGGATGAAGCTGTGAAACTGGCGCAAGATAGAGAGGCTTGGAGGAACTTCGTGGGGTCCACATGCTCCACACTGGGAGCGATCGTGGATTAAGTAATCAATGACTGCCGTAAAAATATCTAGAAAAAGATTCAGGATCTACAAATGTGGTGGACGTTCCATTATTTTATCTGAGCAAAGTAATAATTGAAATGTGTGTGTTGAATAGAGAGAATTCTGTCAGACTCGCGGGTCCAACAAGAAACTGAACACCAGCAAGTTGATGACAACGACATCAACGACGATGAAAAAGGCATACCTTTAACGAATCTGTTAAATGATGATCCTTCGCTTACACTAGAAAATGAATGAGAACGTAGTCTCCGTACCGAATGGATAGCTGAGTCTAGACCTGTTGTGCCTGTATCCGTACCCACTCGAGATAATTCTCTTGATCTGACTACTACAAAAAAAAAATTCATTCCAAAAATTTGATGTCTGTTGGCGGTAAGGTATAATTTCGCTAAAAAGTCATTCAGTAAATTCATAACTCTGATATATTTACAAATATCGTTTAATACGAATAACGAGAATAAAATATTTTTATTTATCGAATATTTTATCAGCTTTCGTTAAAACGCTCACCTCTTCTTGGAAACTGCTTACAATTATGTAAAGTCAATTCCGTCTACAACGTTTAGACACTTTATGATTTCTTCGGAAGTATTATTAGAAAAAAATACTAGTTTTTGTGCCTCTTAAATCAATAAAATGTGTTCATTTGTCAATACGAATCACAATGCTAAAAGCTCAAACGTTCAAATGTTGTATTATATTATTTCTTAAAAGAAGCGGATTTTTTATAACTACCTCTAAAACATCATTATTTTCAATTGCTAACACTTCTAATAATTAAAAAAATGCATACATATTTTTATTTCATTGTTTTCTTAATAATAATAACCTACTTCAAACAAAGAAATGTCAATCCCGCTGATCCCGCAAATCCCGCGGGATCCGCGGGATTGAGGTCACCAATCCCGCAGGCTTGCGGGATCGGGAATTTGATGCGGGATTGGATTCCCTAGTTTCTATGAACCAGCCTGAAACTGAAGAGCTTCATTCTTCGATAATACTATTATTCGTTCAAAGTAAGTATTTCGGATGATAAGTGGTTATATTAATTACGTATCCTATCCAATGTAGTAATTAGTTACGAAACCCTTTAATCCTACACGAAATATAAAAATGTAAACCTATTTTCCGTGATCATCGCATCATGAACGAATGGACCAATTTTGATATTTATTTTTGTGTTGCATTTGCTATTGTCCTAATTAATGAAGACACAAGAAGGGGAGGCAGGTCAAAATTTACAATCAAGCAGGCATTCACGTTTATAATATACATGCATCGGTCGGAATGACATTGGTTGAACCGGTGAATATTTCGAATAAAATCTTCATAGGTAGGACCACAGGACTACTTATAATGATCATCAACTTCATAGAAACAAATGTAAAATGGAAAGCGTCGCATAATGGGCGCAGAAAGCTTATCGAAGGTTGTATATTCAAATGGGAGGTGGAACTGTTAATGGCTGGATATAATTGAGAATAGATTAAAATTGTTTGTCTTTAATAATAATAATAGAAAAAACTTTGTACATATCAACATTTATATTGACGTATTCAATTCATGTCATTGTTTTTAAAAGAAAATTTTGAAATAGCGCTCGCTTAGTCTTTGTTTAAATTTATAATTAAAATAAGTTATGGACGAATTTCGAGCTCTGGTCAACCACTAGTAACTGATTAATAGGACAATCAAACATTTTAAATCCTTTTCTATGCTCGACATCCGATAAGTTTTGCTACCAGTATCATAATAGTGTGTGTATGTAGTAGAAATGTTGTAGACATACGTTTAAGTAAGTTCTAGTGATATGAATTTCCATACTAGGAGACAAGTGCAGTGAAGAATGCCATGTTTAGCTCGTGTACTAGCGACTAGCGAGTAGTAGTAACGTGCAGCGTATGGGTAAGTATCGTATACAGAGACAGAATGCAGGCAACATCGTAAAAAGCAGCATGTAATGTTGAAATACAATTAAAAGGAAACAAAAAAGGCCAAGTACAGCAGCGAACGCGTTGCCAGTGGTGGAATATAATTATCATTTCTGAAAAAAGCCAGAAAGAGAGAGCAGCCAGGCACCGGGCAGCAACGAAAGAGGGCGGAGTGAAACTTCACATTTGACCAATGATTCAACTGGAGGAGAGCTAATTATACTGATTTATGCGGCCATTGTTCATTGTTATGGTACCTACCGGCTCGTCTAGATCCACTCTTCTTGCCATATCCCCATCTATATGTGTGCACGTGCATACAGCTTATTATAATATATACCTACGTATCCGTCCACTCTAGACGATTTTATATTACTATACTAGTGGTCGACCAGTGCTCGAAAAATTCGACTATAACTTATTTCAATTAAAAGTTTGAAGATTATTATTTATTTTATTCATACTTTACTTACTGTACATTGGTTACATATACACATAAAACTTAACTTAACAAAGACATCATAGAATCAACATACAGAGGGCGAGCTTACCACAACGAAGTTGTTATTAATTATTAAAGTTCGATTGTCAAAAAATGAGCGAGCCATATTTCAAAATTTTCTTTCAAAAACAATGACATGGATTATCCATGTCATTGTCAACATTTCAAATTTGACGTATCCATGGTGGATACGTCAAATTTGAAATATTGATATGTACAAAGTTATTTTTTGTATCTATTATAAGTAAAGACAAACAATATTAATCTAAAGATGTAAGTTTTACTCATTTTCACTGTGATGAGTTAGGCAGAGACTTTGACGTTAATTTTTTTAACGTTAACTTTGTGATGCTAACTCACACGGTGAAAATGAGTAAAACTTACATCTTCAAATTGCTTCCTGTGAAAAGCTGATTATCCTTTTTTGTCTTTCGAGGTGCATTTTGTTTGCATGCATTTCGTGACAAATCCTAGGTTATCACTTTCATTCAATATTAATCTATTCTCAATTTATATCCCGCCATTTCCATCTCTACCTTTCATTTGAATACACCGCCTTCAAAAAGCTTTCTTCGCCAATTGTGAGGCGCTTTTCATTTTCCATCTGTTTCTATGAAGTTGATGATCTTTATATGTACCTAGTCTGTGGAAATGTGTATCAATTACATAACATTACAGTACCTAGTGTTTGTATTTTTTTTCTTTTTTTATATCTTTTTTATGCTTAATTTAAAAAAAATATTAGCATTCGCCACTCCTTCTCTATATAAACTAAAATTATGCGAAAATTCATACTCCTCCGTCTGCGCGATTTTCGTAAAAATAGTCACAAAGTTTTTCCTTCACGTATTATTATATAGATGATATTTTAACAAACCTACAATACGGATTATGTATGTATAATGTATATAGAACCAACCCTACACCGTGCAATTTTTGTCAAATAAATGCACTTGAAAAATATATATAAAGAGTGAAAGACATTTTTGAAATTTGGTTTACTGTGGCATGTTTAATAGATCTTACGAAAGCGTTTGATAGAGCCAAGCATAATGGTATCACACAAATAAAATATACTGACAGAAAGAGATCACCCCCAGAAATAGTCAAAATCATCTGACAACATAAATATGACACATATGTAATTGTATACCTTTGACGTATAATCGACATGAATCGAAATAGTATTAAGAACCTATTATTATTTGCACATTACACATACAATAAGACTTAATAGTAAATTTAAGTAGCTAATTATAGTAGGTACCTATTTTATTCCAAACAATTTTGTGAATCACGCTTAGTTTTGATCAAAACTGCATTTAGCCTAGCTTCGCATGAACTTCTTTACATATGAGTCGTGTTTTGTATATCTTGAAATGAGGAGATGATTCCTTTTTTTTTTTATGAAAAGTCCCATGGGACTCTTATGTTTCTTTCTACATTCAATGTTTTTGACCAAGAAAATTCTTGCACTGATTATTTTTTTCAGGACAAGAAGGTCCCCAATCTAACAATAAATTTGTCTTACTAGACGAACGTTGGATACAAGATTTGAAAGTTCAACGCTCGTTCCTATCCATTTAGTATGGAAATATTCAAAAGAAAAAGGTACCTATTCTACCTAAGCGGTCATATTTTTTTTTACCAAGAGTTGAGTGTGAGCTATCGCAATTATTAATAACGATATAATTTCGAGTGTGCACAAAATAGTACACGTATATAAATATTATACTTCATATATTCTTCCCGTTTTGCCATGTTTTCCACCCTGTTTTGGTAATTTTTGTCTACACTGTCACCGTATAGGTACAAATGTTCATCATTTGTGATAATTAAAGCGCCACAAAATTTTCTATGATCTCCGGTGTTAAAAAATTGAACTACACTTAAGTCGACTTTAATACCGATAACGAGACTTTTAACATAAATTCGGCTTCAAATGTCATTTTGTTGTTATGAAACTGGCTCTAAATCAGTTAAATAAAAAGACGAATCTCCGAATAAATAAAATATCTACCTACTCAGCATAACCAAAAATCGATAGATGTTAAATGAAGCCTATTTGAAAAGAAAATGTATAGAGTAAATCAATAATTATCATGGCAGAAATATTGAAATGTAATAATGAATACATCCATAGAGTGTGTTTGAAGGGCTCTCCTAAAAAAATATAATAAAAAGGTCGATTATCTTAAATCAAACATTTCAAATCATCGATAAATATTTCATTCATCAGACAACACAATAGAACTTCCTCAAATTTACAACAAAATAAAAATAGCGGATACCTGCGCGAAGCATTCAAAGAATCGCAAACGTTCAAAAATAAAACAGTGGGGCATATTGCACCCATGGCATTCCTGGACGCGGAGACAATGGATGTGCACGAGACCAAGAGACCACTCCAGCCGTCACTTGCGGGGCATTCAGCTGTCAAACTCACCCGCCCTCAATCCTTTTACGGCCGCATCGAGCTTCGAGACGGATACACTGAAAAATAAACCTTGCTATGGGACGAATATTCAGAGCAAAATCCCTTGTAAAACGGGGATACCACAAGGCTCTTTTTTAAAACCTTTATTATACTGATGTCCAATAGGCGGTCCAACTGTGGCTTTGTTACGTGATTTGCAATGGCAAGAGCAAAAAGACGACATGGAAGGCTGCGTGATATATTACGTCCAGTCAAAGTAGAACCTTATGGATGTGAAACAATTCGTTGCGGAATCTGCAGGTGATTGGAATGCAAATATGGAATCGAGTTTCTTGGCTGATTCTTACGAGCTTATCAACATAAAATATGATATTGGTAAAGATATCATTTTTCATCTAAACTGCAATCAGTTTTAATTCATCGTTTCATCATCATATATTTCAAGGCTGTTTCCATAAGTTTGCATTGAACATCACAGTGCCCAAAGCGATATTCACGAATAGGTCTATTCCAGTCTTTTAAATAAAAACTTGGTTAAGCTGGGCACCTGTAGTTAAATAGTTTTTTGTCTTGTGATTATTTTCTAGAATTTGAGAACGTTTCTCTCTCTGCATGTTGAAGATTGCTAATCTTCCAATTATATAATATGGGGGGGTTAATCTATGTAGATATGTATGTATATATTGAAGTTTTGAGTTTTAGTGATGTGTAGGACTACAGTCTACGAGAGCAGATAGTTCATGCATAAAGTATTCCAGTTTTGAAGTTGAAAGGCAATAGGAAAATGTATTGACCAGCGCGTGTAATAATATAAAATAATGATGTCAATAAAATCAGAGAAGCAGACATAAAGGCTCGTTACTATGCATGATCTCGGTACTAGATGGCTATGAAAGCGTCGACTCTTTCCAAAATGGCATTCTGATATTTATTTAATAAAATTCGAAGAATCGAGAACATTAGCATAAAATGGCAGATGTCCACATAAACCACGCACGGAACTCTCCGTCTTATGTGTCTACGTATATTTTATTTACATCGTACGTATAAATCCGGTGTGTAGCTAGATACGAATGTTGCGAGCACACAGCAATATATTACGAGATCCGCTCATATAGTAGTGTTAAGTCGGTGATTACATCGATGTTATAAAGCTCGAGCGGTTAATGAGGGGATGTTTATAGTTGCTGTTTCCATATCGGTAGAGCGTAAGTTTGATTTTGTCTTTTTTTAAGCGGATGACGTCAAAAAATAAATTAAAAATTCATACGCAATTAAAAGCGTCTACAAGAGTACAAGTTGACAAAACACACTAACATTTTTTTGACGAAACGTATAAAGCACAGTCACGAAATTCAGAAAGCTCTCTGATGTAAGTGCAATAATAGAACAACAACCTTATTCAAAAAGGTTTTCGTTCTATTTCAACCGTTCAATGCTTAACATTTGACCAAGCGTTTTTTATTTTTTTTTAATTATTTAAATTAAACAACTTATATCTACACATTCCTTACTGTTTGTAACAACAAAACAACATTTTTTTCAACATTTCTTTGAAAGGAATCAACCATTCAGTCTCTTTCAAATTCGAACATGCCTTAAAAATAATAGGTTGTTAGTTCAGAAATTACGTAAAAATTATTTTAATATTATTCTAACCGTTGTGTTTTTATAGTGTACTAGCATTCCCGACAGACGTTGTCCCGTGGTCCTTACTATGAATATTGAATTCGAATTTGTACATACCTATTATACCTAATGATAAATTATACCTATACCTTTTAAACTATGTAATCCCGACCGATGGATTTCTGTTTTATGCTGTATAGTACAGGTATGTATTTTCCATCCACATTCTGCCAATCACACCGAATATCACAACTGACAGTTTCTGTCAAACACCAATTTGGTGTAAGTATTACATTATATTGATAGAAGCAGTAAGGACGTGTAACTTCAAGTTTTCTTTAATTTTATAATTTTGCGCGCAACTTTTTTTTATTTTTTCTAACATAATAACCTTCTCCTGACAAAACCAAACACTACAAAAAAATAATTAGCGAAATCGGTCCATCCGTTCAGGCGTTATGCGATGACCACGCAAAATGTGGCTCAATTTTTATAAATATAAATTGCAGACATTTCAGCTTACGCAGTCACGAAAAATTCCGATAAAATAATGCTTCAGAAGAAGATTCAATATTCACAATACAATTAATTCTACATTAAAAATTCTTTAAAAAGGAAAATCTTTAAATAATTTTCGGCATAACTTAACGATTACACCAAGTCAAATATCCGTCATTTAATATACACAACAAATTCAATAATATGTAATCAGATCAAAATAATATAGTTCCGCAAGCTAATTCAAAATAGATAGATACATTTGATATACGACAATACATAATAGGCGCTTTAATGGCTTATATAAAGAATTATATTTTGTTGTTATAGTGGGTAATGTAATTTTATTCCTAGTAGATGGCGTTTGTCACATAATTCTTGGCACTTTATGGAAATAATGGTTAAGATGCGTATTACAAAATTGACATAGAGGCATCCGACAAAATGCTGCATAGGAAAATAACCGACCGATATCACCACACAAAAGTAAGAATCGAAACCAAATAAAAATTATTGGTTAAATACTAGCTGACGCTTCAAACTTGGTTCCGTCTCGGGATAGAAATTGTTTTTTTTTTTTCAACTCGTGTAAACGTACGCCCAATTAAAATCAGTTTTTTTTAGCTTTAAAATATCTATTTTGGCTCTTTAAAGAATTGTTATATTATCAAAATGAAACTCTTTCATATCCTGACGCCAAATACATGACAGCAGTCGCAGTCTTTAAATTTGGTTGTTCTCTTGTTCTTAACAATTTCCAACTATTATCTCTATTTTTCATTTTATTATTAAATCTCTACTTGTTGCATACCTACATGAGATTTTTCGACATGTTGAACATGTTGAGAATTCTCATGATTAGGAGTTTCGGAGACAAACATTACCACCTAATGGCGAACGTTGTTAACGTAAAGTGATCACACTAAGCCATCCTTCGAAATAACAGTAGACGGTCGTAAGCCCGTAGTGGTTTGTTCCATTTAAAAATCGAACATTAGTAATGAATTGTTAGAGTCATTAGTTGTTATTTTTTTTTTGAAACTCTTTCAAATTATTATGCTTATTTCAGAGATTAGTGAAGTAAAAAAAAAAACATGTGTTGTTTTTCAATATGTTTACAACTATTAAACTTGCATGTTTTTTCTTTATGCAAAATCCTTAACGTTTCATGAAATTTGGAGGGTGATTCGAAGGCTTTCTAAAAGTATTATTTATATTTGTCATAAACCCGCATCACATTGACTCATTATATGTACGATCTTTTTTATGTAGATATATTTGGCGATAAAACTAAACAAATTAGATCATTTCAACCAGTCAACCGGTCCCATTCAATCTGTGACAGGATAATATTCAAGTAAAAGCATAAAAAAACAGAGTTAAACATTTTATAAATACCTACAATTTACATGTAATGTGCATTCGACAGATAAAATGGTGAATATTGACGCCAAAATGAGAGATTTCGATCACAAAATCTCAATGAAGACATCGAATCAAATAAAGACACGAGTAAGGTACAAAACAC
Organism: Mystacides longicornis; assembly: GCA_963576905.1. Lineage (NCBI taxonomy): Eukaryota > Metazoa > Arthropoda > Insecta > Trichoptera > Leptoceridae > Mystacides > Mystacides longicornis. The sequence goes on along the minus strand of OY756433.1, from coordinate 21,984,526 downwards.
AACGGCCGATTATTTATTTAATAGTCGGTAAAAGTTGGCAGATAAATAAAAATAAATTTTATTGTTAACATTCGGATGTACGGCGGAATAAATTATCAATTAATTGTATTGAAATTTGATACGAAATTGAAACACGACAAAAATAGACGTTTTTATGAGCACATTCATATTTTGTGATGTTTGCCTGAGATAACTTCAGTTAAAAGAGAGAGCATGATATATTATGTAAAGATACTTTATTCTAAATAACTTTGAAAATGGCGGATATTATAGTTTTCTAAATTCAAAATGTGATCAGTTCTTTTTTTAAACATTCGATTTTTTTTTCACTAACCAGAAGTTACCATATAAGAAACAAATTTCTTAATAAGCCTCATAATCTCCTGAGAAACTACAAAATTTATCAAATCTCAAACATAAGGAAACAAATTAATTGTTAAAATTGTTAAAAAAAATATCTAATTCAGTTATTGTACCATCTTATGTTGTCAACGTTTTATGCATAAACTGAATACTGAACGATCTATTGTCTACATTACGTTAATCATCGCCGAATCTTGCAATTATAATTTTAGTAATTTTTTATACAAACTATAAAATTTTCTCAAATATGTATCTTTGATGTTTTTAGCAACTTTCTAAAATGATCACTTTTACAGGTATTTCACCATAGTTCTTCATAGTGAAATTTCTGTAAGAGTGATTTTTTGAAGATGGGTGAAAGCTGGTTTTTAAATAATATTTTCGAAAACGTTGAATTTGTCAGTTATTTTTATGTTTTTGGTGATGATTGCACTATTCTATAATTAGAAATAAGGTTTCCTCAGAAAAGTATAAAAAAACAACCTTTAAAAGAGCTTTTGTGTAAAAAATCTAGAACATAACGTAGGATTTTGGTCCAGCATCGTACATATGACCACACAAAATGTTGAACATAGAATATATATCGTAACCTATCGTCTTTTGGATATTCGAAACAAGATTGACGAGTTTTTTGTTCCTTGAAAATACAAGAAGAATGTCCTAAATAATAATATAATGTGAATAAAATGCTTGTTATTTCGATACAGTAAGGATACGCTGTACGATAAGGATGTATGCACATGCGTTGATTGGCAGACTTTAAAAGGGTTAAAGAGAGGTATCCTCTGTATTTAAACATAACCTCCTTTGCATAAAACAATGCTCCTAATTATGCGGCGCATTCCGGATTATACTATATACTTAAACCTCTGCTCTCTGTCTGTCCCCAAAGAGATAATATTGTTTTGGAAGAGTGCGTTGTGTGTGTAATGCCTATGGTATTATTTATCTTGCTATCAGCAAGGAGCATAGCCTGATTGCATTCATTCTCCTGCCCACCAAACACTTCACAATGATGCTACGCGCTCGCAAGCTTCAGATTTCCATCTGAGATAACAGGGAATCTGGTTTTGAAATAATAATAATAATAAGAAGAAATGAGTGACTAAGAATGCAGCCCATTGTTGTGTGTGGATTAATTTTTTTTTATAAATAGATTAGCCAAATTTGGTCTGGACTGATGTTTTTTTGTTTATCATTATTTTAACAAACTAGTGAGTTGAATTTTTTCGTGAACCGAATTCATGCCACGTCAAATAAAAAATGATAACGTAAATTATTATTATTGATCGGAGCTTTACTCATCAAAACTTTTACTTCTGCACATAAGTTTGTATGCTTTTAAAATATAGGAGGAAAAGCTGTGAGAGAATTTCGTAACTAACAGTAGGTACCTTCTTTAGTACTTCCGGGTTACTTGGTAGTAGACAGTAAAAATAGCGGAAACAAATTCTCAATTCGTACCTACTGGTTAATTATTATCATCATGAACTAGTTATCAAGAACGATTTTACCATCCGCAGATAATATACAAGAAGGTAGGTTCAAAGAAGAATCAACAAATTTAACAATAGATTTTTCATAAGAAGGTAGGTACATAAATAGGTAGGTACGGTATATTTTTCATAAATTAGTAAACATATTATAAATGTTTCAATTTGTTTTTGTGACAAGCGAAATGCAATAATTGCTTGCTCCAATTCAATCCAAACTCCCTTCACATCCCACTTAGGGGCACAGGGAGGCAACAATAGCACTCCATTGCGCTCGATGTTGCATAATTTTTATGACATTGTCTTACAATTACAAACAGTTTAAACTAAGCACAAATATACCAATCTTTCGAGTTCTATGGGCCATAAAGAAATGACCCATAGAACTCTTTTTATTATTGCATATAATGAAAACCATAAATCTAGAGAAGCATCGAAAGAAGCAGAATACAAAATAAACCAACGAATTAAAGACCACCAAGATTTCTTCACACCTCCTTGTTTCTACGCCTTTTTTTAACCCATATCTTCCCAGTGTTCCATTATTGGAACGGTATAGTTAATAATTTTTATTATTTTTTTGGAAAAGCGCAACTCGTTTATTTTTTTCTGCTTAAAATCATCGATTAATAGGTTTTAGTTAGAGATATTGTTGAATGATATTCGCGTCTGCTTTTTTCTGTTATGAAGCATTCTTTATAGCAGATTTTGTGGAAAAACATTGCTCGTTTTAAAATGTCCGTATATTTTTTGTTTGTTATAATTAACATTCAAATAATACGTTACCAGTTATATTCCTGTCTCTTTTGTCATTATAAAAAATAAAAGAAATAAATATGAATATAAGTAGGTATTTTCATGTCCTTTTTCCTAACCGTTCCATTTTTGGAACACTGGGATAATATGCCAATGTAAAATTTTTGTACTATTTTCATGCAATAAATTTATTTATTGTTGGCAATTTATTTTTTTGGTCGTAGTTTAATAGTGTACTAAATATTTTAACACCTTGAAACGAAAAAAGTATTTTATGTAAAGAAAATATGCGCACACAGCTGGTAGAACTGAACCTTACACAGTAAGAAAACGTTGTTTGTATGGTTACTTTGAAGGTGAATGTTGTTGATTTTCAAAAAGTATCTGCAAAATCATCTTAACTATCGGATTCCACCTAAGATCTGCTACGCTCGAAAACAAAAAAAAATTAATTCATTGTACTTGATGAGTGATAATACCACCAGGATGTGGTGATAAATTTTTTCATCAAAAACGCTATGAAAAACGTTAAAGCAGGTGTTATATCTCCAAAACAGGAGGAAATCCTGCATCAGAAAGCTATTGAAGTGCTTTGCTTTACAGTCGATAGCAATGTAACCTGCTTGCCTGATAAGTAAGGTCACAGGTTGATTAAGCTGCCGCAGAAGCAGTCTGCTTGAAAGATGTCATAATATAGAAAAACAAGGATATGAGGAAGACAGAAAGGTTCGTGAAGAAAGACACATGGCATTTATCCAGAGCAGACAATGTCAAAACAAAAAGCATGCTAAGAACATCTAAAATGAAAACACTCCATGGTTAATATCTGCGTGATCGAATTAGAAACACAGTAATCTGAGAGATCTAATAAGTCGAACAATGTGGTCAGGTGGCTACGTCATAATTTGTTATAATATATTTTAGTGACACCAACATATATTGAAAAATTAAACAAAAGCAAGAATACTATATCTAGCCCTGCATGAGGGTACCAAATTGGCTGCGCCGATCAAAAATACTCGTCAAGCGATGGGAAGAAACCTTAAATAACGCAGGTCAAGATGATAACCCTGATAAAACACACTCCCGTGTCTACAAAAAAGAAGAAAAAGAAGATTTTTTGTTTTATTATTTTATACAAGGTTTATAATTTATAAATTGTGGATTAAAATTTTGAAAAAACTTCATAAAGTAGTTTACTACGCTCTATATCGTTTTAGAGTTCCCATACAAAAGCCCAAATGTTACATGTATGTATCTTCCCAGTGTTCCATTATTGGAACGGTTCTATAACTAAAAATCCAAAAATCCAAAATTTTTTTTGACACTTATTTATCAATACATAGACCGTAAATAGTCCCTGGTATGATTTTCATGAAAATCTTACGGCTATTTCTATGCCTGGGAAGATATGGGTTAAACGACATCTAGCTAAAGTGCACGAAACCGCGATAGTGACTCAAACGTACCCAAGTAATTCAACCGATCGTGATTTTTTTCAGGTTAATAATTATTACAAAAACGAATCCGTTTATAGTTATCACAATAAAATAATAATTATTGTTACTAAACGGACACTTGCAATAATAAAAATGGTGATTTATTATAATATTTCTTTAGATCGACGGATACAGAACAATACACTGGGAACATTGTTAAGTAATTAAATAGAAATCTATTAATGATTATTATTATATCTTATTGTATTATTATTATTGAATTGTAATTAAATCAAATTAATTATGGACTAAGTAACCAGTGAGTGAAACGAACGCAAAAACCGTAGATTGTTTTACGTCGATAATGTCCAATAAATATAATTTAGTGATAACCATAGAGTTTTGTATTTATTTCTATTAGAATGAACTCTGACATGCCGAAAGCTTTACAAATTAGTGTTTATAATCGATTTGCCAAGAATACCCATCTTAAAGCAGATTTATTTTTTTAATTCGATTTAACCAGAACCAAAAGTGGATTTTTAACAAGCTTTAAATGTCCACAGGAAATAGTGCTATAAAAAGAGATGCAATGAAAAGTCACGTGCTTTTTATTTGAAGAATTTTGTAAAATTGAACGTGTCAGATTGGGAGTCGTGAATCGAAGGTGCAGATTTGAGTATCGCCAATTATTGAAGATGGAGGGTTGAAAGCCACGATTTGTAGATGAGATTAAGAGTCGCCAATGAAAGATGAAGAATAATAATTATTGATATTCGATAATTATTGAAGATGAAGGATTGAGTCACCAACAACAGCTTTATTGATGATTGATAGTCACCAATAACAGCTAGATTAATGATTGATAGTCACCAATAACAGCTAGATTAATGATTGATAGTCACAAATAACAGCTAGATTAATGATTGATAGTCACCAATAACAGCTAGATTAATGATTGATGGTCACCAATAACAGCTATATTAATGATTGATAGTCACCAACAACAGCTAGATTAATGATTGATTGTCACAAATAACAGCTATATTAATGATTGATGGTCACCAATAACAGCTAGATTAATGATTGATAGTCACAAATAACAGCAAGATTAATGATTTATAGTCGCCAATTGAAGATGAATAGTTTATAGTCTATGGACATGGAAAATACATGATGTACCTACCCACCCTACATTTTTCAACCGAAAATAGAGCTTCACCTATCAAAAATATTACCGTATAAAATGGGTATGTAAAATCCACGAAACATTTACCGGTAGAATAAATGGAGTTAGCTTTACAATGATGTAAAAATTTAAATTAAATAAAACTTTCTATATTAGAATTCATTTATACTTGGTTAGGTGCTTACTTTTCTACAGCATCCTAAATTTAAAAAAAATAACGAAATCATACTCCAAAGGGCTTACATTAAATGTTTTTAAGTAAGAAAAAAGCAAAGAAAAGTAGGTAGGTATATAGAAGAAGACGGAAGACTGTTCCGTCATTGAGACCGGGAATACAAGATAATAAATAAAAGAGACATCGAAGACAATGAGAGATAGTTAATAATTCATAGAATATAAACGTTGAACATCATTCAAAAACAATCGATTTTCTCGATGTAAGCATAGATGGATACAAATAGCGATGAGAATGTTACAAAACTGTTGTAGTATTATTATGTAAATAAGCGGGTCTTTAAGTTAAACATACATAAGTACATCAGTGACATTATATGTATTGAAGTCACGACGTTCAATAAAATGATAGACAATATGTAAAAAATAAGAAATAAACAATTGTTTTATCGGAGGACACTATGATTTATTCATAGACATGAACAAACACTCGAATGCACAACAAGAGACCTCCAAGAGGCAAGGCAACAGATATTTGCATAAGCAGTCAAGTATCTACAACACTATCGACCAGATGGACGTCTCAAATTATTGTCGCAGATGATTTTGTTAAATTTATTCATTTGTCTATGGTTTTATTTAAAAAAAAGAATCTAAGCTACAATGAGGGAATGAAATTCGAATTTGAAAATATGGAACGTTATTATAATGACGTGTGAATTGACAATGGTTATTATTCTATACCTAATTCCGAACTGTGATGAAATTCAAATTTAAAAAATGGAACATTAAAATAATGTTTGCGATCGATGCGACATTTTGATGTTCTTCAATCAACAAGTTTCGGGTCTAAATTCCAATGCACTCATAAATGGGCGTTTTTTTATTATGTTCGTAAAATCGTCACTGAAATATGTGTTTTTCTATAATTAAAGTAATACGCAAAAGTGCTTAAAGTATATGATTATAATGTAGGTAGGTATATATTATGATTTCGTGTTTAATAAATTATTGTAATATCGACATTTACCGCCATATTAATGAACAACAAAACGATATTAAAATCTAGCTGCGATACGTTTCAAGCACGTTTGCGTATACCCAGTGAATATTCCATTGCATCACTAGGTGAAATTGGGTGAAGAATAACCTCAAAATATTTTATTTTTACATTATAAAAGTAATTTATTCGCATTACCTATCACATTTTAATTACAAAACTTAACATCCCAATATAAAAATCGCCTTTAACTCGATATTTTTCATGAAACACCACGCAACAAAAATTCATACATTTTTATCAAAATTGTGAAAAAAAACTACTACGGGAAATATGTTTAATGCTCAGAGTTTTCGTCGGTAAGTAGATAACAACAGGTATCCGCAGGAAATATTATATCGATAAAATTTTCGATTGTTGACCAGAGCTTTCTACATATAAAAAAATAAATATCAAACTATCAGCTGTTCTCCACCTGGTAAAATTGGGACAAATTAAATGCGATGTAACTGATTTTTTAGACAATTTAATAATTAATTAACCTATTTTATGCCTCTCTTATACGGAGTTGAATCTTGGACTCTTAAAGTTACTACAATGAACCGATTGGAAGCGTTTGAGATGTGGGTACACCGGAGAATGCTCCGCATACAATAGATAGACAGTCATGGTCAGCAACACAAGAGTCCTGCAAAGGGCTGGGGTTGATAGAGAGTTGCTGACCAATATCAAGGTCCGGAAGGTGTCCTACTTGGGGCATGTACTTAGAGGGAAAAAATACTATTTGCTGCACTTAATTAAAGGGACAAATAGAGGGTCGAAAAAGGGTGGGCCGACGGCATATATCCTGGCTCCGAAACATTCGCGAGTGGACGGGGATCACGAGTGTTGAGGAGCTATTTCGTGCCGCACAGGACCGGGATGCATTCTCCAGAGTGATAGTCATGTAACTATAAGAAACGAAGAAAAAAATGTTAGAAAGCGTCACACGCAATTAACGATCTAAAGTAATTGGTTTATTGACAAAAATAGAAAATGTCACCCGAAACAGATTTTGGAGACGCGCACGAGTGACCTAGGTATACACGGATTGATTTTCATATTATTATAAATTTAACAACTTTATGTGACATCTAATATACATATGTCTAATAAAATAGCTCGATTCGATAGTCCAAACGCCATAAATCACTCGGATGGCCCGTGTTTACAGACAAACATAAAAAAACCAACGACAATCGACATTATTATTCCTCGCGTCCATCAAAAAGACAAGTTTTCCTACAAAATGACGCATTTAGACCGTCAATAAGTAGGTTCAACATTTTACAATGGCGTGGGTTTTGAGATTTGCGATGCTTACGCCACCTATGAATAAGTATTATAACTAGGATATAACACTTTTCAACTTTCGAAATACTTACAAAATGTTCTTAATAATCTCTCCACTACCGGAAAACTATTGAAGACCCTATACATTTAAGATGGTACCACCGCATCACGAACGACGCTATACGCCGACGCACCCAGCGTGATCCCATCACTTCTACTATTATGTGGAGGAGATGGACTTGGCTGGGACATGTGTTAAGGATGCCGAATGACAGTTGGCCGAGGAGAGCGCTGTTCTTCCTCCCATCAGGGTCCCAAGGACGAGGAAGACCCTCTCATACTGTATTCCGCTCCTTCGAAGCAGAGCTGAGGAATCTGGACATGGTGTGGGAGGAGGTCATAAACATTGCGCAATATCGAGCGCAATGGAGAGCTCTTGTTGCCCCCCTATGCCCCTAAGTGGGGTCTTAAGGGAGTTTGGATGGATTGGGATACATTTAAGAGTTAGTGCCTTAAAATGGGAGCTCTGGGATGAGAATTTATATCTCAAGAAAAACATTTGAAGCAAAATCGATGTAAGTACAGAAATCTAGAGACGGATAGGCCATAACATGAGATATCCGAGTCAATTCTTTAGCATCGTCAAACGAATGTTTGAGAGCAAAAACCACGGAGACGCCCCAGAGATACCAGAAATATCTATATGACCAGTAGGCCTAGACAAATTGCATTTGGCGATCAACTACAATCGAATTCTTCGACAATGTAGAGTAGGAAGAAAATTAACCGTCCACTTTTTATATTTTTAGTGTAATTGTTTGGTTTAAATAATTTTTTATAATATGTTCAAATGGACAGTTAATTTTTTCGCACTATACATTGGCGAAATCTTCGTTTGTAGTCGATCGCCAATTTAAATTTGTCTACGGGCACAGGTCCCAAGGACATATCGGGAGATTTGGGGATTTGCCTGTGACAGGGAAGAGTAGAGAAACAGAGTGTGTTTCGAAAGATGAATCTAGAGAAATTTACCATAACTCTAGCATCATAAATAGAACTGATTTAACGGGTTTTGAAATATTGCTATAAAATAACATCATCAGGTACCTACATATAATAATAATGTTCTTATTGAGAAAACATTGTTGAAGGAGTAAGTGCATTTTCAAATAGCAGTGATTTACGATTTTTCCCAACATATCACGATGGGACGTTCCAAATTTGAAAGCCGTCTATAATTTAGTATTTTTATTGGACTGTTTCTTTATGGTCGCGCGGGTAGGTACCTATAAGTATTGGTAAGTAGGTACCTACCTGCCTTGATTAAACGTCCGAGCCTTATGGAAGAAACACGACGGCCAATAACAATAACATTAAAGATTTATACGTGATAAAGAACAGAGAGGGTCAAGCGAGCCACCAATAGACAGGACGACATCTACAGTCGTAAAATTTTAACGATCGGTTTAATCACGAATTATTAGACAAACGATATGTCAATCGTGATAGGCAGGCATCTTGGAATGGAATTAAATGAAATCAACTATAAATAGCAGCTATACCGTCTTTAATACACTCTTATCCAATCCTCGTAAGCTTCGAAAACACATATATAAAACGATAGTGGGTATTAAAAAAAAAAAAACAGGAATAATATACATCGACACCTTTAACAATAAGCTAAAATTGTGTGATGAAGATGATCACCATGGTTTAAACGCACGCCGTAAAAAATCGTGAACTAGACTAAGTACTAGCATACCAATAACATCGAATAAAGGGGTTAATTCCATCTTTCTCCTTCCTGGATTTAGGGTGATGCGTGTTGTTTTCTTTCTTTCCGATCGAGGGTGAATTCCGGTTCTGATCGTAGTCCACACAAAATGTTTTGGAAGAGAGATTTTGAAAAAGTCGATGAAATGACAGCTTCTCGAAGACACTTTACCTAACCTTATATAGTCAACTCTGTTGATTATGCATATTAGTTTAAACCGTTTCGACAATGGTTGAAGTACGAACAATCACTCAACTATTTTTGAAACGAATAATCTTGGAAATAAATGGAATTAAAACGTCTTATTTCAAAAATACAGATTGGTTCATTTGGTAATGTGAATAAATTCGAAGAATGACGCAGTAGGTATGTGTAGACCCTTATGTTCTTCCACTCACCTATGAGAAAAAGGGTATTTTTGTCGATTACCTCTATATAATTCAAAACAACAAATATATCATCTTATTAAATTTTTTTTTTTAATTGTTTTGACTAGGAGAATTTTCTATCGCAATGGTGAATTTTTAGACAAAGTCAATTAAACATAATAACCCACGTATTATATTACAATTACCTATGTACCTACATATATTTGATAGCCTATATTATAATTGGTCAGTTCGTCTGTAACTATGTATTTTCGTTAAAACACTAGCCCCAGGCGTAATATTTTCCATACATATTACAAAACCAACAAATTACAGGATTCATTTTGTCTGAAGTCGTTGCAATTAGGTACATTCAAGAGTGTCCCCCCCCCCCCCCCCCAAATATTTTATCGACAAAATAATACAACTTTACTGTTGTCCGCAATTTCCGACGTGGTAAAGTTAAATTGGAAGCCTTTAAGAGACGATATGACTGATTCATAAACAAACAATGACAATAAAACAATCCATAAACTTTTTCTCTACGTGCCGTTCGACAGGTTTTGCTGCTGGTTCATACAACACAAAATATTTACATTCGGACCAAGCAAACAAAAACAATTTGTTTTGTTTGTATACCGATCTAATAAGTGTTAATCATATATATTACGTATATGTACCTACCTATCTACATAATTATGATGTGTGTATAAATAATCGTATAGATAAGAGAGCGTACATCAGCTGGAGTAGACAAGTACCTATAGGTAATGTCAATGGGAATATTATTTGTGATGTCCAAAATGATTGATATATTCGAGTACTGGAACGCACGTACAGATATATAAACACATACAGCATGTAATGAATCATCGTCACTATTAACTCTAGAAATCCAATACACATATTGCACAGGGCTGCCAAATCTTATATATAAAAATGATTAGTTGATCATGAAATTTCAAGATTCAACATTTTTATTATAAATTTAAAAAAGGCTGGAATTTTCCATTTTTTTTTATCTTCACCGACTCGATAGAAATGAAAGAACATAGAAGAACACCGAAGACATGATCAAATCTTGGAGAAAAAACAATTTTTAGAGAGGAAAGACAAAAAATGTTGGACACTATATTAGAAACGTGCGAGATGACTGTGACACGTTATAAGACATGAAAATTTATTGGGAACTAGGTTTATCGGAGGGAATGATCATGGGTTCGACTGGTAGAGGATGCTCGAGTCAAGAGTATCTGCAACGTGAGCTTAAGAGAACCGAAAGAAGTGGAGGAAGAGATGTAAGCACTTGCTGTCAACCATTCAGCAGGATTGAATCCGTAGAAGAGGAAATAATGAAGAATATGTACTTTATAGGAGATATAATATTTCACACTACTGATTCTAACAGTACCCCTATTTCAAATATTACTCACTATCGTAAGTGAAAATTTCACGGGAATTTCGTATGGTTTGCGGAGCTTTTCGAAGTATTCTGTAGGACGACTATACAACTTATGTTTCCATACAACATTTTGTTACTTCACGCCAGCGTAGTCACGGAAACTATAAATTATTATAGGGGAACAAATTGTGACACGCAACGTTTCGTCCTTCAAGGCGACCCTGAAGGAAGACGACCCCGGGAAGACTACCAAAGAGATGGAGAGATAGTTGGCAATCGACCTCCCAAGAGGCTGAAACGGCGGCACAAACAGAGACGCAGGGTCTATGAAAAGAAGAAGAAATTGTGATAGCCCTACACTATTTGTGTTTTCGCAAAACGAAACGGTTCAATATGATGTAGTTCAATTCTCACACAAGGACATTATCAACCCATAGAAAGACGTTAGGTATGTAAATAATAATATGTACGGTACAGGAGAGTGATGGATTGATTTGGAATTATAACAGCTGTCATTCAACTCATGACTGTTCAGTGTTCTGCGCATATCAATATTATTATTATTATTATTCGGTATAATTTATCGATTCTCTATTATTGACCCTATAGAGAGTAAACAGGCAAAACGTCGATCCAAAATGTATGAAGTATTGATAATTGGAACTCTACTCAAACGTTTCATAAATATCCCAAGCAAGGTCGTAGCCAGAAAATAATTTCGGAAAGGGCTTAGTGGAATAGTAGAATAAAGAACAAACGTGTCGTATTGGTATTCTATTAGTATCAAACCCTGTCGATCCCTCCCTAGCAATCTATGTGAAAAATCCCTAAAAAAAGTGTTTTAGGGAAAATCAATATAGCATACTGCAAAAACTCAGAATTATGATATAAATACATGATAATAATATGCCTATGCAGTGAAAGATTTTTTTCATGAGTTTTCTTAAAATGTTCAGACGTTGATTGTACCCACCTAACTATGTACAATGGCTATGCGGGAGATACCTGTTATTGGAGCGCTGGATATTCTATGTGTTTGTTTCATGTTTTTATTTTGTTTGTGTGGTTCAGTGTTCTGTTGGTGTCTCTATGAAATAAATAAATAAATAATAATAAATAAATAAATTATTCTATATTGCGCACAAGATGTAAAAAAAAATATTGTAGAAAGGGCGGACTTATTGCCGAACGGCAATTTCTTCCAACCAACCCCAGGTGGAGAACATGACTTTCATTATGTGTACCATTTTACGCTTATAGTTGGGTAAAGTAACTAATAACCTAGAATTTTTTTTGTAACCCTGGCGTTTCTTTCAGTCGCCAACTATCGTACGGAAGTTCATAGGTTTGACCACCTCCTCTTTCACGAAACAAGTTTACTTAGAGTGAAAGCTGTCGAAAGAGTATTTGCGTTCACATAGGAAAAGCCCTGATTCATTTATCAATCAATTCTCCCTTTTTCACCCCACCCCAGGGGCATAGGGAGGCAACAAGAGCTCTCCATTGCGCTCGATCTTGCGCAATATTTATGACCATTTATGATACATTTATATATTTTTAAAAAAGCTCTTATTTGTGTGATCTACCCCGAAAATTTGATATTGATCAAAAAGCAACGTGAATAATTTTTGGAAATGGTTCGAACAAATTCTATACTAATGCAAGTAATCCAGCTACGAAAAAACAAGGACAAAAAAAGACCAATGGTCTGCAAAAGTGATGAAGTAAATGTGATATTGTCATAACTTAAACTACTATCAATGGATAAAACCGATTTTCAGACATAGATAACCAGCCTGAGAAAGCGAATAGCGCAAATTTTAAATGGACAACTGCTAAGTCCAAAAAGATTATGGATAACAGATGTGGTTCAAAATTCGCGGAACAAAAAATAATGGAAATGGGCAGGACATAATATGATGTGTATGTCTGATGTAAGGTGGAAGAAGAAGGTGCTGGACTTGAGGCATAGAACATGACTCAGAAGGGTAGGTAGGCTCCGGGCAAGATGTTCCGATGATATTTAAAAGACTAGCGTATTTTTGCAGTTATGGAAGGGAAGGTTTTATCCAATACTGGACACAAAAATAAAGTATGTAGGTATTCAAACTTTCAACAACTTGCAGATTATTTGAATAACCATACACTGAGAAAAATGTTATCACATGTTAATGAGGCAAAAACGAATTTAACGCCCTCCAAGTTGACAATGCGATTAATGTCGAGGTTCATTGAAACGATAAGGTTTAACCAACAAGCACTGGTATTCTGAGTGATGGATATATGTAGCAATGCGCAGGTGATTGGACGGGTATTGTAATCCTGCGTGGTAGAGATTGTATAGAATACCTGCCAAGGGACGAAGTCACTAATTAGATAAACAAAATGCTTAATGAACATTCGAGATAGCGGTGTCGCTTTGGATTTGGGATACTATCACGACTTCTCCACCATTTTGACAGGAATAATATTTTGTGAGGATTACTAGGAGAGACTATTTTACAAAAAGAGTTTTTGAGTGAATGAAAATATCGATTCTCACATACTTTATTAAAAAAAAAAGTAGAATGCCATAAAAAATTCAAACTGTAAGCTCACTTCCTCATCAAGAATTTACATCACACTATTTTTTTTCAAAAATTGTGTAACCAGCACTCGTAGACAGTTTGAAATTAGCGTTCGACTACAAACGAAGATTTCGTAAATGTAGAGTACGAATAAAATGAACTGTCCACTAAAACGTATAAACAATAATTTAAACCGTTTGGTCTTTACACTTACTCCTACTCTACATTTTCGAAAAATTCGTTTGTAGGCGATCGCCAAAAATGCAATTTGTCTAGGGCTGTAGTATGTACCTACCCAAGTTTAAGTTTCCGTGGTATTTACGCTGGAGTGAAGTAACAAAATTTTGTATGGAGATGTGTATAGCTCTCCAACATACTACTTTGGAAAGCTCCGCAGCCCATACGAAAGTCCCGTGAGTTTCGAATAAAGTTCGGAATAGGGGTACAGGGAGTAAACAGAATATGGGCACGGGGCAGGTTTAAACATATCATTTCTGAAACTTTCATTATATATTGAACCAATGTGTTGGTTCTAAAAATACGATAATATTGAAGATAAATTATTAGATCCCATCACTGCATTAATTTTGTGTTAATTATTAGCTCATCTAAGTCATTGACCAAATCCACATATAAAAATAAATCCGAAATATGCGAAGTTATGGGGCTTAATGCGGTTTGAAAACTATAAATAATAATACAGAAAACATATTTTTCGGAGTAAATATAAGTATATCGAAGTCATTTCACATTTGAAAAAAAAACATCAATAATTATCTCTCTGCTAAGACAGTTGTATATTTTCCTGTATACGTAGCAACATAACTAATTTTTTGCACACTGCTAGGGGATATTTCACCAGTAGACAGAGAGAGAGAGAGACACAAATTATACATATATAAATATTTTAAAACGGTATTCTTTTTTTAAATTTGATTATTTGTTATGGTAATATGGATCACTCTGTATCGAGAAGAACAGCCTTGATCAATGGTGCAGCGCCAGTATGGTGTAGCCGAGGATGGAATCGTTCCAAAGACTATTTAGATACGGCTCCCCGAGACATTATGGTAAAGTCACCAACCGACCATAAACAACCGTCTTATATTATTATATTGTACACACGTTATTATCTTTGGTCTGCCGAGTGAGAAGGGGAGATGTGGTTTTTATCAAAAAATAATAAAGATACCTTATTAATGTGTTTTGTATGAAGCATACCGTTCATCTTTGGTGCGAGCATCATAAAGTTCATTCTGAAAGCTTTCAAGGTGTCGAGGTAGCCTAGTTGGAAAGGTTTTTGACATTTCCAACAGGAATGATAACAAACCATGCATTTTTCGGATCAAAAGACTTTTAAAAAACCACGATTATTGAATTTGTCGTTTCAACATTCGACAATTTTTGTATGAAGTTGTCAGTGTCAAAGAGTGAAAATTATCGATCGTAAGCTATAAAAAAAGTATTTCATCAATATCCTTGGTACCTACTCAAAAATGTTGTTTCAGAAAATATGGAAAAAAAACTGGAAAAGCTATACGTAATATGCTCATACGAATGATTGGCCACTGCAAACTAGACACATTGAGTTCGTTTTTACTCTGATAAAATTAAAGAAAACGATTTACGTTAGGTGCTTCTCGAACACAAGATGGACCTACCTTCTTATAGGGACTTTTTGATGCCACTCCACATAGAGGGGCAAAGTGTAAATTGTAAGTACGAAATCAAGGATGCTATTATGCTTCAGAAAGTAGGCTCCCAAAGCCTGCTTCAGTTTGTAAACCATGAAGAAGGAATAGTAGTGAATTCCAGAATGTTAATTTTATCGCCAGGCAAATAAAGGAGACCTTTACTTTTTGGGTCACAGTCAAAGTGAAGCGCAGTCTTTGGGACACCCATCCACCCTCTTAGGCTCTTTTATGTTCCATATTTTGCCTGCCATCTATATTTCAATTTCCAAAATTAATTGTAGGGGAGCATATTTATCATTGTGGAAGATATGGCCAAAGTACACGTCTTTTCGTCTTTTGACAGTGGTCAGCAGCTCTCTTTCCTCATTCATTTCATCCCTTATCTAAATGGCAACCGTTTTTTATACTAATGCCGATGGCTATGTATGTGGAGATCTTGGCCTGTAACCCTTACAAGAATGCGAATGGGCAGATCGTGACATTATTGTTTTTCAATTATTTTTATGGAAGAATTTGATTTCAGGATCTCTTAGTTTAGAAGGTTTGGGTGGATCATAATCCTCAATTTTGAAGAGGTTGTATGTACCTATCTCAATATGGGAGATTTTAAGTATTAAAGTAATAATGCAAGGAGCCCTGCCATGACAGGATAATATTTTATAATACAAAATGGGTATCAATTAATTTTTGATGTGGCAGGAGTATCGCGAGTATATTTTATGACATTTTATTAATATCCATATTTTTAAGAAATGCAGTTCTTGTCAGCTTAGCGAATCAATGTGATATCGTAAATGTTAAGATTTTTTATTAACCCTATGGACATTTACTTACAACAAAATAACCCAACCTATCTTCGATTTGATGTAGGTTTTTTTTGTTTTCATTTGTTTTTTTTTTATCGTATAAAATCATGCGCATTTTTTGGCAGGATATGTGGAACTGAGGTTTTCCGTCGAAAACGGATATGCGTTGAAGACAGATCAAACAATTTTTATATTGTATTGAAGAGTGCCAATGTAACAACGACCATTCGACTGTATTAATAATTCCTACAATAGGTAGGTGACTATACAGGGTGACTGCTTATTCGATACATTCCTTGAAAGGGGTTATACTAGAGCAAATTTGTAACAATTTTGTTGCCATTAACCAGGGGTCATATTCTAGTGGTTTTCGAGTAATTTAACCATTTAGAGTTTTTTTCAATTTTCGTGTACAAAGTACCTAAGTACTCCATTTTGGAAACTAAAAATACGTTTTTAATAGCCGAAGAATAAAGGAATGGTCGTAAAGAAAAAATCAAGTCGAAAAAATCAATTTCAATAGGTACCTACTTCATTAAATCTAAATTAAAAATGAATAAAGCTGACTTGTGATTTTAAAACTTTGCATTTATGATGTTTAAGAAATTTGTATTTTTAGTTTCCAAAATAGAGTAGGTACTTTGTTCACAATTTTCAGTTTTATGTCAAAAGGTGAAAAATTGAAAAGAAAAATTCTAAAAAGTTAAATAACTCGAAAACCACTGGCATTTGACCCCTGGTTAATTGGAACAAAATTGTTGCAAATTTGCTCTAGTACAACCCCTTTCAAGGAATGTATCGAATAACCAGTCACTCTGTATATGTTTTCACAGGCAAAAATTTCAAGAGATTTTGGAAGACTTTTAGATTCTTTGCAGTTGCGAAATTTTACGAAATTTTCGAAATGATGATTGCATAAAATCCGAAAATCACGAATTAAAAAAATTTTGCTCGTGTAGGTAGCAATTAATAATTTGATTGAACTTATGTACAAAGACGGCGGCTACATAAAATAAATCTGTTTTTTTTTTAATCTTGATGGTTAACATTTAAAAATGCATTTTATGATATCGAAGTTAAAAACGTTTCTTTTTTAATTTAATCTATAATAATAATAATTATCAGAAGAATCAATTATTTATGTTTATAAAATGTAATTTATACAAAGGCAATGATAATAACTATCAAGAAACGATGCTTATTTATTAAAAGTATTTTATCAATGTTATGTGTCGCATTTTATTGTAAAATATCGGTTTGTTAATGTGAAAACGTGGTAGTAGTCTTAATGAAAAATCATATTATTTCCTTAATGACATTTTTTTGTAAGATCTTTGCGAATGATGTTGATAAAGTCTCGGTGTTGTTTATGGATTATTTAAGAAAATACGATCATTAGCCCATAATAGTTGATATTTGTACGTGTATGAATGGTTTGCAGGTGTAAAATTTTAAACGTAAATACTTTACATATAATTCAAAAGGTGGGGTTTGCGAGAACGTCTCCCAGCAGTCCCAGCTACCCTATATCTTTGGTGGTAGGTATACCCTTTGAGAAGAAATAATACAAGAGAAATAATGTGCTTCTGCGCATGGTCCCAACAAGTAGGTCCCATGTGACTGCTGTTAAACTCACACAAACTGTGACGTTTGTCGGGAGGGGTGTGTGATTTTTTTATTTTCAATATTTTAGCGTTAACAAAGATGAATTTTATGTTTTAATCAAACAAATAGTTAAAGGAAGTGCCTCTAGGTTTCGTTGTGTTGTCTGGTGCTTGTGGATGAAAGAAAACTGAACTATTATTGATAATTTATCTTCAGTCACGTGACTGTTGAATATAGGAACCCATTTTCTATTCTGCGCATTCAACAAAGTTTTCTAAACATTTATAATGTCTAAGTATTACAAAGTTGAAAATAATGTGTTTGAAGAAAGTTTTCTAATTATATTTGTACTCAGTGGGTATACCTGATCATCTTCAATGGGGTTGGCCGTGAATGTCTTGTGTATTCTTTAATGCTTGGGCACGCCGCACAATCGAGACATTATATTTTAGGTTTTGTGGCACACGGAACCAAAAACATGTACCTATATCGATTGTAGCAAATCAAATTTTAGTGAATTAATCAATTGTCAAAATAACAAATTGTATCGAAAAGTGCAAAGAAAATTCATTTACTTATAATTACACAAAATTTACTGATTGGTTTCATATCTGCAACACAGCAGAATGAGTGGTCTAAAATGTACAAATCCATTAAAAAATTTATTAAAATTTAAGCGTTTCTTTAAAACAGAAAATTTCACTACACAATCAAGTAAGTAGCTACATCAAATTTCCATTAAGTGCGAATTATTTGAAGGTACTCGAGCGTTAAGTTCTCATATTAATCATAATATGCGTAGGAATATAAAGGAGCATCAGTAAGTAGACTGCAAAAAAACTGTAGGTACAAGTAGAATAAATTTAATGTTCGATTAGCACTGATACACTATGGTTAAAATAATCTGAAGATATAAAAGAAAGTAGGTATAACACGAGATCGGCTGAAAAGATTTTATTGAAGCTTAGTTTATTGTATTCTTCTTCGCTCCGGATAACAGAATTAGTATTGAAAATTCGAAAAAAGGATAACAAATAGTATAAAATATAATATCAATGTTAATATAGAACGTATTTACTGACAACAACGCCATCTGTGAAAAATTCCTTAACAACACAATTTTTATTTGCATTTGAGTTTCAAAACAATGATACGCAGATTTTTCATAAAATTTCTTTCAGTTTTTAAAAAATATTTTTTTTAACTTGGTGACCATATCAATTATTAGGAAAATTTTAAAGCTTCGTTCGTTTGGTATAAATGCACCTTAACACAAAAAAGTTCACTCGTTCGCAATTGAGTAGGTGGCGGTCTACATATTCTGGCAGCTTGAATATTTTAAAATCGAAATTGAAATTGGAATTGAATTTCAAGATTAGCTCCCTCGACACCTACTTACTCGCTTTTCTTGATTAAGTGTAGGTTACATTGCGTAACTGAAAAAAAATCCAAGAGATGGCGGTGTAGTAGGAAATAAGTCACATATGAAACATGTTACGTTATTGTATATTATTTTGTTAGAAGAACAGGCTCCGTTAAAAACTTATTTTACAAATTATTATGGTAAGATTTCTAGCTATCAACCAACATCGATTCTTCTCAGTTGTATGATTGGAAGAATTTGCAAATTGCATAAATATCTTTATCCGATAAAGTTATTTATTTATTTGCTTATTTCTAGGTCAATATCTCACACGACATGGATATACACCAATATAGTAGTCTGAGAGACGTGATAACGTCATCAAAACTGGGTACATACTCATTGATATTGACAGGTGTCATATAATTTATTTGAATATTTATTAAATAAATAAAATCTTCGCAATATTAGGTACAGCTTTCAATCAATTCACAATAGTGCGTGCACTTTAAAATGACATCAAAGTAGTATGTAAATGCTATAAAACGCCGATGTACCAGTTCAATAACACTATCAAACACGATAATAATATAATATAAATTAAACAACCCATGCATATAGTATACCAGTAATAAGGGTCACCCGCCACGTTGTGACGGATTGCATTGCCTGTTACGTGAGTTAAAAAAAAAACTCTTTAAAATTACTATTAACTAAATATTGATTTATTTACCTGCCAGTAGCTTGAACAATTTAGAATTTGAAAATGATTGAATAGGTACCTACAATAAATTGCAGGGTAATTAATTCACGAAAAAGTTAGAACTATTCAAATATTTGAAAATTAAGGGTGCGTTGCGTTAATAAAATAACAAGTTAAGTTCGAACTAGACGTTTTAGCGAATACCCATGCATGTAGGTACCTGAAATATTCCAGACGTTCCTGAAACGTTAGTAATAGGAAAATGATTTCAATGTTTGTTATATAATAACTATTTTTTTATTCTAGCTTGAATGAATGAATGAATGATATCGGCGTTAGAGAGACATTGACCTTAGCCATTTTATATAAGATTGAGATATCTGGCAATAATATAATAATAATAATAATATAAGATTGGTTTAATAAGTTTTCATTTGGAATGACAAGGCTCTTATAACGACCATAGGACGGTATGTCACTTATAATCTCAACACGTCCAATAAAATACTTAGATTTACGTCAATATACCGCGATCTCTCTCGCACACTATGTCCGCGCGACGATGTTCGCGAATCTAAAAACGTGACATTCACCAGAGGGAAGCCCTTCTCATTACGAAATAACTCTGTACGTATTATGTTACTTATCGGCGTTATCGGCCTTTTTGCTAAAGTTCCCATTCTTTTTATCTCGATAAATGTTACCTACCTTAATTTGAAAATGGCAAACAAAATTATCAAAGATGTAAAATTGCAACTATTTCCTAAACTCATCAATGCTATTAGTAAATGTATATTACAATGTTTTCCATGAAAAGTAATGATTTATGAATATCTATGTGCGAAAAGACTCTTTGAAGCATAAGGGTATAAAACAAGTCCTCGCTTGCAGAACGTCATTGGTTGATATAGGACATTCTACTGTATTCTAAAATAAAAAGCTTGAAAACAACGCTCGATGTTGTCAAGCCATGACCAACCGTCTCAAGTGTTGTAGGAGAACAAACATTCTTAAAACATGTCCAACTCAATCTTCCATCTTTTATTGTAGAAGGGCTTCCGCAGATTACGTCGGCATTGAAAATCACTCTTCATAAATATTTTTTACCCAGCTGGTTAAGAAATCAAATAAAAAGTTCATAATAGAAAATTTGTACCTGGTTTCTCAGTGCTATCTAACTTCTACTTTAAAACCACCGTTTGCCATTAGAATAGAACTCCAACATACCTGAAACAAATGAAAAAAAAATCTAAATTAATATACAAACAATACAAAATCATAATTTTATTCTTATTCTTTGAATATTTTGATATTTTATTTTCATAAATACTTCATATTATAATGATGGGCTCATAATTTCTATGGGCTAGGCAAAAACGTATTTTTCAGTCCAATATCAACGTAAATCAATGAATCCGAAAGGGTTATTATAGTCGTAAGTATTTATATAGCCTGATATCAAAAATGTCAAAAACTACAGTATAGGAACGAGAAATTTTATTTTCAATAGACTGGCATTAAATTCACACTATAAAATCCATCTTCCTGCATAGAAACCAACAGAACTGTAATAATTCGTTATGTGTGCTAATATACTAAGCACACGTCGTGCTTATGAAATCAAAAAAAAAAAAAATCGTAAATCTTCTGTCCTTGATCTCTCGAGAAAACTACATGAAATTTCTAAGGTTATACTGTATCAACAATTAGAAAATAATAGTATGGATACGAATATTGCAACGAAAGAGGTCTTAAATCCGAGCCAATGGAGGTGATCTGTTAATTTCAGTGTGCTGAGATTAATTCCAATACTATATTGTCTGATTAATCCCAGGTTTTTCGATAAAAAAAATCCGATTACGAACATCTTCATGTATTGTGTCGAGTAACGAGTAATTTAGTAGCAACATTACACGCTACTCGATCAAAAGACAAAAATCGTTCACACTATATTATTCCGAATATAAACGAAATTTTTGCTGACACTATTATGTAGGTATTATATAAAAATCTATGGTATTTTGATATTATTCATAGAATAAGAACTAGGTATGTATTATCTATGGTTCCAGCTAATTAATATGATATAGGTTCACACACGCATAAACCTTTACGCACATGTTCAGAGCTCACCACTAGTGACCGGTAGTGACGCGAGGTGGGCAGGGCTATTATGCCAACTTAGAACAAAAACAAAATTGATTGACTTTACTGAAGCGCTGTCTAAATTACTCGACCAAATTTTATGTGTTCAGATACAAAATGTTTTCGCACAAAATTCCTCACCATCGACTAAAAGCCTCGACCAATGTGAACCAGCCTTAAGAGAGTGCAACTATTAAATGCCTATTGGATAGCTTATCCGTCATTCTTAAAAACGTCCGAGAGAACGTTCATGTACGTTGATAATATGTAGATTTAAGTATGCGATCGAGGCGAGTCCACCAGAGCCCATTGGTTGGACGCGATCGAAGACTGACCTCATTGAAATTCTTATTTGTTGTCTGACAATAATGGTACCTACCTCCAGCGAACAGAAAAGGCCCGAGATATTATATATTTTGCATTTTATGGTAAATACCTTCAAGTCGGGTTAACATCAGTACAAATCATGGTATACCTACCTACTAGATGGTACATAATATGGTTGTTGAACTTCTACTATATACCTACCCATGCGATTTGAGTTACCATAGATTTGATTTGATGGGAAAATAATTGCTATTAGGTAAACTTTCATGTACCTACTTACTTACATAAACGTAATGAGGAATGATTTTTTTTTCAGATGTAAGAATATAATCAGTCAAATACATTGAGATACAATATACTTGAATATACCTACATGCATTTATTATTATATTTCAAAGTGAAGGTATGTAGGAATTGTACATTATATTATTCAGCTTTAGCAAATTCTAAAATGCAATTTTAATAGAAAGATATAAAAAAATTAATCGAATCTGTAGCATTACAAACAGGTCCCATTGCGATAAAAAAACAACTTAATCTAAAATTTACGAACTTCATTATCAATATACAGATACAGAGAGGATGACACCTATGAGTGTGGGGAAGTGCAGGGCCATGATCATCATCTGGAGTGCCCGAATGTTGGAGAGGAGTGTCCACAGCAGGACCTTGCTGCAGCCAATGGCAGGGCCATACATGTGGCCAACCACTGGAGATTTTTGGTCTGACGATCCGGACTCGGAAAGTATGTAAGTATTATCAATTAAGATAATTTTTTTACCAGAGAGATACACCTATATTATTGAAGAACATGGAAGAGGCCTATGCAGGCATAAGGATAGAGGCCTATGATAAGCCTAGGCCTATTATCCATCAGTGGATAACTGAAGGCTAAAGAAGATGAAGAAGATTTTATTTAGTTTAAATTGATATGAACGTACATAATAGGCACTAAAAAAATCGTAGGTAGGTACTCTTATGCTGTTTTACAGAATATTTAAATAAGCCTTTTGAAAACAGGAGAAGACGGTTGTAGTAAGCCCGCAGTGGTTAAAATTTACAATATACCTATGCCGTTAAAAATCGAACAAATAAGTGTAAGCACATAAATATTCATATGTTTTTCATTCTCATTTCATTATCAACGGTCAAAAAAGTTTTAAAACCACGCCAGAACGTTCACACATCCAGAATTACGTATCTTAAAACTCAGCCACCTGCCAATAAGAAAAGGGACAAAACAGGATGCAACAGGACGAAACAAAGGGCTTAATTCTAACGCAACAGATCATAAAGTATCCGTAGATAGATTAATCTTAGATACGGTCCACCGCAGAGAGCCAATTAAAAACTATGTTATGTACTGAGACTGTATGCATCTTGTCCATCGGGTGAATGCAGTGCGTACGAGATCCCTGTGCTACCGAGCGGGTCGCCATTTTTACTCCAAATAGAATGATTTTTTTTTAATGTTCTGTTTGTCGTAGTGAATACGAAATGTCTATAAAAAAGGTATCTCATGCAGTGGCGAATAGTCGGCGGTATGCAAATGGATAGTATTGTATTTTTTTTTGGCATTGCATCCAGGCTTGGACGATATCATGCCACCGACGAATAATTGATTCATAAATAAATTGGGTTATTTATTCATTTATACATATAATAGCAAGTGGATAGGTATGCATTAATTTTCACCCTTAACGTCCATTCCTACTTGTCGTGTGTAAGATCTGAGAAAATTTCGTAAGCTTTGGTGGCTGAATATTTTATATGGAGCTCTTCACATATATCCGATAATGACAGTAAAACCAAACGACCCAGTGGAACAGACGCAAAGATATTTGATTAAAATTAAAATCTTACAAAAGACACAGTGGAAACTTGTGCCTACCTACTTGTTTCAGTTTGTCTCTTCAATAATGAATTATGAAACTCATCAGAAATATTTGAAAATTATGATAAGCCCTATATGGCATAAATCAAAACATTTTATGCGTTCTCAGCAAATTTTCTGTTTGCTCAGCTTTTGATGACTTTTGAAGAGCAAAATATTGCAAATCTATTTAGCGTATAAATAATTTAAAAAAAAATCGCTTCATAGCTAAGAAAGAATTATATTAGAATTATATAGGTTGGTTGGAAGAAATTGCCCTAGGCAATAAGCCCGCCGATTTTGGTTAATTATGTATATTTTTACCCAATAAAGTGTTATATTATTATTATATTATAAAGATGGACTAAAAATGGCGGCGATTGAAATTTTCCGCATTCACCACTAGCCTTGACGAATGCACAGTACCGGTCGGGATGTATTGAAATGTGCGAACCGAGACATGCACGACATAAATGCATCCATTCATTCTTCTTATGCAAATAGCACACCGTTTGAGAGACTGCGGGAGAGGGACAAATGGATGTTTCGGTCTTCTGTCTGGTAACACGGGTATGTTATCGAGAGCAGCAGAGCCGAGACAACGACAAAACAAGCCTTAATTTAAAGGATCCCAAAAGATTACACAACTGATAGAGGGGCACGGTGGGGACGCAATGAGTGTTATTTCTGCCCGCAGCTTCTAGACAAGATCGGCACTCCTCCAACAGTAGGTACGCTTATTTATGCCTTATATTGTGAGTTGTTATAATGCCTACATACTATAAACATATGTATAGATAGAAGGAAAATTCGTATTGAATTAGTCAAAGGCAATGAAACGTACACTTCACGACGCACAATCAATATTGAGGCGCAAATTTATCCTTCTAGCTAGCGTTTAGGAGTGAGACAACTGGAAACGCGGGTTTGAATTCTGTCGGGTCATGGTTTATCTCGCGATGTTGACCATTATTTACATGACTTTAATGATGAATTCGGGATTTGAAATTTTGTCATTATTGTCGTGAAAATGATCACATTAAGTTGGTAATCAAAACAGCACAAAGCATCGGTGTTTCAAATTTTAATGTGACCATTAAAAATAAAAATGAAATCGATCCTTCACTAGCAGAAAAACCTGTCAGACGACAGGCATAGTAAATGGCGGGTTCATGACCTGGCAGGCATCAGAATTGGATTTTTCACGTTGAATGATTGGGAATTTCGGGTAGTTGAACGAATTCCACCCTCAAAATGGCGAAAGTTTTTAACGTAAAGTGATCACACTAACCCAATTTCCAAAACAGCAGAAGAAAACGGTTGTAAACCCGTATTTGTAAAAATTTACCCCACAAAAATCGAACACTAATTGATTTAATGATTGCACGAAAAAGTTTATTCCATAATAATATGTAAGATTTAGTTACGGAAAACGGCGCAGGAATCAATAAATATTTGGACCGATGTATTTTTAAAGATTCTACAAATCCAAGCAAGTGATCTTGTTAAAATATACAGTAGGGCAATAAAGGGAAAATAAGTATATTGAATAATCGCACAATTATTCGACGTTTATACTCTTTGATGTAGCTAAATAAATACGTAATGCACCCTTACAATGTATCAAGTACGTATGAAACCTATGCAAATAAGAAACGATCATATTCTTATTGGTTTGATCCCATGACATCCCCATAGTGTCACGATAAACATACCTCGTAGTCATAATTTATACTTCAAAAACGACACAACATCGTCCATCCGTAAGATAATATGCATAATTCAAAAAAACGTCAGAGCGGAGCTTGAAAGGCAATGGGAGCCGTATGAGATCCCATGCAAATACCGATATAATATCAAGGCAATCTCCGGAATACCATACCGGTATTGTTTCAAGAAAGCTCTGAACGTGCGCATACGCACATAAATTAGAGTAAGGCCCTCTGTTTGAAGGGAGCGCAAGGCGGATTTAAGAAAAGAAAAAAGAATACCTACGGCCAAGACGGGATCAAAGGTTAGCGTATAAAGGGTCTACGTTCGCAGCGACCGAAACGTACCGAAAGAAGACCTTTTTTATGGATGAAATCTCCAATGGTAATTTTGGACAAGTGTAGGCAAAAAGAATGATATTATTTCACCATCAGTTTTGGCTGTGATGTGTATCCGTATATTAGACATTAAAAATAACAAAATAAAACTGTGGTTTATATAGTATAATAGGTAATAATAATATAACACTTTTCTATATAAAGGTGTCGTGTATATCCGGCGGAACTTATTGCCTGAGCCAATTTTTTCCAGTCAACCGGTCCCGTCCAATCTGAGACAGGCCAACCCCGGGTAGAAATTTCAAGTGAAAAAACACTTAGAAAAACTCTGACCCGACCGGGAATCGAACCCAGGACCTCGGATCTGAAGTCCACGCTAGTACAACTAGGCTACTGAGGTCGGTACCGAGTTAAAGCATGTATACGACATGCCAATCTTTAATAATAGACTTTGAAAAATCAGGTGCTGTGTGCTTAAAATTTAAAAAAAACATGCTTAATTATAATAATTTTAATTATGTTTCTTCGTCAAAGTTTGATATCTTGCCATTTAAGTGAGTTTCAATAAAAAAAAAACACCCTTTAAAACACCAAATTTGTGATATTGCAAAGATGTTACTCCAGAAAATATCTTGTTCTCAAATATTATGTTCATTTTAGTTCCATAGAAATGGAAATTTTCTTGTAATTATGCCGGCTGATTGGATTTTCGAACGGTTTCGATTTTATGCAGTCAGACAGACAGAAATTAATCTAAAGTCATATTGCAAAAAATGATCTTTTTCGTTAGTTTTTAGAGACAAAATAACAAAACTTAATGAACAATTTTAACCTTATGGGTCAGATTGGATTGGTATAACCTGGTCGTCTCGCTTAGCAGGCATGGTGTAGCAAACTATTCAAAACACGTAAATGTCAAAACAGAAAATTAATGTGAGTAACTAAAGAGTAACCTCATATTTAGCAATGGATGACAAGTTGATAACAAGAGTAGAACGCAGAACAAATGCAACTCTTTAATGCATTTAGCATGTCAAATAACTACTTCAAAGTAGCTATCGTTAATGTTCTGTGAAAAATAACAGCATGAAAAAGTAGCAGCATTTGGATCACGCATCGAAGAAAATATAATAATATGTCATGACAGGAGACGACAGAAATAATAGGCATGTTATTAAGGTTCACATTACTGTGATATATCAACTAGACATAATTTAGACATTTGGCTCTACGAGTATATTGAAAAGAGACTTTGTATACGATATCGAACATTTTATAAATGCAATTTCCGTCATTATTTTATATGGATGTAGAGTTCAAAGAGGCGAATCTAATGGTTCGTGTATTGGACAGACTTATACTGCGAATGAGGTGAAGTTGGTGAAGGCATAGTGCGCCTAATATACGTGTCACAGAGCACGTACTGGAGCTGTAGTTGAGGCCGTTAAGTACGATTTAGTATTTTGTGTCAAAACTTTAAAATTGGTTTGTTATAAATTCGCAACGAGGTGGTCTCGCTATGGCATGCGAAGAAACTCAAAAGTACCTACTTAAATGCATTAGTAGATTTATTAGTGAAAATATTTATCACCGCGGAGTAAGCAGTGAGTAGAGTTTGAACAATAATTTAAAAAGCTGTTTTTATCGCCGCGGAGTAAGCAGTGAGTACAGATTGAACAATAATTTAAAAAGCTGTTTTTTCGAAGTTTGAAGAATGGATTGAGATATAGCTGTTGAGATGTATTTTAAAGAAGGAAGGTACTTGCTCAAGTCTCTTTCAAATTAAGTTAATTAGGGGATGACAGACGTGATAAGCCCTCATGAAGACCACGCCAGTTATGCTTTTCCTCCTAAAGAACTAAAAAAGACTGCTTTGAATCACTGAAGATGGAATATTGCAGCAAACCAATTAGGATTGCAACCAGATAGAAGGAGACACCATAATCGATAACTCTTGAATAAACGATTCCTTGAAAAAAAAACTTAAAGATGCTTTAAAACAGCATTTTTATTAGAGTGCGTTTAGACCAGATGAACATACATAGAGTATTCTCTCCTGACACTATGCAAACAGAAAAGCAAGAATCAACACCAAGAACTAATAATTAATGGGCGATGAGTTCTAGTTCTTGATTGCTCTTGTTTATAAAGAACGAATGCTCCATATCCAGCTCTGTGCCTAGTCTTGTTTGGTATAAACGCACCCTTAGATGAAGCTATCCATTCAATCATTTTGATGTAGGGAGATCTCAAAGAAAATTCTATACACAGTATACCTACTTAGAAGATGGTCTTTTCCAATAGAAGAAAAAATGAGGGTCATGCAACCAATGAAAAAGATAACATTATTTTTAAAACTAAGAAACTTCTAAAACGAAGTTTAAGCCTGTTTTAAGCAATCTTACGAATATCGAATTTCATAACCTTTGATAAAAAAGGTTTATTACTTTGTCATCCAAAAAAGTATGTACTTACCTACCTACCTGCTCTGAAAAAAATATAAAGAGTAAAGCTGTCATCGTGGTTTTGAATTGAAAAAAAAAGAATTTCGTCTTTAAAATAACGAAGCAAGAAAAATAAAAGCAAGCGAAACACAGAAAGTTGAAATGAAATTTTCAAGTTTAATTTGAGATTCTTTTTATTTGAGTCATTAGCCTTCTCTCCGACCACCCCTCTCTCACGATCTGAAAGGTTGTGAAGCGTACCAGTCACGGAGCCGATGGTGGGGTAGGCCAGGAGACCCCTCTTGCAACTACCGCCCACAGAAATGTGCAATAAATAAATACACAATTTATTTTATGCGATAGAATTGTAATGAATAATGTGAAATGTTTTTACAAGAGATGTAATTAGTGACGCTTGTGATAATTGGATTTAGGTACCTTCTTGTATGTGCATGATAATAAGCACTTGGTTGAAAAGTTATTGAAAATGTACAGGTAGGTCTGGTAGGTATATACCTTCGCATTATCAATTTGAATGTTTTAACAACAAACCAAAAAAAAAAGCCTTTACAAAATCACGACTTCCATTTTGATTCGTAAACGTTTAAAATCGTCCAACTTGAATTGAAAAACTGAAAAGCCAAATATATTTATTGGAAAAGAAGATAATATTTAATTTAAACAAAATCATGTTTTACACACTAAAGTTTCAACACAGTACAATAACATATACAATAAAAAAAGGATAACGCATCAAAAAAAAAACTTGCTTATCACAACATATTGTGTTAGTTAAATTTCTATTAGGTCGGTACTCATTCTAATTTCAAAAAGTGTTAGATTCATATTGTAACATTCTTATTTTAAAATTTTGTAGTTTCGTAGAATATTATTATTTTAAAATGTAGGTATTAGTTTCAAGGCATACTATCATTCAAATAATTAGGTAGGTAGGTACAATTACTTTCATGTCATATTCTTATTTTAAAAAGTAGTAGTGTGAAGGCATATTCAAATTCATATAAACAGATATCAACTACATATTGGTTTCATGGAACGTTATAATTTTAAAAAGAAATATTTAGTTTAAAAAAATATTCTAATTGAAATACATAGGTACCTACCTACTTCATAAGTTTCATCATGGAACATTCTAATTTAAAAAAGGAATAGTTTTAATTCACATTCAAATTCAAGTAAGTACTAGAATACCTATAGTTTCAAGGCACGTCGGTCGTGCAGTATAGAAATCAGGTGCAGTTGCCAGGGGTGCTTCTGATAAACGTTTGTCTTTCACGTGGAGATATTGACCCACCTTCGGAGACGGACGACAGAACTATACACCAACTCCATTCTCTCTATAACAATCGGCTCCAATATAAAGTTGAAGAAGTTGAAATTTCCAATCACACGACAGTAGTGCAGTACCTAGACATTTTGGTTAAATAAACACTTCAGGGTTTTATTATGAGAATCACTTAACTCTTGAAAATTCAAGATTATTTTTCGAGGAAACTACTAAATTCTACATTCTCAATAATTAATTTGTGGAATCTAGAGAAATATACTAAGAGTAATCTTTAACCTGCTAATGTTAAGGACAAGTATAGATGTTAATATACAAAACAATATGTTTTTATATGGATGAAATCAATTCTTTACAAAAACAGAAAAAAGTTTCACAAATTGCTTTTAAGATATGACGTGCATAAGGGTTTGTAAGCTCTTCGCAATTGATCGACAAACATTACAAGGATGCCGTTGATAACGCAATTTTATAAATGAAAAAAAAAATACAGCTAAGGGCAAAAATAGTTTTTTTTAAACAAGCTTACAACAATTTCTGTAAAAATGTATAAAACATAATTCTACACATTTGAAATCCTTTTCTTACTGAATTTGGACTTAAGTAGGTACACTTTCAACGACATATTTCATAGAAAGCAAAGCTTGTCTTGTGAAAGTGAAAATTGTCGACACCGGGATTCTAATCCATGAACCAGTATCTTAAGCTGTAATGTCGACTGAACAACTGGGCTAGTAATAACTTCTTTTTGACTAATTTGAGAAGTGCAAAGACGTATTCGCATGTTTTAATATGTAGATATTACAAAATTTGCGACATATTATATAAAGATATTTATTTGAGTGATCACAAAAAATCGCTCCCACCAAGTACAGCTCCACATCACTACGAATCTTGAAACAATCGAATAATTTGCCTCACTCGATATCTCCCTCTATCCAGCGCTCTCTTTCGTCTATCCATCTCTTTCTATCTGTCCCCATAAGCTTTTCAAAATACAATCCGCGGTCTTCTTGATTAGACTCAATTGCAATGCAATGGACGTCCAGAGCTGTCTAGCAAATAATAATGTACTCCAACCCTGGAACAATACCATCCCCAGATTCATTGTCTGTAACACCTCAGCGATATTACGGGGTAGTATGGGGTAGAGGGTGCTTCCTTCATTAAGGTGTCTTATTCCTACCATTGATTGCGAACCATTTACCTCAAGCTAATTGAATTTTTTCCTTCATTTAAAAAGTCCGGCACAATAATTATTATTGTTTTAATCCTATATTTATACGATTTTGAGGATTTCGCGAAGGTTAAACATTGAGTATTAGAAAATTGATATTCACTACGAATTAAAGAATACAATTATTGCATTAAGTTATAGTTTAGTTTTTAGATCTTGTAGTATTTTTTATAATTAAGTTTGCAAGAACATTTTATTTCTTAAACATAAAGTTTTAGTATTTTTTAAATGATGAATTAGCCTTCTAAATATGAGCGCCCTT
Organism: Mystacides longicornis; assembly: GCA_963576905.1. Classification (NCBI taxonomy): domain Eukaryota; kingdom Metazoa; phylum Arthropoda; class Insecta; order Trichoptera; family Leptoceridae; genus Mystacides; species Mystacides longicornis. The sequence continues at coordinate 21,952,856 of OY756433.1, read as the reverse complement.
TGACAATTTCTCCTTTCACAGAACAAATTCATTGGGAATTTTATTAACAGTATATTTGGTGCTACTGTAAATGAGTCTAGATTCGTAACCATTGGATGAGTAAACTTAGCAAAATCTCGAAAACTTTTTGAAAGCCTTATTTGTCAATTACGAAATCTTTTCATATTTTTTGAGAAAATTTTAAGTGAAAAGGTGATATTTAAAGATTTAACTGACTTTTATACAAAATACTGCCATTGACTAAACAATAATTTACATACTTTATTTTTAACTATTTTTAAGTGAGAAAATAATATAATCTTTGAAAGACAATATTTTCGATTAACACGACACAAACATACCTACTCGTATATAGTAGCTAATTACTTAATTATATTAACATAATAAAACAATAGCGAAAAGTTAATTTTATATTAGCACCTACTTCATTGAAAACGTAAAACTATTTTCATCCCCCATGTGAACGGAATTACGAATGAAAAAACAACATGTTCATATTATGAAAAGCAGTGAGGGTTGACTCTATCGATAGTTTGAAAAGTCGGTGTGGGGTGTGTTCTGGGATTTGACTTGTGGAGATGCGGTATAGGCCGACCACCACCCAGATTTTTCAAGATACTTTGTCAAAGGACATTTTCGTTGAGACTGCATTGGCGTTCGTTGTAGCATTTGAGAAACTTGTATTGAATTTATAGCAAAAGTTTCAGTCAAATTTACTAAGACATACATGGTGCAGTGGCGTGGGGGTGCATTAGTAAGTGAAATACAACTTACATTGAATATTCAATAGCGATCTACAATTTCAGTTGGTTCCTACAACGTATTAATAATACAACCAGAGTATGGTGAATAGAATTTGTAAGCCGACAGTTAAGTACAAATAACGTTGGCGCATTGATGCATCCACGATTCGATTAATTCAAATTTCGCCGGAGTTGCCAGATGAAATATTTCTTTCAACTTTTTTTTTTCAAATAAGTATAGGTTACTCCCCCAAATGTCTAAAAAAAATTGGTTAATTTACGACCACACGTTTTCCATGACCACACGCTCTCCCAACGTAGAGGCCACAAGGTGCCTCCATACACTTAATTCTGTCCTTCGCTTCTTCCCGGGTCAATCCAATTCTCTGCAGGTCTGCTGAATACGATAGTAAGGGTTGGTTTTTCTCTTCTTGTTGTTTCGCTTGGGTTGTAAAATAACCTGGCTTGGCCTAGACTTTGGGAGATATACGAAGGACATGCTTGAGCCGACCAAATCTGCAACTGAGGGCTGTAATGTTCTTCCGCGAACAGTGCTATTTGTTACACATTCATACCACCTGATTCCCAAAATTTTCAAGATCGGCATGATAGGTAGGTACACGTTAAATAGGCGACTTTTGGTCTTGGTGGAGAAATCGTTGGAGCTCCAAATCATTTTTATAAGACTGAATGAAGAGCTGGCTTAAAGCTTCTGGTGTTACATGCAATCCTAGATATTTGGAGTGATCGATATTATCTTTAAAGTAATTTGTCAGATGCAAGCTAATTTGGTTTTTGCAGAATTCATTAAGAATATTTTTGGTCTTGTTAAATTTTATTACTACCAAATTTTTGAGCAAGTATAAAAGTCTTAATTGGGTTTTTTTTCCGGAGAGGTGTTGTATTAAATCAATACTGCTTACTGAGATCCCATCAGAGACGATTCACAAACCTCAATGCATTAACAGACCACAAGCCACAAGGTAATGCATTTCTCCTGCAAGCTATCATCTTAGAATCACCTGTTGAAACCAGAGAGATCCTTGAATATGACAGATGTCACAGCATGTAAGATTATCCAGTGGTAAAGATATAGGTAAACAGAGATATGGAGTTAACCCAAGGAGGAGATACACCAATCAATATAGGGTTTATTACAATGTCATAATTCTCGCACCAATAATGTTTGCCAATCTTCGAAATGTTTCAGGAAAAATTAAGACAGCAGAACCTCAATTATCTTAGTTTTGACTATGTATCCATGTCGTTCAAAATAAAAGAGTTAAAGGTTTTTGGTCATAGTCAAGTGAAATGATTCGTCTGTTTCTATCCATATTTAGGTACATTTATTCATACTTAATTTGCTTCTTTTAATACCTACCGCAAATATAATAAAAAATCCACTTCTCATAAAAGAATCTGAATATCACATTTGAAAATAAAAGCATTGAGAGGGAATACGTAGTGGTCAGAGGCGGAATGGGATTTGCCATATACCAATGCGAGTAAAATTATGCATAGTAAGATGTCTAATTTAATTAAATTACCTTACACTTGTAATTTACATTGTCGAGTGGACGATGGGTTAAGGGTTAACACCGATACAACCCAAATAGGTACATATATCTACTCTTACATGTAGATTAGTATATTAGGTTTGTACACATAAGAGAGTATCTACAAACCAACCATTACATGGATAAAATGATCCGAAAACCCTTCACATGATGCCAATGGAAGATTGGTTAGTTTTGATGGAATTATTCACAAGAGTTCATGACGAAATGGAGACGAAATTATGAAATATGTGAGAAGGCTGTAAAAAACTGGAATGATAGAGTAATGGCAGTTTTTACAAAGATCCGTCTCATAAGGCTATGATCTGGAGGCGTTTGGTCAGATTATCTATCCAGGACAGTAAAAAGGACAAATTTGTACACACTTGGTGAAATCGGGGTTCTCGACTATGTGTCCAACGAGTTCATTGATTCTTTGGACACATCAATAGGAGGGACAGTATCCGCCTTCAAGAGGACAGGACTCCAATATGATGGTTCGACCAAATAAGGTCAAGTGTAAAAACTCAAAGAACGCCGAATCCGACCGGTGCCGATCGCCGCAAAGATGGTTTCAATGCATTTAAACGGGCATGCCGGAAAGCGGGTTCCTGCTTTTGCTGTGCGTATCCCCATTCAAATGCATAGAAATATTCTTTGTGTTTTCACCCTAAGCCGGGATCAACGGTTGTCGAGTCGAAGCGATTGGCTCATCAGTGGGGCTAGTACGAGTTTAATCGAAAGCTATGTGCACTCTCATAAGCGCTTATTATTTTTGTATGGAAATTTTTCGAAACTCTTTTGATGATCGTTTCGATATTCGATCATCGAAAACTTATACTAGTGGTGCAGTACTACAAGTTTTCGGGAGATATCGTAAAGGGCTTAGACGCCAAATTGGCATCAGGTTAGGAGCATCAAACTTTAGGAAAATGACTGAAATAAATGGAGATTCATTGAATCGGTATACGGTGTATTTTCTTCCAAAAATTTAATTTGAATATTTTTTAATTAGATCTTTGATATCGCTTCAAAATTAGGAAAAATAATTAAAATTACAAACAAAATTAAACAGATGAAAAAAATTTGATAGACCAAAATATAATATGTTAGGAGCACAAAGAATATTAAAAAAAAAACATACATATCTACAGCGTACGTACGCTCGTGATCAAAGAAACAGTCCATCAAACACGCCCCTCTTCATAATGTGGATTAATAGAGGCCCGGGGCGTAGGGGGGCCTTTTTCCAAATTGGCTTACACTGGCGACAAAGGGCCTGGCGCAGCGCCCAGCTTCGGGGCATCATGCCCCTGACATACCGGATATAAATACCAGATTGACACGAACAATTATCTACCTTTAATTTCTGTTTAGGCACACGTGTTTATAACTCAGAGACCGTACAATATACGAAATTTACATACCACATGAATATTTGTAATTAATAAGTAAATATGGTTTTGTATAAAATGATTATTTGTGTTTTGTGTGTTTTAATATGCGTGTTTAATTTGAAGTTTAGGAAAAGGATTGAATATTAACTACAGCAGCTATTCGATCTTATATGGTTTTTTGTCACTTTCACGAATGGAATATGCTAGCAATATGTTGACCTTTGTTAAAAATGCATATTTTTTGCACTTTTATAATAATTGATCTGATATAGTTCAGATTCAGTGATATATATTTTTTGTAAGATTGAGGTAAAAATTGGTTCAATGGTTTTTTATTGCCGTTGAAGTCTTTTTCATCCATCCAACTTAGAAAATATTGTTAATACGTTAGTATAAGAAAACTTAATTTTAAATTATAAAATGAATTTGTGAGAATATCCATAAATTCATGAGAAAACACAGTTTCGAGCCATTTCTTAATCAATTAAACGAATTGAACGTACACTATTGGTGGAGTTATTTAAACAAAGTAATTTAAGAGTACACGTAATTGATTTGAAATTCCACGACAATCTTTAATACCCTGATTAGTTTCGCAGGCACATGGCCAGCATGGTCACAGGTGTGACAAAAAATAGTTTCTAAGAATCAGTTTTAAAAATTGTGGAGTAACAAATCAATTGTTTCCTGATAGGTAATTAATTTTCTTAAACGTCAGGTTGGTATTCTAGTACTCAAACATATAAATATCAAATGTTATGATCTATTGTGACACAAAATATAAGAAAATGAAAAGCGCGAAGAAAACTTCACTGAAATAAGAATAATTTAGATTTGATGAAAAATGGATTAATACATTTCTTATGAAAAATATTTATTAACTGATGTCATGTAATATTATTTGATAATTCGGCAAAAATACGATAATACATACTATGCAATATTGCATACTAAAACTGATAGCAAACATTGTTGGTAATAACATGTTTCGAAGGTTCCCTCACTGCATTATCAGGACACATAAATTTGTCACAAAGCACACTTCTTATCCGTTTTTTTCTTCCCAAGACACGTTTCACCCGAAAGAAGAAGGACGAAGTACAAAGGGGAGACTCACTAAATGACAGACATATAGGTATTTGTTTCCAAGGAAAATAAAATGACAAATTAAATTATTACAATAACAAGAAATAAATAGGTACCAAAAACGACACCAAAGTTCCTCTTCATGGCCAACTGACCATAGAGTTCGGCATTCCCATTCGAATCTTTCAATTAAATTAATTTGTTTTAGCGAATATTTCAAGTTAATGATGGTCGGAAGAGCGCCTGGTACAAGACCAAGAGGCAGATGGACCGACCAAATAAAGCAAAATATTCCCACCACGACACTCCACGACAGAACATCCTGGCGAGCAATGGTCCACAACAGAGTGCATGATGGCCACGACCCTCAGCAGTGAGGACGACGACTGGTAAGAAGGTAAGCGAATATGTAACAACTAATGACTCTAACAATTATTCATTACTGATGTTCGATTTTTAAATGGAACTTAACACTACGGACTTACGACCCTCTTCTACTGTTATTTCAAAGGCTGGCTTAGTGTGATCACTTTACGTTAACAACGTTCGCCATTAGGTGGTAATGTTTAAGTCTCCGAAACTCCTAATCATGAGAATTCTCGACATGTTCAGCATGTCGAGAATTCTCATGTATACAACAAATAGATATTCAATAATAATTAATGAAATATATACCTGGGAGGAGGTCATTAACGTTGCGCAAGATCGAGCGCAATGGAGAGCTCTTGTTGCCTCCCTATGCCCCTAAGTGGGGTCTCAAGGGAGTTTGGATTTGGATTGGATACCTAGATAAAAGATGGAAAATATTTAGAACAAGATAGCAACCAAATTTAAAGGCTGCGACTGCTGTCATGTATTTTGCACCAGGATATGAATAAACCTATGCATTTTTGTTAATATCTCATCTTTATTGGCTTTGTTGGGTATATTTTTTGTTTTAACTTTTTTTTTTCATGTTTTTTTAATGTTGCTCATGATATACCTAACTCGAACATTTTTTCTCCTTTTTTTGTATGAAGAGCTCAATTTCAGTCAACATATTCTTTTTTAGAACATAGACTTCTTAGAAACTATGTAATGAGAGAGTAAAAGAGTAATAGCAGCCGAGCTGTTATTTATTTAAATTATAGGTACCTACTTCACAAATCACCCTCTATGGGTGGAATGCCTAATTAATTATAAAAGGTACCTACTTAAATTTCAGTTTTTTTTAATGATACCTAGTCGCGAATAAATAATTAAATAAAATACATTAATTTTACAGATATTTTTCAATATAACGACAATAAATTGGGAACGCATGAACATTTTTTTATATTTTGAACTAATTATGTAAAGAACCTGTTGACAAGGCTTGCAAAAGCCTTAACAGGACAAAACAAGTAAAGTGATCACACTAAGCCAGCCTTCGAAATAACATTAGAAGACGGTCGTAAGCCCGTAGTGTAGTAGTAAAATCGAACATCAGTAATGAATTGTTAGAGTCATTAGTTGTTACATATTCTTTAACAGGACTTGTATTGATTTCTATTATTTTAATGAATGAAAATAATAATATAACACTATTCTATACAAAGGTGTCAGTATAGACGGCGGAACTTTTGCCTGAGGCAATTTTTTCCAGTCAACCGGCCCCGTCCAATCTGAGACAGGCCAACCCCGACCGGGAATCGAACCCGGGACCTCGGATCTGAAGTCCACGCCGGTACAACTAGGCTACCGAGGTCGGTAAATTGAATTTAAAACAAAAATAAAATAATTGTAGAAGTCCATCACACGCGGAATTCCCCTCGAATAATTCTCATACCGGCCATCAGTCCGCTGAAGTGAGAGTAGATACCTACTACAAAATTTATCTTAATATCCGACCAATGTAGATATGACTAACGATAGTCACTTGTACTACGGAAAGCACAAATCAGATTCCTTAGTATTTTATTTCTCTCTTAGCCGTGAGTTCATTCTCGATAAACTTTTAAATTAAAGGATTACGATGTGAAAATAATTAGGTAAAATGAATGTATGTAGAAAAATACAATCAAAAGTATGTACCTAGATAGAACAATATTGACAGAAATTTCTCAATAGTATTGGTTAGCTATGTCTAGCCGCAGACTTTACGTTTGAGTTTTCATCGCTGATACTAGCAAGTATAATTGTAAAAGGTAAGATACCTACATATTATTTATCGCACATTAAACCAACTTTTTGATGCAATTATTGAATCAAACAAAGTATTCGATTTTAAGAGGTAGGTACTTTTTTACAAACTTGAACAATCACGAGCTTCTACTGTTGTTTCGAATGGTGGCTTAGTGTGACCACTTTACTTTAACAACATTCACCATATTCCTCGTAAAAAAAATTTTAAACTTCATTTTGCTCAACAACTGACTTTCCGAATCGACAACGTAAAACAAGATGGGTATCAGCTAGTTTTTAACAATATTTCGAACGTTATTTCGAATGCAAATTTTCAAAAATAGAATCGAACGAATAAAAAATCTAAACAAAAACCATAGATAACGGTGATAATAAAATTAAATTCAAAAACTTGTGTGATTGGTCGACGGCTAAATATTACTAACCATAGATAGTAGATAAAGCTGGAAGAAGAAGAGACAACACAACTAACTCGGTTCATTCGCTACCTATTAGTATGTACGCTGTGTCGCTCGCTGCACCGCCGTACATACATAGAAACCAGGGGGTACCTACACACAGCAGAGTTGGAAAACTTTGAATCTATGGACGACATACATAGACAATAATACATAAAACCAAGTATTACACACATACACTAATACCCCATAATAACAAATTGCTTAATCTCAAACTTTTATATTAATTAACTATTGATTTTAGTAATTTTGTGATCCGTTTCTCCAAAGCAAAGCTGAAAATTGATATGCTATAAAATAAAGATTTTGACACTGAGCCATTGAGAACCCTTGTTGCCTCAAAAATTCTTCTTATTTTGTGGGTTTTTCACTCCAAGTCTTGTGTTTGATAATCTTCGACAAAAGCATAATAAAGAAAGATGGAATTAACAATAAGAATGTCAGATTTCATCATATAAGCGTCCTCTTAAAATGACAAAAAAGTATGTTGAATAAATCAAAGCGGCGTTGTATTTTAAAATGGTTATTAACGGTTAAGATGGAGAAAAAGACTGATTGATAAGGTGAAGTAATGATATTAGAAAAGAATGTGGATTAAATGTTAGCGTATAGTGACTACGATGAAAGTAAATAAATTGATGTGGTTCGGGCATGTTGAGAGAATGAATGAACAAATAACGACATAAAGGATCTACAAATCTGAAAGAATGGGTGCACGGAGATGTGGCCGACCCAGACTGATGTGGGCCGATCATATGTGTGACGTCTTGGAGGGCCAAATCAGGAGTAAAAGGAACAGGACACAATGTATGCGGAACGTTAGGTATGCTCTTGAATGACGCAGAAGAAGTTTGTCTGGACAGGAATGAATGGAAATCTAAACTCTCTGCCTAAAATAAATACCGTTATTCCAAACATCCGAATTGGATTTCTTCGTCTCTTTATGTCATGAATGCTAGATCGCTTTGACGTCGACTATGACCTGACAGTAAGCCTTGAGCAGCTCTAAAAAGCTTCTCCACGGCTTTTGTTTTAATTGGATAGAATAGTATGCAGCACAGTTTGAGAAGTTATGCAGTCACAATATCGTACGTAAGGCGACGAAGGGGTGGTCAAGGGAGTCCGGGACAACCCGGCCGGACACTTTGAACGAATTATGATGGTCATTATTAGAACGTGGACGGAATTAAATTGCCGTGTATTCTCCTCTCCATCCTCTCCAAGAGTTTCACTCTGTGTCTCTCTTAAACTAATAATAATAATAATAATGGAATCATACCGAGCGGAAAGGTTGCGAGTCCATTTTCTAAAACTTAATTAATTAGGTATTCCGTTCAAAATGCATTTATCTTACACGTCAATATTGAAATCAACCGCTTTTAAAGCGCAATAATCTAACAGTAGGTCGATCATTGAATGCACCAATTTTCTCCTTCTTCAGTCGGTCCCTCGATGCCGAGGATCGTGACCGCCATGCATCCCCGCCAACTCCCTCCATCCCTCCCGGTCTAAACTAATTTTACGATAAGTAAAAAAATAGACGAGTCATATTCACAAAAAATGTACTTCGTAAATCTTATAATGTTTTCAATAAAATAGGAGGACATTTATATGTCCAATGATTAAAGTTGTCAGTAATAAATTTCATAGGTTGGCAGCTTACATAGGTTTAAATCTAGGGACCGCGGTAAAATTCACGCTTAATATTATTTTTCGAACTCGATGCCATTAACAGTGTTTTTCTAAAAATATATCTTAATACTTTAAAATACAGTTTTCAAATATTTTGAGAATAAGCATATTCAATTTTTAGCACAAGAAAATCGTGTACACATCTGCGATATACTTTTACTATAAAAAATAAAGGGAGTACATAACCAATAAGGATACCAAAGCTGCAGCCTGATTCACGGAAAAGTTTAAGTCTAAGTTTAGTTCGAAGTTCGAACGAAGTTCGATTCAAACTTTTCCGTGAATAGGGCTGCTGGTAATAATAATTGTAGGCGGCGACTATCTACAGTCTATGTACCTATTCACGGAGGATTTGAATCGAACTTCGTTCGAACTTCGAACTAAACTTAGACTTAAACTTTTCCGTGAATCGGGCTGCTGGCTCTACATAGAGTCCCGAATGTACAACGCTGACCAGGAAGACACCCAAAACTATGCAAAGAGAATGATACACAATTAGATATAATTGTCAAAAAGAAAGCCCTATTAATTGTTTTTAATATTGTGTGTTTCAAATGTTCAGTAATCCGTCCGCTAGAAGACACATAAAATAATTCGATAATCCGAACTGGAAAAAAAATATGGTATTAAAATTAAAAAAAAAAAAAGACAATTATCTATTCTGCTGTCGATGTTTGAATAGCAGAGTCTCCAACCAACCAACTTCATCTCTACACACTACAGACTCTCTCAGTCTCTTAACAATCCCATACCTATTAAGGGTGGTATCGGGCTAAAATGTAGGGTGTTGGGAAGGCGAATCCAAATTGCACAACTCCAAGATGGACAATTGACGTGAATGTGTACGATTATGTGAGTTGGGAGTGTGGGGCTATGGAGAAAGTTGAATGATTATTAAATATACGAGAGACTGGCGAACTTTCCTTCTGATAAAGCTGGAAAACATCCCCTGGTTTGATTATGTCATCCCCTAATATACATATCTGTAAAATAATATAATAAAATGCTTCCACCTTGTATTTTATATTATAAAACAAACTTAAACAATGTTTCAATATTTTTTTCAAAATCAATCAACTTGATAATATGGGCATAGAGTAGAAAACGGATATCACCACGAAAACTAATTCTCCGAGAGTCTCAGAAATTGAGAATCTACATAGGAAGAATTGCTGGGAAGATCCTCAAAGATCTAATAACAAGTACGAGGGTCGAGAAATATGCGAGGTTGAACAAATAGTACATAAGATGGGATAGACAAAGTAGATGATTCTGGTACGAAAGAGGAGAATGGACACATCCAGACTCCCAATATTGGACACAGACCACCAAATAGATGGACGGACAGCTGGGAGTCGACCTCGCAAGAGGCCAACCCCAAGATAATACATATACCAATTTGGGCAAATGTTGCCAGATGCCCCGAATCTTTTGATTTTAATCGAAATTATATATTTTTTTGAAAAGAAATGACTTTTTTAAAATCTACCTCTTTTCTAAACTTTAAATGGTAAAATCAAAGCATGCTACATGAGCACAAGTCCAGTTCTACAGAATAAGCAGAATACATTACAGCAAATCACTGTCTGACGATGACAAAACAGAATTGAATGGCTTTGATTTTGAAATTCAAACAAAACCTCAAATCTGAAGTACTTATAGGTTAGGATTTTTTTTGCAAAATGTGGAATAATGTTAATCGTATGACAAAGGGGTTGTTTTTAAGGATCATCTAGTGTATACTGTTATTCTCTTGTGGTCTATATATGGAAATAATGATACTTAATAATGGTATATTTATACCAACCTACGTACAGCAAGACCATTATGTACATAAGTACTAGGAAACAAAGAACTCATTATTCTTTGAAGAGGGCTCTCTTAGAAATTAATAAAATAATAAAGTTGTTTTACTCTTATGTACGCATTTACATAGAATTAAATGTCTGTATGTTCCTCATATTAATAATTTTACGAAGTAAACTGTGGATCACATAAGAATTCTTATGCTGACGGGGTGGCCAAGCGGTATACAAGTATATTTTTATTTTATAGTGAATAAAATTATAGTCACTAAACATTGCATCGATTTACTGAACGTTGTCTAGTGCAGAACTACTCTAAGTATTTTCTTCAATAATACGTTAAATATTGCGTACATTTAGGGTTACCAGATCAAACACTAGAATTTCCAGCCAGTAGTAGAAAATTTCGAAACTTCTGATTAGTTCTTTTTTTTTCACCAAAAGACCACGTCTTGAAATTCTTAGACACTGTCATGTTGTTAAAAACCCAGGTGGGTATCTGAAACATAGTGATGTAGTACCTACTAGACATATTATTACAGGACAAATCCTGAATGTACATATATTGATGTAGCAAATTTCACCCTAATAATTCGGTAAAACTTTGTTTGAATGGATTCTATTCATTCAACAATATTATGTACCCACTGCAACATATTTCAGATATTATATTTCCCACTACACCGCCATCTCTTGGACTTTTTCATAAAACGTAATTAGGTATAGAGGATTTGTTTTTACTACAAAAATATGGCCTATCGAACTTCATCCTGCATCCGAATCAACAATCATGATTACATAATGCAATTTGGGGATTTCATGTCGTTAACTGATGTAATTCATGTAATTAGTCAAAATTATATTTTTATTCTGGGTTATGTCGAAATTCGACGGAAAAAAATTGTATGACAAATTATACAACTAAGAAAATCTCAGGATTTTAACAGAAGAATAATGTATGTTTAATTAATTAATTTGATTTTTATACTTACTTGAGTGCAATCATTGTGAAAATTACGAATGGAATGTAACTCCCCCCGCATTCGGTAAAAAGACGTACAATTTCGGACATGTCCGAAATATTCTGGCAACCCTATGAATAGTAGAGTATTAGATGCCTTCGTCGATGGTGTAAATGTTCTGATAATAATAATACGTTATAATGTAGGCATCGCAGTCCGTAAGAGCCTTCCAGTTCAAAGCAATCCTTTTAGAGACTAAATGTCAGTCCATAAAGGGTTAATAGGGAGGTCTACACAGCCTTTAACAGAGTTGTATTGGCATCACTTTTATCGCCTTTGTAATGATTATACGCGCTCATAGATTCTTCTCTTCTATCCTTGTACCAAGACATGAGCCGTACACTACAGTGTCCGTTACAAGTGGTCTAGATGCCGGAACACTTCGGCAGTACTTACGTTATATCGGCAGATGTAACAGAAAATGCTACTACTGACTAGTTTACTAGTATGGGTTGATTGAATTCAAGTCTAACGGTTGCTTCGATTTTGACTACCGGTCAAGATAGGTATTTCTTGCTAAGAAAATTATCGGGAAAATTAACTTAAACCTTGATAGTCTGCAAAAAACCTAATTCATTCAAAATTTTATCAAAGAGTCTTCTAATCTTCGTATCTGTAGCCCTAGTGTAAGTTTTCGATGATCGAATATCGAAGCGATCATCGAAAGAGTTTCGAAAAACTTTCATACTAAAATGATCGAATGATTCGATCGTTTGATTTAAGAACACTATTTGCACACTAATAAGCGTTTATTTGGGTGCAATTAGCTTTCGATAAAACTCGTACTAGCCCCACTGCTCAGGAAATCTTGGATATACTACGCCAATCCTGATCCTGTTGATGGCGAATTATTGAAAAAAAAGCAGAGAAGTGTTCATTGGCAAAGACAATGTACAGGCAAACTAACAGCAAAGATGAAAAAACTTTATGATGATGATGACATGCATGATACTGAAAACAACCACCAGGACAGATTGTGGGAATGCAAAATTACATATTCCCAAACTTCAAGTGTCTTCAACAAGAACACATTACGAATGTTAAAGACAGTCATGCAAAGATGAAAAAACCTTATGATGATGATGAAATGTATGATAGTGAAAACAACCACCAGCACAGATTGTGGGAATGCAAAATTACATATTCCCAAACTTCAAGTGTCTTCAACAACAACACATTACGAATGTTAAAGACAGTCATGCCAAGTGTATAGATAGAGGCACCCTTCAAGATTTTCGGTTTCACTAAAATGTAAAAACGATAGAAGAAGCGTTGAAATGCAAAAACTGCGATGGTTGGATGATGAAGTTGCAGATTTCAGGGTTCGTTGCAAAGAAACTGGAAAGTGGCAGCGAAAGTTTGGAGACGTTTCTTGGAGACAGCTAAGGTCCACCAAGGGTTCTGATACACGGAAATGGAAATATTCCTAACATTATCTCGTTTGAAACAGGTAATGAATGATCAGTTCATACTTTTAGAATTCAAAAGAATAGATTGTTTCAATAGTCTGACACACCCGTTAATTTAGATAGGTATATCAGTTCCAAACTACATGCTTTAAAGGACTATTAAAAGTAGATACTAGTTTTGTAGGGAATTTCGAAAAGAGCGGTCAGTCCGCAGATAGCAGCCATTATTGCTGGCATTACGGTGTTGCGAGTCCAATGGGATGGGAGTTATGGGACACAGATCGGGTCCAGTCTCTCCAGATTATATTTATGTAAAGCAATAATGCTTTAAGAACAAGCCTCGTGTTGGACCGAGGATCCACGGTAGCGCTGTTCATCTATACAAGGACACGGTATGGTCCTATTATAAGGATCACCCTCAAAGAAAACATTTTTATTGTGAATGTTTTTACCTTATTCATATGCAGGGAATAAATATGAAACGTCAAACGACATATTTACGTTATCCTTCGATCTTTTCGTTTAGTAGACACTGAAGTTTTAACATCCATTGCGTGCTCATAACCTCTCACCAACATTATGTTATTTTATCAAACCGTTATATTCAATTGGTAAATTTTTGAGGCATTCATTTGATATCAATCAATACGCCCTGCCAGAGGAAGGCAACACTTAAAATAGGGATGGATATTTGCCAGATTAGTTTTCTTTTTAAAATGAATAAAAATTATTCTATTATTTTATTTAATCTACATAATATGTAGGTATCAGAACAAAATTATAAATAATACAATAATATTGCGAGTTGGTATATAATATGAACTCGCCGAAAAGTTTTTTATTGAGATTTGGCGTAACATAATCATGTTGCTGAAGAAAATAATTAAAAAAAAAAAAAACAAACTTAATACCGTAAATAGAAAAAAAAAATTAACGAATCACATAAAAAAACAGACAGCTTTTTTCCTACACGTTACACGTTTTATGATATCACTTGAAAATGCATTTTCAACAACACCGCAAAAGTAACTTCTGCGAAGATATATTATATATGCGCATGTTTTATGTTTGTCTGTATATTTTTAGTTTTATATTAACTGATAAATAATAACACCTGGTGGGGGCAAAATATTTATTTCTTAAAAATCATATTTAAAGTGTCTTTGATGTCAAAAGTTTGTTTAACAGTTCACTGGTTTAACCAGATCCGACACCACGAAAACGAAACTCGACGACTCCTGTACCCCTATTCTGTAGCAAGTGTAGGGTAGTCACTTGAAAAAAGTGACTATTAGGCGATACATTTTGTATGAAAAACGTCTATACATATCGAATGCGAGAATCGCATATAGACGTTTTTCATACAAAATGTATCGCCTAATAATCACTTTTTTTCAAGTGACTACCCTACACATGCTACAGAATAGGGGTCCTGAAAACCAAGGGGATGAACATCTTTGCCCCATCGTGAGATTAACCTTTCAAGACAGAGTACGAAGTAACGACATCGTGCTATGGAAGAATAAAAATAAAACGATACTGGATAGATAACATCAACAAGACGGAACTAGTTTGATCAACCAGCAGACCCCCAGGAGACTCATCTAAAAGACGGAGGTTCAACTGGAAATCCTCATCTGAAGGATACTTAATCCGAGATTAAAAATAGGACTTGGTCCTATATCAATCAATTCTCCCTTTTACACCCCACTCAGGGGCATAGGGAGGCAACTAGAGCTCTCCATTGCGCTCGATCTTGCGCAATGCATCTCTTCCCACACCATGTCCATGTCCCTCAGCTCTGCTTCAAAGGAGCGGAGCACATTGTGAGAGGGTCTTCCTCGTCTTCGGGACCCTGATGGGAGGAAGAACAGCGCTCTCCTCGGCCAACTGTCATTCCGCATCCTTAACACATGTCCCAGCCAAGTCCATCTCCTCCCCACAATGGTAGAGGTGATGGGCTCATGCTGGGTGCGCCAGCGTATAGCGTCGTTCGTGATGCGGTGGTACCATCTTACGCCCAGAATTCTCCTTAGGCACTTAATTTCAAAGGCTGAGACTTTTTCTGCCTGGGCCTTGGTCAGATTTATTTATTTATTAATTTATTTTATTTATTGTTAAAAAATGCCACTGTTTAGCATGACGGTAAAAACCTTTGCGCCAAACAGTGTAGATGTAAGTGTTAAATATATATGTAACAGATGCCAGGACTCGCACCCATATAAGAGAATGGGCAACACACACGTATCCAAACAGTTTACATTTCGTCTCGACACTAATCGCCGACGCTTTCAAAATCTTGGTCATGTTGTATCAAGGAGAAGAAAAGAAATATACTGGTGTAATAAAAGTGACCAGGCATTGTATGGGAGTAGTTAGAAGTTACAATAAGAGCGAGCATTCACAAAGCGAAGAGAGAGAGTTGGAGTAATATTTCGCGCTGGGCAACGGCGTGCTGGGGTGGGTGGTTCTAGTCTCTAGTATTAGCAACATAATATCGTTATTTTTAAGTGTCCATCCGGCAGCTGTGAGAATAAATACAAAGTGAATTAACATCGGGGCTAAATGTTGCCTGCTACACACATCTACTCATAACTATATGTTCCTATGTCCAAACGTAGTCAACTGGTCACCATACAACTTTATTTAACTCTTCAACCCATAGATATTATAACGATTCGGTACAAGCATTCAACGTTTCAAATATAGTAGATAAATGAAAAAAAAAAGTTAATTATGCTTAAAAATTTATAATAAATGAGTCATTATATTATTTATAGTTCTGTATCGGTATCTTTCGAATTTGTTTAGAAAGACCTTAAATAAAAATAAATTAATATTTTTATAAGAAGGGTTGTCACTACAGATAGCAGACGGCACTGATTTTCTGATGCGGTTATTTGACTATTAAATAGGAAAAAAAATTTTACTCAACCGTTCCGTCCCGTCCGATCTAAGACAGGCCAACCCTGGTGTTAGAAGTTTCAAAGAAAAAATAACAACTAATGACTCTAACAATTCATTACTAATGTTCGATTTTTAAATGGAACAAACCACTACGGGCTTACGACCGTCTTCTACTGTTATTTCGAAGGCTGGCTTAGTGTGATCACTTTACGTTAACAACGTTCGCCATTAGGTGGTAATGTTTGTCTCCGAAACTCCTAATCATGAGAATTCTCAACATGTTCAACATGTCGAAAAATCTCATGTATGCAACAAGTAGAAATTTAATAATAGAATGAAAAATAGAGATAAAAGTTGGAAATTGTTGAGAACAAGAGAGCAACCAAATTTAAAGACTGCGACTGCTGTCATGTATTTGGCGCCAGAAGTTTCAAGTGAAAAACATTTCTTCACGAAAAATTCTGACAGTGAAACCTTTCTGCCAACATCCCATATGCGGAAAAGTTTTTTTCAAAAGAAATACAAATAAATAATTCTTAACTAAAACCGTTTTTGCCGGGACACTTTTATATTGAATATTTAAGTAAAAGTGAAACCGACGCACTATTTCAGAGAAAAATATAAAAAAAAAACTAGGACTAAATTATGAAGAATTGTTTTTTAAAATCAAACAAGGACACAAAAAAATGGTTCACATTCTTGAATTTTGAACATTTAAGTAGGGTACAACAAAATTATTATATGTTTATTCAAAAAATGATGATAATAATAATCGTCGTAAGAGTGTACCTAATAAAAGAAGGGTGTAATACCATAAGAACATGTTAGTTGTAACACACTCGTACACATATTACCGAAGGTTCGTTTTGAACGCAATATTCATAATAGTAGGTAGCTCCTCAATTCCAAGGGTTAAATAATTGTAATGGGAATAAAATAACACACTTAACGCTGGATAAATGAGGCGATTATTGCTCTTACAGCCAGCGTATAACTTAGGTTACTGCTAATGTTTATTTACAGTGTTATCTGGATATGTTCTCAACTTACTTATCCAAACATATACCTAGCTACTAGCATATTCACTGAATTTTATTAGAAGTTTTATAAGACAAAACAAATGAATTTACAAAAACTATTTATATAAAAAAAATGCTTTTAACAATCAGTAACTTTTTTTTGATATCTCTAACCACATTCTACACAGTAAATATGTATTTCTATACTTTTTTTAAAAATTTATTTTTGATTTCTAAACTAGGTTTCCTGAGGGCGAGATTTATAGTTACTATGTTCCAGCCAGCTTCTAAGCTCGATTTCCGCTGCCAGGGGCATAAGGTGGTTCTTCGACGTGTTGAAAATTCCATCATGGGTAGAGGATTTTAAACTATACTAACAAAATTTATCAATCGTCATATTAACTTGTTATTTTTTTTAGATAAATGAATCTGTGTTCACTTTTAAAGTAAACACAAATACACTCTTTGACTCTTTCACAGTAAGCTACATAAAGCTTGTGTCGTGAAAGAGGAAGATGGTCGGCATCTGGGATCGAACCCACGATCTCAGCACGAAACAGTGCGAAAGCCGGCGTCGTAGCCGCTAGACTACCAACCACCAGCAGAAGAAACAGCGCTAGCAAAGGAAATAGATCGTTAGTATAACTAATGTGAATCAATAGTTGGTAGAATAAAACGTTATATCTCTATTATTTTATTTGTTACTGTCCTTTCATCTAGATTATTTCATAATATTCCACAGTAATCCACAATGACATAAAGCTTGTGTCGTGAAAGAGGAAGATGGTGACCGTCTGGGATCGAAGCCACGACCTCCGAACGAAACCGTACGAAAACCGGCATCGTAACCGCTGGGCTACCGACCACTGTTGGCTTTTCAAAAATGTTGACAGTTTACGCATTTTAAATAGGTCCATCTAAGGTGTTCGAGAATTTACCTGTATTTAACTACTTAGACCAAGCAGATAAATGCAGAGAGGACCCAGTTTAAACTCTGTCTAAGGTGTGAGGGTTGAATGTCATAGGGTACTTACGTACCGGGGTGGAAACAACAGATGCGAGGGTGACTTGTGACTAAATTAATTGATGTGTCTTGTCACGTTCAATTATCTGTATTATTTGGATTCGGGACGTACTGATAGAGGAGCATTGTACTTGTAATCGCTGTTATTTTTCATGACAAACTATTTTGTAAAGATATAAGTAAACTTACCTTACTTAGGTACATAATATTATGATATCTTAATGTGGAAACAGGTTCAGCCACACAATCAACTTATTTATCGAGGCCAACAATATGCTTGTTAAAAGAAAGTTGGATCTCAGAGTTTACAATAAGAAAAGTAGGAATATTATTATGTAAATCATAAACAAAAAAGGTACATTTCAAACCATGAACCTTTTGAAGAGACTGAAAATATCATGTCGTTTTTCGAATAATATCTACGATTTCGACAAGTATCAAGAAAATAAAAAAAAAAGTTTGAGAAATTTGATACAAAAATAGGAGAAATGGATACAAGAACATGATCAGACAATCACAAAATCACGATTAGCTCCAATTCTTGAAGAAGAGTATTATGATTACGTTTAATGGGAAACAGTAAAATGATCAGTCAGAAAGCAATTCATCATCATCAATTCGTCAAAATTTTCCTGGATTGATTTAAGTCAAAATCACTTAATATTTGTATCAACAACACTTAGTATTTAAAGGCTATAGTGAAGAGTCGTTGCATTAAGATTTATGATTGCTTCTGTTCCCTTCGAAATAATACAACCTTTAACACAACTAGTTGCCGTAGTTTCATCATTGAAGGGAGCTAAATACTCGATGCTACGTCAGCTTAAAGTACCTACCTAATATGCGTTTCGTCAGAGTATAGATATCAGACTATTCGGTCCTCAATACGAGGCTAAATGATTCTTAAATCAAAATAAAATTAACAAAAAATAAGTCAAACTAGTAAAAAGGGAAAATTATTAATACACAGACCGTTAGAATTACACACCTCTTATAAGGTACCTACAATTAATGTTTAAGAAGTTGTGTGTTCACAGAATCTATATAAGAATATTCTAAAATAACGACTCATCGACTAACGCCGCATTCCCGAAGTTTTAACCTTGGGCCAAACATACACAAATACATGTGTGGCGCGTTAGTTCTGTTTGAAACGGGCGGATAAAGTCATACTTTAAATTATACAGGTATCGTGTCAGTTTTGTTGTGAATGCAGTCGAGAACTTATAGAAGAAATTTATCCAAATTAAATTTAAGTGATTTAATTGGAAACGATATAGATGCATGTGTCGTTTTCAATTGACTCAATCCTAAAATATGACAATTTAGCAATTTTTTTGATGTAATCGTACATCAATCTTGCTTTTGACCACTATGTGCTTCTGAAGTTCGAAAGATATTAAAAGAACAACTAAGATATTTGAAAAAAAAGTGTCTTGTTTAGCAAGTTATCCTATTGTTTTAATACGTGTCTTTGTGTGTGATGAATTCGTAATAACTCAAACCATGAAATGAATAAAGTTGTGAGAAAATCAAACACAATATAAATGGTATAGGTTCATGAACGATATCGAATAAATTTCCCGACACTTTATTTCGTCATAGAATAAATTCATGAATGAACAAAAGTTTCGCCCTCTATAAAAACACTCCCTTCTTTTGCACTTCTTATCCTCCATCTACCCCAATATTCCCTCAATCAATCCTCGCCTATTTGGTACAAGCAGTGACAAGTGACAATTTGTCAACTAGTCAATCTGTTGGGCCGAATTTAGACATCTCTATTTACAGCCAAAAGAAACCTTCACACATAGGTACCTACCTATTGGGTGAAGAATAATATTCTAGAGGGAAACACTACCTACTGTAAGGTTTTGTCGGGAATAAAAAATAGTTTCAATGTTTATTTTGATACGGTATTTTATTAATTATTATTTGAAATATGTACCTACATCGAACTTAATTATTGTTTTTTTTTATTTAAAAAAAAGGGTTTTTATTAAGATTAAAGTTCAAGTGTCACATTTTAAAACAATGCATTTGAATTGAATAAACATTCTAATAAATGGATAAAAAACATATAATATCTATATATTTTTACATAACGTAAAAAATATTAAAATCCTTCAGGGTAGAGGAAATATGTAGATAAAAACCCTGTTTAAATATGAAAACTCCAATGTATTCTCAAAGTATCTAAGTAAATAATACATGAAGCGTCAATAAAACGTATGGCATTAAATCAAGGATGAGAATAAACACAAGTCAAAACATGCCAGCAGTCATAAGACTATATAAGGAACATAAAAAAGCTCTAATAGCTGTTTTGCGGCTTGGCTTACAAGATAAAATTTTATAACCACTAAATTGACAGCTTCTGGACGGACTACCATCTCCACCACAAGGGCACAATACTTCGGTGAAAAGTGTGAACAGAACAATAAAACCGGAGACCACACAATCGGTCATAAATTCAACACGAAAATCATTTGAGGACATAAAATAAATTATAACACATAGATCTTCCAATCATGAGGCCGATTTACCGACAAAAAGTGTACAATGGCCCATAAAAGGCCCGTATCACAACCAAAACGGTAAGCGAACGATGTCGTTAAAACGATATGCCTCAGAATGGAGTAGGATTCTTTGGAAATTTAAAGTTCGTTCAATAAAAACGTAAAAAAACTCCCAAGGTTTTATATAAAAATAAGGATTTAGGTCCTCAATACATTTTTTTTCATTCGCAAAAACCATCATGCTCTCTAACTACAAAATGGAGCCTATTGTTAATATGCCTGTTTTATGCCCTTTTTAATTAAAGTTATTTTTTTGCAACTAAAGTTCAAATAAAATATTGTATAACTTTTCCACAATTTTTATTATCCTGACTAGTTTCGTAGGGGCATGTCCTACATGGTCACAGAAGAAAATTGTGGAAAATTTATACAATCTTTTATTTGAACTTTATTTTCAAATAAACGCCACCAAGAAAATCATGTTCATTGTATATGTAAATTTTATTATTTTTTTTGCATTGTCTTAAAAATCACGTTTGTTCGGCTAACCCATGTTGTTTTAGTGGAAAAACGTGCAGAAATAATGATGTTTCGTTCATATCAATCTTCCGCGCTTTCTGTATAGAAACCATTGAGGCTACGAACGAAGCTTCTAGCTTCCTTCTCATTGAGATTCGTCTATTAGGTACTCAACACAATCATTTTTGATCGACAACGTCCAATTCAACTAGGAGATACGTTTTTTCTATTAGCATTCATTCAGCCCAATCGTATTTTAATATTGAAGAACGGATTAATCGTTCGAGGTGCGAACGTTTTCGTTAACGTTCACGGTGCGACGAGTCTTTATTGGAATACAGTCCATTCACAGCTGCACTCAAACGGAATCGTTTTCACATTATTAATGTCCCGCGCCTGGGAATTTATTAAGAGCACTCTTACATACATTATACGACCATCCTTTATGACTGATGTACGCTCCACTCTTTTTTCCCCAATTCGCCTGTTGTGTTTGTTATTACGTTTTATTTTCCGAACAATCACTGTTTTAAATTCCGTTGTAAACGACAAATATATGACTTTTATTTGACAGGGCGTTATATGTATGACTCCGATGGACATTTTTTATATTGTAATGTTTTTCATGATTTTTTTTTCGGAACAATCGTATTGATAGATGATGTCTATCGAAAAATTTATTTTTAAGGGGTTTCCTATCCTCCCATTATTTGGCTAGATATACTATGATTTCCCTAAAAGTAGATCATTGAAATTGCATTTGAACAAGCACTAGGTATGAAAAGATTTTTTTTAATCACCTCCCTTTTTTGAGTCTCGTTAAAAAGGAGATAGTTATTTAGTTAAAATATTTCCAATTCAAATAAATAATAAAGATCAAAGAACTATTCTGAAACGGAGAAACTATATATTCAGTAATATAATAAAGATTTCTGAATTCCCATTAACCTCAAGAATTTAAAGTAATTACAAACTTTTAAGAACCATCCAAAAGACGAATTTAGGAGTAAATCAATATAAGAAACAGTGAAATAAGAGCACGAATGGAGTGTCGGATATTATTATAAGTAACAACGATAAAATGAGAGATTTTGATATATTGCACAGGAGAAAAGAACCCCAGCCCTTAGATTTCCGATCGCATCCAGGGCTTACACTAATAAGCATCGGCTCATAATGAATAAATTTTGCTAACAACATCAAGAGACAAGAGATGTCTAGATTTCTCCAGAATAACCTTTGATTAGAAGTGAACGTCCACAGACTAAATGATGTTGGATTCACCAACAAACTACTAGGTATTTTTCATACTTCAGAAAACATAGATTAGAAAGAATCAGATTTCAAAAATAATAAATATTGCCGGAAACACAAATAATAGGTAACGAAAAATACAGCTGTAATCATGCTGACTCTAAAGCGAAAACAGCTAGATTCTAAGAGAATATGATCTGATGAAATGGAAAATGGGAGAACCTGAATCAACTCATTGACAGAAAAAGGAGCCCAAAAGAGACGAGGATAAAATATATCTGGATAAAGATGAAACCCGATCACTCCAGTGCCTCAAATTTATGGATTTGGTCATAAAGCTAAGAACAATAAACACATTTTTTACGCGATTTATCAAAACAACAACAAAAAAATTACTTATTACCCTGTATGAGTCAACGTTGCACGTTAATATTTCAATGACAAAATGATACAGCGACATGTCTCGCTTTTGAGCGCACAAATCACACAAAGAGGAAGATCCGGCTTGGGAGATGGGTGACCGCTGCACGGTGACTAACGACACCTGGCTAGGAGGAAACATCCATGTTTCACTGTCACACCCGCGAGTGATAAGAGCAGGAAGACCTTCAAGTTTGTCATTCCGATGATTTATAGCGCACGGCGTTTTGTTTTCATTTCATTTTCGGGTCACCTGTGATTGGACAGAGTCAGCTTTCGAAAGTAACTTGTCAAATTTTTGACAAATGTTTTTTTTTATTTGTGGTGGAATAAGGGCCGTTCAGATGTGGTGATACGAAAAATATATGACACTAGAAACGAACGTCTCCGTGTGACGAACTTTTCTAACCCGAGCTTTACTATAATGTTCGAAGGACCTGGGCTATTATCTATATTATTCATTTATTTATTTATTTGGCGTGCGACGATATCGTGCATACCGTTAGGGCAGAGTGGCAGAGACGGAGAGGAGTGGCGTGAACATGAGGAAACCTACGTCCTGCAGTGGAAGATCGCGGGCTAATAAGATGCCAGTCATATTAATTACCATTACCAACTTATATTATTATAAGAGTATATTTTTAGAACCTTTTTTAGTTTGCCCTAGCACAGGCTTAGAGCCTATTTGGGCAACATTTTTAATCCTTTTTTTTCAAAATGTTTTGTAATAATTGAATTGAATAAATAAATAAATATTTCGTTTTACATAAAAGGGGTAGAAAATGTAAACGCAGGGTCGATTTTCCTGCTATACAGATGCTAATGTCTTAATGTATACAATCGTTGGTCAAAGAGAGGAAGGCTGATAAGCTGCCGTGGTATGTGCTCTCTTTTCATACTCATATCAATTTTTCATTGATATTTTCTATGATATTTTGACAAAATTGTCTAAGATAGTTTTGTAATAAAGTTGAAGTAGTTAGTAGCTTAGCTTTACAGACGCCGACTTCGTTATCATGGTCTGGGTTTCAATCCACCATTTTCCTAATGCACAAGAAAAGCCTTGCGTTCCATGGGAGATGTCAGAAGTGTATTTTGTATTCATTCTGGGTGATCACTGATTCATTTAAAAAAAAAACTATAGTAAACCATAGATTTCTATGACGAGTTCGATCGACTATAATCTGAGGATGAAAATTGTCAAGCGCTTTTTTTTTCTACCCATCACGCCGTGTCCCGTAAGGGGTAGGCAGAGAGAACGTACAAAGAACACTTAGTATTTATAGACTCTCCTATTTCTCTTACTTCTTACCTGGCCTTTTTTGAGGATGGAATTGATGTGTTCGATCCTCGTTATTCTCGGTCGGCCACGCTTTCTTACACCTTTCCTTTCAGCCTTATGAATTCTCTTTGTCATTCTGCTTGCATCCATTCTTTCCACAAGCCCAAAACATCTCAACTTATTTGTTTATTTGCCTTTTTCTATGTTTATTTTTCAAAAGAATTTGTTTGTGTTTGTTTGAGTTAGCGGTTCAAAAAACAATACCCAAAGTGCTTAACACTTTGTACATTCTATTATAAGTTTGATCATTTCCTTTTATGAAAAAATATTACCAAAACATTATTGTCATAATATGTGTCGTATTAAAAAAGGTAGATAATTATCATCAAGAACCGAAGCCACAACCTTCTATTGCGACTCTTCTCTAAAAACTCCACGTTAAGGTGCATTAAGAGAGGAAAATTATTAGTAAAACAGAAGACAAAATATTCAAGTCTATTGCATTTGAGCAATGTGTGCTTCCGAAATCAACGTCAAACAGTGTTGCCACAGTTTAAATTGTGTTTTTGACATAATTAATTTCATCAAAAATAATTTATTTTACGAATTGGCAATAATTTAATACGAAATTTGTACGATTGATCAATTATATTAAAAAAATAAATAATATGTTGTGGTGGGTTAAAATAATGTTTGAAACGATCAAAACTATTAACGAAGTTCAAAAAATAATTTAATTAAGTAAGTAGTGCAAAATAAAAAAAAAACGTTGTTCATCGAATTTTGAAATTTATTATAATCATAAAATAATGCCTGCCTGACGCATATTAAAATTCGAAAAAAAAAAACAAAATGACATTTTGAAATGTTTCTGTTGACTGCCTTGTGGTTATTTTAAATGATTATTAAATTAATTTCGTTCGCAGGGTGGATATTAACGAATATTAAACATTTAACCTTACAATTATTTTTTAGTTGCTGATCAATTTGACCTGAAAAAGGCTTTCGACGATATTCTTCGGTTTTAAAGAAAGCTGGCACTAACATTGATGGTGGTTTTTCTTATAATTTCTTGTTTCAGTTATTTACCATTGGTCCTATTAAAAAAAATTACATTACAAACCGCGAAATCATCATTAAAGACTATTGAAGTAAGTAAGTACCAATTGAATATTTTCTATTTAAGTTATTGAATATTGACATAGGTAGCTACCTCAAGCACTTTTTTACAAGAAACATAACAGGTTAATAAAAAAGTTGTCATTTTTAAGAAGGAAGGAAAATTATCACATTGAAAGAAAGCAAAAAAGGGCAAAAGCAGGTGCCTATATAATATGTATAGTATTCATAAAAATAACATGAAAATAAACGATTGTTATCGGTTTATGAATTGTTAAAATAATAATATAAGTTAATAATATTAAATAGTTTCCCAAACTGTTTTACATGCTAACGACATTACCGGTTTTCAGCCGCAATTATAAAATAAAATGTGGAAAATTCACCGCACCTCACCGCATTCGTCACACAGAATTCTGATGTAAGCAGGTATGAATGACCCCAAATACCATTTTGGTGCGCTGTGAGGGGTGTTGTGATTCAACAGACAGAATCCTGGACAAATTTAATATAAAAAAACGATTAAATGTATTTGTTAAATTAAATGGGATTTACGATAAATAATAATTTGAAATTAAGTATTGCACATTTTCTATACCTATTGTTTGTCATTTGGTTATCCAAAGCAATGCCCACTATTTTGAAAATGAATATATTCTTCTTGCAAATAGACTATTAAAGGATGATGTCATTTGACTTTTGCCTGAGGGGCATACATAATATATAAGTTTATACAGTAGTCATGGGTAATAGTTCAACTTGTAGCGACCCAAAGTGTCCGCGGTGAGCCGAATCAATTATTCGGGTCACTTTAGTGCTTTTCAGCAGTATGACATATTAATGGAATAATTTGGATACCTGTGTTATGTTCTATTCAATTCATGTCCAAAGTATACCTACAGAATTTACGTGTCATCCGCTTAAATTAATCCCAAGCGTAATCGGCTCAATCAGATCATCTTTCGAGTCATCCTCTCAACACAGATACAACGGGTCAGCCGCTCAAACATATCATTACGACTCATACAGATCATGTACTCAAATTGACCAGTAAGGTCTGTAGATCCACGGGACAATTTGGTACGACCCGAATCCTTGAACGATAAACACACTTAACCATCAAGCAAATACGAAAACCCACGTGGCAGTAGCAAAAGAGACAACACGCGAACGAAATATATGCATCACTCTCTATCTACAGAGGCGCATACTTCCATTATTGTCCTGTCATTAGTCAATGCAGTCCCACCTGTAATTAATCTGTGTTGGAAGCACACAAAAATTCATCAAACAAGTAGGTACATATAAGACACCTATTTGTAAGATTAAAAGTTATGTGTATATTTTTATATTAGTGTTTAGATATAATGTTTTATCATCAGTTTATAAGTTTTATGAAACACTTGACACTTTAATACTTCGTTTTATAGTGAATATCTTTTTATAGTTAACATCTTTATCAGAAACACGAAATAAAAAAGCAACCACGAAGATTAATGTGACTTTGATACTTAGAAAGTATTAATTTATTGCCCGGTAACAACATATTATTATCGTAGGAGAATTTTATTATTATTAGGTATTATAATCTTAAACAGAAAACGGGAAAATAATACAATATAAACATTTATGATCTGTAAAAAAAAGCTATAAAAAAAGTATGAGTAATCTTATAATGTATGCGTCTTAAGGTGGTCGTTGATTAGTTGATGTTAAGTATTAAAAAATTCGATTATAAAATATTATCTATCTACATTTTAAGCGTTTTTTTTTATAGTTGAGCTGTTTAGTGCAAAATATGCCTTACTTATCCAAAGATTGTTTCTTATTTTAGATTTCAACTATAATTTTTCAAAGCTTAAAAATATTCCTCCCCAATCCCATTGGCATATGTCTAATGATTTTCTTCAAAATCAATATTTAAAGTAGCTACCTCGATGCCTAAAAAAATCGGAAAGACTCAGTAATGAAGACTGATTTTTTTCATTGGGATCTACTGTGCCTACTATACTTTTACTGTTTTTGGTAAGTCTATGACGAATTCGTTTGTAGGTAAAGGCGATTAGTCTATGAAACGCATTCATGAAAGTTAAGAAGTTATTTACAGGGGTGAAATTGCAACGTATGTGGATAGCCTTGATTAGGTTAGTATCTATTTTAACTACAGACTCCTGTCTTAATTATATTTTTAGGTCAAAAATTATAAATTCATATTTAGAATAATGTGATGATGATGTACAATTCTATTTTCAAAAATTTTGTTCCTTTAAAAAAAGAACTCTAGCAAAATTGGACCGCTGAACTGTGCTACATAACCGAAGCAATATTTGATTTGGACTATAAATATTAATCAATAAAACACTGCGACATCTATTTATTATAATTGCATTCAAAGGATTGCTAAAACGAGTGTTTTAATGAAACAAAATCAAACAAACTCCTTTTTGTCAATACAAAACGGACAAACTAAAATGAACTAATTTATTTTTCACCAATATGCGGTTGCGCTATAATTAGCTAGACACAACAAATAAAATTGCACTATGATCGGTTAGCTATTAATCTAACTCTATTAAAATTCAAATTCCGAACGATTTCAATTATTTAAAACAAATGAGAGCGATTTAGTTTTAGAGTTTAACAAAACACTATCAATTTAATAATACAATAATATATTCCGTAAATATATATATATTTTATTATTATTAGGACCGAATTCAAAAATAATTATAAGCTTGGATAATAAACGAAATGATAATTAGCAAATAGTCAAAAATTTCCTCAATAGTCTACAATAATGCTAATGTTAAACTAATAGAAGTATTTTTACATAATAATTTGTTGTATAATTTAATCATATCATTAAAAAAAAATATGGATAAACAAACCTCAACACAGATCTATACCGATCACAGAATAAAATTTATTTGTAAATAATATTCATTAAAATATAACAATGCAAAAAAAATCATACCAACCCAAGTTTGTGTAAAAAAAATTCACGTAATGATTATATTACCTACTTAACTACATAATTCGTGTTATTGAAGGAAATTGGAAGGAGAGGGGGGTGGTCGTTGTTCAGCAATGGAAGGAAACAGGCTGATGATGATGAAGAAGAATATAATATTATATACCAAATACCTACGTTTCATATATTCATCTTAAAAATTTTTGATTTAAAAACACTAACAGATAGCGGACGCACAATTATTATACGTTTTTTAACAACAGTTAAGGAGATCACAATAATTGTCAGATCATATACATATAAATTAAGTTAAAAAATCACGAATGAGGTGGATAAATTAAAGATTCTTGGGTAATTTTGTAAAATATATAGCAAGTAACTTTCTAGAGAATGATGTACATACACACATTTTTACGAAATTTCAAAATATCAACAAAAAAGGAGGGACAATTTTATAGTCATACGAGTACAATTACTAAACCAGATGCTTACATCAAAATCAAGGGAAATGCCGATGAAATAATATGACGAAAGAAGACGAGTTGTTTTGGATTTGAAATACACTTTTTGAGATAAATAAACAATTTGTATTCGAAAATAATGTGAAATTATGTTTTTTTTAAATAAGCAATTGAAGTTAATCGAAAAGATGATTCAATTAGATTGTACACGAAAACAAAGTTCATGATTGAAATGATGCGACCCGTACTTGGAGTAATGCTTTCATTGCGATGTCACAGTTGATTGGGTTCAACAGTGGCGTATCTTGGAAAAAAATCGATTAATTATTAAATTATTTGATTAGATTAGACGATGGTAGGTAGTAAGAAATTACATAATTCAAAGTTAAATGGGTTGTGGTCTAAAAATCAAAGTCTTACAATCATTGCGTAATTTTATAGTGCAAATCATATTTTTTAAGTGTTTTAATCAATTTTTAATTAAAATTTAAGAGGTAAAAACCTATTGAAACATTTTAAAAATGATATATACAAAAAAAGAAATAAATTAATATTGTGATTAGCTTGAGCGTTTTGCAAAGATATTGTCATCAATACTTGCTAGTAAAAGTTGAAACTTTGAACCTGCAAGATTGCATAGACTGATGCAACAGAATGAGTTTAAAAACAGTCACGTGGTGCATGTTGGAACCATGCGCAGGAGCACATCATCTCTCTAGTAATATTATTTTCTTCTCAAATGTTTTGACAATTAATCATCGTGGAATAATACTGCATTAATTATTGAATGCGAAGTGCAATAAAACATTCACCACAACGTAAAGAAATATATAAATAACAGAATACACAGAAACTACATAACTTGAATAGGTGATTGTTAAAACAACATAACCAACAAAAACTAATTTTTTTAGGAGAGCACAAAAACTAAACAAACATCCTTATTGGAATGCAAACATGTTTTATAGTGACTAATTTTATACTATATGTAGATACTTTTATACAATTGCCAATATTTTTATAGACTTTTTTGAGGTTATTTAATTCAGAATTCCTGAAACATTTTTCAATTATATGTTGTTTTTACACTCAACGTGTTACTTGTATTGTTTTAACACGCATTTTCGAATTATGTATTTTGAAGAGTCATGAAAAAAAAGCTTTTTTGTTGAAAAAAGTACATTTCATTATAAAAAATATTGATAATAATTAATCATAGGTGTAGACGAATATATTTATGGTGTGAGCAAAATACTATTTCCAACTTTCATCTCCGTCTTCTACGTTTTCTGCAGCAGTTGAGGGGCATTGCAAAGATCAAATAACGCACTGGGCAAGCACTACTGGAAAATGAGAGTTATCATTATTTTGACAATTGATCCAAAGTTGCCAGATTGAATGTTAAAACCCCATATCTGCATGCAATTGTGGTGTTTTTACATCCATTGAAGTATTTTGCTTATATAAATATGTATTTTTTTATATGAAGGAGGACCATATTAATGTTGTTCTATTATCCAATCTATAGAAGGACATATATTCGTGGCAAATTCGCAATAAAAACGATTTTGTAAAATATGTTGGTTGTGTTGCAAACAATCATCGATTCAGTTGTTTTCACGTTAATTAATAATTGGGGAAAAGGAATTCATAACGAAATCTAAAAATATTAATTAAAACATTACGAAAAAAATGATATACCTAACAGATTTTTTAGATTTGGCCACCTCTGGTAGGTAGACAATAATTTACTTGACGATGACGTTTCAAACCGCGCGCGATTTCCGCCGCTTCTGAACGTTCCTTTACGAGTTAAGTACCTACTTGAGAATATTTTTGAATTTCGAACAAATCATGTGTGTTTAAATATTATTATGATTTATTCGATTTTGAATTTCGAACAAATCATGTGTGTTTACATATTATTATGATTTATTCGATTTTTGAATTTCGAACAAATCATGTATGTTAACACTACATTATCATGGTCAAAATAGTAGGTAGGTTCACAAAGTATATTGGTAGATATAAAGTAGACATCAGACGATATATAATATAATTATTATATCTCACCTGGGCTGTCAGGCACACATCAGTCTGGTTTCATACGATAGGCAAACCGCAGAAACAACGCATTATCATAATGTACCAATTCTCTGCTAAATACAAAATAATTATGTGCCGGTGACATATCCCGCGTCGCCAACATATAAAACTATCCACCAATTAAACGACGAGTGGGATATTTCGTTTTATTATAATTAAAATGAATTATCATTAAATTTCATTTTAATGTATTATTATAATCATTGTTATTATTATTGTTACGCGTTCAGTCTTCTATGTCTACCCTGTAAGCATATACGCCTCTGTCGTTGATTCGATTGTCACGATTCATGTCTCTATGATAGAATATCGTATTTTGTGTTAGAATTTGCCGAATCACTCGAAAACGAGTGCAGAGCTAAAGAAAAATAGTTATTTACCTATATGAGAAGACATGCGACAAGTAATAAGTGCACGTAAAAATTGAATAAGCGCCATATATCACTGAGCCTTTACTGATGACTCATTGATGTATACTGTATTTTTCTCCTTAGCGGAAGGGCTGATGGATTTGGACAAGATGTGAGAGGAGGTCATCCAAATCGCGCAATATAGAGCTCGATGGAGAGCTCTTGTTGCCTCCCTATGACCCTAAGAGGGGTTTAAAGGGAGAATGTGTGTGTGCATTGTTGTGTGCTTCTTACTTTGTGACAAAAAACCATAAAAAATCAAACCTTTCATAGTTATAATAAACTGGAAATTATACTTTTTTTTTTATTAAATTTATGATTTCAAACAATAAATTGACAATTAAAGTGAGTATACCTACACCATACGTTCATAGAGCCAAGGCTGGAAGTAGAGTATATTTATTTTCTTGATCATTGATATAGACACTATTCTGTCATCGTCCTTTAATAAATTCTTGCTTGTTATTGTTTCCATGGTGTCCAATATCCACCATAAAAGAAAGTATGCTCTGTTCCTAGATTCGGCTCTATGTTCATTTGGTTGAAATGCACACTGATAACAATATTTCCGAAATAGGCCAAACCGGTGCTAGAGCATTCTTTGTTCATGATTCTCTCTTTTTTCTCTCTTTCTCTGTCTCTCCGGTGGTTAATGATAATATCTGATCTGTTATTATAGCGTAAATTTCTAGCCATCACGTCATTTGCTGATCCTGTCATTTTATTTATATCAAGCACAAATATTCTCAGAACGCGCAAAAGCTACAAGCTATTATGAGAAATTTATATGGATAAGAATCATTCATTACTTTATTTATAGAGTTTAACATGGAAATTTATATGGATAAGAATCATTCATTACTTTATTTATAGAGTTTAACATGGAAATTTATATGGATAAGAATCATTCATTACTTTATTTATAGAGTTTAACATAGAAATGATTGTGGGATAAGTTTTTGGTAAACCTTTTGGTTAAGCTGTTTATCAGAAAACGGATAAAAAAGAATATTGTCAAGAAACTCTCAAGTTTTGGACTAAATGTCCGGTCACCATAAGAGGTCGTAATAAGAAAACAAAAATCATAATATAAAAAAAGTATTAAAGGGGGAGGGGAGGGGGATTGGCCGGTGGTGGGGTTGAGAGATAATATTGAATCGGTCAACGGTGATTGGAGGCAAACACTTCGCAAGATGTAGAGGAGCAGCGCAAAATATGAGGGTCACTCATAAAAAGTCGAAAAAGGCATTTTCACATTTTGAAGGAAGTGAAAGTGTTTCTATGACCACTTGCATAATCCTAATGGGTGATAACAAGCGACTGAATGCTTCAGTGGAGGTGTGCTAATTCAAAACTGAGATGGCAAAACAATCGGAGAGAGATGATCGTGGTAATGAAAAAAGAGTAAATAATTATTATCTAGCACAGCCCAAGTAGCACATTAGGATTAAGGAAGGTTTTAATTAGATTAAGGAAAACTACAGAAGCTCTTGACAAACTATTTACCCAACACATCTTGATAACTACAAAGATACAAAAAAAAAAAATAATAATAATATAACACTTTTCTATACAAAGGTGTCAGTATAGCCGGCGGAACTTAATGCCTGAGGCAATTTTTTTCCAGTCAACCGGTCCCGTCCAATCTGAGACAGGCCAACCCCGGGTAGAAATTTCAAGTGAAAAAACACATTGAAAGTATCTGACCCGACCGGGAATCGAACCCGGGACCTCGGATCTGAAGTCCACGCTAGTACAACTAGGCTACCGAGTTCGGTCGAAAAATAATAGAAGTTTGAAGGCTAGTGGTTCTGTCGGCAACTTAAGTATACTGAAAGTCGTTACTTTGAACACTGTAACCGATATTTTTTCGTATTTCATCATTCACGATACACGTTTTTCTCTCTGCCACGGACGTCAAAAGTCACATAAAGTAAATATGTAGGTATCCAGATTCGTTTAAAAAACTTATTTGCCATATTTTTTAGTTTTAACAAAAAAATATCACTTATCTATAAGTTGATTCGATTACCTACTACACAACTTTGAATGGGGCAGAGATAGGAGGCATTTCTGGAAAGATCATATTTCCGTCATTTCATCATATCAATGTGTACAGAATAACAGCAATGCGGATGACACTAGAGAAAACTCCAAAAGGAAGGCAAGATAACTGGATATCTACAAACTAGGAATGAACCGAGATTTCTAAATGAACAGATCTAAGATCTATACAAAAGAGGAAGAAGAGAACGCAATACTTGAACCTCTCCCTCTATAAAAAAATACGTTCAAACTGTGGTAGTTATAAAAAAACAAGACGTTGGCAAAGTGTCCCAACTATTGCGATAGCACAGTGTATTTTTGTAGATATTGTAAGGACGGAGGGTAAGTTTCAGGGAGAAGAGAAAATATAGATGTACGGTTGAGGGTGCTCGAGGTGGGCAGCACTGAGGAGTATGACCACCGTAATGATATCAACGGATGTAGACGTGAGCGCCATACCACCGCTGTATGTCTTGTGTCAATCAGTTTGGTCAGCGCGTGACCGGCATGACAACCGCACTATTGATAAGTTTGTGAGGCGCGGATCAGAGAGCCATAAGAAATATCATATTTTACTCTGGCAATTTTCTTCAGATGGAATCATCGACTAAAGTGAACGTCCTACCTAGCATGTAATAATATTTTGATTTTACGTCCTAGACGTACCACGAATCCAGAGTTGAACTCAAAATATGACACAAGGACATGTGCAAGTAAGCGAAGTAAGTGACTGGACGCAAAATTAGAGTTAAATGCAAATTTTCATTTACTTAACTCTAATTTTGCGTCCAGTCACTTACTTCACTTACACAGAATTCATATATTCTGAACAATTTCGTGTACCTACCTATAGTAATATTTATTTTATATAATATTTTGTATGCGATGACGATTATTTACGTTTCAATTTGTAGTTTTGTATATTACAAGCTTGTCTAATACTTTTTCTTTTTTTTTGTACAAATTTAGGAAAAAATATGTAGATACCTATTTCCTTTACCAAGTTCATTGGTATAAATACAATGACGCAGTACATTATTATAATGTTGGGATTATTTATAATTTTACCGTCTATCGTCTTGAACATTAACAGCGTCTACCAAATTAGACTAAGTCAGATTATTGATGTTTTTGGTGGAAACTTTGTGAAATCCCATGTTGAATAGGTAATTATTTATTAAAGTTTTATTTAAAATAATTACCTAGACTAAGTCATATTTCTATCAAAGAAATCCAAAATAATTCACTTTATTATTTTTCTCTTCTTCAAATAATAATATGCGGATTTATACAACTATAGAAAACACGCTTGTTATCGGGCAATCAAAAGGGCGAACGAAACAAAGCCTCAATTTTGGTAAAAAAAAACCTATTCGCTCTAAATATCTCTTGCAGTATTTAACAGTTGGGAATTTTTAAATAATGACATAC
The DNA here is from genome assembly GCA_963576905.1 of Mystacides longicornis. NCBI lineage: Eukaryota > Metazoa > Arthropoda > Insecta > Trichoptera > Leptoceridae > Mystacides > Mystacides longicornis. The sequence goes on along the minus strand of OY756433.1, from coordinate 21,918,037 downwards.
CATAAACACTAAAGTTTCATAAATAAGTTTGGAAGTGATTTCACTATAGGTATTTTACAAGGAACACTAAAAACTTGGCAAGACCCTCAAATAAAATATATTAAAATGTAAAGTAAAAAATAAAAGTCTAAATTTGAAGGCTGGAAGCATTAGAAAATGAAAACACAGGAAATCAGTCCTTAATGCCTATAATCTAAAATCTAAAAAATAATCATGTTGTGGTTTTTTTTCTGTTTTTACTTTTAAGTATTTATTAATCTGGGTTTAGTCTGAAAATAAAAGCCCTACACCCCAATTTGAGTATAAACCCCCCGTTCATCTCCCGCATTGACGGGGGTTCCATTAAATTGTGATTGGCGGTCAAGAATATGATTCCAGCGGACTGTCTTGATATGAATCTTGGCATAGGAGTGAAATACGTTGATGTCGTATTCGACACAAGACACGCTTCTTGAATATCAAATAGAAAATGGCGTGCTTCTAAAATACCACCCTTATACAGTTAAATAGCTTTTGTATAATAAACTTAGATTGGGGATGGAGAGAATTCGGAAAGAAAAAATTACATTTTACCAAAGAATTTTGCTTGTAAGATTATTATGGAAATATACACATACAGTCCACCACATTGCTTTGTTCTTTACGGACTTACATTCTTCCCAGTTAAGACAAACCACTTTTTTCTTTATTCAACAGTGTTCCGTATACATTGTTTCCTATTCCTTGTACTCCTAAATTGGTCATCCTTTTCGACGGAACTGATATGATTGGTCCACGTCATTCTAGATCAAACATGTCTTCGAGCACCTATTCTTTCAGATTTATATATCCTTTTTCATTCATTCTCTCAACATGCCCGAACCACCTCAATTTATTCACTGCCATTCTAGTCACAACTTTTACATTCACTGCTCCTTTCTTTCCTTTCTTAATTATATTATCATTCCTCACCTTATCAATCAGTCTTTTTCCGTATATCCTGGGTACAGATCTCATTTCTACAGCATTTTTACCAACTTGCAGATTTTTCGTCCAAGGCCAAGTTTCACTCTCATACATCATGAATGCTATTAGATGTGCTAAATATCGCATTTCGGTGATTTGAGTTAAATTAGAATAGTATTCTGGAGGTGATACTCAAGTAAGAGGGTACCTACTCACCTTTATTTACGGTAGGTATTGATATAATCTGCTCTAGATATGCGATAGAGTAAAGATCAATAAATCAACATTATTGCATAGTGAACCCAATTTTCGTCAATTTGTTTGACAAATTAATATGGTAAGTTTCATCATAAAAAAAACTTACTTTTTTCTTCCCAATAATTGAAAATGTGTTGAACATACCTGCAACAAAAGAAAATAAAATTAAGAAACACGTTTAATTTTATACAAATTTTATTTTAAAACTATTTTTAGTTTAGTATATCAAAAAATTACAAATAAAATAATTTCAAAATGAATATTTATTTTTCTTTGATTATACCTATTAGGCGTAGTCGCTCAAAATTGACGAAGATCAAACACATTGATTTCGTTCTCAAGGAAGGCCAATTAGAAGTACATAATATGTACAAGAAATAACAGAAGTTGCATTAGGAATGGTAGGGCCAAAAGGATGTGTCTGGATATAAAAGATAGTACGTGCGCTTTCGCTAAGATATTTCGGATAAAAAATCATAATGTTCAAAAATTTACATAATAAAATTGTTCCTAACAGGGAAATAGTTTTAAATAAATTACGAACAATTTGTAGTGGGTTAGGCCTATGTTACACTTTGATACTACACTCAAACTGAAAATTAAGATTTTTGATTCATCATCTACACTCTACGTAATAATTCAGTTATGTATTTTTATAATATTGTAACGAATCACGCATGACATAACGTTAGATTTTAATCATCGCCGATCCTTGCGATTATTAAGTGAAGTAATATTAGATAGAAATTGTTCTAATTTCTACGTAAAATGAAATGATCTTCATGGGTAAAGATGGTTTCTGTTCCTTTTGATACCTTCTGTTCCTTTTGGCCAAGTCAGGAGCAAAAGGAACAGAAGAGCATGTATGCGGAATGTTATGCGTTTGGAAGAAGCGAAAGAGGTTTGTTTGGATAGAAAAGAATGGAAATCCGTACTCTCTGCCTACCCCCTTCGGGAAACGCCGAGATGGGTAAAAAAAAAGTAAAGATGGTCAAGCAAAACAGCATGGCCATTCACGAAAAAGTTTAGTTAGAACTGATCTAATTCTTTTACTTAAGGGTCATTAAAACGCTAAAAAGAAATAATTTTGAGGTAAGTGAGACAAATTCAATTATACTTAAGAATAATCTTCACATTTTTCCGCATCTTACGTTTCTATTAGTATTAAATTTTTAGAGTTATGGATATTGAAAAAAATTGTGAGACGTTCCAGATTTTTTTTTACCACTTAACATCCTAAACCAGCTAAACTATTTAATTAAAATTCATTCAACGTTTAATAAAACAGAAATTTAAGTTTCTTATGTTAAGAATTCGCGGAATCATTAAATAAAGTAAAATCGTTAAAGTAAAAGTGCAAAAAAGGGTGTTTTAATGCAACGCACCCTTAGTATCAAATATTTGACTAATTCTATACTTAAACTTTTAAGTGAATTACCCTGCTGGTATCAGCTGGTACTAGAGAAAACTATGAATAACTTTCTTATTGAAACAATAATTAAAATATTATTATTGAATAGTGGTTAATATTGGAAGAAGATTTCAGTGGAAAAGTGAAGGCTGGTACTGAAAGAAAATAATGAAGAAGTCTTTTATACGTCTGAAGTGTCAGATAGAGTTCCGACTAGAAACAATTTCACGTCTGAATATTGAAGAGAGACGCAGCGCAGTAGGAACGTATTATATTGGATGTCTGGGCTCTTCGGAGTTTGCCCTCCCTCAGGAGATGTCAGGCCGTGACCTGCCAAATGCTTCCACCACTCAAGCGACCGCTGAAACATCTTCAATGTGGTAAAAAGAGAAAACAACCGTTTCTGACGGTATATAGAATGTTAGTTGACGCGGAGTGAGCACATATCAAAAAGAGTTTAGATATTTTATCGCATTGAATAAATTGTGTTTAAATCGTCGGAGAGTACACTCCAGTAAAAAAAATTGAGTAGGTAGGTACAATAATAATAAATATTTAACAATTTAATTTTTTCCAAAAACTCATAACAACATATCTAGATAAAAACTTTTAACAATCTTTATATATCTAACGACTGGAATAAAAGTGAATGAAAAGAAGCGGTTTGGACATATTGAGAGAATGAATGAAAAGAAAAATGCAATAAGGATCTGTAAATCTGAAAGAATGGGTGCACGGAGCGTGGCCGAACTAGATTAATGTGGACCGATGATATCGATGCTGTATAAAAACAGGGTCAAGTTAGGATAACAAGCAGAAGGAGACAATGCATACTGAACGTAATGCTGTTGAATTAAGCGAAAGAGAATTGTCTGGATAGGAATGAATATGGAAGTCCGTACTCTCTGCCTGCCCTCTCCGGGAAACGGCGTGATAGGTAAAACAAAAAAAAATAAACTTCCCATGTCCTGGCTAGGAAAAAGCTTGATTTGGGAATTAAAATTAAATGGTCAAACAAAATATGTTGTTAAAACGACCAAGAAGTGAGTTTAGTCATTATGAAATATTGTGAGGGGGTAGGAAGATACCAACTTACTTAGAACATGGTGGTGAATGAATTTCAGCCCCTGCACGATTAGGGTGGGTAGAAGGAGGGTAGGTAGGTAGGCATGTCTCAAAGGCTCTTCTCTTCATAATCAGTAGTTTGCTCACATGATAAATCCTGACATATCTCCACGTCAACCCTTCCACCAGTTGGACAGGAGGTGACGCGACCCACGGGGAATCGAACGGGCAAACTTCATTACTGAGACGTTGACAACAATCCTTCGGACATCTGGGAGACAATTATTGATTATTGGCTGTCAGCCGGAACACGCAACTTTCATGTAATAGTTTTTCTCACATCTTCAACCTTTTAACAATGCTTTTTTCTTTGAAACGACGTCATTTTTAAAGAACTTTCATTTAATTTACGCACTCTCAGTTGCATTTCACTGTAGTTTTTCTTATTTTGAGCGTTTTCGTAAATCTCGCATTGACATATAGAAAACTCTCGAACTAAAAAAAAAACAGTAAAATTTGTACCTTTTATACAAATTTAAGAACTCCATTCAAGTTCGAATGATTTTGGAATCAACCTTGAATAAGACCATTTATGGTCGCTTGGAATAAAGATTTTTTTTTAGCTGGAATTGTTTTAATTTTTAATTTTGTACTAATAGTTATAGAGCCATTTCAACAGAAAACATTATCTATTGAGAAAACTCCATAAAAACGGAGTCCCTTGCTTGCTTAAATTTTCTGCATTAAATCTGCTTTTTAAATTGAATCTAATTGGTCAAAAATTATTAAATTATTAAATATTTAATTTTTCATTTTTTGCACACAATCTCACCTCAATGCAATTTCAACCAAAAAGTTTGATATGTGGTGAGTAAAATAGATTCAAAAGACAGTTTTTACACTCCACAATATTGCTAACATGATTTGATACAAGAGGGGTAGAAATGTAGTGTGAAATGCCTGATGAAACTAGATGAAAAAAAAGGGATGAAAAAAAAACACATTGCAGAATATCAAAACCCCCATCAGGCATATCGCGTTCAGTACGAGAAAACCTAAAATAATCTAATATTTATTTTTAATACGGCAAGTCAACAGTACGCCCCGTGCGGGAAAATGCTGACCTCAGCCACAATCTGTTTACTGTACAGGGAGGCAATGGGGATGAACATCCCTACAATATAAAAAAAATACGTAATAAAAAAGGGATACTCACCGGCGGGAACGGAATATCGCCGACAACAAAATGAATTTTGCAAAGAAAATGTTGGTCCTTTTTTACTCTATATTTCGCAGGGTTGTAGTGATTGACGTTGTTTGGTAGTAGTAAGGTGTACCCCTTGGTTACCTTGGGGTGTGATTTGGTCTCGCTTGCTGATAGCCTATTTGCTTTATCAACTTAAGTTGGAGAATATTGAGGACTCGTTGATACAAAGCTCTCTACAGTTTTGTATAAAATGTCAACATGGATACACTGCAGATTTTACATTTGGTTATAAATTACCACCGTTGGGATACGGGCTACAAAATATTTACATAATAAACTTCATTAAAGGACGGAGGATATTGTATGTAATGTTTTGTATAATACTGCTTTTGTTATTTCAAATTTTTAAACAAATTTTGAAATAAGAACGTTCAGGTTATTTTGAAATAAGAACGTTCCAAATAGAAGCTTTTAGGTGTGGATTCATCGAAGAATGTTGCGTATTCGAATGCTGAGGTCGTGAATAAGGCAAATTATATTGATAAAGAATTGTTGACCAACGTGAAGAACCGTAAAATCTCATTTTATAAATATTTCTAATGTGTTTCTCACTTTTCTTGTGATATTCACTGATGAGAGTGAATGAGTAAAACGTAATTTTTGTCTGATTTTGCGCCCCTTCTACCCTTTATTGAACAATACCAAAATAGAGAAAAATAGCTTTATACAATTTTGTGTTGTTTTTTTTTTCGTTTGGCAGGGAATATCAAAACAATAAAAGACATCTAGACCTAGAGCAATTTTTTGAGAATATTTAGAAAATGTACCTAATAATATAACACTTTTCTATACAAAGGTGTCAGTATAGCCGGCGGAGCTTATTGCCTGAGGCAATTTTTTCCAGTCAACCGGTCCCGTCCAATCTGAGACAGGCCAACCCCGGGTAGAAATTTCAAGTGAAAAAACACTTAGAAAAACTCTGACCCGACCGGGAATCGAACCCGGGACCCCGGATCTGAAGTCCACGCTAGTACAACTAGGCTACCTACGATATTTTGTAAATCTACAAAGGGTCTACCTCAACAACTTAATTTGAAAAGCCAAGAACAATGAAATTAATCATTTCACTAATTTTTAATACACTAATTTTAATTTTTTCAAGCTTTCAATTGGAAAAAAAAATAAGTAGCTACCTAGTAATAAAACCTTAATTTATTCGCAAATTTCGTTTAATCAACTGGTGACAATACTAACACATTGAATACGATTCAAACTTAAAATTTAATTTTTCAAAATAAATGTTTTGGAATGCATTCAAAAATTCTTTATGCCTACCTCCTCGCAATGTATTGTGTGAGTTTATAGGTATATCAGTTTGGGTCATCATAACCTAGAACTATCAATCTTCGTTTCATCCTGACCTTAAAATAAAAACATCACTCAAATCGATTTTTTGCTCACTCTTATATCGATATGAAAATAATAATAATAATATATCACCCGTATATTAGAGATGTAGAGAGAGAATATCTCAATTGTATCGCGCGAGAACAAAACGTTCTTTTCGGAACGAACAGACAGATAACAACGCAAGAATATTATTACAATAAAAATGGCATTGTTAACATAGAAAGGTTTGACAGTGGTTAGCTGCAAGTTTGACGTGTTCATCTATGGCACGGTTATTTCATCTAATATTCCAGCTCGTAAATTTGTAAGTCAGTTTGTTTCATTCAATAATACCAGTAGAAGCGACATCCAGAACCAGAACGGAAATTTCAAAATTTTAAATCATTTGGCGATTGTTAGGTTCGGAGGTGGAAGAGCGTCAAGGAAAAGATAAAAATGTGTAATAATTACTACGTCATTGTATGGTAATGATATACCTACCTACGAAATTGTTAAGGCAGAGATATGTTTATTCGAACAGTTTTTATCTCTTGTGGTTTTTACGCCAAGTGTATTATATCTAATTTTTTGAGTAATTATCTTCGATAAATCAAAAATAAAAATGAAAAAATATGACTTATATTATGTTTTAAGATCGTTCTGAGGTTTTCGAAATTTTCTTTATATTTTTTTTTAAAACATTGCTTCATTCATAAGCTATTAGAAAAATGTATTTTTAGTAGGTACCTAAATTGGAGTACTTTTTTCACAATTTTCAGTTTTAGGTCAAAACGTGGAAAACTGAAAAAAAACTCTAAAAACTTGAATAGCACGAAAACCACTGGCATTAGACTGATAGTTAATGGGAACAAAATTATAGAAAATAAGCTATAATATAATAACCCCTTTCAAGGAACTTGTCGAACTACCAGTCATACTGTATGTACCTGAGACATAATAACTTTTTATTTCAAACTCTTCTTCATAAGTTCGATTCACTGGTATAGATTCCCCGAGTGTAAAATTATGGGGTAAACATAGCTGGTAAATATGGGGTAACAATAAGAATAATAATAGAAACGTCCGTCTGGTGAAAACATCACCATCAATCAATCAATAAATGCTCCAATCAAACGTCAGTCATTGTTTGATACATCACAACATACATGGTCTTGTCTATAATACTAGCCCACTCACACGCTATTTATTGCTCTTTCATTTTCAAACGATGTGGAACAAAAGAAATTGATACATCCTTTTACTTAATTCTCGTTGATTTTTTGCTTCTAATTGTGAAGACTTTATCAACCGTCATCGAATCAGCAAGGCCATTCACACTACTTATCCTGTAACTTTAGTCCGAATATTACTCACTATAACGTAAAACGTAAGTGAGAAATCCCAGGGAATTTCGTATGGGCTGCAGAGTTTACCAAAGTATTCTGTATGACCGCTTTACACGTTTCTATACAAAGGTTGTTTGTTAGTACACGCCAGCGTAAACGTTACGAAAACTTTTTTACACATGATAAGTACTGTGAAGGGTCTCGTCCCAAACTCGTGACCAATTTTGACCCTTAAGCCTCTAGAATGGGATTTTAGTATTAAGTAATTAATTTTCCATTTCCTAATCATTGTTCATTTGAATTAAGAACACAGAGGAAGATAAAAAAATAAAAGAAAAAAAGATAGGTAATCATTTAGTTATACAGATGCACAAGTCAGTTCTTGAAAGCGATATCCATAGATTAGAAACCCTTTTCAAGTTTGGAAACGTTCCACTCCATTATAATTAACATTGTTACAATCTATAAAAACTCAACGAGTGGCCTTATAATTTGATCAGTCTGTGTACTTTCACGGTTTAACACAATATGTACTTCAAACATTGCCTATATCTAACCAATACAATACGCGCACATATTATATTCTCTCTGTTATCTCTCACTTCATGTCAATCATACTGTATCGCAGATATTCGTTCTGTGTTGGCGTATCGCTGCACTGCGCAACTGCAGAAGTCATCAAAGCGTACATTATGATATGATGAGATTGATGAGATGGGTTCATTTGGGAAAATGTATAGGTACCTACTGGGGGTTTGGGTCAGACATTTACGTGAACCAGAATCATGGACTATTGCACCAAAGTAGTAAAACAGTTATAGTAAAATGTTTGAATGAACTAAATTATTTATTTCAATAATGCACGTTTCTTTTAGGGCGCGTTTACACTAAAATATCGTAGAGCCAGGAGCTGATGAAACGAATGTTGTTACCAGGCAAGCAATAGCGAGCAAGAACTAAAACAACTGGAAAGTAGAACTCTGATGCGTAATCCGTCATCATCCATTAATTAGTGTTGTCGATTCTAGTTCGTTGTTATTTGTTTGATGTTCAATGTCAGTTATTTCGAAAGTAGTCAAGTCTTCGGATATGCTAATAATGACCTCAACTTAGTAGGAAGATCCCTGACAGCCATGGAGGATTTGCACTATTTCCGGCCCTGGATCTCTATGATCGATTAATGTAAACGCACAGTGTAATCAAAATGTTTGAAATGAAAATGCATATACATTGCGCGTTCTAAGGATTCTAGTAATATTGAAAGAGAAACGAAAGCAAGAAACCACGTCCTAGTAATGTATTTCTCAGTGCCGTGTCAAAAACCATTATAGAGAGAGAATTATCAGCCAATTCGAATGTGCAAGACATTCAAATATTGCGATGCCTTCACTTTAAAAGTAAAACATTTGGATAACGAACACAGTTTAGGAACAGCAAGTCTAATAAAAATACTCTTAAAATAATAGAATAATGTACAGCCTCCATGGCCTACAAAACAAAAGCTTTGGATACCGAATATATGTCTTTGTTATCACAAGCAAGAGAGACGTTTTAATAGATAACTGTTGCGTAGTAATCAAGCTTACCTCCTATTCTGATTGCCTCAATAGGGCTAGCACTCTATAGAGAGAAACACAATATGCATCTTAGGTATTAATTAATTAATTTGTTTGTTGTTTTCGGTATATACGTAGCTTGCAGTGAAAAAATAATGAAATCGATTGTCAATTAATTTAAAATTCACTTTTGACAAATTTGACAGGTTTATAACAAAAGATTTTATGTGTGCCAGCCTATTTATGTATGGTTATAATATTATGTACTTTATTATTCAAATTTTTGACGTTTTGACGAGCACAAAAATAGATTTATCCAAACATCTAGACTTTAGATAATGTAAATTATGCGTCAGTCTGTAGTGACATGGCGAGTCTTTCTCCAGTCACATGCGGCATCTCCAGTGATTAGATTTTGATGTCAATAATGAGGAAATGTCTGCAGGTGATCTGATCAAAGATAGCCAGCGAATCAAGAATCATTGAACTCATAACTGACAGACATTGATATACTATGACGAATTCTATTTTGAAAAAAAGAACCACGCTCAAGGATGAAGATTTAGAGATATGGGAAGGCAAAGATGAAAAATTCTGGTCAATGCGAATCATTGGAAAATGGATTCATCCAGATTTCCTGGTATGGATTTGTAAATGGAAGAAGAAATCCAGGCAGACCACTTAGACATAGATGTGATTCAACCTGCTAAAGAGCAACTCAAACGAAAAGCGAATAGGCCAAAAATTAGACGTAAAAGATCCACTGGTGAAGTAATGCTAATCCAAAGCATTTTATATTATAAACTTAATTATTGTACCTACTTATCTAAACATTATCATAATAATTTCATTTGTATCAATTTAGATTAATTTATTTACCTAATCAATCCTAACAAAATCAACGAATTATTACGAAACTAGCTGATCCTAGTCTTGTTTTTATGTTTATTTTCAAATAAAATTGAAGATTCTATGATATTTGAAACTTATCAGAAATATTACTACCCTTGTAACTTTGCAAGGTGTGCGATGAGTAAAATTAAACCTCTTCTTTTGAGGTGAATGAATCGAAATACATGAATATCACTAGGCAAAATAGAAGGGTCGAAGAGGCGTGGGCCGAAAATAGATTTCCTGGCTTCGTAATATCCTGACTGAACGGTCGACACGCATTTTGCAACTGCCCAAGAAAGAGAAAGATACTCTCGAGTGATGGACTCGTGAAGAAGAAGAAGAACAATATTCGACCTTGGAGGGATACATGAAGAAGAACAATACAATATAATTAAAATAATTCTGAAAAAGGTCATTTTGTTTGGAAAAAAACCACCTGAACGAAAAATAACATTTTTAACTTAAATTATGTAAACAATGATTGATCGGCTTTAACAACAATCAATACGCATTCACTTTTTTTTTTAACAAAAACAGCTGCACATCGTAGAAATATATTTTTTTGAATTTCATATGAATTATTATCGTTATAAATTGGTTCCACGAGCATTCTGTAAAAATAATCATTGATTTATGTTCGTCAGAATGTTGATTGATGGAGCGGACAGTGAAATGTGTCATTCCGTTTTAATATATTATTATAATAGAGGAGACGTACACATACACTATTTATTTTGTATTAGTTAAGCCAATACGTACGTGACATATTCACGTCACGTGTATGTGTGTTCTCCCGATATGACGTTTGCAACCTTCACAACCTGGCGTTGCACTGAGCACCTATGTAGGTACCTTATAAAAACCAACCTAGAATATCTTTTAACGCTTTAATCATCATATTAATGATTATTTTTCAGATATATAATTAATAATTGACAATACCAATTCAATCACCGGCAATACTTTCCATTCTTATTATATTCGTCTGTCAGTCGACAGTTGCTATGACAATAATACTGTCGTATAGGGTCGATTACCTATAAACTTTATACCGATTGATGGGATGAAAAAATTCAATGCAAAATTGACGAATATACTCAGGGCTACCATTGGTATAAATGTGAAAGTGCAACTACATAAAATAACGTTAAAATAACCGTTTTGTTTTTTATTTACTGTGTTTTATTTATGAGAATGTATGTGCCATTTGTTTTTCAAAATCCAACAAAACTAAAATACCAACGGACAATATAATTTTTCAAATGTATAAAAATGACAAAAAAACGTCACATCATTCATTTATCATCGATGACAAGTGTTCGATTCATAGACAAAAAACATTTGACTGTCGTATGACTGGCAAAAAATAATGACTACAACAGTGTATGGCAGATAAAGGTTTATAAAGAAATATCTCGCGTTTATGAATTATTGTTGATGTCATCATAGAAGAAAAGCCGAGAGAAAAAAATAAGAATCGATGATTCGAAATAAAATCAAAGTTAGAACGCGGAATGTTATTTGAACGATTGACGGATGTTTAAAAAAGGAATATTAATTGAAAATGAATAATGAAAAAGTTGAAAATCATTCTGTCTCTAAAGGTCATCTGTGGAGAACGATTATTCTATGGAATAAGGTACGCTTTTTTTAAAAACGTTCGAAATTCAAACCAACATTGTTTCGTGTGAACTATTTTGAATCATTCAAAAAATAGTAAGTTATCTTTTTTGCATTAGTTTGAAAAATAGGTAGGTACTCCTCCAAGCGATTATTTTTATTATGAAAACCATCATAACACAATCCATACGAAATCGCAGGTTCGAATATAATAATATAGGGCCTGAATAGGGCAAACGTTGATAGAGAATTGTTGACAAACACTAAGTTCCATAAGATCTCATACCTTGGCCACGTTCTCAGAGGCGATAAGAACCTACCTACTCGCTTCAACGGCTGATTGGCGAAGGCAAGATCTAGGGAAGACATGGTGTGGGACCGATGTCATGGAATGCAATCCAAACCGTCGGGAAAATGATAAATGTAGCTAGAGACAGGAACGCCTTTGCTTGGGCTCAACAAAAAGAAGCAACAACATATTAATCGTGGTTGGCGACATTTCAGAGATGGCTCAAAGTCGTCCTACAGTATGCTGGTCTAGACTAGGATAGCGCTTTCTAAAGAATATGGATCTCCATCAAGGGAGTCAACGTGAATATGCAAGCAAGATTATGATTGAAACCGTGGACTCAAATAAATCAGCAGAGACAGAAAATTGCCGAGGGCATCCACAGAAGAAGAAGTAGTCGGGTGTTATCAACGCAAGGCATCCTATATCGACCATAAAGAATAATAAATAACATGTTGTCCCGGTATCAGGGGTAGGGCATGCAGCGGGCGCGATCTGCGATTGTCCCGGCCCATTGACGATAGAAATAATCGTGACCTGTTCTCCCATTGTATGAGCGCCCCTGATAACAGACCCTATACACACTGCAGGTACACTGACATCTACATAGATGCATAAAATAATAAGTATACAAGTATGAAGTCTCTGTTTCGATTCAACAAAATCCTTGACTTCTTTTAGGATTTTCGATGAAATCTTGATAAGCCAAGTTTTCGATTCTCAAGAGCCTCAATAATTGTGATTAAAAACTATAAAGCTTATTATACAGATAGCCTTCTCTATAGTAAGCAGAACAAATTATTCTTGAACAAGATCATCTCCTTTAGTTGGTTTTGTCTAATTTGAGATGGATGGAAGCAATAATAAAACATTTCCAAATGCCAATGTATTATTGTCTACGGGATCATATCAATATAACCATGCCTCAAATACGAAATCGGAGAACTATAGGTTTGAAGAAAGGCCCAGGGTATGGAAAACAATAGGAAACAACTACGTTTTATGCTCAAATAGCAATTGCAAGATGATGAAGTGCAAGACGGTTCCCAAATAATTACTTTACTTAACTATACCTACAACCTTAAACTTGTGAAAAAAATCAATGCTAGATAGTTATACTCTTTGATTCACTTCATCGCTGTAAAGTTTAACCTTCTCTGGCCAAAATTATACCATCAGTCCCTTTTTACATTGTCTAGCGTAGACTTTATTTACCATTACGACCAAGAATGCATAGTAAGTACAAAAAAAAACATTTACACCGATCCATAAATCGAGCAGAGCAACTGAGACGCACAGACCCCCGATGGTTGGAGCAGCTTTTTAATATTGAAGTGGGTGGAGTGAGTGTTTGCTGTGAATATTGTTATTACTTATTGAGATTAAATCACTACACTGCTTCTTCAATGCAACAGATTCCAGATAACTCCACGGCTGCTGCTGTAGAATGCTCAGGTGCAATGCTTCCATACTTAACGTTAAAACAGAATACGAAACTTAATACTGTATCGAGCTATTATTATTATAATATTCTATAGCTAGTTTAGTTACTGTACTTAATTAATACGGAGTGTAAACGCTTCACAAAACTTCATTTATTTATTTTTTATGTAAGGATCACCAATCGGTTAATTAATTAACTATTTTATACTGCAAATGTAGACACTACACCAAACGATTTGCTTAGTTCTTTATAAAGGTGAACAAATGGGTCCGATTCTATTTCACAAATTTAATGTACTGAATAGTTCTGAGGATAACTTTGTGATAATGTTGTCTTGTGATATCCTAATGTCTCGTTAGAAGTGAAGCAAGGAAAGCGATTGAAACATAGAACAGAATGAAATCCATAAAATCAAAATAAAATCAAGGAATTATCACTAAAATATCGCTAAGGAGCATAAAACATCTCTAAAACTGCAGTCAAGGCCTCAGAAAAACCAAAAATATACAGCGATAAATGAACACACGTAAAACAAATAAATGTATTATCAGCTGCCTTTTTAGACTATAAAATCAATCTAGTGTAATAAATTAGTAAATATGTATGTCTGTATGTATAATAATATTCCCATTTTGCCATATGGGATCGGGACCAAATCATGAAAAATACTTAGAAAGAACATCAAAGAATTATTCCCAATACGCTATTAAAATGTTTTGAAAAACTCCTAGAAATTTCATGAGACAAAATGTTACTCGAGTTGCTGAGAAAACCTTTTCAGTTCAACAGGACTAGAAACAGGTGAAATCCAAAGAAAGGGTAGAATTGCAGATATTATTACAAGAGAAGTCGAAAATTTAGGTTTCAAATTTACGGTAATAGAGGCATTTCGGACAGATAACGACTATCAATATGTTAAACGATTGCCAATACTTTTGTCTACTACAGAATTTGCAAAATCTTCATTGAATTGAACTCTAGCAAAACTAGTAGCTCCATAAAAGCCCTGAAACTGATCTGATATATTTTAGTTGGTCGATATTGAAATACGATGTATATGCTTTATGTACATGCATGTTGATAGTATCATACTAGTAAACTGTACACTGTACGCGAACCTCAATCCAGCCTCCTTTGAATTTATGTGCAGAATTAAAATTTAATTAAAACGAATGCAATCGATTTTGACGAGAAGCTTAAATTTATTGATTCGCAATCCAACGACGGTTTGTTCAACAAAAACAATGAAACAGGTCTTATAGCCACTATAAGTTACAATAAACTTGCAACTGCCAAAATAAATTCTTTTCTACGCATCAATTAATTTAGATCTTTTACAAGTAAAGCTGAATTTACAAGCTTTGCTTAGTTATTGGTCCTTCTCAGATTCATCTTGTCATAGTTTAAGGACCTTGATTTTTTTTAATAGGGAAGTGATGAACAGAGGCAGCAGCGGATAGAAATATAATATAATGTAAAATACAAGGCTCACATAGTATTATGAATAAAACTTTATTTTAAAGTTATGATAATAACAAAAAAAAAAATCAAAGAGTAGACATATCCCAAAGGATGTTTTCCAATCAACTCATAGTAATGTAGCGCCTATATATAAAAAACTATACTAACTCTACTCAACACAATCCATAGAGACATAAATCTTGATCCAGATATATGGAACTTCAATGATAAAATGAAAAGAAGACATTTGCTGAATCTCGAACAGCTAAACATAATGATTATTACCTGAAAAATAACAAAATTCTGATTATACGAGTATTATTCTGATCACTTTTCTTTTTTAGATTGGATATAAAGGATTGGTTTTGACCAAATGTCTTATCTTTTCACAATAATTGTTCGGATCTGCGTAAGAGTCTCTGCAGCTATCAGGTACCTATGAGTCAAAAATATAGCTGTGGGATTCTTATCCCATAAGGTGCATTACTCATTCTGGTTTTCAATTGTTTATCTTATATAACACGCCTCTCTGTTGTGGTCAATAATAATTAAAAACCGTATTTTTTTCTGTAGGTACTTATAGGACCAAATATTAATCTCTTACGATATCATTAGATTTAATGCCTTCGTTTAAAAATCTTGACTGCGAGTCAATCAATACACAAAAAGTCCAACTTACGTACAAGAGAAGCAATCGACACGGTGGTCCACCACACAAAGAAGTAGCTGTTGTGAGCAATCATTATTATTCCAAAAGCGGAACACAAGTGGCGTGTCAACATGAAGATGACGACGTCGTATTGAAGAAACTTGTTAGAGATCTTAATCAGACCAACAGCGAGATTTCACCGAGACAAGAAGACAGGCGCGATATGAGGAGTGTGATTAGGCTTCAGTGTTGAGTTTCGTGATGATTCTTGATTTCCCACGAATCATGACGCCTGTGAGATTGACCAAACAAGTTGTGTGTGAAAAAGTTCGAATTGCGTTTAATAACAGCCCAATGATTAGATGTACTTAATACATCCAGTTGTTGTCCTTGTGGCTTTTTGGAGGTTCAAATCTTCCCAGCAACATGAAATTTTCGACATTTCGAATATTGCTACGTTATTAATTTTTTCTTTAATACGATATAACACCAGTAACATCCCTATTATTATTCCATATTCCTACTCGTACAATAAATCTAAGGATAGGATAAGGACGGGTAACTATGCTTTCTGAATTTCGAAAAAATATTAGAATTAGAATCGACTTTCATAATTTCTACATGGCATTAGACAGACACAGGTACTTCTAGTGTAGTGTAAGAACACTAGGCGGTCCTACAGAAGCTTTTAGGATCACAACGGGAGTTCCACAAGGCATCGTAGTGGATCCGTTTATATTAATATTCGTCATTATATGAGAACGTTTATTACGAATTTACGAACGAATGCGATGATTCGGCATACATTCATAACCATTGCCCATGCTTGAGAATGTGGGCTAATCAACAAAATATTTTACAGCATACAAAATAGACAAAAATATAAAACCTTTAAAACCGGCAGTATTATAATATAATGATTCTAAATTCACACCTAGATAGATTTTTATTAATCACTCGGCGAAGAAATCTGACACTAAAATGTGCAGTAAAAAAAGAGTCGAGTGGGCGTTGGTTGATCACAATGAAGAGTTAAGGTGTGGAGCAACAACCAGAAGACACTTCACCAGCGACTCATTCATCAAAATAAAAATCCATAGTCGAGAGTCGCAGCTAGGTACAATAGTCCATTATTTGAGTGGTGTATTATCTTTTTTGTTTGTTTTGAGTCCCTCCGGCGTTGACGTGGAGTGATCGCGTTGACCGCTCTGACTGACGTTGACTGACTGACTACACATGACTACATTGTGACCTAATGTTATGGACAAAATCCAAAGTTGTTTGCTCAAGAACCTTTCGAAGAAAATTTCGAGAAAACTTTCCAGATTTCTTTGACGATTACTATTACTAAGGCGAAGATATCTTGTTGTGGCGTTTTAAAGCAGATCTTCACTTAGTTGAATGTTATTATAGTAATTTCAATAGCCAGAGATAGGTTCAAACATTTTTGTTACCAGAGCCAAAATACATCCACTATCAAGCCAGTCGTGACAAAGCAGAAGTGCCGTTTTATTTTTTCACTATGATTCCATATTTAAGATGACGTTTATCAGATCATCTCCTTCGTTTGTGAATACAATATAGAGTAACTTTATGATCCAGGGGATAATTTTATGTTTCAACAGAACTTGCTTTACCCTCAAAGTATGGGATAAAGAGCACGCTAATTCATGCCGAATGATACCGGAAAAACCTTGATTCCCATGATATTCTCTATCACTCTTCAGATTCGAAATCCTAAGAACCATATTGCGCGATTTTTTAACGTAAATATATGTGGCTTTTAATTATTGTGTGGTTGATTTCAACAAAGCGAGAAGCCGAACCATACATTTCTATCGTATCGTATTCTGTAAAACACACTTGAGCCAAGGAGGAATTGCTTCAAGTTTGGCTGAAAAGCTTACCGATATATTCTGTGGTGGCGCTTTGCACGTTTTTATACAAAAATATCGTATACTTTACACCGACCTTGAGTCACTGAGATTCAGTATAGGGATGCAGATCTACGGGATTGACACTCCCAATCTGCCTTCCATGTATCCAAGATATTTCAATGGGCGTCGAACTAGTACAAAAGATAATCTTACAAGCTGTTTTGGCCTTAAATACAGGCGTCTCACAAATTAACGACATTCCCAAAATATCAGTTGCGTTGTAATATACCTACCTCTTTGATTATTATAAACTAACATCAGTATGACTGATCACCCGTCATTTATGACTAGTTTTTATTTTCTTTCAGTATTATTTTTCATTTTATAAATTTATCTCCCGTTTTATCAGCTATTAATGATTAAATAGATTTATTCGAATTATGATTTTATTTTGATAAAAAATAAATAGCCGAGCAAAAATAATGAAGAACCGTCCAAAATGTATAATTGATAATTTCCTGCCTAAAAATATATCTAAACGGTCTCTGACATTTATTTTGCTATTCTAAGATTAAAATTTAATTTGGGGACAAAAAGTTATAGCTGCTGTAACAAAAGTTGGTGGTCTAGCGGTTCCGACGCCGGCTTTCGCATTGTTTCATGGGAGGTCGTGGGTTCGATCCCAGGTGCCGAGCATCTCCCTCTTTCACGATACAAGCTTTAAGTAGCTTACTGTGAAAAATTCAATGAGTGTATTTGTGTTCACTCTGATTGAGCACAGATTCATATTTAAAAAAATATAGGTATATATTCTGAATAAGTCAAAATAATAAATGATCAAATAAAGATGGTCTTATTGGCGTCAAATATTCACCTTAATAAGGTCTTCAGAATTAAGTACTCTTCGATTCTAATTGAGCCTAAAAACATTCTTATGACTTCTTGTAGAAGTCATCTGCTAGGGGCGAGTTGAAAGCGATTTTGAAAATAAGTAGGATATGTATAATAAATTGCTGGTTATTCCACTTTAAAATAAACAAACCTACCCAGAAAAGTGTCATAATATTATATTTTTTTAAATAAAATTCAGATCCATATACCTAGATTTTTCCATTGTTTTAACGACTTTTAAAGGTTAAGAGACGAATAAAATCTAAAAAGTCCAAAATTCTATTTATAGAGTTAAAAATCTAGCCCCGTGTATAGAAATCTGGAATTATAGAGATAGACTAAAGAAGACTCTCGACTCAAGATATAAGAAATATATAGAATGAAATGTCTGAATATAATAGCAGCAACGTAGAAGATAAAACGTTAAGACGAGAAAACAGCCTAGTAGATAGGGTGCGCTCAAAACTAAAGAAAGTAGAATCTACCTCATATGAAAAGGTAGGTATCGCAAAAGATCAACTGCTAAATAGTTCCTCTCAGCTTTCATAAGATAGGTACAATCGTACAATAGAATACGCATCTGCCACCTAGTGAGTAAATAACGTGAAACACCTGTAAAAAAGGACATCCATAATAATAACAATAGTTCCTGCTCGTGGAATAATATTGTGTTCATATTATTATTATTATTACGTGGATATAGGTATATGATGTGTGGATGGTATGGATAAGGTGCAAGGATGTGGAGTAGCCCTTGGCGTCGAGAGGTTCGGATGAAGTGATGGATGAGTGACGAGACAAGATGGATAAAGAATACTGTCAAATGGCTTGATTAAGGGGAAGACAGTGACTCGCTGGATAACGGAGAAAATTGAGTCCATCGGACGTTTTGTATTTTGTAAGAGAATGATACTCTGATGTATAATGGAGACTCGATTATACGGTGTCTGTCAATAAATTGATATAAAAGTAGTATTTTATATCTTGGTACAAAGATGGTTCATCTCTATTGAGTAAAGAAGCCAGTAGAGTGAGTTTTTTTTACACTTAAACCTTTTAATCTAAAGATAATAAAAAAAACTATTTCCAATACAAAATATGGGTAAAAAATCAGCGACATTGAATCTTTTAGTTCTTTCTCAGCCCTCTCTAGTCCACCGTTGGGCATAGGCCACTTCAAACGTCTTCCAGTTCTGCCTATTTCCTGCCAATCGAAACCACGACTTCCATTATCAAGGATTATTCTTTTTCAATCATATGTCATTACGGACATATGCCTGATTTATGAATGAGACTAGATTTTCCTGAAATTTTGACCCAACCGATAGATGAAGCCAGGAGTAACTTAACAAAAGTCGGCGCTAGACCGCTTAATACTACATCAATACTGTGTGTTTTGAGTTCAGAAAGGTGGTTCAATAGACAAAAACATCTGTATAAAGAACAATATTTGGTGATTGGTTCAACAGCGTTTGTACAGCGTACAATAAGTCGTGGAATCGAATCCATATAAGTGAACTGCTGATATAAAAGCAGTGAGCATTTTAATCATGTGAATTCTCAATGCATAATTTTCGAATATCAGACCTAAAGAAATGGTTGATGTAAGAAGCTATTTATTTATTTTTAATTACATCTGCTGACAGGAGACTGAGAGGGCCATTTACACCTTTTCAGCCTCGCCTACGTATTCATTTGTCTATTTCGTTGTGTACTTTTGAAGATTGTTTCATGTGCGATTCTTGTTTGTTTTCCTATTATTTTGTATCATTTTTGTTTGAATTCATTAATGTAATATTTTGTATGATTTTGACGACTCCAAGTGCCTGAAAAGGCCTAGGGATGAGAATGATAAATAAATAAATAAATAAAAGAAAGGGGACGAAAACGCTAATAATTCTAAATTCATAGCTGTCCACATCATCGGGATGTTAAAGGCAGTGCGTCCGCAAACATAGAATCAAGGTTTGTTTCTCTCAAGAATAGCCTTATGATATTGTAGATTTTATTTGTTATTCCAGTGTGTCAATACAGACTGGTTTTGATATCTGTACCCTAAAATATGTTGGGTGGTCCGACCATTTAAATATTTTGATAATGAAATGTTACCCGGGTGCCGAAACGGTTTGTTTCCAGTTAATTGGGAATATCTACTGGGTATAGTGTTCCTGTTGCTATAATAGACATTCTATAGACATTTTGAACGAATTTTCTTTGATAGATAGAAATACAGATCCTTTTTTCTGCATACTCCCGGGATGTATAAAACAATGAAACACGAATTTTTATCTTTATCAACTCAACTACAATTAATTTTGGTAATGTCAAGATCAACTAGGTACCTTCTTAACCCATTAGTTGGTTTATTATCCGATAGGTAAGTAAAGTTGAAGCAGTTTTTTCAAATATGACTCAATGGCACAAATTGATTAAAAATCTAGTTGATGAGACGTTTGACTTCATGGGTTGGAATATCTCTCCAATCGCTGTCAATCGTACTATTCTTTTATGCAATAAAGTATCTAATTTTATAAGGTTTATTTATATTTGAGTAATTGGTGTAGAGTATATATTACAGAATATTCTCCTATTACCTCCGTAAATGGGCTTGAAGAGGAACCTGTGAATATGTCACTATTTCTTTATGTATTGAAAACACGTGACCATTCGAAAAAATCTGGCAAAAATTCAATCAATCGATTTCTAGAGGCCTTCTCGCTCTATTAACAAAGTTAAAAATAAACCTACATACATACATACATCTGCGGCGCTGCAACCCTGAGTGGGTCTCGGCCTCCCTCAGAAAACTTCTCCAAGCCACCCTGTCCCCTGCACAAAAGCCCCAGATCCCTCTCAGCGCCATCCAGCCATCGTAGCTTCGGTCTTCCTATGTTCCTCCTTCCCTTTGGTCTCGTGCGGAAGATCCTGTTTAGCACCGAGTCTTGATCTGCTCGCGATACATGTCCCAGCCACCGGAGCTGGCCTATCTTTACGAATGTGGACACTTTAATGTCATTGTACATTTCATAAATCTCACGGTTAAAAAAGTAAAAAAAATGATAAAGTTAAAAACACTAGCGAAGGTAGCCATTTACCTAATTAATAAAAATGCAAATTTTTAATAACAAATTTAGTTGGAACCTTTAACGAAGAGACAAAACCTTATCTTAATTCTCTTAGACTTCCCAAAGGATATGATTATAGAAATGTCGCCACAAATAAAATGGGTACACTCAGAGCCGGTTCAGCAAATGCTTAGCAATCATTATAAGCAACACCGTAATAAATTGTACAAAAGTAGACAGTACGGTCAAAGAAAAAACAACACGGACACCTTTGGTAATGACATTTGATGGAAGGGAGAAAAAATCAATAATTAATTGATAAGGATGAGTCAAATGTGTTTTGAGGATCATTAATTAGGGGGAGTAATCTAAGAGATGACGTTAGAATTAAGTATCAAAATAAATAAAATTAATGAAAAAAAAAAACCAAGTGAATTATTTTGGGACGAGCTTGTCAGTGTTATGCGACGATGAAAGATTGATGGAACGGTTACTTCGATAACAAACTTGATATCTAAAAGGATAAATCCATTAAGAACGCATTCTGATTACTCCGCCATATCCATACACAAATCGTGGAATTGTAATGGAAAGGCTATATTTAGGCAATTATTTCATCAAACTAAATAAACAAGAATGATCGCAAAAGCCTTTTATTCTGAAATCGGTGATTTTTTGGTCAGTATCAGATATTTGTCCGAGGTTTTTTTCCATATCTATGATTAGAAAAACCGCGTATAGTTAATAACATTATCAGACAGTTAAACGATCAAGATAGAGTGGTAATGTGCTGTGAAGACCTGCTGTATGAAATTGTTGAAGGTATGAATTGTAAAGACGCTTCTGAAGAGACCGCTTAGAGAAGATATAGAAAGAAGATTATTGAAATTAATAGAAGGTGCGGGAAATATGCGAAGTCGAGGATATAGTAAGATAGGGAAGGCAAAGAAAAAGATGCTGGTATGCATATGTGAGGAGAATGGACTCTTCCAGACTCCCTCACGTGGCATTGCACGGCCAACCCCATAGAAGACGCCTCCCGGGCAGACCACCAAAAAGGTGGAAAGATAGCTGGGAATCGACCTCGCAGGAGGTCGATTCCCAGCTATCTTTCCAACCCCACCTCTTGAATTACAGGCCACAAGGCCTAAATTAAGAAGAAGAATAGAAGGTTTAGTAGGTACCTGACTATCAGACAACCTCCAGGTAGAAGATTGGACTTAAGTGCTGAAATAAGATTAAAAATAAAAAAGTTGAAAATAATGTATGGAGCGAAAATTCCAGTTCGATACCAGAGTAACACCTTTGAACTTTTAATGATGTGTTAAAATTTCTAATTAGATTTCCAGCATGTCCAATTTCAATACTTTTTATCCCACTAACAAAGGAATTTAGTTAATTTGAATTAAAGAAAAATATAGTTAAAAGAATGCCGTTTGTCGTGGCATTTTCATGGGATTTAGTTGGCTCGATTGGACGAGAAGGATATCGCCTTCAGGTTTGTCGTCACCTTTAGCTCTTATCGTCTGCATATCCTCCACCGGCGCAATGAATCAATCAATCTGTCCCGCAAGATGGATACCATACCATGGTCACTGTCAACAAACACTGTCACATTCAGACCCCTACACTAACTCAACTTAGGTGTGACCAGATCTTTACGCCAGGGCTGTAATTGGTTAAGCAAATTGTCATTGAAAACTATCGATGAATTTTTTGATGAATAGGTTTTTATATATGTACCAGTACCTATAACGAATTGATTTGATGTTAATTCATTCTTTGTCCGGAATTTATTGAATTTTCATTCAGTGTTCCAAAGACACTCAGCAATCTCGACATCGCTTTTGCTTAGCTCACGTAGACATTGTCAGTAAGAAATTACGTGTCTTAAAAAGGAACGGCATGGATTCTGTAAGAAATGTCCAAAATCTTAGAAAGTTTATAAATCTCAGGAAGAAAAAAGCCGCCCACAAAGCCAGCATTGAAGTGCAGGCGATAGACAGAAAGAAGAAGCATATTACGAGCAGTGAAGGACAATCGTAAATTCCAATGGTTCAAATACAAAATTCATCATTTGATGTAGAATAAAAAGTAAGGTTGGGAAGGACAAGAAGGCGCTTACACATAGTAGAACATAATATCAAGTAAGAATTAGGAAATCGCGAAACTGGAAGACCGTCAAAGAGATGGCGAGACAATCGGACCTCAGTGTCTTAGACACCCTATAATAGACCAATTAATGCAAAGAAAATAAAGAGAAGAGGAATAAGAAAATGGACGTTTTGTCATCTAAAAGTTGGAAATAGTTCTGATGCAGACCTGCACATCCGTAGCAAAAAAAATAAAAGGATCGCGTCAACATTCGGTATTACAGGTAGAGGAGCTCTATATTAGTGCTGGGGATATGTCCGCGTCTTAAACAAACAAATATCCATCAATCAGCCGCTTGGGTACCTCGTACTGTGTTCATACATTTTTTGTTATCAAACCAACTAATAAATAAATATGTCTCCCCGCAGACGTGTACCTTCTAAGCGACTTCATATTTTGGTCGATAACTCTTCTAACCGGAGGATACTACATATTATGTCAATTAATGTCCTTGAAGATTTTGTGAACGTTTATCCGAAATCCAACAAACATTGATAGAATGTTGATTACGGAGGATGATTGAAGATTATTATAAATCCGATGCCTTGGTCAGAACAATCACAGCATACACTGAAGATCAATGTTCCACGATAGTATCCAACAATAATGATTATTTCAACCTTTGAGGACGACAATGGTTATATACTGATGAATTTTCTTTCTTTCTTTCTAGTTTTGCCTCATGATTTATTGGACTTCCTTATAAATCGTCTATTTTACGTAGACCAAATATATATCTCCAGGTATTCTATTTTCAGTCATTAGATCAAAACAGTAGCTACTTTAAAATGGTGGTGGGTAAGACACGAATCTTGTAGAATTTATGATAAATAAAAATTATTATGGCAGCCCAGAACATGAAGAAGGGGAGGACGACCAGTCAGATGGAAGGACGATATAGTGAAAGCCGTCTAAAAGGGTTGGATGAGGAAGGCGAGATGCTGAGGTTGGAAGAAAGTAAAAGAGTACATAGTTCAGCAGAAGACTACGACGGAATAATGATTATGATGATGAAATCACTTTACTTGAAGCTTTCCAGCGCTCCATTTTTGCCCACTATGAGACCTGGTGTAAGTTATGGTAGCAAATAGAGCTAGCTCAAGGACATCAACAACTAACTTGCAGCGCAGTAAGAATGATCAGGCTTCTTCGGTACTTTTGTTGCAGTCGATTTTGAAAAATGTTTTTCTTTCTTGACTCATTTAGGATTATGAATGATTTTTCTGAAAATTGTCAGCCTTGGAATGCTACAAGATTTTGAAGGTGCTATCTTGTAGGAAGGAAAAACATTCAGAATGGAATAGAAATTCGATGACAAAGTGACTCCTAAATTTCAAAATACAGAAATAGTTCTTCTACCGTTAAAAAAAAAATACAAAATTCCTAAAAAATAAAAACCTTCCGAAATAATTATTAACAAACGTTAATGAGACCTGAGAACGATTTATTCCGTAACGCCAACACCGAGGTTCTAAGTTCTTATATTTTTTTATAATATGCCAATGAGTACATAAATATCATAATTAGTTTCGTACGTGTTACCGGTTTTACCAGGAATATATTAATAAAATTAGCATTCAGATCAATCAACATTAAGACTTTTAAAATATGGAGTCGTTTATTATTTTACAAAGTGTGGTCAAACTTCATAAACATTTTCTATTTTTTTTTTACTTTAATATCATCTAAGTAAAATTTTACCTTAAATTTCCGTCCTAAATCAGAATAAGTGCGTATCTGCAAACCAACTTGTTTTATGCTCTTGCCCCTTCCATGTCCTTTATTCCGATTTCTCATCTGTTATACACATGCGTCAGGCTTGCAATGGAGTACGCTATTGAAACTCGGGCTGACAGCTCCATCACAAAACTCTATTCTCCGTACAACCAAAGTGAGTACACTAGGTAAATATGCAATGTAGATGACGTTGAGGGATGGCGCAGAAGAAGACGAAGACACTTGAAGGTTCATTTCAGTAGAATCATTAGACCGTATAGCCAATATATGGTAACTGATGGTATTCCACAAGGCAGAAGACTGCCCAAGAGGTGGAAAGACAGCTGACAGTCGGTGTCCGCGGAGGGGTTACCTGACCAGAAAAGAGTAAAAAATGTATCGAGATATTCCGTCTTCAATAGATAGGTTTCACAAAAAGGATTAAAATAGTCTTCGCCAAGTAAACTAAATTAAATTTCTTCAATGGGATCTGCTACACATTTTAGAAAGACTTCACTGGTGATGCAGTGACATCAAAAAGGGGGTTTATCCTCTTTTTGATTTCAAAGTGTTCGTCCAGAAGTAGATATTGTCCAAACCAAGAACCTCCTTTGAACAAGTGTTGATAATTCCGAAAGCGAATCCGAAACACAGAGAGATCTGAAATGTGTTTTAAATTAAGGAAATCGTTAGATTGAAAGAAAGAGAAGTGGGTTTTGGATCGATCATACAAACATCCAGGACAACCATCTAAACGCTGGAGGGAAATCAGACAAACCGCATTAATGGCAAGAGGATTGCGTTGCATAAACAAAGACGAACTAAAATGTTTTAAAACCTGCGATTTAGTAACTCAAACGAGTAGTCCGTTGGTCCCTAATATGTGCGTACCTAGACGCAAGTAATATATGGCGGTATATTGTATCCGTAATAAATAAGAGATTAGAGAAATTTATATTAATATGACACGACGATTAAGGCGGTAGATTGCTGACGGTAAGACTGCCGACAACGTTCCATCACACATTTTATTGGGAGCAAAGTGCAGGCTGGTCTTAAAAAAATACATTCACGCCTAATATATTGGTTTATTATGAAAATTCAACAGTGCAGAGACGTACCTTTATCATATATTATTATTATTATTTAACTACTTTGGAATTTGTACATATGTGATGATAAATAAATGACAAACAGATGTGTGAAATCTTTTGAATTTTTCTGGAAATTAAACATCAATCCATAATAGCATACCTACATTGCGAATTCGGATTATATCTTTCTACGTTTATGTTTTTATTATAGGCCTACATAACGGTATGTTATTATTTCTATGTATAATGTTCGTTTTACATGGAGATCTGGATGAGGTCTATATGAAGGAGTTTGTATGAGCACATTATCTTCACACGACCAAACCATATCCTTATTTTTCTGCTTATATCCGAAGAAAAGACATTCGCATCCCAGAAAAAGGAGCAAAGCTGGAACACTAAGGAGTTTGTATGAGCACATTATCTTCACACGACCAAACCATATCCTTATTTTTCTGCTTATATCCGAAGAAAAGACATTCGCATCCCAGAAAAAGGAGCAAAGCTGGAACACTGTGTTGGAAAAAGAAGTAGGTATTAAGACGTGACGTAAGAATCCTTATCATAACTAAAGATATCATAATCTTCTTATTCCTTATCATAACTAAAGATATCATAATCTTCTTATTCCTTATCATAACTAAAGATATCATAATCTTCTTATTCCTTATCATAACTAAAAATATCATAATCTTCTTATTCCTTATCATAACTAAAGATATCATAATCTTCTTATTCCTTATCATAACTAAAGATATCATAATCTTCTTATTCCTTATCATAACTAAAGATATCATAATCTTCTTATTCCTTATCATAACTAAAGATATCATAATCTTCTCAAAGGAACCTTAAGGATTTTGCCAATATTTTGATATCTCCAAACGTAAGTTATAGGTCTCTTAACGTAAGAATAATAGTATTTTAACCTTTAATCCAAACCTTGTTTGACTTAAAACTTCAGAAATTCTGTTTTATTCAGAAACATCAGTAGGTACATAATTTTGTAAATTGTATTTTTTCTGCGGTGGTTTGTGGTTAATAATTAATAACTGAAAGTTTTTTTTTTTTTATTTTTTTTCACAAAATTACATTTTTATTTTTCTAAGAAAAACAATTGCGAAGAAAAAATGAGATCAATTTATTCAGTATCTAAAAAGCTACTGACAGAGAAAAATAATGATTGTATTTTATGCAAATGCTATAACGTCATAAGTCACAAATAATATGACTCAAAATTCAGACCTCAATTTCATCAGTGTTGAGAAAGGGTTATTGTAGGTTTCACTACTTATCCTTGGGGGGTCTCAATAATGGGATCCAATCCAATCCAAACTCCCTTAAGGCCCCACTTAGGGGCATAGGGAGGTAACAAGAGCTCTCCATTGCGCTCGATCTTGCGCAATGTTTATAACCTCCTCCCACACCATGTCCAGATTGGGAATGGGATGCTCTCTCTTAAACACATGTCTCGATTATTTCCTCGTAGTGCTATAGCACGTGTTTTCAAGGGCCTATTCTCTAAAGATGCTTTTGGGACGACTTCAGTTTTCGCAAGTGGTACTCAAAACGTCCTTTATTGCTGATACAAAAACAATCAATCTAGCCTGAGAAAGTTAACTCCAGCTTTTGTACCCACAAATAAATTCAACGCTTCCTAGCATTCTCAGGGTTTTGCCGAATTCGTGTTAAAGCCAATAACACAGTTTAACAAAACGGTCCCGTTTATATTAAAGACTATGTAGGGGTATATTGTTTTATTGAGCTATCAATCATACGCGTCAATGTCAAAAGCAAGAACAACAAGAATAGAAGGTTAGATTCGGCTGTTTGATAAATTCTGGTGTAGGTAATAATATTGATTTGTATAGTTTCCAATAATCAATTCAAACAAATGGTGGGTAAAATTGTTTGAACAAGCGAAATTTTAAGGTGGATTTTTTTTGCACAAGTTGATAGATATTATGCTGCTCGTTTCGAAAAAAATAAAATTTAAATCTAACTTCTTCTTCTTGTCGAGTCATACTGTGTGCTCTTGAACATTACATCATTATTACTACCATCACATCATAAATTCACCCAACAAATAAGTAAATATAAGGTCAGATTATAAAATGTTAATAAAATAAAAACAAATGGTCAAATTAATAAAAACAAAAGGTTAAAAGATAAAAAAAAAAAAAAAAAAAAAAAAAAAAAAAAACAAAAGGACAAGGTATGTAGGGTAGCCTAGGCCCTAGGCAAGCCTACAGATGCAAATTTTCATTAGCCCACTGGACCGCCCGGAAAATAAATTTTAATTAGCAAATCTAACTTAAAAGGTGAATAGATAAATATGGGCGAATTGCGAATTTCATGAGAAATAGGGTTGAATTGCTAAATAAAAAAAAATGTTGATCTATATTTTTATTTAAAAACTGAATAAGAACATATTTTGAAAATGAGCTTTTTAAACATTCTTATCGCAAGGAAAAACAGGGTTGAATTGCGGATTAATAAAACATATATATAAATTTGACGTTTATATTGAATTGTTATACGAATCATAAATGCATAACATAATACAAGCAATATGGATAATATATGTAACATTCACGTGAGTACTGTTTAAAACAAACGGTAAAGTAAGTAGTTTTTTAATGAAATGTTTAAAAATAGAATGGGGCTGAATTGCAACCTTAATTATATTCCAGTTTAAATTTTTGGACATAGATAAATTGCTCAGCCAATTGTCCAGGACGTAAAACAATAATTTAAAGATTGTTTTAAATCGATGAAATTTAAATATTCAAAAGGAAATTTGGATCATGATATTATTATATAACAATTCGTGGTTGAATTGTCGTTTTTCTTCCTCCGAAAAGGGGTCGGGTGTATGGCCCTGGTAAAAATATGATAATATGACAGCGAGTAAGTTTCAGTTCGTATGAACATAACCCGACGAATGACTGATCTTGAGTGACAGGGGAGACCAGAAATTCAATTTACTTACTTATTCGTTGTGTTTAATTAAAACTTTTGTACAATGTTCATACACACATATTATTTATACATCGCACATTATTAATAGGTATATTCAGGCAAAATATGAACGTTACCCAAATCAAAAATTAAAAAAAATACATTAATTCATTTTTGTTGTTTTACTCAGATGTATAAAATTTACATAATTTATAAATTATTATAGTTTTAACACCCAGCCAGCCTTCGAAACAAAAATTAACGTCGGTCGTAAATCCCTAGAGGATAAAATTTGAAAAATATTCCATAAAAAATCGAATATCCATTGATTTAAAGATGGCATCAGAAATGCTGGTTCTGAAACAAAACACTGAATAACACAAACAAAAAGATAGAATCCCTAGTGCTCCAATAACAGTTATCTCCCGCATATTTAATAAGAATTTCTTCAACAGAGCAAATGTATTGCAAATCCAGAAGATCATAACGTAATCCTCATTTTGTGCAGGGATATGTAAGAATTATTGACGAACTGGGAAAGAGATTATTGACCTAATAAATTTTACATATATATATATCTAATGACAAGTCTTATTGTGTGATATTGAAGAATTGTATGTAGTGCACTGCACTAAATGGCGCTTTAGAAATTGTCAAATTATAAAGAATCTTAAAAAAAAGAAGTTTTTTTGGCCATTTCGGTCACAATTTCTTAGGAAAGGCAGAGTTAGCATTTCCAGCAACTAGTACAATAATCCTTATAATATTATTAATATCTCGTACATAATAATATCAAGCGTTCGTATAATATAAATCCAGAGATCCTTCACTCAAACGTCAGCCGTATAACAAGAACAAGAGATGGACGGCGGACGGGATGGACGCCCCGACAGATTCACGACGTATGAAGGAAGAACGAGCGGCGGACGGCTTGGACGGACGGCATCAAAATAAAACGAGCATGCACTTGAATATTTATTGTATTATTCGTTCTGTAACAAGACTGTATGCACGTACTCGCATTATTTCACGCCCACATACGAGTTTATACTAATCAGAAATCACTGTGAAATAATATTAGATGATATAATAGAATTATTGCAATCACCGTATATAAGAATTATCATTTTAAGGTGTTACGTGTGAGCTAGGTAATCGGTGTTTTAAAAAATAGATGTAAGTTAGATAAGGTTTTTTGTTTACCCATCACGCCGTATACCGTAAGGGGTAGACAGAGAGAACGGACCTCCACTCACCTCTAGCCATGCACACTTCTTTCGCTTCTTCCACCGAGATAACATTTCTCATACAACCTCTCCCATTTCTCTAACTTCTGACCTGTCTTTCTTTGAGTACGGAATTGATGTGTTCGATGCACGTCATTCTCGGTCGTCCACGCTTTTCTTTCAGCCTTGTAAACTATCATTGTCATTCTGCTTGCATCCATTATTTCCCCATGCCCAAACCATCTCAACTTATTGACTTTCATCTTTGTCGCTAGACTAACTTCCATACGTGGACCTTATAATATTAGTATAGTATAAGGTCTAAATATAAAAATTATTTCATTGAAAAAACTGATAAATTTTGTATTTTGAAAAATCCACATGTACTTAAGTACTGATAATAAGATAGATATATTCTATAGAATTTATAAAAAATAATTTTTTGCTCAAGTTTGCTTCGATGGAACATAACTAAGTATGGAGAGCTCTTGTTGCTTCTCTGTGCTCCTAAATGGTGTCATAAGGAAGTACTATTTAACTTTTACTTATTTGCTGTGTTAAAAAAACGGGTGTGGGCAAACTGACATTCTTACAGTAAGACATTTGGCATCAGTCAGATAAATTTAATGAGTAGTATCTTCATGTTTATTACTTTCTTTGATAAGGTAAGATGCATTTTATATCCAGGTAGGTACATATATTTATTATAAGCCACTTATATCATTATACGTCCATATGAGCTTTGAAACAAACATAATCTTATGAATGATTACAGACTGGTGTGTATTGCAAACCTACTCGCATTTCCGCAGGTAAATTTATTTAATATTTAAAGTAAGAATGTCCAAAAAAAATATTTTTTATTAACTCAGTTCAGACTTTTTTTATCTTAAAAAAGAATATTTTTTTAATTCTTGGTTACCATTTTCTCTAGATATTTGTGTACAGGGCATGTTTCACTTGGAAAATGTCCGTTTTTAGAGCATTGAAAACACGTCTGTTTTATTGCAACATTAGCAGAGTTGCTGCTTTGTTGTTAGTAATGATATATAGAGACCTGGACACAGACTTAGCAAGACGAAAAGAGGCTGGACGCGTTTGAAAAAACACCACGCAGAATATACGGACCTATCAATGACTGTAAACCGTAACAGTAATGTAATGAAAAAGCTGCGCTGATTGAGCCTCTTTTACCGTATCAGGAACTCAAAAAGAGGGTGTTGATACTGACCCGATCGGTAGAATAAGTGTCAATGGTTGGATGGAGTAGTCACAGACTGTCGGGCATCGGGACAGCATAATTGGAAAGTGGCAAATTAGGATAAAGAAACTTCGAAAAGGCAGCTAAGACCCACTGCTGGTTGTAACGCTGAGGATGATGGTGACAAATCTGAATACTTGAAATTATTTGGTAGAGGTTTACATCCAACAGTACCTATAGGTAGGTATTTAGATGACTTTTTGAAAAGAAAAGTATTGCTTTCACATGGACTGGAAAGAGACATTAACTAATTGTGCTCTAAAGCTGTATCATGATGTTATAATCCTTCTTGTAATATGTTATCTGTGTGTGTGTATGTGTTTGCTGGGTGAGTGACGGAAAGTCTCTCTCGATCACTCATGGCTGTCACGGACCTTTCAATCACCCGAACGGTCCATCCTATATACTATGTACATACAAGAGTAGGTATACACTTATACACTATAATCATTGTTGTGGAATAGACTTGCTGTCTTAATAAATAACTGAAGCAAGAAAATAACATATTTCAGAAGGAAATATCGCTGCATTACCACGATGTCTAGGAGAGCTAATGCAACAAATTTTATTTGATAATCTCGAGAATTCTGGAATCATTTGTTCGCAATCATGTAAACTGACACACAACCTTTTTCTTTATAATATTACTAGCGTATACCCGTCTTGCTTTACGTTTTTGATTCCGATTGTCAGGCTTGATCGGTAGGTAATTAAACAGGTTCTAGTCTAGCTTCCCATTGCTTAACAGACCTCTATAACTGACATAAGCACAGAAAAAGAAGAATGACACTTTTACAATTTTTGTTTTACCGACCTCATAATATTATACGAACCTACCGACATAATTTGCATAATTAGGCATTCCACCCATAGAGGGTGATTTGTACCTGTCAAACTTCAAAATCAAACTGCAAATTTTTTCATTAAATCTTTATTTATTGAGAATAATAAGATTTGAATAACATTTATATGTATAACAAATCAATCTAGGTACAATTATTTTATTACATTTTCATACCGTAATACCAAGATTCCATTCAACGTTTACATGAGTAGTTTTGTTTCCAAAAGACGACTTACTGTCTTTTTGAGAAATTTATATGAAGATCCTAAAAAATAGAGTTTTTTAAATATCTCTAAATATATTAAAGTTAATGCAGCAAATTGTATTTAAGAACCTTCTCCAGCATTTTGTACAGCTCTGGGCATATTAATATCTGACGTAGCATTTGTATTTTGAGCGTGATGTTCACATATACGATAGAAAGCGGACAAACATTTCTGAATTATTATGTAGATTTAGTAGACATGGTATTGAATACAGTCAACATACAAGTCACCCTTCATCATGTGACGGAGATCATCGCCCGTTTCTACGTTGTTTTTCAATTCAACCCGTAAAAATGATGGCTGTACCTAAAGTTGAAGAACTACTAATTGACGCGGTTCTTGTATTTGGAATACATGTACCTATGTATACATGGTTTGGTGTGTCGGAGGCTGAAGACTTGGTGAGACTTGCCCAAGACCACAAAAGTTATTCGCAGATAGTCGCCAACCTCCGATAGGAGTAAAAAAGAAGAATTAAAAAAGAAGAATTGTAGAGGTGTTTTGCATTTAATTTACTAAATTTTTTCCTTAAGTTGTTGACTGTTGATTGACTCTATTTATTGAACATAAAGGAATAAAAAGGCAATGAAAGGTATGTAGTTAAAATTAAAAAAAGAGACCAAATATTGCGTAATGAATAGTTTTGTATCGATCACATTGCGTCGTAGGTTCAAATTGATGAATGATTACTCGGAGGCCAGGTCGACAGTTAATCCAGTTATGCCACAAATCACTACGCGAAACAAACAGAATTGTGGCAGGTGCGTTCGTACAGTAATGCTTCATGCGGACTTTTGGGGTCTTTTCTTTATCGACTGTCTTTGAAGAATGTATACATAGAAAATAAACGAAAGGTAATCATTTACATTACCGACCTCGGTAGCCTAGTTGTACTGGCGTGGACTTCAGATCCGAGGTCCCGGGTTCGATTCCCGGTCGGGTCAGAGTTTTTCTAAGTGTTTTTTCACTTGAAATTTCTACCCGGGGTTGGCCTGTCTCAGATTGGACGGGACCGGTTGACTGGAAAAAATTGCCTCAGGCAATAAGTTCCGCCGGCTATACTGACACCTTTGTATAGAAAAGTGTGATATTATTATTATTATTACATTAAGCAAAAATAAAGCTGCCTGATACTTCAGTTTAGAAAAATATGGAATAAAATTTTATCAATACAACACAGCAAAAAAATCGAAGAAAAGAATTTGTCGTTTTTGTTTTCAGTGAGTCAAATTTATTTGAAAAAAACATGATATACTAAACTTGCAAATTGACATTGGTAATATAAAAATTTAAAAACTCACAGAAACTGTTCAAGGTGAACCACATTAGAGCTTGAATAAAAGCTGATTTTTCTCTACAGAGAAGTGTTCATGTACAATGTGGAAGATACCTACTGTTCACTCAAAACCAAGAACTAAATTTCTTCATTCTATTTCTAAGCTAAATGTTTAAGGTAAGTATCAGACTCAAAGCAGAAAAAAGATGTTAGGCGTATAACCTCAGCTGGTCTGTATCTATCTATCTTTCGAAGCAGAGCTGAGGGATTTGGACTTGGTATGCGAGAAGGTCATAAACATTGCGCAAGATCGAGCGTAATGGAGAGCTTTTGTTGCCTCTCAATGCCCCTAAGTAAGGTGCAAAGGGAGCTTAGATTACTTCTCTATCCAAACAAACGTCATTAATATGTTGTCAAAACGCGTCAATGATAAAAAAAAACAATAATTATTAACCTTTAACCTGCGGGCGCGTCGTTATGATCGCTCGCACTTGACGTAAAACACATGACAATCGACTCAAAATGTGTCATCCGTAAGGGTTGATGTGACAGTGAATAACACACAACAATCAAATTGTACCGCGGTACTATTTCATACAATATGTCTAGTCTACACACAACACTTGATGTAACTTATGTACAAATAATATTATATTCGGGTAGACGGAACACGTTTGTATCTGTTTGTCAAATGTAGTTAGTTAGAGCCATACAGCATATACATAACACAATCATGCAGCCTGAAATAATGGGTTAAATTTTTTTAGAGGTTAAAGGTTAAGCTTTTGTTGACACTGATCAGGAGTTGAGTGTTTTTGAATCATATTATTATTATTAGTGTGCGCTTACACCAAACGACCAAAGACCCGTAACCAGAAACAGAGCATACTTTATTTTATGGTTGATATTGGACACCATGGAAACACCAAAGAGGAAGAACAAATTAATGGGCAATGACAGATTACGCGCGCCAGAGATTTGGTTCTTTCTGGTTGTTGTTTCCTTAGTACCAATATCAACGCTCAAGATATTGGTACCAAGGAAGTTTTTTTCAAACGCAACCGTAAAGACAAATCCTGTTATAGAGCAGTGTCTTCAATTATTTTTCATCTCTATGATCGAATTTCAATTTTTTTTTTGTTCACGATACGGACAAGGGATTGCAAATATAAATCTTCGATAATCGATACTTGGGACTTTCTGCCTATATGATTGAATAGTTTTTTTGGTGTCTTCAAAGCTGGACAATTGGAGATGATTATTTCTATTTTATGCATTCAAAAAGTGGAAGAACTGTTCCAGATATTACTTGACAGAATCCTATTTCAGAGTGGTAGCCAACATCTGAGACACCATATCTGGAAGATTCAGAAGAAGATAAAAAAGAGACCAAGTTAGGGCTTAAAACTACTTACGTAAAAACTTGTACTTCTTAAATTCTTCGCACGATTTGCCTTATTATTAAGATGCATACATACCTGAAACAATAAGAAAAGAAGAAATTATTTATGATATCAATTAAAAAAATATATAACTACATACCAAACAAAGTTTATTAGATTTACATTCAACGCAACATTTTTCAAAAAATAATTTTAAAATACATCCGTTACTTTTGATATATAAAATTTGTGGATTTTAAATCAGATTATTTTCAAGGAAAAAGACCAGGTACTAAAAAGTAAAAAGAAAAATTACACTAAAAAAATGAAAAAAGTCCTATTAAGAAGGAGAACTTTTCCAAAAATAACTATCGCTTTTTATTGATAAATAATTTATGTTTGTCTTTTTTGGACATTTCGTTTGATCAAGAGTCAAGATAACTCATTGTTTACCTACCATTCTTGGGTTGATGTTTGACGCGATGTATTCTTTTGCACTTTAATCCAAAATTCATACAAGACTAAGAGGCATCGTTTCTTACACTTGCACACGAGAACTCAAAAACAAAATTGAACTTGGATATTTTGAATTTTTGTCTATGGTAAAATAAAAAAACAATTTGCACAGAGACAATATATAAGTGTGGAGTCAATCGCAATACTAAATAGACTTTGTGTACGAATGTCAACCCCCGCCACATCTTCTTCTTTTTCGTTCTTCAATTCTCATTTTCCCTTGTTGTTGCCCTTCGTTCCCTCTCGCTCGCTCCTTCCCCTCCACCTCCCCTCCGGCTCCAGACTGGAAACTTACGAATGACGGGTGAGTGACGTTGAGTGGCAACTGACAGTCGGAGCCCTCAATAAAATGAAAGTAACGATATAATTTCTGTACAAATAAAATGTCTAGGATTATTTTTTTTTAATGTTAAAACATTTTCTATTTCGGTTTCTATATGGGTATCGAAAATTAAAAAAAAAAAGCAACTGGTAGGTAATTTTTTTCGATTATTAATTTAATTTTGTTTCAATAACCATTTACCAACTGAAGCCACAAAAGTGTACCGCCGTCAAAAATGGCCTTATAGTAAGTATTAATAATAATATATATTATTATTAATATCTTAATTGATAGAAAATGGTATTCACCTCCTACAGTTTAAAGTCCATTAAAAAGGCCGTAGTAATGGTTAACCTTGAAATGTAGAAAATGCAAGCATATAAACAGCTAAGTCAAAATAAAAAGTGAATTTTGTGGATTTTGGCTGACATATAAGGCTATCTTAGGACACAAAAAATGTAAAAAAAAACATTTTGGAAAAAAGGTTGACTTAATGAACTTGAGACTGACCAAGAACGTCAATAAGGCGAAAGTCAAAAAAAAAAAAAAAAAAAAAAAAAAAAAGGTTGACTTATGGGGTTTCTGAAATACATTATTCAAAAATGGTATATCGCTACTTATTGATAAAGACAAGTTTGAATCAATTATACAGCATGAAAAAGCAATACAGATAAAAATTAAGTTTTGGGAATCTATTGTAGAAATAGGGGTCAACATAACAAAAAATAAAGAGATCGGTTTATACAACACTAGCTTTCCCGACAGACGTTGTCCTGTAGTATCCTTTACTTAGGTACCTTATTATGAATTTATACAAAAAATACGTTTAAAAATAATATGTTTGAATGTTAAAAATTATTTCTGAAAGCTCGATAAAAATTCCATCAAGCTTTTGCGTACCAATATTTTCAATGTCAGGTAAACAATAACTTTGTTGTTATAGAATTTTTCATAGATTACGTTGTCGTCGCAAGAAATCGGATCCGAACTAAGTTTAAAAATTTCATATTCCTTATCAATTTTTCAAATTTTCAATAGGTATTCTGCTATCCGGAGCGGAGAAGAATCCAATAAATCAAACATCGGAAGAATCTGTTCTGCCGATCTCGAGTTATATGTTCGCACTTCTCCGACTTTTTTTATATTATAGATTTGAGGCCACGGTGGATTTTTGGGGGAAGGTAGGTACAACGAGTTTGCACCTATAGATAATATTGTTTTAAAATTAATATTTAGCTGTAAGTATTTTCTTTTATAAGTAGCTAACATAGTAAAATATTGAAATTTTTCCAATAGTGTATTGCGAAATATCGTCAAAATGTCTTACACGCGTTGTCTTTGTATCATTCGTCATCCAGTGACAGGTAGTCCGAAGTGTCAAACTGACAGCATGACATGTGTCATCAACAGAATACATCACTACTAGCGACATCTCAACAGAAAGATGGAAAAATAACTAAAGCAATACCTACGTAGTTTAATAACAAAACGACTGAGACTTTGGGTTGTTCAGAACAAGATGACGAAAATATATTACTTATAATATTTTCTATGTAGATATTCATACAAATAATAATATTTTGTATGTGTGCTACAGTAAATCGTTGTAATCGGGAATTTCTGAAATAATAGGTAGATATATGTTCCTAAGGGAGTTTAATGACAGCTGGCCTAGAATAGGATTGTTTTATCTTCCTGAGTATACCATCTTATACTGTATTTCGTTACTTCGAAGCAGAGCTGAGGACGCGAAAACGGCTTTTACAATGTGTCTAAGTGTTATCAATAATGAGAATAAGTACTGAATCATTTCAATCTGGGTCTTCTAAGCATTCTTCATCCAGCCGGGATATAATTTCGGAGTTGCTTTTATGTAGAGTATTCGTCCATTCTATCCACGTTCCCCAACCAGCATAGATGGCATATATTTTGAAACAATTCTCTGATGTAAATGTCATCTCATAAACAGTTTACCATTTAACCTGATTCGCTAATTTATACTTGAAATAAATAAATAATAAATTAATATTTGCAATACTTCTAGTCGTTCATCATCACGTTTTTTGTTAAAGACCATGTTTCGCAGGAGAATGTAAGAAAAATTTATAGGTAAATATATAATGAAAATAGTCAGTAACCCTATTCTGAATTTTACTCACTAACGTAAGTGAGAAACTCACGGGAGTTTTGTATGGGCTACGGAGATTTCCAAAGTATAATGTAGGTGTGTTATACAACATTTTGTAACTTCACGCCAGCGTTAATATTACGAAAATTTAGAATAGGGGTAGAGTTAGACAAAATCAAATATCAGTAATTGCAACAAACATCACGTTGCGTACATTAACTGCGGCGTGTCTAATTTTGACGGACATTTCTTCATTTATACAAAAATTCTAATTAGCGGCTGTCTTGTCAAACAGCGGGCAAAATTGTCACGTTGTGGGGAAGAAAAGAAAAGAAAATAATTATTATGTGGTGGAGGCTGAAAACGTAGGTATTTTATTCTCTCTACGGGACATGTTTTTTTAATTACAGAATGTTCATACAATGATAATAATTATTGAGGGTGAACTTTTAATGAACAAGTCCAGTATCCAGCAACAAGGAATCTTATTTAATATATTGACTAGGGTTTACTCGTTTCCATGTGACGGATATCATAGCCAGTTTTTAACTTTGCTTTTCGCCTCATGCCTTAATGATGACTGTAGGTAACTAAAGATTTTTTGAAATGAATCAATGCTCACTAAATATGAACACATACAAACTTTGAATCTTTCACAGCAAGCTACTAAAAGCTTGTGTAGTGAAAGAGGTCGATGGTCGGTAGATGGGATCGAACCCACCACTTCTAGTACGAAATTGTAAGAAAACCGGCGTCGTACCGCAAAGCTACCAACTATTTCAAAACAGATTAACTACTCAAAATTAACAACAGAACTGACGCGGAACCTCTGTGGGGTGTGTGTACGGTGTATCC
The DNA here is from genome assembly GCA_963576905.1 of Mystacides longicornis. Lineage (NCBI taxonomy): Eukaryota > Metazoa > Arthropoda > Insecta > Trichoptera > Leptoceridae > Mystacides > Mystacides longicornis. Next base: position 21,878,669 of record OY756433.1, on the reverse strand, counting down.
GCCCGTTTCAAACAACATTACTCACGCGTCACTAGATTGATAGTGACAGATGTGTTTGTGTGGCCCGAATGCATCGCTTCGGGTAGGTGGCTTTAGTCAATCAGTCAGCGATCTGGGCGATTCATATATACAATTTAAGAGTAAGATAATGTTGTTCTAGGACTAGTTATAGGTATTTATTTTTTTACAAAACGTTACACTCAGAAAACTGATGACTGTAATTATAAACCGATAATCAATCTTGAAGAATTAAATATATATCGATTGTCAACATTTTATTTCTTTTGTTTTTTTTTTCTTTCTTTGATCTGTCGTATTAACATCAATACTCTTAATCGTCTATACATCACATGACAATCTGTGAGTCTCTTCCTTCTTCGGTGAAGGATAATCGATATTATTACAGTACCTATGTCTATACTTAAATATATCAAATTTAATAAATGAACGAATGGTTCCACTGGATGAAATGTTCTAAATTTTATTTCAAAAATATTCCAAATTTGAAATTTCGTGCTAAGTGATGTGAAATTAATAAGAACAAAACAAAATTTGAATTATGAAATTCGCTCATTAATTATTTTTTTAGTGATGTTCGTTCCAAAAACTCGTACGTTCGAATGAATGATAATAATTTTGAATAATTATTTCGTACTAAACATGGATAATTGCACATCTGATGAGCATGTTTCCAATTATTACATCGAATGCATAATGTTGCCATAAAGATATAAATATACCATGTGGGTGTGCGTGCATGGCTCGCATTATAATATTCTGTCATTTTAATGTCAATAAAATATGTTTGAAGATGAAAGATCAAATGAATCGGATGTTTTGATCAATGGGTTAGTACTAAAAACTAGCAAAAGCATGGCGACTTCATCCGCTTTCATTTTTGTTTTTTTTTTAAATAAGGTCATATTAGATATATACCATAACTTAGAAGTAACTTAGAGAAATAAATTCAACAAGAGATTACAGAGATTAGTACAAAATGCGATTTTATTAAACGTAAAAACCGGAAAATTCATATGATTGGTCATGGAAGTCAACTTTCAAAGGAAACATGGCGTTGATATGGATTGTAGTCATACAAATTGTAGCCTTTCAACGTTTTCGAAGATTTTTTTTCCAAAGGAGGCCTTTTAATGTGGGTATATTTTATTCTTCTTTGGGTGCCCTGTCAGGTCCCCCCGACGCTAGCAACCACCTCTGCAAAAGCCACTCAGTCCTGCGCTGCTCTGAAGAGTTCATCGACCCTTGATATTCCGGTCCATCCCCGGATATTTCACAGCCAGGACATCTGCTTCCTGCACACTCCCCGTCTTTCCTCAATCTTGGCTTCCAATATCAGTTGGAGGAGACGGTACTCCTCCCCTCGCAACACATGACCCAAATATGAAACTTTCTTTACTTTGATTTGCGACAGTAATTCTCTCCCGGTGTTGGCTCACTCTGTTAAAATTTCTGCGTTACTTGTCAAACTATTATACTTTTAGATTTTGCAGTTTATTTTATATAATAGATTACAACACGCGGGTAACCAAAGCGAGAACCAAAACAACTCACATCCACTCAAACAGCGGCAAAACCTGCAATTTGACACATTAAATTTTTACGATGATAACACAGAGAGGGCCGACATTGGTAGCTAAGTACAGGAATAATAATTACGACTTGCAACACTGCTATACTGCGTGATATTGCATCGTTAAAAATGTGTATTTTTATCACTAAAATGTTTTTTTTTTAATGCTAACAAAACAACAATTATTAGAAACTTAAACAAAAAAAAAATATTTCTTTATAAAATTGGGAAGTTTGCCCGTTACTCTATATTACATAACCAACATAAAAAAAAACATTATAATAGCCATATAAAGACACAAATGACGCAGGTCCGAGCATATTGTGTTAAGGATGCTTAAAGACAGTTGAGTAACTGAACCTCTGTTTTTCCTTGAATCAGAGTGCATGGACCAAGAATACTCTGTTATTCTGTTCCCCGTTTCATTACAGCAGAACTGGGTGTTTATTGGATTTTTTAAAAGTTCTTTATACGTTCGTTATTAAATATTTTAATTGATAAATAGCTGAGCTTTTGTTGCCTCCCTATGCCCTGAAATGAAGAACATAGGAAGCTTCGACTACCCTCTGTAAGGCAATAAAAGCCCCTTCTAGCAGTCGCGCTGATCTTCAAGGTGCTGGAGTCGACTGGGATGAAGCGAGGCGGACGGCGAAGGTGAACAGGAAGGCATGGCGAGGGTTTTTGGAGTCCATATGCTACCACTAGGGAACGGAATTGATCGGAAATGAAGAACAATGATGCAAATAAACTAAGTCCTAATGAGAGTGTCAATAGATAGATTATTTATTATGAGTTTTTTTTTTTCTTTTAATATGAGCAATTAAAAATACATCTAATCGAATCTAATAAAATGTTTTTTATTTGATCAATGTCCAGATAGATTTTTTCGTATTGAGAGATATTTATGCCAAAATCAGACAGCTTCAGAAGAGTTCAATCAGTTCGAATGTAATTTACGATTGAGGTAATAATAAATTAATGTTGGAATATTAATTAAGGTAGGTAATTAATACAATACAATAAATAATAATATTGTGATGTAGAACCAGACTTCAATAAAATGTTTTGCAACGAAACAGGAAAGTACAGAGTTTAAAATATAAAATTATTATTGATTTGATGCAATGCTATTCGGTAACTAATTAAACTATTAATTATCTTTTATGATATTAACCTCCCGTTATTTTATAATATTGATTCTCGTCTAGGACTAAGAACAGAGTCCAAACAGCAAAAAAGAGTTCTAGAAAGGTTGTAGAAGGCTGCAGAACCTCTTATCAACATTTTCTCGTCTATTGCACCAATTTATTTCTCGTTTTGTTCTCTATGTTAATAAAATAACCAAAATATAGGTATGATGAAGTAATGCCAACGCTGATGTTAAGATCCCTATAGGAAACACGTTTGTCTCTGCCACATATTTGTCTCTCCCAGGCTCATTTCAAGTGATTTAGTATAGCAGCCTTAAATGGACGTCCTTGCCAGCTCGCTGCAAGTGTAGGACTAAAATGCCTTAATGCCGTGTTTGCCTCTTCCATATGTTTACTTCTCTTAGAAGCCATGCAGTATATTTTATGTGATTAGCAGTCTTGAACGCGGAAAGACGTCCTTGCCAACCCGATACAAATATGAAATTGAAATGCCTGGATACCACATATATAAAAGAATATGACCGTAACCAAGAGCTCTAAAACAAAAGGACCCACAAAACAAACATTAAAAGCATCTCTAGATCATCACTATCTTCAGTGTCATCTGTCCAATGATTACATAAACAATACACATACAGCATTATTCAAAACAATTTTCCTCATTGGAACATCTAAGTAGGCAAGTAATAACCTACTATTCAAGTAAAAAATGTTATAAGATTGTCCTATAATGTGCCAAAATTAGGAACCCAGATCTGCTTTTTCCTTAGTTGATGCAAGGATTCAGGGCAAGAACTACGCTGCTGTCCTAGATAATATTTAGAGTTTAAAATAACTGAAGGGGCATTCAAGTGACAGATGAGGTTTGGAGAAACAGAGTTGACATGCTTGTTGCAGACAAATAATAAGATTGTAACCAGAAAAAGGAAGAAACACAATTCAATAAGGCTCGAAAACTCGAATGTTTCGAATTGACAAAAGAGTGGAAACTTTTGAAAAGTTAACTTTAAAGTTTGCTTATTAATTTTCAGAGTTAACAAACTGTTCATCTACAGATTTAAGACAAGATTAATAAAATATGCCATATAAAAACAAGGTGCAGCTTCTTTGGAAATACCGACCCAGAATGGGACGATTTCTTTAGTAAACTCTGTTAGTTTTCAGACGACCGGGAAAGAAATGGCGACTCGATCGTTTGACGTGACGTCTGAAGATGAATATAGTCAGCACACTAGGCCATTTTACGAGTGAAGTTATAATGTGATACACGACATTCGTATATTATTTTGTTTTGTCTATGAACACATCAAACGAAAAAAAACACATCCAAGGAAAAAATCTGTCAAAATGTATACGCATTGCATTTGCATAAATTTACCGTTTCGAAAAGGAAGTTGTCTACTCGTTGTGTATAAATTTTATATTAAAATGTCACAAAAAAACGAACGTAGGTATATATTTCTTGTGAGTGGTTTTTTTTTAGAACGAAACAACATAAAAACTAATATCGTAATAACTTAGTTTTATCTTCGTTTGTGCCGTCCCGTATTGGGAGCTGAGATTTATTTTGTTTAGTCAGTTGAGATGAAACTGTTTTGTTTTCGAATCTCAATTTTTTTTTCTTATATTTTAATTTTCATTTAAACCATGTCAACCCATTCACGACCACTGTACACAAATGTGTACAGCAAATCAACGATTTATTTATTAATATTATTTGTAATAGGTTCTAGAACTATTATTAGCTGTACACATATATATGTGGACAATGATCGGGTATGGGTTAAGACATATAACCAGGTTCAATAAACAGAAGAAACAAATGCATGAGTATATTAAGTATCAGAAGCAATAAAAGCAAAGGAAAAAATCTGCGTTCAAAATGACATAAATGTGGCGTACAATGAACAGATCAAGGAAATTTTATTCATCCAAATGAACCATGAAAAAAATGATCTGTCAGTCGACAAAAAGCTTATCAAAAGAATTTCAGTAGATGTAAAACTAGTAAAGTAAGCAAATCAAATGAGAAAGTTTCTAAGTCACCTGTGACCATGCAGGACCTGTTCCTGCGAAACTAGTCAGGTAAATAAATATAGTGGAATAACAAATCAATTGTTTCATTTAAATTATTTTAAATCAAATGAGTTTGGAAATTTAAATCTAGATTCATATTGCGAGGATTTTACACAACATGATTATAGCTGGTTACCAAAGCATGCTTACATATCTTGATAAAAAAAATAATACTCCTATCATTAAAAGCAGGTAGGTAATAAGTAAAAGACAAACAAAAACTATTATAAAAAGGTAGGTATTTATTACTACTCACACACAATCAAACGAGCACACACAAGGTAGCAATACCCCCATAGTCCGATTGATGTTGATGTCAAGTAATATTTTAAGAACGGAATGATCATAAAGATATTGAAATACCGACTGTAGATTAATGGGACGACGTTCATAAAGTTATGTGAGTGACCGTCAATAAACATGTCAACCAAATTTCCATCTAATTAAAGATTCCTCGGCTTTTTTCTTTTTCTTCTTCTACTACTTTGTATTATTATTATTATTTTGATAATAGTCGACATTGGGGGAATTATTTATCTTTTCTATTCACCAATTAAGTGGGAAGCCTAGGAGCTAAGCCCGATATAATTTCTCAATTAACACTTATAAAACTAGCCGCTGCGGTTGTGTTTGTTACTGTAAGTGATTTGACATGCGTGTGTTTGTGTTAAAAAATATTCATTTATTTATGACACTATAGATTTTTTATTCAAGGTGTTGAATCTATGAATGCAATAAAAGATTTGACTCTTTGAAAGCTAATCCAATGTTATGTTAAATTGAACTGTCATCCGGTTTAGACAAAAGTTTCGAAGTAGAGAAAAAGTTAATTGCAAAATTTAAAGAACATCAATCGCTCTTAATACATCTTCAAGTGGTTACAAGTTGTGGAGATGGGCATCCCAAGTGGACATTTCATAGTTTAAGCTAGTAAAGAAATTGTCGAATTTACACAAATGGTGATAGCTAGATTCGCAGGTGAAATGACACAAAGTATTTCAAATAGCCCATGTATTCGAAGAGATACTGCAAGACTTGCATGCATTTACGGTAAAAAGAATACGATTCTTTGATTTTCATGAGATCATATTGTGAGCCAAGATAAGATTTAGATGATGAGCTTTTTAGAATGGAATACGTGTGTGATGACCTCTTACTCTGAAGGTTTGGAAGAATGGATAACCCCAAATAAAAATGTAGAACTATTCAAAAGGTAGGGAATGCCTAGCAAAAAGTGTAGGAAATCCACTGGGCGATATTGGAGTCAAGATTTTAGATGCTTCTGATGACGTAGCATATACGAGTTAAGACTGAAACCGACGACATAATATAAAAAGTACACTCGTTATTAAAATATAAGCGTGTAAAAATGCGAGAACATAGGACAAAAATACATGAAACCTCACCAAAAGAGATAGAAAGAACTGCAGGTATTTGAGATGTGCAGTTTTAGAAGAATATTCAGGATTTTAAAATGCCGAGAACCTCAGAAGAGTCGAAGAAAGGAGTATTAACTGAAATCCATCATGCGATAAGAGTGCTTCCTAAATGACACAATAGAAAGGATGTTTGAACGAGTAAATCCTGACAAGAGCTTCCTAGCTAAATCAGGTACACGAGAACGCATAATGCCGAGCTGAAGAGGAAGGCGGAAAAACTAGGAATAGAAGACTTGTCTGCTGCTAAATCAGCAGGAGGAATCCAAAATCTTCACAATTTAATGCAAATCAATATTGAACAGAATCAAAGCGAACGACTCCAGGTGCGGGCATTGGATGAACCAAAAATAGGCAATGAAAAAAATGAAACAAATCGACCAACCGCAGACGGTAAGCGCTGGTTTAAAAAAAAAAGGAATAAATTCCCAATGCCAGAATTGATTGTTTAGTCGGAAATGTAGATAAGTGTAAAGCCAATAAATCTCCCGGTGGTGACATATCGGTGTGGGCATGAGATCAGCCGTGGCGTTTTTATTCCGACTGCAAATTACGGAACCAAGGGTTAGTTACTTTCAATGTTATCTGTTCAAAGCCGAGGTGCTAACGATCCATTAGTTCGTACAGCACACCGAGGACTGGATTAATCAAAACACTTTTAATACACATACCTACATAAAATACCGGGCAATTCTTTTCAAATACTCGTACATCATCGTGGTTCTCCACGGGTTGAAGAATTGTTTTTAAAAACTCGGTTTTCATGACACATTTTAAGGCTTAACTGTAGCATCACTAATCAACATCAACAGATTGATGGATAATAACTTCAAATAAGGAGAATATATTGGCAGGAAAATCGGAAAATAATGAAGTCGTGAGAAATATTACACATTACGATAAAGAGTCTAATCTTCAAATTGGATGATATGAAATTTAGTTTTCCTTTTAGCAACAGTACGACACAATTGAATGCCATCCAGTTTTCGATCGGTATGAATTGAGATAAAAAAAAAGTGCTGATAAATTTCGATACATTCGCAAAAAAATAATTTGTCACTACTTAAATACACTAAAACTCTCTTTACAAAGGGAATTTGATGCCTATGGTAATGTTTTAGTTAACTGATCCCGTCAACTCTGAGATGGAATTCTTACGATGCAAAAAGCGTAAAAAATATTAATAACCCCAAGGAATCAAACCTCGCACAACAAGTCAAAGATACAAACTATACTATCTGTAAAAAGTCCAGATTCATTTTCATAATTAAAAAAATGTTAAAAACAACAACTTTAAGGTGCTACCGATTTCGGTACTAAACTACCAAGGTTAGAGGCGCTTCATGTTTTTAATTCATACGAAACAGAAAACTTTGATAGGTATCTTAACGAATGCATTTATTCTAGAAGAACTATTTTGAACTCTTATCTATATTATGAAAATGGAGACCTATTTTGTATGGTCATCGCATCACGCCTAAACGGCCGGACCGATTTCGCTAATTCTTTTTTTGGCGTGTTTGATTTTGACTAGATAGTTGCGCGGATAATTGGAAAATCAAAGTAAACTCTAAGTAGGTAACCTTCTTAGTACTTTTAACAACATAGATTTTATTCCAAATTTGAAAAATTGAAATTAAATTAATGTTCTACGGGAACTATCAGTTGTTTTATAGTTGGTGCGATTGACAGAATTTCGATGTAAAATATATGGATTGAAACAGATGCATCGATCTAAATTATATTGGATAAAAGGTGATAAGCTTATCATTATACAAATCCGAATTCAATATTCATAGTCAGGACTACATACAGGACAACGTCTGTCGGGAAAGCTAGTTTGATATATTTATATAAATATATTAGCTGAAAATAAGATACGGACAATTTGACATTTCGTTCCACAGATCATATCGACTTAAAAACGGATAATATCTAAACAAAGAATGATGGTACTGATAATGAATTGAGTGCTTCATTGATACCCAGTTACGTACGAACTTGACCAATTATAATATTGGATTGGAAATACAAAAAAAATAATAATTATGAACTCACGAGACGCTACTGAAAATTAATATCAAAGGTGAAATTAATGTATAATTTAACTCTATGATTAACACGCGACTCCCTCATTCCACTATATCAACTCGGGGTGAATTAATTGAATATACTCGGATTAAGCTACCCCAGGGGCGACTTTCAACTATTTCAAAAATCTTTGGAATGCGAATGTATCTTAATAAATTCTTATGGTGACCCTGCATTCAATTGTTAATTTATAGGTACAATTTTAAAGTATTTGTTCTACTGTTTGTCTGTATGTTCTAATATTTAAAAAAATGAAGCAAGCACACTTATATTTTTAAACTTGTGGAAATAACTCACTAACAGTTTGTCGAAATCTGTATATTACCAATAAATGTAGAAAGAGCGAATCAAAATAATTAATCTTTCCAATGGGCAAGCGTTCTGAAATACATAAAATACGATTTTCATGTTGATTTAACTTTAATAAGAATAGTTAAATACTTGAAACGAAGATTTTGTTTAGAAAAAATATAAATTTCTTGAGAAAGTACACGATTTTCAAAAAGTTTGTACAATATTGCCTATTGATTTTATTGAATAGGGTTAAAATGAATGTACAAGTAGGTAGGTACCATATTAAGTTTATATTCTAATCTATAATGATAGTTTAATCTAAATCAAAAATGGGTTTCGTTCTTTTTATCAAACTTATAGGTTAAAATTTATACTCATTTTAAACATATTGTAAGGTTTCCAATCAGCCAAACAAACAATTTAACAAAAAAAGAAATGAAATTGTCGTGAGTCAGCTAATTAATTAGGATAATAAGAAATAATGGACTTAAAATAAAATATAATATATTATGAGGTGATGGATATATTTTATTTCAAAAAATGATTGGTAAAAATATTTTCACATATTTATGTATCATGCGAGAAAATAATAAAAAAAATGTATATAAATATATTATAACACCAAAAGTATGCCTTCTTGCCACTTCTTTATAGCAGGGGAGGTTTTCGTCATATATTCTAACATAGTATGAAAATAATAATAAGGATAAATAAAACTAGTTTTTTACCCCGTGATTGACAGTTTCCTAATCTATATTTTGTTCATTTACTTAATAACTGGAATCCTTTTGTATTTTTTGAAACCTGGAAAACTTGTTTGATTAGTAAACTTATTGCGTTTTTAGGATGTCCAATCTAAATGAAAAAAAGAAATGAAGTGATGAATGAAGGTTAATCAAAACTTATTGTCAAATGAATCTGGGCCTACTCAAAGTGAAGGGAACACATACATTTTCGTCATCTTACACAAAAAGCAAAGATTGTGTTGTGTAAGGGGAATAGTCGGCACCGGGATTCGAACCAGTAGGTACGTTGTCCGTACGAAAGCCACCAAACATTTCAAAATCAAAGAAAAATAAATCTTTAAATTACCGTTTTATTATAGTTGAAAAAATGTGAGGTTAAAATAATTGTAGGGTAGAAGAAATTATCAATAATTAATGCAAACTACAAGTTTCTAATGTCATAAAAATGGTAAGAAGGCCTTGGCATATTGGCATCATAGTTCAGAAGTGAAATTAACAACCTAACATTTAAATGCAACGTTTTGAAAAATTTCAGAAGGCTGTTTTGGAAGACCTTTAAGGAATTGTTCAGAAATCACGCGAGGAAAGGGTTCAACCATCACATAATATGTCGAAACACAGGGTATTATTGTAGTGAAAATTTCACGTGTATTTATTTTATCACAAACATACATATAAACTAACAAGTATAAATAATATAATATTTCTGTGAATATTGAATGGAGCGTTATGTAAGAGGCAGCTTCGATCGGTTCGTCATCCCCACCCATGTGAACCGTTTAAGGGCGCCGAGACGTCGTCGACGCCGTTCAACAGCCGCGGCACAACACAATAATACAGGTCACCAGTCAGTCACTCGTCAAAACGAACTTGTCTGTCAAAACATCAAACTGTACGTGATGAAGGCACCGACACAAAAGGGTCGATTCAACACCGTGAACACGAATTTAGTTGTATGAATTTATTCTGGTGAAATAATTTTTTAAAACATAAACATTTTGCATCAGTAGTACTTAAAGAAAAGTCAGATATTAAATTACAAAAAACTTTTTTTACATTATTGCTTTATTATTGCAATCAGAAAAGAATATTAGTTTCTATTGGCAGTGGGTTTGTATGAGTTTATGCCTCCTCACTATGCAGTATTGATTGATTGACCCTTGGTAGGTTGGTAGGTATATCTCTATATTTTATTGATTATTATAAATATCTACTTGTTGCATACATAAGATTTTTCTACATGTTGAGAATTCTCATGATTAGAGTTTCGAAGACTTAAACACTACCACCTAATGGCGAACGTTGTTAACGTAAAGTGATCACACTAAGCTAGCCTTCGAAATAACAGGAGAAGACGGTCGTAAGCCCGTAGTGGTTTGTTACATTCAAAAATCGAACATTAGTAATGAGTCATTAGTTGTTACATATTCTGGTAGATATAAATTTTCTTAAAAACACTTCTTATAAAAATATCTAAAACAATTGATACATCTATGCAGGTATAAGTTTAAGCTTAAAAAACCTTTTGGAACTCATATTCCTCATATGTAGTTTCTCGAAAAAAAAATTTTGTATCTATGAAAAAAAATTCTACCTAAGTACTTAAGAAAATATACGGATGTGTTCGAAGCAATGGTCTACTCAACTGGAATAGACTTCATAGACTAAAAGGTGTAACATTAAGCCAGCCTAAAAAACTAGAGTATAAGTGGCTTAAGGGGTTTAATATCAGCTTTAAAAATACCTCTTATAAAAAAACATACGCGATTATAGTATGATGATTCGACACTTTTGCTATTTTGCCAGAAAAGCGTTATTAGTAAACCGACCACCTTATGCCGTTCATGAAGTGGTTGGTAGCCTGAAGGTTATGACGTCGTCTTTCGTACTGTTTCGTGCGGAGGTCGTGGGTTCGATCCCAGGTGCCGACCATCTTCCTCTTTCACGACAAGAGCTTAAAGTAGCATACTGTGAAAGAGTCAAAGACTGTATTTTTGTGTTCGCTTTGAGAGCAAGAACAGATTCATATTTATTGAAAATAAAAATAATACGAAAGAGACGCAAAAGGTTCAAATTCAAAAAAATATGCTACACTTTCAAAAAGGTATCAGTTTTTGAGTTATTTGGGATAACAATGTCCCTATGAAAGCATTCTGCCGTCATGTAAGTTTGCATTACTAAGTAAACAATTCTTCTGAGATATTTGATTTGACTTCAATCTACCTTGTCCAGTTTAGAAATTAAGATGAACCTTTAGTTGAAACTTGATTTAGAATACTTACGCAGTAAAATAGGTACTTTTATAATATAATGAACCAGTATATAAGCGTTAAGGGTCAATCTGGATGAAAAATCCAACTGACAACTTTCCTTGATGGACGGATCCACATCGAGAGGATTTCAGTTGATGTATTTGACTGGCATGTTGTGTTTGACGAGACAGAGGTCAGGATTTTAATGGAAATATTATTAGGTATGTGGATTGAAAATATTCTACAGATATTATGTATAAAGTATGTAGTTCAACTAGTAATTCCAGTTAGATATACTTATATCTTCTTATATATAAAAATTGAGAGCTCACAGGGTTTGGTGAAACGTTTCACCAAACCCTGTGAGCATGAAAGGCGTGTCCTTTCGAAACATGTCAGGGACAAAATAAATTGTGGAAGAGATAAAAATCGTTTTATTTAAATTTTATTTAAATCTTTATTTATTGAAAATAATAAGATTTGAATAACATTTATATGTATAACAAATCAATCTACAATTATTTTATTACATTTTCATACCGTAACACCAAGATTCCATTCAACGTTTACATGAGTAATCTTGTTTCCAAAAGATGGCTTACTGTCTTTTTGAGAAATTTGTATGAAGACCTAAAAAAATAGAGTTTTTTAAATAGCTCTAAATATATTAAAGTTAATGCAGCAAATTGTATTTAAGAACCTTCTCAAGCAAATTGCACCGCTCTGCGCAGATTCATATCTGACGTAGCATTTGTATTTTGAGCGTGATGTTCACATATACGATAGAAAGCAGACAAACATTTCTGAATTATTATGTAGATTAGATCGATAATTATTGCAACAATGACAAGTCAAAGTAACACAAACTATAAAGTAGCCATCAAATGTCATAAGCTGGCACTGAATAACGATCATAGAGCAATTAAAGACAATCAGCATTATATTATTCTTATTGATTTATCTTATTTGAGTGTGGCAACACTGTTGCTATTGTGACAGGTCGGGTTGCGACCAGAGAGCATAGAGACGATTGTCGAATAATGCGACACGGCTAGACATGGGATTATGCAGATTCTATTTTCAAAACGACAATATTATTCAAACAATGTCAATGCAATCAAAATGTTTGTTTTGCAAATTACCTATCTCCATCTTGAAAGAAACAACAATGTATCCTCTTTGATTTCATACAACATTGTTCTGATCAACTTTTTTTAGAAACAACAGAAAGCGTTTGTCAATACATATTATTATGTGCATAGAAATAAATATTTATTTCTGCTCCTAAGGACCAACATTAACATAGACAAAAAGAAACGTCAATGTTCCAATAACAGATATCTATGAATGATAATTTAAAATAAGAGCATGTTCGAGAATTGCAGTTATCACTAAACATTTAAAAAGATCAAAATCTAAACTCATGTCTTTTAAAACCTAGCCACCTTTATAGGTTAAGCACAAATCATATAATACATATTGCTGATCTCTTTACATACCTAACAAAAATGTAAGTTTTGTATTTTTTATTTTATTATAATAGGTATATAGACCGAAACATAATGAATAATGTGTCATTTTTATGGTTTTAAAGAGAATAAGTAAATTACCCTATAAATATGTAGGTACAGTAAAGAGAAATTCTTTTTAATTATTTTTTTGCCAACTTAGTTCAGTTTCTCAATATTCTGAGTCCATGTATATGTCCATTGTCCATAATAGTCCTAAAACATTTTAATGGAAATAATTATTTTACTGCCAAAATTATTTATCATCAGGAAGAAAATTTTTTTTTCGATTTTCAAGATTTTACGAAACGCTCAAAAACAATAATAATATTGGTTACCTACATGAGCACCTACAGATTATGGGCCGTCTCTCAAAAATTTGAGCCATTTAGCAAATAAACATATCCAAAATATATTGCAATCATTAAATGTTTGAAATATCTATTCGAGAGAGAATTTCTTGTCATCCCAGTATTTTACGGAGCAACCGATGTGAGGCAAATCTTCAGCCATCAAGAAAATTACACGCGATGTTCTAGCAAATCTAGCCGAAGACAGAAGGGACATAAAAAAGTAAAGATTTGTGTATAGTGGCTCTCCGGGACATGATATACGTTTATGGTTGTGAAACGTGTGCATAGAGCAAAACATATCAGTCACACCGAGTAGTCGTGTCGCATGTCAAATTAATATTATAATTATAAATTTCAAACAGATCCCGTCATCGAATGTCGAGACAAAAGGTCAGCCATTGGAATGGTGCCAGGAAGAATATTATTCGGAAAATATCACAATATGTAATGGGCTCATGTCAAAGACATCGACTGCTCTCTTTTGATGATCTCTGCCGTTGATGTAAGTGAAATGTATAACAACTAGCAACCTTACCCGATGAACCTCTTTTCGTAAGAAGTACGAGTATCTTACACAGATCATCCAATGAATAGAAAACGTTTATAGAATGTGTAGATAGTACTGAGTACAAATATTATTAGGGAACTTTTTTGGATGCACAAAACCGCAAATTGGTTCCTTTATTCTACAGTCACGTGACTGAAGATAAATTATCAATAATATAATTCATTTTAATTTTTTCCACGAGCACAAGACAACACAACAAAGTTTTAACTAATTATATGATTAAAACATAAAATACTTCTGTCTTAACGCTAAAATATTTAAAAATAAAAAATCGAATGTCACACAAATCTACCGAAGAACGTCACAGTTTCAATGAATTTAACTGCAGTCACTTGTTGGAACCATGCGCAGTATCACATTATTTCTTTAGTATTATTATTGTTCGTGTTTATCTCAGAAATCAGCCTCCATTTTGTCATGGATGCAAAAAGCGCAAGATAGACAGTAGGTAATGGAAGAATAAGGCAAATAAGGAGAAAAATAAAAACAAGGGAACATTTTCAATAAATTATAAGGGAACTATATGTCAATAATTTAAAGTTAGTATTACCCCGTAGTAGTACATTCATCAAATTGTACAACACAAACAATAAGCGCCCTTGAGGTGACTACTCTTGTCACAAAACGGCGCTATATAAATTGTCCTTATTATTTTTATTATTAATAAAATCCATGAATTTTTATGTATCCTAGAGATTTTTTCAGATGAACAGGTACTCCGAGTACTTGATTTCATTCATGCACATTATATTTGTACATCCAAACGTCGATAAAGATAAACATACGCACACTCCATTTTATTAGATATGATTGTGTATTTATCCTGACAAGAGTCAAGAACAATATAACTGTCCTATTAACAAAGTTACACCTGATGCCAAGTGATTGGCAGAGCGAAATAAATACGTTCAGATGTAATAAAACACGTATTTTAAGTATATTTATTATGTATTCCAGAATAGATAATATTTTATATCTTATAGCCGTCACTATATACGCCAACATCCGAATTGTTAAGGGCGTAGTCCAAAATATACCGACGACAATAACAATGTAATTTTGTTCACAAATATACAAACACTTATAACATTATTCCGATGTTTATTTTGTTCACAAATATACAAACAGTTATAACATATACTATTCCGTTGTTTATTGGTATGGTAGAAATCTAGTTTATATAGAAGAGGTGTGGCGAATGCTAATAGAATTATGAATAAAAAATAAATTAAATCATTAAAAAAACATTACACACACCACTGTAATGTATTTGATACTCACACAGTTCGATGTATTTGTCATAGACACAGACGCATTAATTAATCTTTTGTTTGTCTATGGTCAAATTGAGATTATTGCTTTAATAATAATAGTATAAAAAAATAATCAAAACTAACAAATATATCGATCCTGACAGAGCTGAATGTTAAAGATCGACACTCCACTGTCTGCATGCGTCGAGTATTACAATTTTTTGGACACGTTGCACGACGAAGAGCGGACAACTTGGAGAGAATAATAATTATGAGTGGGGTGGGAGTGTGGAGGGCAGCAGAGGTAGAGGGCGCTCACCTATGAGATGGAGTGACCAAGTGAGAGAGGCGACTGGGGAGACACTGCAGTTGGCAGAAAACCGGAGTGAGTGGAGGGAACTGGCTTATGGTGTCAATGTTGAAAATCACGATCCTCAGCACTGAGGGAACTACGAAGAAGAAGAAGAAGAATAATAGAAAAAGGTTTTGTATGACAACATTTCAAATTTGACATACTCACTCATGTCATTGTTTTTGAAAGATAATTATGAAATAGCGCACGCTCAATCTTTGACAATGAAACCTTAATAATGTTCAAACTTATAATCTAAATTAGTTATGGTCAAATTTCGAGCACTGGTCGACTACTAGTAATTATAAATTCACAGATATGTCGAACAAGTTTGTCAAACATTGAATTGATGATTCGAAAATAGAAACAGAAACACGTCAAAAATGAATAAATAATTATCTACTTGAATTAATTAACAAATAATTAAATTATTGCGATAATAATCTTTGAATAGTTTCTATTATGCGAGACTACACAGGTGACCATTGACAAAAACACCTTTTCGTGCGTCAATAAATTTAATACATTACCTATCTATTGAGCTGGACTATTTATCTACTAGAAAAAAACTTCTGGAAATTGGCTTTACTGGCATGTTTCTATAAGAAACAGTCTTTGAATATGGTGTTAATTCGGTATTGTAATGACTATTTTGACACAATTCTAGAATTCTTATTTTTGCCCAAGAAAGTCTAATTCTAGGATTGGTTCGTTTGCAGCAATCATATTTTTCTTTCTTTTCCTCCATTCTTCTCTATCCATATCAGTCTTTTTGAATTCCTCGCTGGGTCTGCCAAATATTGTCATGCACCAACGTTCTGTAGAAACTCTTGATGTGTATATACTTTCAAAAACGTCCACCAGCAAATGATAAAAAAAAACTTGAGTACCTATTGCCTAAAAATTACGCAGTTACACAGATCATCAATATTTGTGGGAGTCACTTTAGTAAACATTTATCTAGTTAAAATATTATAATTATTTTTAAATTAAAAATTGTCAGTCAATTCTAACTAATTAAATCATCAGACAATTATTAATTTATGACCGCGAATTGACGGTCAGCCAAGGCCAATCAAATGATAAACAGGTGACTTACACTACGTAATACAGCTATTTGATTGACTTCATTATTTTGTTACATGTTTCTCATTTTATATTCCTACATCATCTGTTTCGGTGTCGTGTAAGATTCACTCAACGTTGGCTATCAATTGTGAGAAAGCTTTTTTATATTGGAAAAGTTCTTCAATCTATACTTCGTCATAATTTTTCGCTACATGAAATAACTAACCATTTTCAGTAAGTATGCTTTAAAAAAAAAATATTAGGTCGAAGAAGCGTGCGCAGAATACAGATCTGTTCGTAATATTAGGGACTGGACTGTAATAAAAACAGTTTGAGCACTTTCTACAGCGAACCAAGATAGGGACGAATGATCTTGGATGATTGTTGACATTAGAGAAACCCAATTAGACCCACGAAGACGACAAAGAAAGGTTGTTTTGAGGGGTATTGACAGTTGGAGGACTACAAAAATACTCCAATGCAAAGATTTTGGCCTAAAAAACTGCATGCAAGTATAAGAAAAAAACCTTTTAATGGGTTAAAATGTAATGTATTAAGTCCTCCAAAATAATATATCCACGTCTACGTTTATTTGGATATGGCTACATAAGCACAGGAAGAGCTCTCCCACTGCATAATATGATCCTCTCCCTTAGCCTACATCCTTTTACCCCAGCTGAACTTATTATGTTATATGCATATTATCTACGTTTTTTTTGTTGTTGTTTGTATTTTCATCGGGAATCGGCTAGTTAGAATATAATTTATATTATGCATAACCAAATTTTGCGCAATATGATGATATAAAACTTTTTTTTATTGAATCGTTGGATCTGGTTTGAGATGATTCTACTAGAATAATCGGATAAGAATTGTAATTTTTGTCCACTCCCGCAGAGCTCTGCGATCAATCTTGGAGCAATAACAATAAATTATTGAGAGCAGACGAAGATCGCAGAGTAGATTAGAGCAGGGCTTATTTATCTGCAGTGCTGGAATGGGTCAAAGTGGATCACTCCCGAGAATTTACAAGGGTTAAAAGTTTTAAAGGTAAAAATAATCTGAATAAAGCTTCGATAGACTTATTGGAATTAATCGAATTCTATATTCTTTAAGAATATTGTTTATAGGTATCGAAAGAAATCCTTATTCTGGTGGTTACCAAAAGCGTGAAATTAAGCACTAGAAATGAAATATTTATACCTATTCCATTCATTGAGGAAAATTTACAGTTGATATATGAAGAAAAAAATATCATATAAGTATTTTAACGAATTCATAGTCAAATGCCTCTTGATGTCTGACTCATTAAGAAACAGTGTGTGAAATATTGTAATTATAAATTTGAAAATAACATAATCGGTGTTTCAGAACATAAGAGAAAACAATATTAGGGGGTATGGAAAAATAATCAAACCATAGTATTGGAAACCGTCTCAACAAACACACCAAAAAAAATCACTAATATTTTTACATCTCGGACAATAGGATTGAGGGCTAGCAAGTAATTACATATCTCCTATAAAGGAATCATCTAAGATGGCATAATTTATTAAATTTCGTTAGTTTTCATTATATTGAAATGCGTTCCTGTGTAAAACGGTGTCTGCTGCCCATACGCATATTTGCCTAATAATAATAACAATTAAGTAAGACACATGCTATAGTAAGGTGTGGTGTACTAAGTTATTGCTTGCAATTCGGATATTTCGTGGCAATAATTCATTTTTTCATTGACTAAATATATATACCAATATTTTATATAAATATCTGTATTTATAGTAGGTACTCGTATGTAGTATTAAAACTAAATAAATGAAGATGATGCTTAATAGAGAGGGAACAAAGAGAATATCCGTATATCTATCATTCAAATTAATTTAAAATTGACTGGTTGGATTGAGCAAAATCGCGGGTTTTTCATAGTCCTGAAACAATATGTATATTTTATATGCGCCATTCAATCTATCCAGATTGGAAAAAGCACGAGACATACCTACCTACTTATGAAAAAGTATAAATCAAACTAAATTTAATTATTTTCATTCAAGGGCCACTAAAAACCACTAAAAAATAATGTTAAAGTAAATGAAAAAAAAATCACATTTTCCCGAAGCATACGTAAAGTTAAAAAGGAATAAAATTAGTAAAAGACTTTGCAGAAACAGAAAATTAGTCAAAAAGGAGGCCAAACTATGTAGTTTATATTATTCATTCTACAATAAAACGTAAAATTCAGTATCGAATCATCCAGTTAATGTAAAAAAAAAGAACGCATGGACGCAAAACACTACATGGATTCATTTCATATCTTTGTAATTTTCTCTATTTAATATAATGATGTGACCCATATACCAAATTCAACAACTCTTCTCTGAAAACACATACCAAGATATTCTAATCTGCAAACACAATAAAATACGACTCAAACACTAAAATTATATTGTTTCTTGTGATATTATGGTATTATTAAAATTATTCAATACAACATATTATTGAATTTAGCAGTAGATAACTATTAAGATAAATCCTTTATCACCCACCACTATTATAACATTATGATAATCTCAATAGATTTCTCATCACCCGAGTGATAAAAATTAATAGGACCATCACTCTAGAGATGCGATAGCGTAATGCAAGTGACGAAATATTCACAGCGATTTATTGATTGATTTGAATAATATTGTATTGAATGAAGTCAGTGATTTGAAATAGCTTGATTTCTAGAATACTTTATATTGAACTAGCTTTCCCGACAGACGTTGTCCTGTGGTCCTAGCTATGAATATTGAATTCGAATTTGTATGGTGATGAATTAATATTATCTTTTGACCAATGTAATTCCGACCGATGCATCTGTTTTAAGCCATGCATTTTCCATCCGTATTCTGTCAATCGCACCAACTTTCTAACAACTGACAGTTCCTGTCAAAATTTCAAATTTGGAATAATAATTACATAGTAAAAAGTAGTAAAAAAGTTACCTACTTAGAGTTTTTTTAATTATTTTCTAATTTTCCACGCAATTTTTTTTTTTTAAAACAAACTTCTCCTGATTAAAGTCAATACGACAAAAAAAAGGCGTTTAGGCGTGATGCGATGACAACCCAAAATAGCTCTCCATTTTTATAATAAAGATTAGCTTTCCCGACAGACGTTGTCCTGTGTTACGAAATATGAATACTGAATTCGAATTTGTATGGTGATAAATTAATTATCATTTGACCAATGTGATTCCGAACGATGCGTCTGTTTTAAAACATGTTTATTCCATCCGCATTCTGTCAATCACACCAATTGACAATTTCTGTCAAAATTTCAAAATTGGAATAAAAATTATAAGGTAAAAAGTACTAATAAGGTTGTCTACGTAGAGTTTTCTATAATTTTCCATGCATTTTTCTTATTTTTTTCTTCTAAAAGGACACTCTTCTGATTCTTCTGATAAAAGCCTACACGACAAAAAAAGAATTAGCGTAATCGTTCCAGGCGTGATGCGATGACATCGGGAAATAGCTCTCTATTTTTATAAAAAATGGAGAGCTATTTCCCGTATATATATATATATATATATATATATATATATATATATAATCGTACTGTATAGCAAAATAAATATTAATAATAACAAGATTTAAGTGTATGCAACTTATTACGAGTTCATTACTGATATTCTCTGGAACATATCTAAATTATCACACGTAGATACCATGCACACTTACCAAATCTATTCACCTGACTCATATTATAATGAAGACCACAATTAAATAATATATTTTATAAGGTATGTTGGTTCGTTGCAATGGGTCTAAATCGTTGTTTTGTAATACGCCTAGTATCTTTGAAAAATTAGAATAAAATGTTGATAATAATATTGACTACAAAGAAGACACGATCTGTTTCACAATGACAAATCCAAGACTCTGATTCAAAATTACGAATCTCAATAATTCTATTCTATGTAAGCCTACTCTTGTCGAACCTCTTTGTTGATCTCAGTTAAGCTTCCTAGCGATAGGAACCTACTGAATGTCATAGGTTTAAAACCCGAAGCTGACTATGTCCTCTTTCATAACGAAAGCTTTGTCTTTTGTGAAAAATGTCACAAATAGACGTAGTACCTAGTGATCATTTTACGTAAGCCAAACCTACATATTAAAAAAAAACATAAAATTTCGTATTATTTTAACACTTACACAAACAAGTAGAAGAGAAAAGACAAAAATCGAATCATTTAAAAAAATGCGTTCAGTTTTATTTGAAATTTTTGAATTTCGAATAACCTTATTTAAAAAATTACATGGTCAAACAAAACTGCTAGATGTTTTACAAAAGGCTATATCAACGCGATGCACCGCTACATTTTCAGTAATGCAAGATTTAATGATATTGCAGTTTTAGTGAAGTTTGCATATTATATCAACAAATTATTTGACGAATAATATAATATGCAATGCGGCCGATTGATGCATTCAGCAATAAACAAATTGAGATTAATCCGACCAATTAAGATGGAACAAAAATCTTATCAGAGTTATTACACACGCGATGCAATAAATAAATTTATAATTCAGAATCAACAAGATAACATTCGGTAATGATAAATAAATTTATTCATTTTATCAACGAGATATAATAAACTTTATTCACGTTTAAAGTCACCATCTCTTAACATCGTTTTCGAAATAAATACCAAAGTAATAAAAAAAAAACCAAGAGATAAGAAAAAAAAAACGAAGATACCAACCAATCAAAAGCGTGTGAAATTTGATGAAAAAAATATTAACATTCCAATTTTCAATAAGTGACATTCTTAATTTAAATGATATTTACTTAAACTGAATTTAAAATTTTGTTCCAAATTTAAAATCTAATTTCATCTTCAAGGAACATTTTTTTCAAATTAAGAATTAATCGAATCGAATTCTTCATAGAATTCCCTTTTTTTAATAAAATATTCCATAAATAACTAACGTTTACTGGTTGATTCTCTAATTCGTCATTTTTAATACAATATTATATTGCGTTGTAACTTTCGTCAAGGGCTTAATGGAGGGACAGAAAAGACGTATTTTCCATTCGATTATAATAATACAATATCTTCTTCTTCGTTGGAGAAAGAAATAAGACCGACTGTTTTTTGATGTCTAGGTTTTTTTTTA
Organism: Mystacides longicornis; assembly: GCA_963576905.1. NCBI lineage: Eukaryota > Metazoa > Arthropoda > Insecta > Trichoptera > Leptoceridae > Mystacides > Mystacides longicornis. The sequence continues at coordinate 21,856,765 of OY756433.1, read as the reverse complement.
CAATTTATCGATCAAATGGACTTAACGTATTTATTCAACTTTCTACAGCTTCATTAGTCATTTACAACAGACATATAAAAACATAACAATAAACAGACACAGGTAAGATTAACATTTATTTTTTATTTATTTATTTATTCAATCAAATTCTTACAATAATTATAATTTACATTATATTCATTTTCATATATTCATATAGGTATTAACAATTTCTTCCTCTCTCATAAAACTCTAGAGAGTTTGTGTAGAGAGAGGTAAAAACATTCTGCTAGAATAGAGATTTTTTTTTAATAAGACACCAATAAATAATAAAAATAAAAACAAAAACGTACTTGAGCAAATGTGTCATGTTCAAAGTTTAAAATATCTTGCAAGGAAGTGCAATTTTTCAATAAAACATTTTGTATTATATCTCATACGACATTTTGCTAAAAAAATGTTTTGAATATGTGTGGTTTTGACCTGAGTTCAGATGTGAGCCTGAGCCAAAAGCCTGAAAAAGGACAAGTCAAATTTCTGTCTTTCAGTCCTAGTTCTGTCCTTCATATTATTACATACTATGTTTTTCATGTAGGCTTGTCATCGGGAACTTTTCATATTATTATCGTACGTACAAGCACGTACGTGAATTTAAACTCATAAATGACAGTTTAACCCTTTTATGCTCATTATACTTATTAAAGGGATACGTTATTTCGTCTCAAGGTTTATATATTTGAGGTGTTTTTTTTTTTTTTTTTTTTTTTTTTTCAAAGGAGAGTTTTTGTATGATGCGTTATTATTGCTGATATCGCCTTGAAAACAAAATTCAATTAAAATGTCTGTTAGACTTTAGTCTAGAAAATCCAATTCAAAAAAAAAATTCATTCGGAGCGCAGCGGCAAATTGATTCGGACACGTACGAGGTGGAACGTAGTAGTAGCACATCCGATGGGAACCAACAGGAACAAAAAATAAATAAAATAATAACATCGAATGCAAATTTCTCTCAAGAAACCTCAACGCTCGGGAACTTACACGTTCCCATCCGACGTTTTTTTTTTTGTTTTTTTTTTTCTTTTTTTTATAGAAAAAAGTTTTCTCCGTAATGAATACGATTTGAGCATATTGATTGTATTAATGTATGCATCAGTTGTTCGGGAATGCTGGTTGTTAAATCACGTCGCGCGTGTAGAAAGATGCGAATTAAATTAGAACCGTAGAAGGAGTTACGCATTATTGCAATCACCTTTTTGATAAATGATTTTTATTCCGTTGCAAATGTAATGTCATTATCGTTGGTACTAGTGGATTGGTGGACGTGTCTGTCCAATATAAATAAATATACAATCGTCACATCGATCGTGGGTGTAGAAGCGTTGGTTTTCGAGCCCAGTAAAAAAAATAATGATGGTACCTAATTGAAAAATTTCTAACATTCATCTTGTTTTTTAAAATGAATCTAGGTTCAAAGTGAATAATTTAGTGTCTTGAAAAAATAATTCAATTTACTATGATTTGGTAATAGGTTTGTAGATGATTTGGTTGAATAAGGTAGCTTAGTCTAGTTAGCTGAATTTTAACAAAAAAACACACACACTTTTTTTTTCAAAATATTAAAAGAGTCCGCACCAGACGGAGTCTAACTGGTGTATGTTTCAGTGTGTGTATCCAGTACCACTTTGAATTGGATATTAAAAGATATTTTACCAACCAACTGTCCTAGTTTTTTTTGTCAAAAGACGATAATTATAAGCAGTATTTATAAAAAAAAATTATTTGAATACAAAAATATTCAGTTATTAACGATATGTTGTGGTTTAATTTGGATCCCACCAAGTTTAATTACTGTATACTCTTTAACCTCTTTTAAGAAGAGGAACAACACCTTACCTTTGAATTCTGATTATTGGCAATTGTGCTTGTAAAATCGCTTACCTGAAAATAAAAGAGAAAACAAGAATTAGTATGTGAATTGGATGATGAATTTGTATATTATATAAAAAGATGCAAAAATAGCACATGCGAACAAAATGTTTAGTACCCCTGCGCAAGGACGCAACACGTTCGAAGGTGTACCAAGAAGACACATGGAGAAGTGACATTCTTAAATTTCAAACAACAAGGAAAGTCAATTAGTCCAATGAAGAGGAGCCACTGCGACAGAGCGCCTGATTTGTGGTCAGGCACTCACTCCCTTTTCAGGGCCAGCTTTGTGCCTGGACGAGCTCTTGTTGCAATGGGACGATAGATAATGTCACGAGGTTAAGAATATCCAATCACTGATGTAGATGAATGAAAATGCGCAAAGTCTACTGACTTAAAACCCATTTTCGAAAACTGGCGATGTGTGTCAATTTTTATCCATTTTGATGGCGCATCGATAAACAAATATTAAACTCTAAAGGCTAAGGAACTTTTTACACCACTAATGGTAGGTGCTATACGCCGGCGCACCCAGCGTGAGCCCATCACCTCCACCATTGTGGGGAGGAGATGGACTTGGCTGGGACATGTGTTAAGGATGCCGAATGACAGTTGGCCGAGGAGAGCGCTGTTCTTCCTCCCATCAGGGTCCCGAAGACGAGGAAGACCCTCTCACACTGTGTTCCGCTCCTTCGAAGCAGAGCTGAGGGACATGGACATGGTGTGGGAGGAGGTCATCACCGTTGCGCAAGATCGAGCGCAATGGAGAGCTCTTGTTGCCTCCCTATGCCCCTAAGTGGGGTCTAAAGGGAGTTTGGATTGGAATGGTAGGTATGTTTTCTTAGGAACTCGGTACTGCTATAAACAGCGATGAATGTGTCAGTGTAGAACATAGTCTATGCTCGTACAGAAGCGAAAAAAACAACATCGCGTCAGAGGATGTATCACTCACTCCATTAGGAACCCATTGCATAAGCGACAAGATGAAATCGAAAAGGCGTTAAAGAGTTCCAGCTGTCTACAGTTTAATTTTTTATTTTTTTAGAGACACCAACAGAACACTGAAGAACACAAAAAAACATGAAACATACACATAGAATATCCAGTGCTCCAATAACAGGTATCTCCTGCATAGCTATTGTGCCTAGTTTCTTGACAATTATCAAAAATTCTCTTTTTTTCTGCAAGATGAGTTGGGTTTCAAAATGAAAAATACATTTTCACTTCATTTAGATTTACATATTCAGAATTATCGTTAAAATTAATAATAAACATGAGAGATATGATCAATCACTAGAGCAGTATCGTAGAAGCAACTTGTCTCGGGACGGGTAGAGTCGCGTGTGGTCCAAGGTGTTACACAATGATTTTGACAAATCATATTTTTTTTATTTCAATATTTTTAGAGAAATCTATGAAGAATTTGATAAACTTCAAATTTAAGGTCGTTTCACATTCGGCAGCTAGTAGTAGCACAAAAGGAATGATATTTTCTTCTCTATTTTTCATTGATTATTAAATTTCTACTTGTTTCATACATGAGAGTTTTCGACATGTTGAACATGTTGAGAATTCTCATGATTAAAAGTTTCGGAGACAAACATTACCACCTAATGGCGAACGTTGTTAACGTAAAGTGATCACACTAAGCCAGCCTTCGAAATAACAGTAGAAGACGGTCGTAAGCCCGTAGTGGTTTGTTCCATTTAAAAATCGAACATTAGTAATGAATTTTTAGAGTCGTTAGTTGTTATTTTTTCTTTAAGATCTAGTCCTGAAAAGGTCACAAGAATCTAAACATAATTAGAACGTTGTGCACCAACAAAGCCAATAGGCAATAAATATGAGACAGTAACAAAAATGGATATAGTCATATCCTGGCGCCAAATATATGACAGCAGTCGCAGTCTTTAAATTTGGTTGCTCTCTTGTTCTCAATAATTTCCAACTTTTCTTCTCTATTTTTCATTGATTATTAAATTTCTACTTGTTTCATACATGAGAGTTTTCGACATGTTGAACATGTTGAGAATTCTCATGATTAAAAGTTTCGGAGACAAACATTACCACCTAATGGCGAACGTTGTTAACGTAAAGTGATCACACTAAGCCAGCCTTCGAAATAACAGTAGAAGACGGTCGTAAGCCCGTAGTGGTTTGTTCCATTTAAAAATCGAACATTAGTAATGAATTTTTAGAGTCGTTAGTTGTTATTTTTTCTTTCAAATTATAAATGCTACGTTTGACTCGGCGAAAATGCCGTAATTGGTAGAACTCATCGAGAACATTTTTAAGCGGTTTTATTTAATCTGAGCGAAATTGCCATAATGGGTAGAAAATTTAAAAAATAAGGAAAATTAAGCTGTCCGCTGAATAGGTCGCCTGAAAATGAGAAAATTTATTCAGGATCATGAAAAATATCGGAATAGGTATTGCAAAATTCTATTTTTTATATTCATACCTATAATTTATTTTACTGGCAAAACTTTACAACGTTATCTTTTCATAAAAATGTGTTTTCAGAAATTTTTTGACTAAATCGGAATTAAAAACCAGGACATCTTGAACCAAAATTGTCATTTCATCTATGTAAGAACCAGAATCCGCTTGTTTTACCGGTAAATATTTTGCTTTATGAATTGTGAAAAAGTTTGTGAGAACTTTTATTATGCTACTCATTTCATTAAACGGAAGTGCTCCAATTATGACGACATACCGAGCAAATATAAAACGTTCTAAAATTAAAAATTCTTTACAGCAAACCAATGAAGGACTGCAAAGAAGCTGCGACAAAACGCACGTGTGACACCGCTTTAAGCGACGCTACTGAATGGTCTCATTGTTTACGTGTAGCATTGATGACCATTCATCTCGCAGAGGTCATTTGTCATTCTTAATCTTACAAATTATGAGGATGAGGACAGACCCACCTCCGCCGAAGCCTCAACACGAACAATCACTTACTTCTTCATCTTCACTCTCAACGCTAATCTCTCACTTGGATAATAATCGTTAGCACTTATTGTGAAGCGGTCTGTTGTAATATTTCATCCAAATTAGGCTGTGATTGATTTTCATTGTTCTCCGACGTGATAGGACGTTCTAGGTGCGTAGCATGTTATGATAAGATGTCCCATTCAGTCATGTCACTAGTTAATTTAATATTTTTTTGAATTTGTTGTCGGAAAAACAGAGTTGATAACTATGGAGGTTCTGTGTGTTTTTTTCATATTCTTCAACAGTCTTATCTTGCAACAATATACCTTTAAAATAACCTAACATATTTCATATGTGACTTGTTTCCTACTACGCTGCCATGTCTTGGATTTTTTTAAAGTGACGCAATTATAAAATTGAATTTTTATTATTTGATGACATTATGCTCCGTCGAACATCATCCCGCAAGCGAATGAAAAATAATTATTACACAATGCAATAAATTGTTTATTCAGTTTTTATGTCGTGAACTGTATGTAGCGAGATATCCTATAGTAGGAACATTAGTTAGAGCGAATATATAATGACGACCGCAAGGGTGCGAGTGAGATAGATATATCGCTTGCTTCGTCACGTCGGTAAAGAAAAAAATCAGCGAACAGGATAGGGCCGGCACGTAGAAGGTTAGGTGGTGCGACGGACAGTGTGTGAGTGAATTGCTCGACATGTCTCAGACACGAAAGTAATTAATAAAATTTTAACTATAAAATGTAATCCATACATATTGAAGGATAATGTAAAGTTTATTCAGTTAAAAAGTCATTTTATTAGTGCAAAGCCTAAGATGGAATCCGCAACGAAATAAGGTACGTTTTCTTTCGATAAAGTTGATTTCAAATTTACAAATTGTAACATTAGTAGACAAAATTAAAATAGACAAGTCAAGATTAAATATTAAGTATATCTGAATGATAATTTTCAGATATGCGGTTCTAGTCTCGGGGTAGAATACAGGGTATAATTCCTTTTTCTGGATAAATAATTTTCGGATGGCAGAGGTGGATAAAGTATTTAGTTGAAAGTGAGGAACTATCAAATTACGGCGAATATTCAAAACTCTGTCGAGTCTTGTATGCCTAAGTATTTGGATGGGGAAGAGAGAAGCTCCAGGGTTGTAAACTTCACATATATAATCAAAGACGGATTATCTTCGTACTTACTGCATACGCGTTGAACAGTTGACCTGTGGGTAGGTCAGTTCAAGGGTGAACCAAAAGATTTCAAGGCGAATTCTTGGGAACCAGTTGGAGAGGAGGAAAGTTCAGAGGTTCAGGTCGTGTCCCTCAAATTTAGGAATGAAACACAGCTGAGTAATCTTTTCTTAACTTTTTTTGATTTAATATAGATCATGGTATGCTCATATTCAAATCGGTAGTTGATATATTCTCATAGAATTTAGTAATTAAAAAATGGCCTTTATGTAAGATTATAAAAGAAGTTGAAGGAAAGAAAGATGTAATAAGTCGAAGCATTGACAATATTTTACTATATTTTTGGAAATCATAAAATAAGATAACCTGCAACCATCTGCAGGAAGATTTTGTAAAAACTTAATTAATTTTAGTTATTTGAATTCATGTAGTTTACAATGTTTATTGATTGAATGAATAAATTCAGTTTTTATGTGAAACCCATGTTATTTATAATTATAGAATACCTAACACTTTTCAGGACATAATCATGATCGTTACAGCTCACCCCCTGTAGAGTCTCAAAGTCCGTGGCATAATATTGTATGAGAGTAATGGATAACGGTTCCTGTCGTTTTTGATGCTAAGAAGAGAGGCAGAGCTTCCTTGCTTAAGAGAGAGCAAGGGAGGGTCGAGCCCTCTTAATAAAGTAACACTCAACGTTACAAAATGGCGTCCAACGTTTGAGGCATCAGAAACGACACAAAATCGAATTATCCAACTTTTTCCTTTTGTTCTAATTTGATTAATTCATTGGGGTAGCGACTTGTACATGTCTTGGAAAGTGTTGGTGCGAAAAGTGACGGCCAAATCCTCATTTAATTTTAAGCTAGTTGTAAGTCTTTTCATCAGTTTTACTTTTGTATGTAAAAGAAACAGTAGTTGGGTCATTTAATTTTTTTTTGAAACAAAAATTTGTTACAAATTTTTTAAATATTATTGTGGGTAAAAATTTTTTCTGCTGAAATTTACATGTATACTTGAACTGTGGGTAGAGCATTTTTCTGCTGAAATTTTATAAGTGTGGGTATGAATAATTTTTTTTCGGATAAAGAAGTTATGGAGGCAACAAATTAGTAATGTGTTAATAGATAAAAATATTTTTTTTTGATGGATCAAATGCTGATCGCAATTTTTTTTTGAAGAATAAAATAAAAAAAAAAAACCCAATTTACGAAAGTTTATATGAAACCCAATATTTAAGACATCTATAATGAATATAATCTAATGTACTCGATTATTACTATGTTTTAGATCCATGTTATTGATGAAGTCATTAAGGTTTTGGCTGGAATTCTTTCACTGTGAATGCTGTTTAAATTCCTGAGACCACACAGATGTGCGAACAAAAATTTCTAAACGCTAATTAAAATGACCAAATATGTATACACGGAGATATTGTTTTACACTTTCAAGAAGAAAAACAAAACCGCAAGTTGATGTTTGAATTAATTTTTTTATTTTTTTAACAATTGAATAACAATTCTGAATATGTTACTGAAGTTTAGTGGACTCTCTCTTTTTTTTCTTTTTTTCTACTTCTACTGCTCGTGTTGAGAAAGGTGTGTGAGAAAGAACTAGTGGTCTGAAAGAAGCGTTTGCAAATTTAGATTTTATATAGAAAAAGATTTTTTAGAATGAGGTATGGTATAAATTGAAGAGTGTCTCCATTTTTACCTTTGTGTTGCTTTGAAGGGGGGTCTATCGAATAGACATAGCTGAGTATGTTGAACATAGCGAGGTGGTAGTGGTAAATTTTTGAATAGGAAGCAGCGACTCTTCAGTTAAAAGAGTGAAGTCGTCAAATACGAATAGGTAGTCGTGTACGCGTGGCCTTAGCGAGATTAGTACACAGCGGACCTTTTTATGAATTCGTTTCTTATTGATTGCAAGTTTGTAGTCAAGAGGTTATGTATCGGGTTTGTTTACATCTCGTAATGTGCAAGAAGTAATTTTAATAGATCGCTCGTGCTGAGTCAGAAACTTGTTTTTTTTTTTATATTGAAAAGAATATTGCGCAGGCGCGAGAAATCTTTAGCAAGGTCTATCGAGCTTGTAATGTTTTGGATTGGGAGCGCAGGAATTTACAATTTTTTGATTAAGTGCCTTGTAATGATTTTAGTTGTAGAGAGTTAATTTTTTTTTCCTTGTACAAAATATTTATTAAAGTAAATAGTGACTTTCCTAGTTATCTATAGATAAGGTAAATAAATACCTAAATTAGTAGAGTGAAGATTGACGTTAGCTACATTGATGATACACTTAAATATCATTTGATAAATCTCTTTAGCAATTCTTTTAAGTTTTTTTTTTTATTCGGCTTTTGAAGACGAAAATTTTTATTTTTATAATTAGGAAGAGACAAAGAAGAAAATTTTTATTTTCAGCTTTGGTTAAAATTTACTTCGGTTTACTCAGGCTTGGAAATAGATTTAGTTTAGTATTTTATAATTTTCTTTTCTGGTGAAACATCAGCCAAAATGGACAAAGATCCCTTAATTAAACTTAGCGTACCTAAAGATGATGTGGAGTTAGCATCAACATTATCGGACGGCGACGGTATAAAATATCAAAATATAGATTCGGAGCTACCGGAAACGGTGAATGTGAAACAGCATACAAGGAAATCGCCTTCATTTAAGAAAAAGGATATTAAACCGTTATTAACGAACCAGGAGAGTCAAGTTATATCAAGCGGCGTGAGTCGAACAAAAGATGTAGATCCGAGGAAATGGAATATAACTTTTTCGGGAAATACCGATCCGCGCGATTTTTTGACGCGTGTAGAAGAATTAGCGTCAGTATATAATGTACATTTGGACTCTTTAGTTAGGTACATGCCCATTTTTCTATCAGGTTTTCCTTTAGTTTGGTTTAGAGCAACAGAAATTGAGAGGCAATGGGGAGACTTTAAGGGAAAATTTTTGATACAATTCGAAGGCACTAATAGGCAAAGAGAATTAAAATTAGAAATTATGTCAGCAAGGCAGAGTAATGGTACATCTGCAAGCGAATTTATTCTAGAACTGGTCGCGAAGAATAAGTTACTCGATTTTCCGATTGACGGTGAAGAATTCATAGAAATTATTAAGCAGGGTCTGTCTGAAAAATACGCAGGTTTATTAGCAACGACTAACGTAACTAATACGCGGGAATTAATGAGCGTGTGTGCGAAATATGACTCATATGTCAACAAGAAGTCTACCAGATATAACTCGGGATCCGGGAAAATTATGGAACTGTCAAATGACAATGTTACGTGTAGCCAAGTAGATCAACATTGTAGTTCCAGTCGAACTACCGAACGGGCGAGAAACATCTGTGTAGTGGGGGATTCTAAGGGAAAGAATGAGTTTCGTTACAGTAATCGTCAGCCGAATTCAAATTTCACGAGCAAAAATAGCTCACGCAACGAACACTTAACAAATAACTTCGTGAAGCGTAACGGTAATATACGGTGTTTCTATTGCAATAAAACAGGGCATAAACAGGTAGATTGTTATAGCCGCCTCAATTCGACAAAACTGAAGGGGAACGCAAATTTTACTAATTCCGAACGCGAAATGAAAGGTAGGAAGGATTCCCAAACCGATCGAGAGAAGGAACGTATGGTTGAATAACTGGACAGTCTTAGACTGTAAAAATGTAAAAAAAAAAAAAAAAAATAAAATTATTAGGTAAAATATAAATATTTAAAATAAGTTATAGGGTATAAGCTGTGGACTTAAGATGGCGAACTGGAATTTATATAGGTGAAATAGAAGTGAGTGGTCGGTAAGTTCTCGAATATATGTAACCCAAGGGGGTGCATGGAGAAAGATTAGACCGCGAGGCAATTATTGATAAGTAATGACGCAGCGGGCGTCATGGGTCAATGCAACATATGAGGCCGAGTTGTTTTGTAGGTTTGGGACAGGTCAAGCTGTGTGAAGAAGGTTACAGAGAAATAGTCGTGCGTTACACTTTGAGCGGAGTCTCGTTGAGGCGAGATAGATTATTCCTTAGACATCACCAGAAAGCAAGGGGATAGACTAGGTTGGTACGGACTAGGTTGAGGATAAGTCAAATGAGAAATTATGTTTCGACGTGATGGTATGTGAAGAGATGTATAAGGTAATGGAAGAAAATGCGTGGCCCGGGGATGAATGTGGAATTAGAATGAAAGAGGAAATAAAAGTTTGAAGGAAGAGTGTTGAACATATTGAAAATTTGTATGAATCCAAAACTGAGGCTGTCTAATGTGTCTGACTTTGTAAAAGGTAAAGGTTGTCTAGTGAAATGTCTAGTATGAAAATATACACAGCGCAGCGGGCGTGTGTTACGTAGCATATGGTGATAGTATTAATCGAGAGGTAAGAGCGAAAAGTGGAAAGAGGGTGAGTCTACTTATGATAAGAGAAAAATCGGTGTAAAATTTTCACCTGAAGGTTTCGCACATACTGTGGCCGACGGAATACAGTATGAGTAATGAAGATTTAAAGTCATAGTATTAAAAATTTATTAGTTTAAAAAAGGAACATATGTATAATTTTAAGCTATTTGTGTAAATTAAAAATTTTAAATTTAGAGATTTCAGAGTCAATGCTTTTGTATCTATTAAATGAATGAGCCATGGGTTATACCTTGTCTCATGTAAGAGCGAGTTATAACTATCATTGTTCATGTAGAAAAAGATAAGAAAAATTTTTTGACTCTTGATGACCTGTCGCCATTTAAGTCTATAGACTTAACGTGCCATGTAAATACTCAGTACACTAGGATAAGGTCATAATGATAAGACAAGTGTAATATAGTAGTTAAATTATAATTTATAGAGTAACCAAGGAATACTCTGACTGAGTATAGAGAGTGATTTTGGGTGACCGAGGCAATTAAGAGGTTAAAGTTAATAAAAATGCCTCAGGTATGCGAAGGAAGTTGTTTTTTCCATAGAACACAAAGCTTTTGTTATTTCTCGCATACTTAAGTTATTATATTCTAAACAAACAAAAATTCTATGGTGGCGCCTGGGTTACGTTTCATTATAATGAAACTAAAATGTACGAATAAGAACGTACGTGTAAATTTGAGCTGTTGAGTTAGTCGAAAGGACACCCAAAGTCAATCTCGAAATTGAAATTTAGATATATACTGTATCATGTTATTATTATTGAATTTTTCTTACAAAACCTTTGTTAAATTTTCAAAGGAAAATTAATGTTTTTTATTATGAAATTCATAGTAAAGGATGGTCCGCTATTAGGGTGTGTTGGTTATGAGTAATTTCTTGTTTTAAATATAAAATTTTCTAGATGATAAGTTAGGTGTATTTGTTTATTGAGCGTACCATGAGACAATAAGTTCATTTAACTTTCTTTCTTTTCTTTTTTGGAGATGAAAAATGGAAGCGAGGGACAAGTAGTCGATTCGGCTATTCGGAGGGAGACGGTTAGAGGGAAATATTTTGTGTATACTCAAATACACAAAAATTTTATTGGGAAGAGGGGTATTGTAGCGAGATATCCTATAGTAGGAACATTAGTTAGAGCGAATATATAATGACGACCGCAAGGGTGCGAGTGAGATAGATATATCGCTTGCTTCGTCACGTCGGTAAAGAAAAAAATCAGCGAACAGGATAGGGCCGGCACGTAGAAGGTTAGGTGGTGCGACGGACAGTGTGTGAGTGAATTGCTCGACATGTCTCAGACACGAAAGTAATTAATAAAATTTTAACTATAAAATGTAATCCATACATATTGAAGGATAATGTAAAGTTTATTCAGTTAAAAAGTCATTTTATTAGTGCAAAGCCTAAGATGGAATCCGCAACGAAATAAGGTACGTTTTCTTTCGATAAAGTTGATTTCAAATTTACAAATTGTAACATTAGTAGACAAAATTAAAATAGACAAGTCAAGATTAAATATTAAGTATATCTGAATGATAATTTTCAGATATGCGGTTCTAGTCTCGGGGTAGAATACAGGGTATAATTCCTTTTTCTGGATAAATAATTTTCGGATGGCAGAGGTGGATAAAGTATTTAGTTGAAAGTGAGGAACTATCAAATTACGGCGAATATTCAAAACTCTGTCGAGTCTTGTATGCCTAAGTATTTGGATGGGGAAGAGAGAAGCTCCAGGGTTGTAAACTTCACATATATAATCAAAGACGGATTATCTTCGTACTTACTGCATACGCGTTGAACAGTTGACCTGTGGGTAGGTCAGTTCAAGGGTGAACCAAAAGATTTCAAGGCGAATTCTTGGGAACCAGTTGGAGAGGAGGAAAGTTCAGAGGTTCAGGTCGTGTCCCTCAAATTTAGGAATGAAACACAGCTGAGTAATCTTTTCTTAACTTTTTTTGATTTAATATAGATCATGGTATGCTCATATTCAAATCGGTAGTTGATATATTCTCATAGAATTTAGTAATTAAAAAATGGCCTTTATGTAAGATTATAAAAGAAGTTGAAGGAAAGAAAGATGTAATAAGTCGAAGCATTGACAATATTTTACTATATTTTTGGAAATCATAAAATAAGATAACCTGCAACCATCTGCAGGAAGATTTTGTAAAAACTTAATTAATTTTAGTTATTTGAATTCATGTAGTTTACAATGTTTATTGATTGAATGAATAAATTCAGTTTTTATGTGAAACCCATGTTATTTATAATTATAGAATACCTAACACTTTTCAGGACATAATCATGATCGTTACAGCTCACCCCCTGTAGAGTCTCAAAGTCCGTGGCATAATATTGTATGAGAGTAATGGATAACGGTTCCTGTCGTTTTTGATGCTAAGAAGAGAGGCAGAGCTTCCTTGCTTAAGAGAGAGCAAGGGAGGGTCGAGCCCTCTTAATAAAGTAACACTCAACGTTACATGTATTTAATTCATGTAATAAGCCAAACATTATTTTTTTTTATTCTGGGTTAGGTAGAAGATGGACGGGCTGGTCAGCTAGTGGATGTATAAAAAGCAAGACAAGCTTATTGGCTTACTGTGAAAGAGTCAAAAAGTGTATTTGTGTGTTTACTTTAAGTGAACACGGGCTCATTTTTTATCATAAAAATATAGTTGGTGTACACAATTTTGATTATTTTGTCAATTTAAGTGCATCTTGACTGTGAAATTTGATGTGTTTTAGAATGAAAGTTTGTGGAAATTTTGCACTCATTTTTCATTGCAATTGTGACTTTCAATTGTTCAGGTAGAATGTGTTGAGACTCAAATTTCAACCAATGGTCTACTTCATATTCCCTATGAAGCTATTGGAACTAGTGTAAGCGTAAGAAGATCAAAGCTTCGAAAGCTGGATGAAGCTGAGAGAGTCCATTGGATTATTGGAGTAAGAGAACGACAGATAGGCTAGCTTGGAGGAGCTTCTACGGGGGATAAAGATCCATTTAGGATGTGACCCTTATTTAAGAAAGAAGCACACGTTTTTTTCCAAAGATATTGCGGTAAAAGACGAAATGATCGGACCCGCAACCCACACCCATATGCTACCAACCACTTCATAAGTAGATAACCCTCAAACAGAACGATAAAGAATTCTTCTCACTCATCTACTAAGGTTATAAATTCTAAATATAATATTCCCTTTTAAAGGTGATTATAATTATACGGTTAGAAGAATTACGTATAATAGCCTTATATGATTGTCATCAATGGGTCTTTTCAATAAAAGCCAAGTCAAAAACATTGTCACGTGTGTTTTATGTTGTTTTAATTAAAATTAATATGACTTATGGGGAGATTCTATTATATTTCAGTTAACGCGTGGAATTAATTTATTTTAGTTATGGATATGAGTGTTTTTATTAAAATAAATAAATTATATAAATAATAACACCCTCCTCCGCCAGAGGTAATAAATAATTTAAAATATTTTCATAGATTCCTGTTCAGGATAGACAATAATAATAATTATTATAATCGTAGAAATTCCCCCAAGGGTGCTTTTTGAAACCCTGGAGTGACTTTCTTCACAATACAATAGTAATAAAAAAATAACGCAATGATTCTATTGTACTAGGCTCTTTATATGGCATTCGAAGCATTTTTTTAAAATATTATATCAAAATTATTTTGTTTATAAAGTATGGACGACTCAAACCATCCCAAATGGTCTTAATTAGAAATAAGCACTATGAATGCTAGAAAGAATTAAACTAAATTTACTTGAACGGTTTCTGTATCTTTCGTCTATCCCTTTCCATCTTGTTGTATTAAATGATTATTCGAAGCGAGACAGCAACAAAACAATTAAATTAGTTTTAGTGTCTAGGGTCTTGTGAAATGAGTATTTTAGTTTAAAATAAGAAAAAGAGTGAGTATTTTTTTTACAATATTTCAACCTTTTATCGAATGAAGATCATAGTAAGGGTGCAGCTAGTCAAAATAGTTTCATTACCTCATTTTATAAGAATATGCGGCTTCTTCTACGTATACCTACATTATACTGGAGTTCAATTTTTTTAATGAACCTGTGCTTATTGAAATTGAATACAAATGCACTTTTTTTACTCTTTCACGCTACTTAAAGCATGTGTCGTTATAGAGGAAGATGGAAGATCAATGAAATAAATATCAATAGTAGAAATGAACATATGGAAATAATGGTGTGAGGTATGGAGGCAGCAGACACCCCCCTCGTATGTATGAAAGACTTGTCAAAACTTTGGACGATAATTAAATGAAATGGGGCAAAAATTTGAACGCACTCGCTCATATATTAGTGGCGTTTATTGTAGGAAAAAGTGTAGAGCGGAGAATATAGGAAGATGGTCGGGGGCCAGTCTCAGCCGTGGGTGCAACCACCCCCCACCCCCCGCCCAGCTATATGCATAATTCCGCCGTAAAATATTACGTCTGCCGAGAATTGAACAGATATCCTTCAAAGTAAAAAGGGGTGGCTTGGCTCCCGAGTCCCGGGACATTTCACCGTGATTTATTGGGCTATATAGTATTATAATTAAAAGCGGTGGCTCGACTGCCGCCCTGGTGTGTTCTGGGGTGGGCGGGAGTGCCCATAAATCTAGAGGGGGCGCGGACACTGGAGGGGTGCCACCCCCCAAACACCCCACACACATTCAAATGCCACCGCACGACGGCCTTTCATCATTCTATTCTACCTAGTTTTTCCTTTTCCGCCACCGGGGGGTGGGCGACAAGAAGGCGATGGGGTGGACGGCGGCCTCCGGCTATGACGTGGGGTAACTTGTAACATAAGGGCCGGTTGACGGAACGGATGTGACGTTTCCATATAATGGAATCAATTCACATCGACTCGACCCCCTTTCTCCACCTGCCGACGCGACGCCTTGTCACACGCCGTCTGTGAGAGATTCCAGATTTGAAAGACGTCCTCGATATTACTCCAAGTCTAGTCATCTCAGAAAGACTCTGTCACAATACATTCCATTAGATTAAACCCCGCAGGAGAACTTGTATACTGACCCTTCCTGAAATTGGAATCGAAATGTCATCTTGACATCTTTCAACATTCAAGATAATTATCGACTCTATGAACACTTGAAGCTTAGGGATTTATTTATAAATAGTATTAATTAATCTCTTGAATGACAAATAATATTTCATAACCAGAAGAAAATGAGATAGAAAACGTGCATGTAGAGGAATAAGAAAAAACAAGTAGGTAGTACATATTATTTTAAAGAAGCCTTATATGTATGTTAAGTACCTACACACAATTCTAACTAAAAACAATTTTGTCAAAAATGTTTGTCTAAGTATTTATTTTTCTAGTCTTTTTATATCAATCATGATGTGTGGAAAAAAAATTCTAGTCTTTTCATATCAATCATAATGTGTGAAAAATTATTATTATTTTTTGTCGACGAATAAGTTAGAATAATGTGTGGAAAATTATTATTATTTTTTGTCGACGAATAAGTTTATTAGTAAGAATAATTGTCGTCTCTGGCAAAATTTCTATTAGTCGAGGCAAAATAAACACAAAGAAGAACAGGAATTCTTCATGCATTCTCTACCGTCAACCCGGCCCATCCAATCCAAGACAGCATTCCAACCCCAAGGACAAGATTCATGTTAAAAAAAAAACACAGAAAATTTCTGACCCGACTGGATATCGAACCTGGGATTTCGTGATCTAAAGTCGGCGACTAGGCTCACCAAATCATAGTCTAACAGAATACGTCTCAATGTTATGTTTAATTTTCACAGACCACTCTTATAAGGTGAGTTGCCGTAAAAATTGTATGTTTAATACCTATTTTTTTTGCGTAAACTAAACTTGAAAAAAAAATCAAGATTAATATTGAATTATTCTTACCAGCAAAAAAAAATTGTGTTTAATCTATTAGTTAGGTATACTATGTAGTGTATTAACTCGTTGACACGTTCGATACGAAGGATCCCCTAGTAGCATGGTCGTCTAATCACGATGACTGTACAACCTCCATACAACAACACGAGACGAGAGCGAAGATTAGTATTAAATCGCTTCTACGGTGACGAATGATCGCTGCATTATTAGAAACAAGAAGTGGTCACTTATGTGGAGGGAGCGTAATATGGGAGATATTTATTTTTCTAACATTTCAGTAGCTACGTTTAACTTTTTTTTTTTTTTTTTTATTCAAACAAACTTACAGTCGTTAAATAAAATATTACACATTTCATTGAATATGAATAATAGACCATTTCAGTTTGCGGGTATATGCATAGTTGGCAAGCACGTTAAATGCAAGCCAACGGATGTGAGACACATTTACAAAATAACAAAATACAAAAAACATCAAGAAAAAGAAAGCAGTCGCATGGCTTGTAAAATTAATAATTTACAAAGATAAATAAAGAAGTAACAAAGTTTATGCGAAGTTACAAATTTTCAGGGCAGAGGATGGGAGCAGAGGATATAGGTAAGGAAGAAGGACTGTGACAATAAAAAGGAAGGGGAAGAGAGGTGCGGCAGACACGTCAGGTGCCCCCAGATACTCACCGTCATGAACCACGCGGGGCCTCCAAGATTTTTGCTTTAAAGGCTCTAATGGAATGTTGAAATATATCTTCACTTTTATACTTTGTGGGTATATTTTTGGGAAGGGTTCATGTCATGTCGAAAAAAATTTAACTTAATGAATTAAAGGCCTTTACAAAAAATCGAGGGGTTTACAAGAAATGTCTAAGTAATCTTCGATGTCAATGCCAACATTAGTTTCAGTTATAGGTACATACTTACTGTATAATATTTCAATCCATCAATTTTATAGAAATTTATGAATAGTTTTTTCTTGTCAGTTAAAGCCTTCACAACAAATTTAATCGTTTTCTTCAACTCATAAGACGATTTTTAAGACCACTAAAATAATTAGGTACACATGTTAAAACTTTGTTCAATAATTAAAATGGTTGGTAGCAGTACTAGCAGTCGTCAATTTTCGTACCGCATACTAATTAATGGTCGTGGTTTCCATCGCCGAAACTGAACATGTTCCTCTTTCACGAGTCACGATCCAGTCTTTAGTTGTCAAAATTATCTAAGAATTTATTTATTGAATCAGCGAAGAGTGAGGTTAAAATGAAGACTGACCGCACTACATTTTTCTGATGACTCCCGAGAAAGAGCAAATAAGAGCAACGTTCGTGAGTTCCGGGAGCGATCCCGCTGTATTTCATACAGAACATAGCGTCCAGCGGTAGTATTTGGCTCTGCCGACGTTAAAACATAATATAAAATGAGGTTAAGACGTAAATCATACCCAACGTCGGAGCATCCATTGTGAGAGGTACCCGTTGGCACTCCAACCCCCCAGCTACCCCCTTACATGTGACCTCCAGGGGGGTTTGGGGGAGGGGGACGCAGCACGACTTACGGGGTGTCCACCCTCAAAGGATATGTATTATCTTTACTGCTAAGGGGTGCTTATAAAAACAATACTGCTATTGTTCCTATTTTTTTATAATATTATTTTATTACATTTTTTTGTAATTGAACGTGTAAAAAGCGAGATTTTCTTGCCGTCTGACTCGTAGAAATATACAATATTAATAATAGCAGCAACAAAATAATGTGCCTGGGTGAGAAGGGATGAGGCGACGCTTCTTTAGTCCTTTGTCCAATTTGCAATGATATAAAATTGAGGTAATTATTTATTCATGTAAAATTTACATTCGGTTGTTTTGATGGGCTTATATTCAACTATGATATGTCGAGAAATGGTCCAATGATGGTTGTAAAACATAGTGAGTCAACAAATTATCGATTGAATGGAAAGCTTGTGAATGATTAAAGGAAATGATAATATTATTAAGTTGTTATGGTAAAAGGTTAAGTTAAGTTTTTTTTCAAAAGCGGAGTAAAATAATTGACTTGTACTATTTCATACATGAACATACATTGCCCTATCATTCTATGAAAAGTAAATTTATATTTTCTATACAAACATGTATAATTACTTGAATGAAACACGTGTATAAACTCTATACAAAATTTCATTTAAATACGTTGCAATAGTTCAAGTGAGTGATTTCAATGCCTAGTTAGCTACCTACATACCTACGACCTACAAAAATGTATCTATTATTATAAATATTAGTGTAGGATAAATTTGATCAAAAATATACGTACGTACACATATTCGACCAATAAAATTAGCTACGTTTATTACAACTCACACTAAAATTCATTACCTAGCCTACCTTTTTGACAATTAAGATATACTGAAGATAGACAAAAATACAAACACAATATATATTACCGTCTTCTACTGTTATTTCGAAGGCTGGCTTAGTGTGACCACTTTACGTTAACAACGTTCGCCATTAGGTGGTAATGTTTGTCTCCGAAACTCCTAATCATGAGAATTCTCAACATGTTCAACATGTCGAAAAGTCTCATGTATGCAACAAGTAGAAATTTAATAATAAATGAAATATAGAGATAAAAGTTGGAAATTATTGAGAATAAGAGAGTAACCAAATTTGAAGACTGCGACTGCTGTCGTGTATTTAGCGCTATTGTCCAAGTATTTTGAAACTGAAACTCATAATGAAGGCTTATCATTTTCAGGTATCATTATATTTAACCGAGTGTATCTCGAAAAAGTAAATTAAAAACTTTCACAAAATATTAAGAATTCGACATAAATAGAATAATATGTAACTCTACATGTATAAAGAATAAACAATAAAAAATTCTAATGGACCCGCATAAAGAGAGATTGAAATTTTCCTTTATTTAATTTTTTTTTTCAAATAAAATCACCCCCTTCTCTTAACGGTCCAGAATCCCTAAAAAAATTAACGACCCTTTTATGTGCATATTTATTTCTTTTATAAGTAAATTTACATGATATCCGTCCCGTGTATATGAACACCTTTGGTCAAACAGGGACGAATCTCGCAAAAAAATAAATTTATTATTCTACTAAAAGAGTAAAAAAGAAAAAAATGTTGAAGAATGTTGGAACAACGAAATACATATTTGAAATGTCTTTACTGTCAAAAGAACTAGTTTCTCATCTAGAGCATAAGTAAATTATTAGCCCGATTGAAATTAAGCTTAAGCGAAACTAGTCGGGGTATTAAATAATTTGTGGAATAACAAATTAATAATTGTTTCTAATTCCACAATCAAAACGAAAAGATCACAAAGATCTTTGAGCATCTTTAGTCTAAAGATATACTTATCAATATTATGGGGTGATAAGCTAGTTCGCATCCTATTGGTTCACCCTGGGAAACGCCAAAGGAACTAGCACTTACGTCACCAAACAATTAGCGACACTAGGTACATCACTCTAAAAGAAGACAAAGAAAAAGAAGAAATTTTAAGAGATTACAACTGATGTTTATTACCTATTATTTTAATTAAATTTAAGATAAATAAATATTATTACACAATGAATTGAACATGCATTCTTGGTGGAATTATTTAAATAAAGTTATTTAAATGCGAAACTAGTCAGCGAATTATATAATTTGTCGAATAACAAATTAATTGTTTCATTCAAATTATTTTACTATAATTTATTTATTTATTTTATTTATTTATTTATTTATTGTCTACGCAACCAGCAACCAGTAACCAAATAGTAACTTCCTGTAAAGATGTGATGTGCTAAGATGGCCATACGCTAAATAATAAAATTATAAAATTTTAGTTTAACTGGCTTATTTTATATCTAGATATAAGAAAAGATAATGAATAACAATTAAATTTCTCATATTTTTTTTACTGAGTCTCTCTCTCTCTCCCCTGGCTTGCTCCCAGCTTAACGTCTATGAATATATTTATATATTTCTATATTTTTTTTACTGAGTGAAATATTAATATTATTATTCATAAACATTGCGCAATGGAGAGCTCTTGTTGCCTCTCTATGCCCCTGAGTTGGTTGAAAAAGGGAGTGTTGTTTGTTTTTTTTTAAATATTAATGAAACACACTTAACAGCTTCAAAAAGCCTTTGCGTCTATCACACTTACAAGAAAACATTAAAAAAATGCAATGAAAGTTCATGTGTGATATTGAAAATATCGATCTCATCCGCCAGCCGATTCATTAAGAGCCTCGCTCGGTTAATTACATTTTTTCATAGATTATACATAGATGTGAATAATTATCAGACATGGATTATCAAAATAAACTAAACAGTGATTTAATCTTAAAATTATCTAAATGTCTTAGAATATTTTTTTATTTCCAAATCCGGCCCTGTGCGAAATGAGACGAATAATAATCAACAGTATTTTACGAAATAATCTTTAATAACAACAAAATATAAAATAATAAAACAAAACATATAAGTCAAGGGGAGGATCAAACGTAAAACAACAAAAAAACGAACTTTGGGATTTATCAAACAATTTTTGGCAAACAATGAAATTACCATATAAAATAATTACCTGTGTACGTTAGAGACAATCCTATGAAGTCTTGGCCGACCACCGTACATCAAGATACAGTACCATTGATACAAGAATTAAAAAAAAGACTTTGAAATGTAAATAGCTTAGGCATTTTATCCTGAATAACAAAAGGAACTGAACATTAATACAAAAAATCTCGCCACATTTGGGATGACTTTCAATATTATTCAAAATGAAATTGTTTTAAAAGGGTTATTTACAGATATTTATTTTGTAATCTAGTTAAATAGGGTGTTGCCTTGATTTGTTCCGCAGAAAAGGAATATTAGAAAGATGATTTTTTTTAGTATAAAGCTGGTGTGATTTTTAATCAAAAAAATAACATTCTAATTGATAGAAAAGATACAAAACCAACTCCTTAAACTGTACAGAAAACACCATACTCTTTCATTGACCAATATTGCAACAGAATTTGGGGAGATCAATTTTCTAAATCACCATCCCATGTAACCAATAATTCAAGGTTCTCAATACTGAAAGACAGCTTGATGTCTACGTTTGTTAGTTAGAAAAATACAAGGTTTTTATGTTAAAATAGGTGAACCTATAATAGGAGAATTCTGATTTGATATTCTCATTTTCACAGTCCATTCGGAGCAAACATTGACCTGGACAGGTCATGTGGTGCGTTTGTCTGATGGCAGGTTGACAAAAATTCGGGACTGGAGATGCGGAATCTTGGGGTAGGCCCCAGACAAGATGGTCCGACGTAATCAAAAGAGTACGGGTCTACACTAGAAAAGAGTCGTGTCCGATAGAGAGTTAAGGAAGTCCACGTGAGAGGCCTTTGTCCAATATTGGACACAAGAAGAAGGCTGAAGTGAGTAAGTGGATGGTCGTCCTGGAGGTCCTCTGCATTCTGGTTTATTGTTTCTGGCAATTTCCTTCCTTTCTTCGGAGCTCCGTGTTTCTATCACGAAGGGTCTTTCCTTCGAACCTTTTTGTTCAGCACACCTTTTTGTCACCAAATGTTTCACTGTTGCGTTGCTCCACACTCACAGTTCGGACTTTCTCGTTTCCCCCACCTCCAGAGTGAGTAGTTGCAGCACCCGTGCTCCGTTCTCACCCTGTTCTGCTGCACCCAGATTCTGCGTGGGAGGTCACTTCCTGGTACCATGGCTGTGGGGTCTGTTATTAGATACTTGTTAACAATATCTGTTGCCATCCATCTTTCCCTCCATTCATTTTCCAGGCTGAAGTTTTCAGTGTCAACTGTTCATATAGGTTTTCGAGATTTGGTTGAGAAAAGGTTCGAAGGAAGCCTCCATGATATCCACGAGGCAAGTCCGGAGGCGGTGACCTGGCTGGCAGCGCTGAACCCAAGACTCTGAGGTGCTTAAGATGAAATTGACGCAGCCTGGACTGGCGGAGTAATAACACCAAAGCCACACGAAAAGTAAAGTAAGTAGGTAGGGTCTCTCCGGAGATATTTCTAAGAATTTTTATTTAGCTGGCGGGAAAGATGTTCTTAGTCCGGACAGTGTCTGCTCTAGACTCTAGCTATACCATAGCTCAAGAAATCTTTGTTTCGAAAACTGGCTTAGTGTGATCACTTTACACTTAACTCGAAGCTTGTTATTTGGTATAGTTCCAGAGGGTAGTGACGATTTCATGGTCATGAAATAAATATAATTAGTTAATAAGCCAATAGATAGGCCAATCGGCCTTATAAAAATAAGAAACATGGGTTATTTAGGATAAAAACTTAACAACATGTTAAACTGTTGTCGTCAAGAGTTCTTTGGTTGGTATTTCAGTAGCAAGAGTCCGTCCGAAAGAAATCTATAAATAGGCTTCATTCATCCCAAGCTGAAGGAACGGTAAAAATTTATAGGTTTCCTATAGTATAAGGACTGGTGTTTATTCACGGTAATAATATACATATAAATAAGAAAATGTTGGGAGTAAATGGAGAGTTTAACGTAGGAGAGTTCTGGGAAAGTAATGGGCCAAATAGTAAATAAGGGCCGGAGAAGGAGAAGAAAAAAAAAATACGACGAAATAAAGATTGATGAAATGATATTATTTTTCGTCCAGTTTTTTTTTCTTCTCTCTTTATTTTTTCGCCGTAAGAACGGCTAACATATTTTTTTCACTCTTTTTTCAGATTTTATTGTTTTTTTTTTCTGAAACTTTTGATTCGTCAATTTTTAACACATGTAGGATGAAAAAAATATGATGAAAGATATATGTTTCAAACGACGTATAAAACAAATTTTGCGTTTGCGTAGTAGCTTGCGTATAGATTAACAAATTTTTTAATGATTTATTCATAATAATTAATTAAAAATATAAAATTAATTTGTTAATAAGAAATTGCACCGGGTAAATCTAAAATAACAGATATATAATAAAGTCGGGTAAGTGCGAACACTTATAACTCTAGATGGACTGAACAGATTTTTATAATATTTGGTTAATTGGATTCTTCTCCGCTCCGGTAACAGATTTTTTTGATTAATTATTTGAAAAATATATTTATATATTAACTAAATATAATACTAAAGTTAGAATGGAACGAATTTACTGCGAGGTCAATGCCATCTGTGAAAAATTTCATAACAACACAATTTTTATTTACTGGACAACCATTGAGATTCAAAACATTGGTACGCAGATTTTTGATAGAATTATTTCTTTCGAGCTTTCAGAAATATTTTTTTTAACATTTAAACGTAGGTACTTTTGTATAATTTTCAAATTTGAAATCAATATTCATAGTGAGGACTACAGGACAACGTCTGTCGGGAAAGCTAGTATTAAATATTATAATATAGAACAATCCAAAACAAACATACTCAAACCAGAAATAATATAATACAATAAAATACGAGCGATGCCTAGCGAAATCCTCCACGAAGGAGTCTCCTTACATAAACATACAAAATAATATAATTTGTAGGAAACACCCCAAAAGATCATAAACACACGAAGCGATTCGCAAGAATCAAACATAAACATCATGTTTCAAAATTCGCTGGCAGCTTTGACAAATTTATGCCACTGTTTTATACGGGAATGCGAGTCTTAGGGTAGGGACGGAGAGGTATTAGGGAGGGGTGGCGATAGAGTAAGGTGGGGAAGTACGGGCCTGTGGGTGTCGCGGGTGACCCCGTAAATTACGCCCAATATGGTGCATCCTTCCAAAGAAATAATACAAAATATTATGAAAAATGTTGTTGAGACAATTCACGGCGAGAGCAGACGTGGTTTGAAAATTATTATATCAAGTAATTTAATTAACATACGAAATAAGCAGTTTTATAATAATAGAAATGATTATATTTCTAATGATATATTTTTATTATGAGATTCTTATTTCATATCTATTAAGTTGGTTCTTAAATTTTTCATTGCTTTATTAAGGGCGTTATTGCTGTGCGTATAATAGACAGATATATGTTTAAAAAAAATCAGAAATGGAAAAATAATCATGACGATATGCTTTGATTTGATTTTGCATAAAATTGTGGAAATAAATACACATTGTTTTTTACCACTAATTTTATTTTTAAAAGTTTAAAACTTTTCGGTACTTACGTGCCATTATGAATAACTAAACTAAAAGATATCATTTTTTTATAAATTTTGGCACAAAATAATATAACATATAAATACAAAAATGATAATCTTGCAATGAATATAATAATAATAGCACGTTCAGAGAGCGGTACATTTCAGAACGTATCGGTTAATTTTGTTTAAGTACACAGATAATTTAAATTTATATGTAGAGGTTCGGAGTGGAAGGGGTGTGGGGTAGTTCGCACATATCAGGGGGTGTGTGTGTTGCCTTAAAGTTTTCAGTTTATCAGTCAACAGTCGACCAAAGGGAGGTGCGACGCCGTGAAGCCAGATTTATGTGTTTACTGTATAAATCAAACTTACCCACCGACGCCCTTCCCCCCCTCACCCCTCTCTTACCCCAGACTCCCCAAGACTCAAGCAAAAATTATGTAATTCCGCATATTTCATATTTTGCATGACAACTTGTATTCTTTTGTCTTGACAAGATACTTTTGTTTGGAAGAGTTCCCTTCACCACATTTCTATCTCCGTCTTAGAGACACAGACATATTCCTAAAAGAGAAATCAATATACTTATACGAATCTTAAGAAGTTAATATCAATTTATAATTACCGACGATTATATATATACCATCGGTATATATATATACCGACGATTGTGATTTAACAACATCTATCAAGATTTTTATTCACTAAAGAAAAATCAAAGATTTTAATTAACTTAATCCAAAATTGGTGTTTGGTGATTCTGTCATTTTACGAAGAACGCGCGTAGAAATATTTTATCTTCCAAAAATAGTTAATTTCTTTTTTCATCTAAGTTCTAGATCTACTTTAAATTTCTTGGAATGTGACAGAAATAGCATTGCAACATATTATTACCTTAATGTCTGTTCAAAAAAGTTCAGGTAACTCTGATGTTGAGGATTCAATTCAAGACACTATAATTCCAATGCTTTAAAAAATAATTAAGTGGTGCATGCATACAAACATTTTATGGTGATCAAACTACTTATACACAACGTGTACAAAATTAAAAAGATACCAACCTATTTAATTATTTTTTTTCCAAAAACAATTCTTTATAGGTTTTACTTGTATGTAAACTAGTCGCGATCTCCCATGATCGAACCAGAAGATCCGAATTATGTAAGTGAAGTTGAGAATATTGTAAATAAGATAAGAAAGGCAGAGAAGAAGGTTATAGAAGGAATGTCTGACACAAGAGACTCGATACAACAAATAACTGATGAAGAAGAAGAAGATAAATCTGTTCTTACAAATATTCTTCAAAAGATTCCCCAACTTGCTTAGAACCATAAAAAGGCAAACAGAGAGATCATACAATTCCATAACTTGAATACCTTTTATCTTCCTAAGGGAAAAACACTTTCACGTGAACCCGGGACCTCTCGATCAGAAGTTAACGCCTATTCCTAGTGGGTGTAAAAGTAAATTTGATAAGCAGACAAGGTTTTGCATAGCATTTTTTAATATATTAGGGGAGACTGTAACATAAGGAGCAGAGTTCAGCAATGTGAGTATGTTGTGGTGTTACTAGGATCCAAAAAGAAAGAAAATAATAGAATTAAACAGGTATGATCAAAGTTTTGTGAAAGTAAGTTGGGTCAAACCATTTTAAAGCAATGACGAATCTCCAATATTCTAGTAACAGGCTTCTATTACATTGCGATAAAGTATTAATAGGTAAATACTTAAGGATAATTTCATAAAATAAACAAGGTAGCAACCAATACATATGTAAAAAAACATTGGAAACCGCTAACCTATACTTTTACTAACCTATACAATACTTTGTTTTGATTTTTTGTAGAGCACAGTTATTAAAAAATCTTTGAATTCAGTTTTAACAACCTTAAGCAACGTTTTTAGAAATTACGAATCGCATATTTACGTCACAGATCGTTACGCTATTGCAATTGTTTATGTTCAATCAAATGAAGCGTTAAAATAGCAGTGAATCGGTGTGTAATGCTCGTGTACTGCGTGGCGTTAAAGGCGTTCCTGTGAGTGCAGTGATGGCTAGGAGAGTGGAGTCGGGTAATTTATGTCCTTTGTAGCCCAGACACCAAACAGTGACTCAATTAAGGGAATGATATCCGCCTTAATGAAAGAGTGTCTCCCACCTCCTCATCTCCTTACCGCTCCGCCGCTGTATTAATTTATGTCTTTTAATTATTACCAACTATAAGGTGATGACAGGGGGGTCCAGTCGAGACAACTTACGAAAGGTTTTTATATATAAATATTATTCTAGGTAGGTGCCAACTTTTTTAATGCTAACCAATTTTAGGAAAATAATTTATTTTTGTCTTCTAAATAGGGTTCGGTTGATAGAGTACGCCCACGCCAGGTATATCTGTAACAGGACAAGTAATCCAGTACAGCGAAGAACCAAATGGAATAGAGAAGTGCCTACTAATCCGCAGGATTGAAACCATATAAGAAGAAGGTAATTTTGAGTTGGAATATGAAGGACTTCGTCGTCTTCCTCTGTTATTTCAAAGATGTGAATGGAACGATGATTTTTTTATGCATTCTTTTCGTGGTAAAATTTCAAATTTCGACCGATTTCACGAATATCATTTGAAGAAGGGATTATTTGTTACCAAAATTACTTGTTCAGCGGGCAATCTCTGCAAATTTACAAGATGCTGTGATATGTTGTGCAACTGGGGCACGATAGAACAGCTAAGTAAAAGTTCTTGGTGTTTACATGTCCACAGTCCACGCTGGGAGCGAACGTGGATTTGATTACTAAGAAAAAACCCATAGGTATACGAAAATTTTATGTTTGTATAATGACAAACTTTTTTAGTCCACAAATATTTTTGTACTGACCATCAGCATATGATATTTCACCCCAAACTATCATATTTCAATATGCTCGATTTATGTGTAAGGAAAGCAAGATATTTTAAACAAAAACACTGTGGATATCATGAAAGAGTGAATATAGACGAAAAATGATCATTTATCATAAGATTTAAAACAAAATACCTAAAAAGTCGAGAGTAGGTACGAATATTTTCTTGTCATTTCTTTGTTTCTTTCATGTCGAAGGTATAAGAAATGGAAGTACCAATTATTTGTAAAATGGTAATTCACGGTAATCATTTATTAATGAGAATTGACAAATAGCATTTGTAACGTAATATTGTTGACATCCAGGGTTGCCAGGTACACGAAAAGATGAAAGTTCCCCAAAAAAGGTCGTTCTCAAAATTTGCTAATCCGGAAAGTTTTAAACTTTTCTTTAATAAAATTAAAAATCATTCCGAAAATTTGGTATCCGATATTATGACAAACATACCGAACACTCTATGCTTCGGTATTTTTTAACAACCATTAACAACCGGCAACCCTGTTGACATCACAGCTAGTGATGGTAATAAAAAAAAAGTTATGTAAAAATATAAAAAAAAACAAACGGACAAAAAAAGACAAAAGAACAAAAATAAAACAAAAGAAAGCAAAAGATTATAATAATTTAAAAACAGAAGGAACACAAGCGCCTGGTTGGTGTTGGAGCAGATATGATATGATAGCGGAGACACAGACGGAATAATACATAGACAAGAAGGGATGATGGAGAAAAGCGAGAGAGATAGACAGGATTTAGCAATTGTCACAAGCAATTTACATGTATATCCATCAGAAAATCGTCCAAGGGACGTGAATGAAACAATCGCCTTTGATGTGAGCATACACCCGCTATACAGACAGATCTACTACACAGTAGGTACTGTGTATCTCTACCCACATTTACACCAGCACAAAGAATAATTCGTAGCGTGTAAGTCTCACAATGACGCTGTGTTTGAATATATTATTGTACTGACAATAATAATATGAACGAGAAAAGTTATCCATGAAATTTTATAAACAATCAAATTTAAATTTAATTTAAAAATATTTTCGGTCAGATCTACACAGGCTCAGGAAGCCCTCTGAATTACCTAGTGTGTGTAATGGCAAAAATAATGAGTTGGCGCTAAAAAAAAAAAATGAAAAAATTGTAAGAGCCTGGATTTTAATTATTATCAAGACAGTTCTCTAAAAACTAAAAAGAATGAACTTAGGAGTTGACGAACAGACAGAGGTAAATAAATATATTATTTTGATTTTACAGCATGGATATAGGATACTTATGTCATAAAACACATTTATACCATTTTATTTTTGATGTCATACAAAATTAAGACTGTGATTGGTGCTAAATATTCTAACAATGTTGAGAATGAAAATCGGAAACTCGATAACACGAAATTTATTTACACGGTTTTAATAATGTACCTATGTACGTTAAAAAAATGTTTATCAATCGAACTTTGAAATTCGAAATAGACTTCTGAATTTCTTTCGTCTGAAGGTAGAATTAAATTTTTTTAAGTAACCGATGCCCAGGGGATTCTGTTACATGTATAAAAAAAGTACATAAAGACCTCAAGCATTTACTTAGTTTAAATATTGTTCTTAAAACAGAATATGTGAAACATTGCTAGATATGCAGACCCCCCCCAGCGCAGTCAATAAATTAAAATCAAACTGACGAATATTAACAATAAATTCCGTTACAATTAAGTCGGCCATTATGACTTTTGATGAATGGTTATCGCCGGGTTACGAATGAGGGAAAGGATCTGTCGCATACCGCGAGTCCGGCGATAAATACGACAGCTGCTGGCAACACTGAAGAGCCTTCGCACATAAAGAAGCAACGAGACGCCTTATTACGAACAATAAAAATATCTCTCGGAGGTATTCAACAAAAAAAAATATATCAAGAGTCATAAAGAAGTTGATATTTGTGGTAATGACTGTCATAATTTGTGGAACACCTTATCTTTCCACGAGATGTGTCCCTTAAAGGTGACGACGTACTGTATTACCTACATGGAGTCGTGAGTGAAGCGAAAGAACACTTTTGCGATACTCATCTGATCGATTTACTCACTTACGTTTAAGGTAACTCGATGTTACTTTGGACTTTTTTTCCATTTTGGCACATGCTTTGAAATTTTAAGCAAAGGAAACAGTAAAATTGCCTATTTTTTTTGTTCTCAATAATTTCCAACTTTTGTCTCTATATTTCATTTATTATTATATTTCTACTTGTTGCATACATGAGATTTTTCGACATGTTGAACATGTTGAGAATTCTCATGATTAGGAGTTTCGGAGACAAAAATTACCACCTAATGGCGAACGTTGTTAACGTGAAGTGAGCACACTAAGCCAGCCTTCGAAATAACAGTAGAAGATGGTCGTAAGCCCGTAGTGGTTTGTTCCATTTAAAAATCGTACATTAGTACCTAATGAATTGTTAGAGTCATTAGTCGTTATTTTTTATTCTAAAAATGCAGTTTTTTTTCACAGTAAATCTGTTATAATAATACGACTAACGCTATATATGACAGCTTAACTTTAAGATCATTTTTCTGACAATTAGGATATTCTACGGTCAAAATGCATTCTTTCCCAACCACGTCCTCTCCAAACGGGTGTTAACCATTGCGACAGAGATATACAACGTGAGTTTTTTTTAATCAATCATTATAGGGAAATTTCATTACACGGTAACATATATATTATTTTGCCCTTATTAAATTTAAAAATTCAGCACGTGAACCCTGGTAGAAGAATGATGACAAAATGAGATGAAGTTGAACCATGCTTTTAACACTGCCAATCAAGTGACATGACTACTTGGACCACGGTCATAATATGAATTTATGTTTATAATGAAAGGGTCGCGAATTTACTCATTCAATAAAACTTTGAAACAGTTTAGTTAGTGATTATAAGTTTGTATGAATTAAAAAAAAAAAAAACGAAAGTTAAACCAGTGGAACATTATTTTTAAGGAAATTTCTCAAAGACGGCGAAGGTACTTAAATCAGTCGTGGTCTTTACAACCCGGCGCCTAGAAGTCAACCAATTTCAACTAAACTCAATGTACCTATAAGTCAGTGTTTAAAACATTCTATCAAAATTTGACTGCGCAGATTATAAAAAAAACCTAAAAAATACAGACCCTCTACTGATTTTGATACTTCAAACCTGCTAATTTTCAAATGAAGAAAAAAAAAACGCAAATTATATGAGATCCAAGAATGGAGGATGAAAAATATTCAATTGAAAATAATAATAAGATGCGAGCGTATGAAGCCAAGGCTGTGGGCCACTAATCAAGGCCCCGCGTGTTTATGAGGGTCGTTAGAAGTAAAGGAGCCCTTCAAGAATAAGAAGAATGCCGTTACCGTAACAATAAACGTCACATTCGGACGGATCGTAAATAATTCAGTGACAGACAACGAACCCGTATCCCTTGCGAATAAGTGAAAAAATATTAATGTGTATACATCGGCAATGAATCTTTGAGGAAGCAGTAAAAATCCTGTAATGCATTTTAACACCTCCTATACGAGATACGCGTAATGTATGAAACATTGTATTGTTTTAATAAAAACTATGTTTCGATGAGATGACAGAAATATTTAAAAAAAAACTTTTTTTTTTTAAATAATAAGATTGGGTCCAGAATCTGAAGACGAGATCTGGTATAAGTTTACCAGAATACCCCTAGTATAAGTTTTCGATGATCGAATATCGAAACGATCGTCGAAAATTTTCCATACAAAAATGATCGAAAGATTCGATCGTTTGATTTTAGAACACTATTTGCACGCTAATAAGCGCTTATTTGCGTGCAATTAACTTTCGATAAAACTCGAAAATATGTTTTATAACATTAACGCTAGGAATACGTTTTGACTAAAGTGGGATTCTATCTCATTTTTCGAAGTTTTTCATTTACTCAAATGGTACCTTAGACATTCTAGATCTGATGAAGAACGTCCATGTAATTATGACGTTTCCTTTGATGTTTGTATAAAAAAAATAACATTAGAATCGAAACTATTGATCCAATGATAAGATGGGTTATACATAGCAAGTGTGGTAAGGTGCAGTGGTGGAGAGGTTAGTGGGCAAACAGGAGCATGTTGAGCGAGGCATGGCATCCATCACTAACACTAATGATATTGCAGTCAACAATCCATCACTTGTATGTCTGGCGTGCGAGGACTGGCAAAGATATCAATCATCTCCCGTAGTATCGATTGGTTCGACTTCAAGTCCAAGGGGGTACTAGGGGGTGGCGGGGAGAGTGCATCCGCCGTGTAGAAGAACGTCTGGCGAGGCTAGGGGCTTAATTCGCCGCCTTGGGGTGGGAGAGAGCGTGGTGCAGCGACACCCGTCAATCGATTGTCAAGCAGCGAGTACAGGGGGGCACTGCACCGCCCGCACCCCCTGATTCTCAAGGCGACCCCCTCTTTAAACCACCCCTCTTGTGGCCCACCGCCCCCACGGAGCAGGGAGGCGAGGACATTCGTTTGAACGACCGATCTGACCCACATTTCACTGATATTTATAATAATTGAACCAGGGAACAGAGAGATGCGGAATATGTAATAAATCGAGGTGGAAACTCGGAGCGCTGCGTCGTAACCGCCTTCAGTTGGGTATGCGCATCCGACGTTATGGTGTCGGGGTATTTTTATTTTTCTGTTGGCTGAGCGAATGAGAGATACTCGCTGGAAGAATGTTTGGGATGGCGTAAAATTTATGAATATTATTCGAGATAATGTCGGAAATTTAACGTCTCCCTGAATGAGATAGACTTGATACAGATCTGCTCTGCAGCCCCTATGTAGGTACACGCTGCTGTTTCATCCTGCGCTATACCTCCACACAGCTCAGCGCTCGCAGACAACATTACTTCTTACAACTGTCGGAAATTTCCGGTCAACGTTGGAAATTTGGCTGGAGTTTATTGCGTATCCAGCGCGCAGGTTCGCTCCGGAATTGTTTCATAAATTGTGTTGAATCGCCCTATTATTTGAAAACGATTGCGCTATTCGATAAATAAACCATTCCGTAGATCCACTTGCAGCCGCGCGGTTGCAATAAAAATAACATCGAATTTTAAAACGAGTTTGTTGAGTAAATTGAATAAACCAGTTCCAACGAAAATGTATGAAAACAAATCGTCCAAAAATTAATACCAACATAATGGATTTAACTATCTTTCTGACTATTTTTTAGAAGTTTACATGCGACAGACTTTTGAAAGTATTGTCGTTCCTCCGTTCTTAACGTGTTTATATTTTTAAGTGGTTGGCAGCTTAGCGGTTCGGTCGTGGTCTTTCATTCCGAAGATCATGGGATCGATCCCTTGTACAGACCATCCTACTCCTCACAACACAAGCATTGCTTTTTCAAAAGTGTGTTTGTATTCATTTTGGATGAGTATCTACACATTCATTCAATAACTTTAAAAAAAATCATAATAAAAATCACTGGCAAAAAAACAATTAATGACAAAAAACTTGCAACAGAAACTTAGAGGTTATTTCGTTTTTGGTTTTTTTTTTTTTATTTATTTTCTAAATAATATTGCTGCAATAATAAAAGAGCGTAAACATTTCATTCATCTCGTAAAAGCATAAGAAATGATGAGTCATATTATTATAATACACAGAAAAAATAATTAGTTTGCAAAACCATCAAAAGATTATATAGGAAGACAGGAGGTTAAAAGATATATTGTGGCAATTAAGAGGCATTAGAATAACTGCAGTTAGCAATTAAACGGATTAGTGGAAACAATATGCAGCATATTCAACAAAGCAATCATTAAAAGATCGTACTCTAAGTTTTTGGTAAACTAGCAATAACAGAAGTTAAAACAACAAACTCAAAAGAAAACACTCCAAGTACACCCAACCACTAATGTTTTGGATGTTTCACAACTCATCCAGAATCAATCAAGAAGCGGCTACAAATACATAGAACAGAACAGAATCTACCTCAACACGAGATCTCCTGCACCGCTGAGAACCTTAGAACGCCCCCTCATATCTCTGACGTGAGTCTCCTTACTCAGTTGTTATTTTGTTGTTCTACTTTCTCAACTTCTTTCAAACACAGAAAACAGGAACTCTTACAAAGCGTGTTTTTAGTAAACTTTGTGTTGGGAAACACTCATCGTCTGTCAAAATTTAAGAGACTTGACGATCATTATCATCATTAGAGGCATTCTATTATTATTTCGTAGTAGTGGTTCTTACATAAAATATTCTTTTTAGATTAATAAGAAGTAAGATAAAATCTAAAAATATCACTTTGTAGTAATTTTGCTAAGATATTATAGCGGCCTAGAAGCGATCTTGCTTATTTTGATATTTTTAGTTGAAATTGAGTAATCAAAACTTTGGTAAACAAGTATAATTTTTTGGAGTTTTTTGAAATTGAGCTCATTTTGGCAGGGAATATCACGACATCAAAAAACAGATGGATCTCAAATTAATTGAAAAGTACCTACTTTAAGCTGTGAAATTTAACAAAACATCAAAAAAAAATAACAATTCACCAATATATTATATTCAATGAAATATTATATTTTAACAAGTGTTCGGTTGATTTTATTTATTTAAGACTAGCAGTCTGTTCCTGCTTCGCACGGGTAGGTACATAGGTATTTAAAAAAATAATTCAGTTTTCTTATGATCTTTATAGATCCCTTACTTTATCAAAATATTCTATAGGCTATGTTAATCTGGAATAATGTAGCATTCCAATGGTCCCCTCCCGTCCGGCTCGTACTCCAGTGACGCCTATATCTCTGCCGCATTTCAAATTTTTTTTTTTAATAAATCAACACTTATTGTGGCATTATTATAATAGTTAGACGTATGCTATCGCGACACTTTTTGTAGATAATTATGTCTTCTACAAAGTTGTAGTACATTATTTTTCTCTATCTTCAATAGTTTTCGCAGCGTTTGCGATGTAAAGAATATTTTAGGTAATTTTTGCACCTTATTGGAGTTTTAGTAAGGATCAAAGGCTATCTACTATATAAATGAAAGTGGGGTTAGTGCGAACACTTATAACTCGAGATTGGCTCAACAGATTCTTCTGATGTTTGATTTATTGGATTCTTCTCCACTCCGGATAACAGAATAACTAATAAAAAGTTAAAAAAATGGTTGAGAAGTGATGTAAAATATAACATTTGAGTTTGTATGGAAAGGTTACCTGGGACGCGCCGACGACATCGCGGGTAGTTCCCTCTCATTCTCGCATACGCTCTTACAGTAGCCCATCCCACTTACTCCTCCGATTCGAACGTTATCATAAAAAGTCAACAATATTATCGGCAGTGTTGCCAACTTGGCGAATTTGTCGCCAGATCTAGCGACTTTTGGACATGGAAAACAACTTTTCATTTTCATTTAGCGACAAAATATTCTAGCGAATTTTCTAGCGCCTTTTAGGTCCATGGTGCTTTTCGGTTTCGGTTGTAGTATTTTGATAGAAGCCAAAGTGAGCAATATAAAAAAAAAACGCGGAAACGAAAAAACATAAACTAAAAATGAATATAATATGCTTTTATAAGTGATCCAATGCCACAACCTTCTTCTTCTGCTTCCAATGTACCATAGATTTCTAGAAAAATGGATTTATAATGTCATATTAATTTTAATGACTTTCTAATTTTTAAGTAGTAGGTACTTATATCTTTTCATTTTTTTGTTTTTAACAGGAGCACTATTTCTTACTTTAATACAAAAATATCGCCTAAATATTTTCTTTGCTCCCCCCGACCAATTTTGGCGACGTCTGGCGACATATGGATGTTTCAGAAATATTTTAATGTTATTGTTTCATAAGCTTAACTCTATCGAATTAATTTTGTAATGCTTTACGGGTGCGCAGTGCACATTGTGCACATATTAACGGGCACTTCGGCTGGACCGATTTTCATGGTTTTTGATTTGTTGTATTCGTCTCCGTCTCGAATAGGCTACTAGCTATTAAAAAATTTATAAGGAATAAAAATATTAAGAAAATAAAATACCCATACATTTTGTATGGAACGGTTATTCCTTTCTGTGATAAATTTCTTGACAGCGCAATTTTATTTACGTAGGTAAGCAACCATTAAGTTTCGAAACAAACATAGGTACCTTTGTCAAGATAGGTACACAATATTCGATAATTGCGTATTAAAACAATATGATATGATCAAGAAAATATTTTTTTGAAAACTTTATCACTTCAGTATGGCAATAATTTGCCTAATTTCACTGAGTAAATTTTAGGTGAGGAAACTAACAAGAGGTTAGCTCGAATATACACGTAGGTATACTTTTAGTTTGATAATTCTTAAAAATGCGGACAACTATTTGCTACGATGATCGTCAATCGACGTATCGCATGGAAGAACGTTTTATATGCATAGGTACTAAATGTATCGAGAAAAGAGCCTACAAAGATTTTTAGAGATTTCTTTGCGGTCCATTTAAAATTCCACGAAATCTTTCTTACTCTATAAAAATCTAGCCGTTTTCTTTGTTACCTAACTCCTCTTTTATTACTGGACGGATTTCGATGAAAAAAAATGGAGATGTCGAGGGTTACCCAAGGATGGTTTAGATGAAAACAGGGGCTTTCTAGATACTATATTTCTGTTTTAATTAATGTTTTTAGTTTTTGCGTTTTTTGCTCCCATTTCAACTTTTATATGTCAAAACAAGATCGAGTAAAACAATTACGTTCGTAAAAAGGGTGATTTTATTTCTAAAGAGCGTACATAATACCTAAGAATCGTTTGTGTTTTTGATTAAAACGTCATAAAATTGTCGTTCTTTTTCTAAGCAGGTATTATGTTAAGGTTTTTTCTTTATATTGAGAGAAAGATATAGGTAGGTACGTACAAAGTACGGTTGGCTATTTAGATAAAGTAATACATCGATGCGCGTTGCATTGGAACTATACATCAATGTTATCCGATGCATCGGATAGAAACATCGATGTTTTCTCTATTTTTAACGAGTTTTTTTTTTAAATATGAATTCTATTTTCGATTCGAGAAAATTTTGGAAATGTAGGTATTTATTTTAACTTGAAATATATATTTATTAGGTATGTTCTACAAATATTTTGTAAACTTACAGAGATTTTGTTAGGTTATAATTTTTTTATTTTTTTTTATTTATTGATTCCACGCAACAAGGTTGCTTTTACAAAACATATTAGGTACCTACATAAAAATTTAAATATTGACAATATTTCTGAGAATAACAAAATAATCGCATGTTTGAAGAATCTATCTATTCTAGATATAGGTACGTTAATATTTTAAATGAAATTATGTTTTTTCAGTAACTTAATCCCTATTTTGGCCATCAAAGAGCTAATAAAAACACTTTTTTTTCATTTTCGAGTCGGGTTAGTGCGAACACTTATAACTCGAGATCCGCTAAACAGATTGTTCGAATGTTTGATTTATTGGATTCTTCTCCGCTCCGGATAACGGTTGGTAGACCAGTGGTTACGACGCCGGCTTTCGCACTGTTTCGTGCGGAGGTCGTGGGTTCAAATCCCGGCCGTGCCGACCATTTTCCACATTCACGACACAAGCATTTGCTTAGTGTGAAAGATGTCAAAAGTGTATTTGTGTTCACTTTGAGTGAGCACAGATTCATTTAAAAAAAAGTTGAATAAAGTGATAAGAACTTATGTAAAATACAATATTAAAGTTTGTATGGAACGGGTTCGGTATCGGTACCGCCACCGACATCTGTTGAGGGAAATAGGGAGATGTCTGGTGGATTAATATTTTGATAGAAACATTCAATGTTTTCCCTATTTTTCTACAGATGGTGGTATAATAATGATTGAAATTAAAAATATCGTTTTTGATGGTACTTTTCAAGCTTTTTTATAATTTGTTCACATCTATAATTTTAAAAAAGTCGTGTTAAAGCGAACACTTATAACTCGAGATCGGCTGAACAGATTTTTATCGTGTTTAGTTTATTAGATTCTTCTTCGCTACGGATAACATATTATTATAACAACTATTAAAAAATCTAAAAATGGATGGAAAGTAGTATGAAATAATATAATATTAAAGTTAGTATTGGACGGGGGAGTTTTGGTGATTTTGAAATAACTGATTCATAATTACCACATAACTTTTGATTTTTTTACAAATTGTAGTCATGTATGTTAGCTATGTTATGTTACCCAGCAATATTTTATTGACTTTTGATTGAAGGCGAGACGAAGTTCGATGGGTCAGCTAGTATGAAAATAAAATATAGCCTATGTTCAGCGGGGAGAGTGTAGCTTCCCAACAGTGAAAGAATTTTTCAAATCGGTTCAGTAGTTTCGGAGCCTATTCCCGTCAAACAAACAATCAATCAAAACTTTCCTCTTTATAATAGTAGTATAGATAGTATAGACAAATAAACTTCCTGACTTCAAATTTGAGGATAATAATATGCCGCATAATTTAAGAGAAACAATAGTATCAATTTAACATTATAAAAAAGGTAAGGTGTCCATACTAAAGAAGAACTTTTCCAAAATTATGTGTCGAGATGACACATTGTATAGATAGTAGATAAGTACTAGGACAGGATACAAAACCCATAGAAATAAAAGAAAAATAATTTCATGCTAGAACCAAAATTTGTATTCGTATGCGTCGATTTGCACAGTAAATAAAAAAAACCAACAACAACTAAAATAATGGGTACATAAGGTAAATAAATAAAATAATAATAATAAAAGCGAATAAGAGACAAAAGTAAAAGAAAGTTCATTTCAGTGGAAAAATAAAAATAGGTAATTCCGTAGAATCCAGGCAATCTGATTTCAACTAGCGCCAGGGGTAGACACTAGACAGGTACCCCGCACTCATCTTTTTCTCTCTCTCTTTAGAAAAACAAATGTCTATCACATTCGTCTCCAGCTCTCAACCCTCAAGACACCCCCCAGACCCCCTTCACCAGGGTTCCCACACCACCTTGGTTGCACCCATCTTTCAGTTTGAAAAGTGCAGGTGACACTAAGCAGTTCTCCGTCCCTCTCGCACCACCCCCTAACAATACATTACGTGCATATGTACGTCCCACTTCAGCACGAGTCCGCAGCATTGATCTGGTCATAATGTTGGACCGGACTTGGGGTAGCTTTCTCGATGCATACATGTCACGTCTCGATGGATATAGGATTAAAACTTCGCCACTCTCTCTCTACCAAACATAATACTAACAGAACATAATATTGAAGTTTGTACAGATTTTTTTTATTAAATTTACAGATAGCTCCTAGGATCTGTAACGCTCGTGGTTTGTATCTAAGCTAAAAAAATATTACTACGAAAAAAAATAATAACGCAAATTCAACTTATAATTAAAGATGTCGAAAGTGAATTTTTGTGTTCACTACAAGTGATAAGTACCTACATAAATATTAATGAAATTATCATACGATCTAGATCTGATCTAATTCAAATCATAGCCCACTACAACAACAATCATTTTAACCAAACGTTTTTTTAGAAAAGCACAATCAACTTGGAGAAATTTGTGTCAAAAATTATTTTTTGTTTTTGGTAAATTAAAACATTATTTGAGACAGTAAGCAAACATTTTAATACACACATTATTACATACAAACAGAAAAAAAGATTCCATTAATAGCCACCATGACTTCTCAATTGTCACGGCTATTCAAAAGAACTTAACAATGTACCAAAAATAATTATGAAACGTAATTTGTTCTTAGAAAAAAGGAGAAATACGTCTAAGAATCTACATAGAAGGCTTATAAATATAATCAAAGAATGATTGGTGACTCATTCTAGCTCAGAAAGAGAGTAATAGGGGTGTTGCATTTCCCAAATAGCAGAAATATTTGTCCATACTCTATTTCTGGTGGAGAGAATGACCAAAAATATGCAGGTACGAATTTGAAACTTTTTTGTTTATTAAATTAAATGCGGATCACCAGCCCATCATTGACATATGACTGAAAAACTTTTTTTTGACGAAAGTGCAACGAAATGTTACAAATTCGTAAGTAATATAGCGATACATGGCAATACTGTAATTAAATTTAATTTTTGGAAGATATTACGTTTAGAAGATAATTTGATAGTAATAAAAACAATTGAATATGTTCGAGTAGGCGGCACTAAAAATACATCTAGGGGTGTGTGGGGTATGTTGTTTACAATGGACGGATACACAAACGTACACTTACTTAACCCATTCAGATATCGAGTCAGTTCAGTTCTAAAGTTTGTATCGACAAAAACATTAGGTACCTACCTACAACCGTCGTTTACGCGTCGAATACGCAAAAACGGATGACGAAATACGTCACATGGCGACGGGTGACCCCAAGTTACATCATAATAAATAAAAATAATTGTTGTTTTTTCGTAAAAATAATACAAAAATACACTCATGCAATAATGACAAACAGTACCTACGCAGTAATAAAAACGCTGCACAGCAAAAACGATATCTCGATCAGTGGGGCTAGTATACGAGTTTTATCGAAAGCAAATTGAACGCAAATAAGCGCTTATTAGCGTTCAAATAGTGTTCTTAATTCAAACGATCGAATCATTTGATTATTTTTGTATGGAAATTTTTCGAAACTCTTTCGATGATCGTTTCGATATTCGATCATCGTATACTTATACTAGGGCTACAGGTTAGTAAGTGGCAAGTAGATATATCTCTAAAATAAAACTATATAGGGTAAAGTTATTAATGTATCACCAAAGCAGAAAAACGCATTAGTAGGTGATGTCCCCAGCACCACTCAAATGACCCTGGGCCCTAGAATATCAAAGGCATAGAATGGTATTCATTTGTTTTTCCGCAAATTTAATATCTTGACTAGTTCCATAGGCACACGTCCTACATGATCACATCAGAGTAAGGTAATGGTACTGAAAAAGCATGCTAAGCCTCAGTTATCATAATATACCTATGGATATATGTATTTCATTTTCAGAAAAGCCAACATACTCGCAATAACTATAATAATGTATTTTAATATGAATATATACTGGACGCGAGTGAATTTAAACTTGATGTTAACAGCAGCTTAATAGTATGCACGAAGGAAACTATGTATGTATATAATGTGGAGCTGAATTCAGCAGCACACGACGAACAGTTCTCTGGAGTACAATTCTGTGGGAGCAGGCGACGGGAGAAGAACAGGAGATGAGGGAGAAAAAAGCTGGACACAAGTTGAAGACTGTCCCGTCTGTTCTCGACAGTCCGGTGGGGGGTGAGTCGGAAGAGGGGGGTCGAGATGAAAGTGGGGTCGTTCGGGGAGATGGAAGGCGCAAGGAAGTCATGTCACTCAATTTTATTTCACAGCGAGGATGTATGGACGTGTTTCTTTGAACTAGACTGAAAGTAGGTACTAACGTTCATAATGATGCAGCAGAACAAACTGTCTGAAAGTTCAACCATGGTTGAAAAATTTAAATTTAGAATCTAATTGAAAAGTAATCACTTATTACTTCAAATTATTTTCAATAGATGTCTACTCTTAAAGGATAGATAAATAACCGACAGATATATTAAATAAATTAAAAAAAAAAAACAAAATAGTTTGCTATTGGTTTTTGGGTATAAGTTTAGGGATCGAGTTCTGCAGGGGTCTGTAGGTTTTCTCATCTCAACAAATAATATTTTCACAAAAGTCAAGATAAATTCTTTTTTATTATTATTATATTTTCATCTATTTTTTTAGTCTGCAAAAATTTTGATTTAAACATAATCAATCAATTCAAACATTTAAAACAAACGGTATGTCGTGGATTGAAAAGTCATTTTGAATGAAATATTGAAAATATCAAAGATGACATAATGCTATATCGACAAAATATGCATCAAATATGTACATGAATTCTTTCTTTGAAGGTGGGCATTTCAGAAAAAAAAATCATCACTATATAGGAGAGGATTTATAAGAAAGGGTTGATGGTGTCGTCTCAAGAAATATTTTTATTTACTCAAAGTAATATCATTACTAAACAACATAATATATAATGTACCTACACTCTTTTATTGGGTACACTACCGCGTAGATACGGAACAATACTGATGTGCACTGTTTTATTCAAAGCTATGCTTTAATTAATGTTTTGACTGCAAAACACCCTTTTTTAATTAAAAACACGAGATCTTAAGACATATTTTTTTTTCAAAGAATATTTAAGTGCATTCACAATGCAACATTTGAAGTTTTAAAAGAAAATATTTTACAGCAAACTTATGAAACAGACGGAAATATTATGACAAAGGTAATTACATCTAATATTTTCGTGACTGCCACCGAATAATACTTTTGATGACATTAAATCTCGACCTAGAAAACAAAATCTGCATTCTATTTTTTTATTCATTGCTAATTTAAAGCTTTTTTATTTTAAGTTACTTAGTTATGAATAAATGTCATTTTTTTAATTAAAAAAATTACCTACATCTCAATAGTCTAATCATAGACACGAAATTTCTTTTACCAAACTGTTTTGATCATAGTATTGAATGGTCCTTCGAACCGGATTCCAAATTAGAGTTCCTTAAAATATCAGCAAATAATATGGTATCTAATATTCCTCGTGTACATCCAATTACATCGTGAATGTAATTTATATATAGAACATCAACCTATATAGTCCTTCGAGCCGGACTCCTAATTAGAGTTCCTTAAAATATCAGCAAATAAAATGGTATCGAATATTTTCCGTGTACTTCCGATATATAAATGGAATATCAACCTATATGGTCCTTCGAACCGGAGTCCAAATTAGAGTTCCTTAAAATGTCAGCAAATAAAGGCACCTATCTAATATTTTGCGTGAATGTAATTTATATGTGGAATATCTATATCCTTTATGAGCACCTTGAGATAATATTTGAGTACCTACAAAAATGCAATTTTATGCAAGAACAAAGTTTTAAGACAAAAGTAATAAGAAAATGAAACAAAGGGGAAAGGATTAAGGTAATGTATACATATAATACGGGCACGAGCTTTTGTTTTCTCTAACAGAAATACTTGTCATTGTGCACACAAACAAAACTGGTCACTCGTTTTGAAAATGTTACTTATTCAAGCAACAGTTTAACAAACAGAGACAAAAGTGCACCAAGCAAGGCTCATTGCTTATTCAATGATGCTTGCGAACCACCGCTTCTCAAATACCACCCAGATCACTCAGCCGTCCGAACCACCCTTTTTAACCATTCACCACCCACTGTCGATTCAAAGGAAAGGGGGAGACACGATGAGTTGTGTGAATAAAACCACTATGGAAAGGTTCTTTAGTTTTGTTTCAATACTGATATGTGTATATACCACGATTTTAGGAATTTTACCAGTCTAATTGAGAAGAAGATTGAATGGATCGACGAACAAATTTATGCAAATATTTATTATGTTTTTTTTTCGGGTCTCAATTTGCAAAACTTAAGTATTTCATTCAGCTTATAAATCTCCTCAAAAATGCTTAATCTTGTCTAAGTTTTTGGTATAAATAATTCAAGTAATGTAATTGGTGTTTGAGAGATAAATATTTTGTCATATCACTATCAATTTGAATTATATATTCTCAGTAAAAACAGGACAAAGTCAGTTAGGAAACCTAGTTAAAAATACAAGTACATGAAATCGTCGGTGTGGGTTACAAATGTACAAGAGAAAAACTAAAATCTAATATAAAATAATATTGAGTAGAAAAAAAAAATATCGAACACGTGTTACATTTAAAATTGGAACGAAGGGAAACAGAATTTATAATCCATAGGTAATATGGGGTTGCTATTTACGTGGGGGTTTTTTGTAATATTATGATAGTGGCAACATTTTTTCAGATGAAATGGAACTATGGTAGTGATTTTTATTTAAATTTTCATACATTTCCACCGCAAGGTGTGTACGTCAGCTAAAAAAAACAGCACACAAGAATTGTTAGTGAGAGGGTTGAATTGTAGCAGTCTGTAGACAGTTTAGATTCAAATGATCGCGGGGGAATAGACTGTGGGGATATTAGTGGGTGGTTGGTGAGGTTTTTTGAGGGTAGATTGGTCTTGAAGGTCGATATAAAAAAAAAACAATATTTACTGTGTACCTATTCATATCAGAAAACTATACACTTACAAACCTAGTTGTTAACATAGCGATTCTGTCGCCGAATTTAGTACAAAGCCGAGGTACCGAACTTCTTCCACATTCACGACACAATATTTTAGAAGCTCA
The DNA here is from genome assembly GCA_963576905.1 of Mystacides longicornis. NCBI lineage: Eukaryota > Metazoa > Arthropoda > Insecta > Trichoptera > Leptoceridae > Mystacides > Mystacides longicornis. The sequence continues at coordinate 21,813,064 of OY756433.1, read as the reverse complement.
ATAAGAAAGAGTCAAAGAGTAAATTTTTGTGTTCACTTTGATTGAGAGCAGATTCACTTTATTATAAAAAATTCTGTATGGACTTAAAAAATGACTGAGAAATTATGTAAAGCAAGTTTCAATCCTGTCAATTAATCAAAAATCATGAAGTATGGCATGAGGATTACATCGCTCAAAGTATACAGCTGAAATAAAAACTTTCAGGAGTCGAGACTCAATCTCATTTCACCCCGCCGATATTATTCCTCGTCATATTGAAATAATAAAAAGCGTTCCGCCCGAGGCCGACCTACCCCCTGCCCCCTGCAAAGGAATGAGCCGAGTTGGTATAACACTTTCGTTCTAAACAGCATTCTTTCTTTGACCGTTATTAAATCTACTTCAATTCTACATAGGAATGCTCCTCCAGACGTGGCACTACACTAACTTGGCAGACGTTTTCCCTTCACACCACATGGTGCGGATTTTCAATCAAAGGTTTATAAAAAAAAAAGAAAAAAAAATTAAAAATGTTATCCGGCCGGTTAAGATTATTTGTTGCTGTTGACAGTCGCATGAAAAATTATATCAGGTGGTTATCCTTAGGTATTTTTTTCGTTATTTTGTATCTACAAGTGTGCTAGTATCTTTTGAGTCAATATGCAACTCGCGACAGGCAACACTTATGCACACAGTAATATTTACGTATGAATCAACCCATAGGGAGCTCGTGACATACTGGTTTTACTCTAATTACTATTTATTTATTTATTTATCGTATGGTATACAGTACATCACATCATAAGTTATTCAAAATAATGGTCATTTAGTAAAATAATAAAAGTGTTTGGATGAGCGCAAGCAACAGGCTTGCTTGTCAGATATTTAAAAGGTTTCTTATAATATATTCGGTCGCTGGGTCATTGAAGGTGAAAAAGTCTTCTGGGTCTCCATCATATGCTCTAAGCCTGCATTCAGTTACAATGTGACGCACTGTCTATCTCTCCGCTCCGCAGTCGCACTCAGGGGAGTCCAGCCAACCACATTTGTGGAAGAAGTCCGCACATCTCCCGTGTCCTGTACGGACCCGGTTGAGCGCGGACCACACTCTACGCGGCTGGTCGAAGCCGGGTGGTTTTATTGTTATGCACGGCAATTGACGGGTTTCTGGAGTGGCAGATGCTTCCCATCTGGCCTTCCATGCCTCTGTGATCTTGAAGTTGGAATCGTAGAGGTTTTTGGCAGTCTTCAGTGAGGGATTCCGAGATTTGAGCCTGTTGTTGGACAGAAGGGAGCTAAGGTCCGTGTTGCTCGGTAAAGCTGGATTCTTCATTACTATAATACTTCTAATTACTATAATAGGAATTGATGTATGGATCATGGATCCGTGAATACGGAACATACTACATCCGAAGAAGCCTGATATCACTACGCAATAAGAAAAGTTCGTTTGGTTATAATGTAATTTGGATCATACTAATACATACGTTGATTAAGTTTTTTTTTATTTTGGTTAACATCACGTCATTTCCCGGGTATAAAAAAAAATGGTTGATAACATTTTTCAAAAGGCGAACTTACGTGTTTTTGAGGTTACTTTATCCAAAAAAATGAGGAGGATCTTACCTGAAACAATAAAATCAATAAGTTTATATTTAGGTTCATTAATGTTGTAAAAATAAATAAAAAGAATAATTACAAAAAAAGCAATCGAAATAGTCTCCCATGATTCTCGAGACTGTCATCGTCAGACATTATTTTTGACAGGTCTGTTGATATGAAAGTCTTAAAGTCTCTTACCTTAGACGATTTAGAAAATTGCCGTTCAAAAATTCTTACAATATAAATAATGAACTGTATGTGATTACTGTCAAAAAATATTTCTTAGTAAATAATTTTAGTCAATTTTGTTGATCACTAAAATATCAAGTAGATCCTTTACAGGACGCTTGGGTTCATCATTCTGAATAACAATAATATAAAATTATAGGAAGGAAGTTATGAACACACAGTATAAAATAATAACAAAACAAAAAATCCATATCAAAACAATCAAAATTTCCGGAAATTATGGTACAGTGGAGAATATAGTCATATTAATTAATTTTGTGCTGTACTAAAAGGATGTAAAGGGTCCTTTTAGTACCATGTCAGAGATAAAAAATAAAACATTGAAAACTGTAGTCGAAATTCCGTCCAAGCAATAGATTTAAGACTGCCATTTCATGTAACGGAGTCCCTGAACATGTCAAGCGATGGGTAATATTCCTCATTTACATACCAGAGACAAGCCGAAATTCTTCAGCAGCAATCCACCCACCAAATAATGTGTCCATACCTTCACATATCAGCGATAGCTTAACAACATCCTTTACGCACACTGGGAGTATTAGACAAACAGAACTGTAAAAGAGGACTCGCAATAGAAAAAAAAAACAAATCGAAAATAATATAATTTAAGATTTCTGAAAACTATATATCACTCACGTGCATTTTATACATAATATTATAATATGAGTAATCCAGAAGTACTGAGGAGAGCTGACTGCAACAGAGAGTTGCTGAAAAATATTAAAGTCCGCAAGGTTTCATATCTGGGGCACAGGTATTATGCGTGGGTAAAAGTATGAAAACCTCCAACTTATTTTGATCAGCAAGATAGATAGACACCGTGGGTCTGGTAGAAGGCAGATCTCTTGGTGGCGCAATGAGCGTGCTTGGACAGGAATAGGGCGAGTGCAGGAACTTTTCCGAGTTGCGAGATATAATGATGCCTTTAAAGAAGTGATTGCCAACGTCGAGGAAACCTAACAGGGCACGAGAAGAAGAAGATAATATTATTTAATACCTATCTAAATATTGTCATTTCTTATTATAAAGTATGAAATAAATGAAATTAGCAATATTAAAATAGCGTTAAACTCGCATATTGCTGCATCAAAAACAACACCGAAGTTCGAAGTCATGTAGGGTAGGTACCTACATTGGAACATAAAAAAACGCACTTACTAGCATATAAAGTCGTGTGTTTTCTGCGAAACCCTTTTTTTAGTTCTATCAAAAATTTAGGTCTTGTAGATACTTTGCTCAAATATTTTTGTCTCATAATAATATAAGGGAAGATTGTTTTGCAAAAAAAAATCTGGGTTAGAAGAAACATGTTCCGAAACCAATCTTTCGATTCTCCAATACTAATAAACAGAGCTAAGGGTTGGAAAATTCAGTCAGATACCTATTACGAAAAGGCTGTGTACTCACTCATAACATCCACTATAAACGAAGGCATTTTTATAAACGTGGGGTAGAAATATTGTGAAACAGCGGATATTAACTGAAAGGGTTCAGTGCGAATAGGGGATGGAAGGTCTTTTTTGGGATAACTTTAAAAAATACCAAAATTATGATACAGAGAAATTTCAGAAAGTTGAAAAATGTTGACGGCATATCATCAAAGACACAACGGATGAAAAATATACCTACTTGTCTAAAGATGATCGTGATCGAAAGCGCAATAGGATTTTGAAAAATGGTTTGGCTACTCCACGGATTTTTGAAAAGGATCGTTATTGGCTACGAGAAGAACCTTTTTAAGCTAGATCTTGCGACTTTATGATAGAAGATTTTCAATACGTAAATCAGGAAAAAAGCAACCATATTTCAAAGGAACTTCATAATAATATCGTCATCGAGGATTTAAAACTGCGAACTTGTGGTAGGGAATACGAATAACCTTTCAATTTTAGATTAATTATGTTGAAAGTCAATTGTAATTATCTAATATAGGTACATATATGGTATTAGATAAATAAATAAGCACTTTATTTTGCCCCATTCTTTTTCAATTTTAGTGTGTACTAACTAAAATAAGAACGCTCCAATTTTAGTTAGTGCACATTGCTTATTCCATAAAAATTAAGAACGATCCTAATTAGACTAGTATTCAAGTTAGTTCATTTTAATTCATGTGAACTTAATTCTTAAATTTTGGAACGTTCTTATTATAGTTCAAATCAAAACCAGAATAGGGGGTGATGGGTAAAAATAATAATTCAACAACTGCCGGGCTTATTGCCTTAGGCAAATTCTTCTTATATTGTTAAAATAATGTATTTTTTCACAAAAATCAAGTTCCGCCATCTATATAAGTGTGTATAACATGAAAACTTTCAATGCATTGCGCAGAGCTCATATTGCGTAAATCTAAATTATTTGTGTCACATTGCGACATTCGTTTGTGGAAATGTCTTCTTGTTGCAGATCCACGACATGTCGTCACAGCTTCAAAAAAAAAAGAATAAAAAATATAAAGAGCACAGAGATAAAGGGAGAACGTCGAGGTAAGAAAGAGAAACAACATTTTGTAAATTAAGTCCAAAACAAAAGTTTAGGAGGACGGAGGTAGAGCAGTGAGTAATTTATGTCCGAGGGGAGACATTTAAAAAAAAAAACAGAAGAACAGCGAAACAAAAAAAAAGATGTACGCTCTGTGACTTGTACGAATTTTATCACACTTTGAAAATTGAAGTTCGAATTAATTAAATACGCTCTCTGAGTGATATATTATGACTGCGAGATTATAAAGTTCTGGGAACAGACACCATCGGGTGATTGCTGAATAAATTATCTTCGAAATGACTCCCTACTAATTAGTGAATTTTTTATTATACTGCAAAAAGAATTACCTCATAAAAAATATTGTTTTTCGACCGACTTATTGAAATGAAATTAACAATAAATCGATATATATTTTTATGATTAAAAAAAAAGATAATTATTTTGGAACATCAAACCGACTTGAGTGACTATATTATATCTTATTTCCGGTGTATCTTTTTACATTTTTTTACGCTAGTTCAATAGGGACTGTAGATTCAGTGTTTTAGGACTGTCAATTCTTATCAGTGCCCTTTCCGAATTGCTCTTCAGGAATTCCCCTCATTTTACAATAGTGCCTACTTTTGTTTTAAGGATTTTAAAGCAGGTTTGGATCGAATATACATAGATCACTTGTCAAACTCAAAAGTTCGTATGTTCATATCTGGGTCTTGGCAAAAAGTAGCGACTTTTGGTCTCAATCCGCAGGTTGGTCTCTCCAAAGAAGTAGTCTATGAAGCTGCTTCTGGAGCGGCTTCACCAATTGCCGCCCTCAATCAATCCTTTGACGATGGTGCAAATCATACCTGAATGTCGGATGAACAATTCTTCGGAGCTTTTCCAAGTGAACGGTTCTTTTAAGGAGTTGCCCTGTTTCTCAAACCCTGCTCAGGACCTTGTAATTGGTGATGCTGGTCAATATAGATTGAAATCGAGGAAACAGAATGAAACAGACATCATGGTTGCACAATGTCCGAGAAAGGACTTGAATCGTATGGCACTGACGTTGAAGCTCTGGGATTATAGCCAATCTCAAAGAAGAAGAAAATAATCATGTAAAGTAAAAGGAAATATTCTTAGATCCCTTAGTAAGGTTGGGTAAAAAAAATTAACCACGATATCGGAAAAAATCTATTAATCTTAACAACTCAGTCAAATTTGGTTTCAATGGGGTTTATTCTTTCAACAATGTACAAAATAAGTATACCGGCTTCACATGTGATTTATTTCCTACTACACCGCCATCTCTTGGATTTTTTTAAAAAGTATAGCAATTATAGGGGAATAATTGTTTTGATTTCAAACTTATGACCACCCATCGAACTTCATCGCGCATCCGAATCAACGATAACTGTTACATAGTGCAATAAATTATTCGCTAAATTTTATTAAGTTTATATGTAGTAAACCACATTTTATTCATGTAATAAGTCAAAATTATTTTTTATTCTGGCTTAGGTCGAAGTTCGACGGGCGGGTCAGCTAGTGAAAAATAATTTCGTTGAAGTACAAAATGAAATTGTGATACAAGAGGTGATTCGCAATATCGAAATGTACAATGATATTATAATTCCTTCGACCACTCAACGTTGCATGTTGGGAGGCAATAGAGCCATTGGTAAATTAACATTAGTTTTAGTAAATCGGCACGAATGCCACAGAACAACCAAAGCACTGGAGACGATGGGAGGTACCGACGCTTGAAGCCTGGACGGGGGAAGGAGCCCCGACCGCCCGCACAGCTGCTAAATGAAACAATAAAAAGTAATAGTTAATTACTGCCGTGTATATTTATTGTTAAGGCTACGGCTACACTATGGCCCATGCTGGTCCAGGATGGCCAAATACGGGCTCTGGCCAATCATTGGCAAGTAGCAACATTTGGCAAATACACTTGTACACCTGTCTACACTATTGGCCCAACTTTGATAGCTGTTACCTACGTGGTACGCACGCCAAATTTTAGATTTTAGGTTATCGTGAACGCATCTTGAGCGTGTTTTGTGTATTAAAATAGACCAAAGGAAATATTCAATATATATTCTTTAGTTTAAAGTACAATAAAAGAAACAAATTAGTGATTTATTAAAAAATTATATGTTATTTTGCTCTTCTGTGACAAATCTTGTTTTATTTTGTTATTTTGTCAACATAAACCAATGGACGCATTATTTGGCAACACAATATTAAACCTACTGTCTTTTTACGTATACTGTTTTATTTATATTGTTGTCTATTGTATTGATATCGATTGTAATTACCTACTAATTGTTTAAAAATAATGTACAAAACTCTGAAAATAACAACATGGAAGACATGACAGCTGTCAACATTGGCCCAATATTGGTGAATTCTTGCGGACTCGATCGACAAGTAAACAAGTAACGACCAATGTCAAATATTGGGCGATATTGGTCATTGGTGAAGCGGCCACACTACTTGCCCATGATGGGCCAGAGCCTCTATTTGGCCAACATGGCCCATAGTCTAGCCGTGGCTTAACGGAAAACTTTCCAAGAAACAGATTTCTCAAACATTTTCAAGTAACGATTGTGAATCTTCGCTCCATTATCCCCGAAAACATTTATTTATTTTATTTTGTTTATTCAAGATTTCAACGGCTTTAGAGCCAGAATATTAGATAATTTTTAAACATACAAAAACAATAGCAACACTTGACAGATTGTTAGGAATAGCAAAAACTTAGCCTCAAATCTATGTAGTACAAATAATAACAACACTGTTTGCACCACAAATTCAGTATTGAAAAAATCATTTACAAACTGTTTCACTTAAATAAAAGAATTTTAAAAATGATTATGGCCTTTTCTCTTATCGGATATATAGGTTGACATGAAAAATTAAGATATTATCAAAAGTGGTAAGGATGAATGTCATGAAATATTTGAAGAGAATAATTATTATATACCTACTTAGAGAAGAAATATAAGAAAGCAGAAACAAAAATATAACAATCATGCTGATGCTAAAAAAAATATTACTTGAAATTTCTACAGGGTTGGCCTTTTGGATGGAACAATAAGGACCACTAGATATACTGATTACTGACACCGTGGTATAGAAAAAACAAGGCTTTAATAAATCATTTTCATTATGAAATTTCGCGATAAAAACTAGAATCGTGACAGAGAACCTCTTAAAAGATTCAATACATAACAACCATTTACTTTAAAGTAAGGAAAAATTATGAAAATATTGCCAAAGAATCAAAGGACACGTAAATTTGTTATAAAGCTGTAAATGACATAATTGAAGAATCTCAAGCATTCGGGAGTCAACGCATTTTGGATGGTCGTGTTTTGAGTCAGAGAAAATGGTTGATGATAAAACAGATTCATCTTCAATCCAAAAAAAAATTGATCGTAGATTACCTTCTTTCTATGGGCAGAAGGTGACTGTATTATGGAGTGATGTGAATGTGCTCATACTGTGATCGATTGAGCTAAAGTGCATCACCGCAAGAGGCTTTTGACAGACGTTGACAGGGAGAATGTACCACCTGGGGACAAGAGAAGTCGGGGTTGGGGGGGTTCCACCCTCTGCAGCGACAAGTAGGGGGTGGTGAGAGGCTCGCATTGAAGACGCCGAGTTTTATCGTGTTCCATTGATATATTATTATTATTGAATCCCTTTTAACGGTTATGATTAAAAACGTCGCTATTATGTTCGTTTTCAGAAGTGCGACATACTGCGGGTGGCAGAAAGAAATCACTTACATTCATGATTTTTTTATTTATTAATAGTACCTATGATATTGTTCGTATGTCAAATCTTATATAAATTGTTACAAAATTTTATTTTTATATACATATTACATATGTTTTGAAACTGACAAAATATTGTGTTCAAGGTAATGACAAACCATTGATCGAAAACGTCATATTGAGGGATAGAATTATTCAACTAATCGAAGATTTTCATGGTAAGTGGGCATGAGAAAGATTTTTCCGCCAGAAATCAAAAATTGATATGGTAAAATAAAAACTAATTAAAACCATAAAGATGTGTTTGATAGCCTTGTGATCCAGTTCTGACATTCATTCCAACGCTTGCAGGTACGATCCCCGGTAACGAGCATCTTCCTCTTTAGGTGAATTTATACCAAAAGAAACAAAGACCTATCAGAGCTTGAAAATAGAGTATATTTTCCTAATCGTTGATATAGTCACCAAGGAAATAATAACCAGAAAGAACTGTCATCGCCTACTAAGTTGTTGTTGCCATGGTGTCCAGTATCAACCATTACGAAAATTTATTATATTTCCAAGCTCTGGGTCTTTGTTCGTTCGGTAGAAATGTACCTTTTCGCAACACAAGCTCGCCTGGATTCAAAATACTAATAGGTATACTTAACTTATTTTTAGCATACTTATTTGAAATTTGGACAACCAAACGCAGAACTTTGTTAACGTTAAGTGATCACAACAGTAGATAAAGGCCGTTGACCTAATTTACCATTAAAATTTCAAACATCACTAGTGTAAGGTTGACGTCCAAACATTGGTAGGCCTTGTCATACGTAATTGTTTCTCGGCATTTTTCTTTCTTTATATTAGAAGTCAGTGTGCTTTCTATTTTTTTCAGCTCCCGCTTTACTTTAATTGAGCTACCAAACACGTACTGTACTGAATAACCATACACGTACTGTACTGAATAACCAAACACGTACTGTACTAAATAACGGATTCGTATCATATTCCTTTCATAAGCCTAATTAAAAACGCTAAGCGAAGAAATTTTAACAACGTGTTTAACGTACAAACGCTAAGCGAGTAAATGTCAATATTCTTGTCTGATGGGATGTCCCGTAGATCAGTCGAGAGCTTGTCTGCTGTCTTGGCACGTTGGTATTAAGGGATGGGTAATTACAGCTAAAGAAAAGCACAGTAACATTTGCCAACATTATTTCCTCTCCAACACAAAAATTGTTATTTTGCTATCTTGTATGATCCGACAAAAATCATTTGAGATAGCAGAATTATACGTGGAATAATGTGGATTAACCATTTGGTTATTTGGAATGAATCAAGGATGCCTATTCAAAAAATTTCTAAAATATTATCTCTCGGTATGTTCATGTATGTTTTAAGCCATAGACTTTTTTTATTATCAATTGTATACTAGGTACGTAAAAACAGAATTCGCCCATCCGAAAATTCTTTTTAAAATTTACTTTTGGCATGACGCTGGGAGCAGATGAAAGCTTTCACAACCTACCATAAACAATAATCTACCTAATCGTCCATTTATCTACATATTACGAGTAGTTATTATTATTTATATACATATAGAAGACAGTCGTAAGCCCGTAATGGTTTATTCCATTTAAAAATCAAACATCACTGATGGATTGTAAGAGTCATTAGTTGTTACATATTCGTACCTACATATAATTTACTTAATATGACGTATTTAAGCAAAGATAGCCGCATAAAGTAAATCAATGTATAGAACTAATAAAAATATCTACCTACAAATAAACAACAGGTAAAAGAAATGACAGGTGTTACTTTTCCCAAAAGCGCTGTTATTTTTGGATAATTATTAGATATATCTTATTACTGTTGAAAGCCACGGCTAAACCGTTTTGCACTGCATCCACTTGAAAAGAAGGAGAAGAAGTGTAAGAGATGGATGTAAGAGAAGTTAGCTACCTAACGCTGTCTACCAGATCTCTCTACAGGTTCCTGAACTCACACATAGAACGTGATTGAATATTCTCTGTACGTATACACCAAGAGATCTCATAGCAGCTCAGTAAACTCAGTGAAAAAGTCAGATCTGACTAATTATTTTTTACTAGTGGTAGACCAGTGCTCGAAATTCAATTATTTTATGTATCTTTTTTAAATTATACATAACTTTGAACATTATTAAGGTTCTATTGCCAAAGTTTTCTTACAAAAACAACGGCATTGATACCTACGTCAAATTCGAAAAGTTGATATGTACAAAGTTTATTGACAAACAATATTATATTAATCTATTCTCAAAAAAAAAAAAAAATATATATATATATGTCTGTGTCAACGTCAAATACATCGAAGTGTTTGTAGCTATCAAATAAATAATCTTACAGTATTGTTTTTTAATTGAGCAATGTATTTTTTATGCATACCTACTTGTAAAAAAAATATACGCATTCGCCACTTATTCTCTATATAAACTATAATAAGTGTGCGAAATTTCATACTCATCACAAAGATACACAAAATACACGTCACAAAGTGTTTCATTCACATAGATTAAAAAAATTGTAGGCCAAAAGCAGTTCTATTCTAATTATTATGCTCGCGTAATATTGGCAGGGCACCAAAATATTGGTGAAACCCTTTCTCGAATCTTCTTGATTTGGTATCACTATTAGAGACCATAGGACGACCAAGACAATTACTGAAGGTCAACGTCACTCGTCATCTGGAAGAGCTTTGGGCGTGCGTAGGTGAGAATCTGTTAAGACAAGTCTGTTTGGAACGCTTTTAAAATCGTGGTATTGTTTTCGTGGAAATTTTATATTAAAAATGAAGTTTTTTTTTTACAAAAGAAATGAATCTGTGCTCACTCAAAGTGAACAGAAAAACACTCTTTGACTCTTTCACAGTAAGCTACTTAAAGCTTGTGTCAAGAAAGAGGAAGTTAATCGACACCTATAGGAGCGAACCCACGACCTTCGTACGAAAGCCGGCGTCATAACCGCCAGCCTTTATCTATTTAAAGTTTTTCGGCACTCACAGGTTGTCCCACGGTTCAAGAAATAAATGATTTTAGAGATGAAGAATCGAATTTTATCGATATTGAAAATGATGTCTGATTTTGAGATTAAAATATCTGGGTAATAATAAAATAAGGTTTAATTATATAAGTTTTGGTTCATACAAAGTTCTACATGGGGTGCTTTTGAAACTACGTCACTCTATACAGGGTGAAAAATGTTTCTATAGAACTTTGAGTCGGCCGAAGCTTTTTAAGTGCAAGCCGTCCTGGTTTTTTTAAACTACTAGATCCTGTATAATATACTACGGTAGGAACTCTACTTTTTTGGAATTTCATTCCGTGTTTCAAAAACTTTCACGTTTAACGAACAACGCAGCAAGTTCTATCAACAAAGACATGTCGTTTTTTTTTTTAAAAAAAAAAAGCTCAAACGCTTAGAGGAAAAAAAGCGCATTGTACGAAAAAATGGACGAATCAAAAATAACTCTGTTATTAGTTGGTGGTAGATCGTTTTTGCGTTTGACACTTGAAAGATAAAAAAAAACGCTAGATGTAATTATTCCTACACTTTGTGATGCATTTAATGAAGAATTTGTTAGTCAACTTTATAAAAACCTGCACGTACGAGTACAAGTTATATCGGTTTTCCATATAAAAAAGTTTATTAGAAGCTGTTTTTCGTATGTATTGAAAAAAAATGCAGTTGATTTGTGATTCTAAATATTATTTTCTTCTCTTTGTTAGATATTTTTTAAGCCTGCTCTCGTTTGCAAGCGTCTTATGTTTATTTGTTTTCTAATAAATGCAGCTAATTTGCGCGTATAAAAACATAAATAATCAGATACACTTCTAAAGAGTAAATTTTCGCCGACCTGACGTTAAATTTTGGATAAAGATAATAAAAAAGTTGCAAAGATAACGGATCGATATTTCAGTTAAGTAGTAAATATATAAAAAAATTAAGGTAATCAGAATTTAATGTTAGAAATCGAATGAGTCTTTCAAAACAATAAGGTTTTCCACAAACTTGGGTAAATAACTCAACAACATAAATTTCCTATTCAAAATTTAATTTACATATAGATAGGAAAACTACAAACTCCCATATTTGAACAACTCATCAACACTGTCATAGAAAAGTCGTCATAAATTTTAAATATTGTCAACTAGAGGAATTTTCTTATTTCGTAATCCTTTTCGATGACAGATTGTGAACTGGACTCTTCATATGAAAGCCGGTCTCTGACATGTTCTGCCATCCCCCTGCCCTTGGGACGAGGATGGTTGAGGGGAGACGGCGTAGGGAGATCCTACCTGACCTCCCTCACACTTAGATTAAAGCCTTCACGAACCAACTGTTCGAATATTTCTTCCATATTTCACTTGTATTCGGGATACGAAATAATAATTTGTAAATCAATAAAAATGGACCAGTAATGTCACAATGAGCTGCATCTTCATGTCTTTTACAATGCTCAGAAACGTCATGTTTAAAAAATAAATTTTGTGATAACTATACTAGCTTTCCCGACAGACGTTGTCCAGCAGTCATTAGATTGATTATTAATTTCAAAGTTTATAATTTATACAAAAATAACCTTACGCACCTTATGCCCAAAACATGCGAGATCTTGCATAAGACCAGCAACACTTGTACCTCGTCTGATTCGTTCCGTCTCCCTTGCATACCATGTGCATTGTGTTCACAGTTTGAATTCAATGTCAGCTGCTTTTTTTTTCCACAAGTATTATTTTACTGACTGTTTTGAATATCTCGTAAATCAAAATCTGATTTTTATCTTCTAATAGTTTTCCACTCAGTATTTCAGAACACCATACCTAGTCATAATTTGAATGCCATCCTTTTCATTTACCATCGCGAAATGTTTTTTTTTTCAAACTTTTATTAAAACATCATACATGAAACAATTCGATATAATTTGCGTTTTTTTATAATTTTCTGACACGTTGCTTTAGCTGCACCTTAAATTATCATCAGGGAAAAAAATGAAGTAGGTAGTTAGAACAAGAGAAGGGTGCTTAGGGGGTGTCTGGGGTAGTTTGTATCGGTGGGGGAGAAGGGGGGAAGTGTCACACACAGTGTCCCGTAGCACGTAGTTTGCCGTTGTACAAAAGTGGACGACAAAATAGAATTTTAAATACCCCTGACAAGGCGTCTTGTTTCTCTGCTGTTGGTGCAAAAGCTTTTTGAAGTATCCACTAGTGATGTCCGCACACCCCCGTGGAATCCATGTAGATAGCTGGCTACACACCAAAAGACCATCGCATTTGTACCGCGTCAATGGAGGTGGGATCTGGTGACGAAGAATGTAGTACAACTCAAAGGAAAGTAATTGAGAGGAGGTGTTTATATGAACAGAAAAACTTATAAATTTTTGTTTGTATTAACGATAGAATTATTGAATTGAAGTTGTTTTTTTTTCTATTTTTATTATTATCTGCTTATCATACATAATTTTTCTCTCCCTAAAATAAAACAAATATTGAAAGATATCAATGAACCTTAGTACGTAACCTATAAGTGATCGGTTCAGAATGTTCTTTGCAAAATAGGTCGCATTTTTTTTTTTACTTAGCCGTCAAGCTTCTTGGTGCATATCGAACCTCGTAGATTTAGTCTTTAAGTACGTATCATTTTCTTGTGTAAATCATTGTAGTTATTTAGTAGATACGTCATTTTGCAATTTTCAACGTTATTTAATAAGCCTTCTGCAAGAAATAGGCTATCATGCATATACAAAAAGTTTTTTTTTTAACTAGTGGTCGATCAGCGCTCGAAATTCGACCATACCTTATTTAAATTATAAGTTAATCGTAAAAAACTGAGCGAGTGCTATTTCAAATTTTTATTAAAAAAAAACAATGACATTCATACCTCACAAAAATTTCAGTGTTGATGTCTACAAATTTTTTTCTATTATTAATTAAGACAAACAATATTAATCTGTTATCAATTTGACTCCACCGATAAACAAATTAATATGCGTCTGTGTCAATGTCAAATACATTTTTATTTATGTATTTATATTATTTTTACACGTCGAAATCTATAATATATTATCATATCTCTGAGGTAAGCAATATAGCAAATGTAAATGGGGGCTGTAGGTATTTTTCATTTTCTGATTTGACATTTCATATTTCAGTATGGGAAAAATTAAAGAGAGTGTTGGATGTTGGCGTCGAATTGTTTTGGGAGAATCTGATTTGTTATGATGAGGTTAATGATCTTTATAAAGCACTCACAATATGATACACGGTCTTTTGGATGAGAGCTTAGAGGGTGAGATTTCTACTGCAAATGTAATTGAGACACACAACTTGGACTCATGTAATGAGTTCGTAGCGACTTCGGGATATCTTAGAATGCTTACACTTAATATTCGGAGTCTAAATAAACATTTTGATGAACTGGAAGTACTGCTCAAGTCCTTGAGTAATAAAATTGACATTGTAGTTCTTACTGAGTGCCGATTGACAGATTCTGCCAGAATTCAGAATTTGGATGGCTACACAAGTTTCTCAACAACAGTTAATCCCCTACAGAATGATGGAGTGGTTGTTTATGTAAAGGAGCACATTTCTTGTACATCAGTGGAACATGTAATTCCGGGCGCAAACTGTTTACAATTGAATATTGGAAGTTCTTTTGGTGTGGTGGCAGTGTATCGTTCTCCTTCCCGTCAGAACCTGGATGCATTTCTCGACACTCTCAGCAATATCTTGAACTTAAATAACCATAGAAGACATTTATTACTGACTGGTGACCTTAACATTGATATAATGGGCGATAACGCTTTGGACTATTTGAATCTTGTGGCAATGTATGGTTTGAAGGTTATGGTTGATGTACCAACCAGAGTTGCCGAGTCTTCGAGCTCTTGTTTGGATCATGTAATGGCACGAACTGATTGTCTGTCTGAAGCTATGGTTTATCAGAATACTATTACCGATCATTATACACTTTTGTTTAAACTTAATCTGGATACAAAGCTGAACGTATCCAAGAGCAATCCTAAACAGAAAAAGACTAGAATTGATTTTGATATGCTTAAGGTCAAATTGACTGATGAAACATGGTCAAATACATTAAACTTGCAAGAAGTAAATTGTGCAACAGAAAATTTTATCACTACCCTTAAAAACTACGTAGATCAATGTAGAAAACTTGTTAACCATAGGAAAGGATGTCGGAAACCATGGATTACGGATGGCATAGTAAGGTGTCTAAATAGGAGAGATGCAATCCATGCGTCTTGCCGGAGAGATCCATTTAATACAGTGCTCTCACAACACTATAAAAAATATAGAAATGTGTGTTCAGAGATTATCAGGAAGAGTAAAGAGAAGCACTATAGACGACAAATAATCGATAACTTGGGAAACTCAAGAGCAACTTGGAAGACTATAAAAGAAGCAGCTAACATAAGCGAAAGAAAACATGGACTTAAGGCATTAAAAATTGGCGATATGGTCAACACTGTGGATTTAAACCCAGAGGGAATCGCCAACCATGTCAATCGCTATTTTGCTACGGTTGGTTCTAAATTGGCGACTAAGCTAAAGGAAAAATTAGGAAAAACTGAGGAGGAAATGATAAAAAACATTCGGGTTCAAACAGGTTTGGCCTCTTTTTATATGGCTCCGGCAACAGAACAGGAGATCGCGGTTGTCTTGTCCAAACTAAAATCGGGCTGTGGGGGCGGTCATGATGAATTGGGTTCTGATATTTACAAAAGACTGGCAGGAACTTTAGTTGTACCGATAAAACACATTGTCAACTTGAGTATAAAGACTGGAGTATTTCCAAATAATTGCAAGGAGGCTACAGTGATACCTATTCATAAGGGCGGAGATGACTGTGAGATATCAAACTATAGACCAATTTCGCTTTTGCCTGTCTTATCTAAGATCATTGAAACTATAGTAAAGGTGAGACTTGTCAGATTTCTAAATTTAAATGGACTATTATCGACAAATCAATTTGGTTTTAGAGAAAAAATGGGAGCTTCCGACGCTATTCTGACCCTGACACAGATGGTGGCAAGCAACATGGATGTAGGTCTGAGAACTCTAGCGGTGTTCTTGGACTTGGCAAAAGCATTCGACACCGTCTCACATCCACTGCTTTTGAGAAAACTCGAAAGCATTGGTATAGTCGGACCTGCATTCGGCTGGTTCAAGTGTTATTTGACGAACAGAATCCAACGAGTAAGAATAAATGAAACATACAGTGATGAAGAATTTTTGAGATATGGGGTTCCGCAGGGTAGTGTGTTGGGACCTGTACTTTTCCTCATATTTATTAACGATCTCTGCAACTTAAAAACGAATGGAAGAATCATCACATTTGCTGATGATACCACGGTGCTCTTTGCAGGTGAAGCGTGGAGTAAGGTTAGGGAGGAGGCGGAAGAGGGCATGAAACGTATTGGGAATTGGCTCGATAATAACCTCTTAACTCTAAATGTAGCTAAGACAAACTTTATGACATTCAGTCTCACTAGAGCGGGCCAGCCTGAGAGCCTTGATTCTCTCCGACTCCATAGGGAAGGTTGCGTTTCCACTTCTTGCAACTGTGAGCAGGTGGATAGAGGACAGAGTGTTAAGTATCTGGGAGTGAATATTGATTGCGGACTGAAATGGGAACATTATATTGATAAACAGGTAAAGAGATTGAGAAGTTTTATCTACATATACAGAAATCTCCGAGGCGTGCTTGACAAAGACACTTTAAGGCAAGTATATTTTGCGCTCACCCAGTCACTTATATGCTACGGCATGGAGGCTTGGGGGGGTTGTACGGCCTTTGTGCATGATAAAATCGCTAAGACACAAAAATTTATTATCAAGGTGATATTACGTAAGCCAATGCGATTTCCGACTGTGGAACTATTTCGGGCCTTCCCCGTCCTTAATGTTAGACAGTTATTTGTAAAAAGTATATTGTGCAAATATCATGTTAATCAGGCAAAGCATGTGAGATCCCAGCAGACCCGTTTGACAAGATGTTCTGAGAGCAATAACTACGTTGTACCTTTATTTCGAACAACCAATGGGCAAAGGCAATATACTTTTTTGGCGCCAAAAATCTTTAATGATCTGCCTCCCACCATAAAATCAATAAAGGAAGAACAGCATTTTAAGTATGCCATCAAGGCCTATGTTCGCCAACCAGGCGTAATGGAAAGGTTTTTCTCCTAAATACATTTTTTTGAGTTTCATTGTTTTTGGACGTTTATTTGACTTCATTGCCTCTATATTTATATTGTATTTTTTAAACCATTTTCTTGATATCTTTATTGTTAACTTATTATTTATTGATTTTACTTATTGATTACTTATATTGTTGTAATACATCTATCTATATTGTAGTGTTTACCTACGTGTATGTATGTATATGTATGTGTGTGTGTATATGTATGTATATATATATATGTGTGTATGTGTATATATATATATATATATATATATATATATATATATATATATATATATATATATATATATATATATATGTGTGTATGTATGTGTGTGTATGTGTATATGTATATATATATATGTAAATTATTATTTCGGATACAGTCGCGTTGTGAGTTGTTCCATATATATATGTATATAGTGTGTTTTTTATTTATTTTTTATAGTTTTTAACTGTTATTTTACATCATTACATTCATTTAAAACTATTTCTTATTGTTAATATTATTTTGATTTTACATTTTTATTTTTATTTTATATATACTACATTTACATTGCATTTTTGTATATACATGAATATTTGCTAAATGATTTGATTTTTATCTTTAATGTTTACCTTTGAAATTCTAATAATTCATTGTGTTATATATGTATTTTGTGTGTTTTTTATTTATTTATTTATTTTATTTATTTATTATTTATTTATTTTTTATAGTTCTCTTACTGTTATTTTACATCATTATGTTTATTAAAGACTGTTTTTTTTTATTGTTACAATTACTATTGATTTTACATTTTTATTTTTTCATATAGGTACTACATTTCATTGCATTTGTATATAAATATTTACTTTATGATTTAATTTTTATCTTTAATGTTTAACTTGAAATTCTATTAATTCATTGGGTTGTAGGTGTTTTATTTAACCGTTTTGTTCCATTTTGACTTTTATTGTTTTTTTTTTGTTATCATTATTAATATTTTCACATTGTTTGCTGGATTCCATTGATTAATTGTAATTTTATTAAGTATATTGTATTATTCTTAGGTATAGGTATTTTATTTTATTGATCAATAACCTCCTCTCCAAGACAGGCATTGCCTAGTGAAGGGAGTCACTAAATTGTATATTATTTTTGATGTATTGTTTTTCATTGAATAAAATTATTATTATTATTATTATTATTATTGAAGTGTGTCTGAGTATCAAATACATTGAATAAGACCCTCCACCACCCGAGTATTACAGGAATTTGGATATTCCTTTTTACTCGCATTATATGAAGCCAAGACGGGACTCCGACATCGCCGTAAGGGTCCCACATCGGAGTAAAATCCCGTCCGATAATTTAGATAGCCAAAACTTATTCAATGTCCCACAACTAGGATCTTTTTTTTATTTTCTTTTCTCCTTCTTTTTTTACAAGTGTGTTAGTGTATCACCTGTTGTGAGCAACTATGTTAGTATCAAATACAATATAACATTACAGGACCTAGTGTTTGTAATGTTTTATATTGATTGAATGTATTTTTGTGCATAATTAAAAAAAAATAGCATTCGCCACTACTTCTCTATACAAACTATGAGTGTAAGAAATTTCATACTCCTCCTAAAAAATCGTGAAACAAAACCATCGAATCTCTAGTCTCCCCAAGAACAGGTATCTTCCCCATAGTTATTTGCATAGTTAGATAATTACAATTATTACCAAAGTATAATTTCATTTGAAACTCATCTATTTTTTCTATCATTAGAAAACTAACTTGTAACGTAGAATTTTATTTGGAAAGACTTCAGAGGTTTGTAAAATATCCTCGAGGTCCATCTCACCTGACAGTTTTATAAATCTTATAGAGGGGTAGGTATACGTAGCGTAAACCCTTAACCAAACAGTAGAACGTAGGATGAGAAGTAGGTCCATTCAGTCATCTCCACACATCCATCCAGAGCATCCCCACATTGTACGGGGGTGATAAATCATTATAAATCATCTGAAGCCTCCCATCAGTCAGGGTGTCGGACTAATTAAGGGTGTCTTATGAGGCTGTCCCTCAAACGATCGAACTGACTGACAGATACGTCACAACTCCTATCTGACCGGAGCCTCTCCTAATAAATTTCTCCGTATTATTTTGGCAACTTGATTTATTTGAAGGACAACTAAGACTCGCCTATATACTAAACAAACAGTAGGTACTCTCAACTTTAAGAACAAACCATGTTTTCAGCTTAGTTTTATTAACATCATCAAAATTTTGATAATATCTACAACGTAATATAAAAATGTTAAAATAACTTTCTATGTTTTTTTTATGGATTATTTTTATTCTTCTTCTTCTCCGCGTTGAACCGTCCACTTCCGAACGTAGCCCTCCTCCATGTTCTTCCACTCCCGTCTATCTTGCGCTTTCTGCACCCGCAAACCACCCCCTCTCCCCCTAGACAAATTGAAATTAGCCTTCGACTACAAACGAAGATTTCGTCAATGTAGAGTGCGAAAAAATGAACTGTCCACTTTTTATTTCGTATGCGCGCGACCTTTGTTGGGTTTATAGCTCCGCGTCAATATTTTCAATATATTCTACTCGAATTCTCGAATTTTTTAATGGGACAGCTCAGCACAGTGCGTCCAACAGTCTCGATCTGGCCACATTCACAAAAGGGAAGATCCCTTTTACCCCACTGTCCACTGGAACATTTATAAACAATTATTGAAACCAAACACTTAGGTACATAAAACTATAAAAAGTAGACGGCTAATTTTCTTCTCACTCTACATACGTTGTCGAATAATCTATTCGCCAATTTTAATTTGTCAGGGCCCCAGCCCCAGCTAATTTGTGGGGTTGTCTGGGGCTTAATCCATACTAATCTTAGGTTATTCCATACTAACTATATCGATGTTTTGCCGAATGTTGTGGCCTTTTAACTGTACTCAATTTCCGTAGAGAATGACAAAAACATATATATGTAACTACGAATTCTAAACTTTTTTGTGCAACGAAAGTGGGTCATGCCCGCTATCACTCACCAATCATACGATATTTTAAAATCATAGGATAAAATAGGATATTTTATTTTATTAATCATTGACATCTAACTGACAAGAATATTATTGGATATTGAAGTGTGGCCTTGCCTTTAATTGCGTAAAAATGTTTAAATTTGGATATTTCTTGGTAATTCCCTCCATCATAAATAGAGAATAGTTGTATTGTGTCTCCAACTCTGTTCAGCACCTCGACATTCGTGATGTTCTCTATCCAGGGACTCTATTCTCGATTGCCAGCTGAGGGACTTCTAATACAATTTTTATGAGTTTCGTATGTTTTCTTAAAGAACTCATACGAAATTCTATTACAAAACCATCGATAGACATTCGAGAGTAAGGTGCCAGTGAACTCTAGCCATGCGACTCTAGCACCGCATCTTAAACGCAGAAAAACGATCGATACTGTGCTAATTCTTCAAAAAGTAGCGAAATTCCGTTTGAGTAATTGAGCTTTATCATTTTAAGGTAGTAGGTATTGCAATATTGTTTACATTTTACAATCTGACATCTATTTTGAAAAAAAAAAACGTACGTATACACCAAGGATACGTGATTTCTTGTCACTCATTAATATTCCATTTTTTTTTTCTCCTGTTTTATAAATATATTCAACCCTGGAGTAGACCTAAACTGTAAAAATAAAATGATATGAAAACAGACAAAAAAGAAATAATAATATGTACGGTGAGATTGTGGCTTTTTTTCGAAAAAAAGGCGTCACATTTTTTTTCAACGACACAGCCATCAGATGTAGCCTGAAAGTATGTTAAGATATTTCGTCCCGTATCTATTGCCAGCTCGCGTCGTGCTTAATATTTAAGGCTTTTTTACACGAGATACGTTTTGGGGGATTGAAAAATAATATTTTGGTACCTATTCATGTTTGAATGTTAGCTTCTTGATGATACTTAACACGCGTCATTATATTTTTTTTAAATACGTAATTCAAAAAGATTATGGAAAGCGTTAAGTGACCCGAGGTCCATCAGCCATTATTCATTGTTGTGAGTATTTTTTTTTTCTTTGGAGATATACTGTTAAACCAGTACTTTTTTAAAATCATATGCCCTGGATTATATGAGAGTAGCCTTAACATGGCGTTATTCTTTGTTATAAGTAAACGATAAATATACATCTGGTAGATACATGGCAAAAGTTTAGTGTCCATTTTTCTAATACCAGACTGCAAGACAGGGTTGTCATTTTTGAAATTAGAAGCTGAATAATTTGGCTGTTGTAGCCCTATGTCGAAAAAATATTGTTTAAATGAAGATGGTTTCATTGCAAGTATACGAACAATAAGAACAAACAACAAGAATATTAGCTAGGGAAAGCTGGAAAGTGAATGAGTATGGCCACAATTATTAGGGCTTAGACCCATTATCTTAAGCATTTAAGCCTGTTATATTTAAATAATAGTAAGGTAAAAATATTGTTAGATATTCAAAATATTTTTAGAATGGTAACACTAAGTGCATGAAATATTCAGACCTTCTTTTATTTCCTTTTCCCTCCCTTCTCATTCATTGTGTCAACACGTATAAGTGAAGTTCCGTTTAATCATACAAAATCATTCAAAATTCAACAAACACACAATACATGTTCAGTCAATTAAAACCATTAAAAATAACAAATCAATCATCAGTAATATCATTTAGTAAAGTGTCGTGAAGAAAGTAACAATCAGGTGACTACACCAGAGTCCTTCACAGTCCTATATATTTCTGTAGTTCTGTTGTATAATATTTTTTTTAAAGAAAATACTCTACAAAATAAATACGAATAGATTTTAAAAGGGCATGTTGCAAGCACATTTCCTAGCTGTGCAATATATAAGATACGTAGTGAACCGAAGAAAAATTCATCAAATAACACCATCTAAAACTTGGAAATGCGCTTGTGTAACATAATGACTTCATTCATAAATTAAAGAAAAAAAAGCTGCATAAAAGGAAGAACTTGTTTAGGTAATCGTCCGTTTTGACCTGAACCTCCAACATGCACTCTCACCTGTGCACATTGATGCCATTATTTGCCACCACTAAACACGGGGATGGTTCGAATAACTGAATGTCGTTTCAGAGACGGGAGGGAATGTCATTGGATATTTGCGGGGGTGGATTGGGGTCGTGTAGGATGATAGAGCAGAGTTTCTCCCTCTCGAGGTACTTACTGGTGAAATTGTGTTTTTTAAGCAGGCCATTCGGATTCCTCGCGTGAGTTTGAAGCAAAATACAAGCCTGTCCTATCTATAGCGCTCACTTTCCTACCCTTCTAGAGATGTCGCTTAATTTATGTAAGTGTAGGGTATCACGTGTCTCGCTATGTCTGCCTTATTGTCCTTACACTAGCTTGGTGATATTTTGTGAACGTGTTCTCTGACAAAACACATACATACCTTGTAAATTCATTTATTTATTATTTTAATTTCGAACGATCAGAAATGAGGGGGATTTTTTTCAAATCGATAAGGTCAAATACCAAAAATTGAAGTATTTTGTGTATTCACGTTAAGTAATGAAGGATCATTTTAACAGATTAACTTTAATTAATAATGTAATTATCTCGATAAAATGAATGACCAAAGGTGAAGTCAGAGATATCTTTTGTTCACATAGAAGGATTGTTTTTCAATGAAACTTAATAACAATTATAAAATATAATCTGGAAATGAAATATCTATAACCATTGACAAGGTTCAAAACTCTTCATTTTTAGTAAGAGAACTCAATTATGTAGAATGATCCTTTGGGTTCAAAATCTACATATTCAGTAGTGCTGAAGAAAAGATAGAAAATAGTTTAAAAAAATGCATTGGAGAACCCAGACTAAGATGGCTGGACGGAGCGGAAGGAGACCACGGACTGCTGGGGGTGGACGATTGGCGGAGCATGGCGGAGGACAGGGTGGCATGGAGATGTCTTCTGGAGGAGGCCAAGACCCACACAGGGTTATAACGCCACGGATGTATGTAGTTTAAAAAAAGGTATTTTATATAATTTTTCATTAAACATAGAAGTTAAGAAAGACAACAGAAGTCCCCGAAAGCGCTCAATCTTTGCAGTATTGTAGCCAAATGACTGCCGAAACCATTAAGTAGGTATCTTAATGCTTGGCAAATTTGAAACATCGTTTGTATACTAGAATTATTGAGGCTTCTTTTGCCGAAAAGCCTAACCCACTGAAGATATCCTTAATTTTAGCTCGTCTACCATTCAAAACGCAATGAAATATGCGGAAGATCCAGGACAACAATCATAAGAAAATCATCATCTCAATTTCCTCGAACTTTTTCTAGATATTCTTACTGTCATCATGAATGTCATGAAATGCCCACAAGCAGGCGTTTTCGCACACGTTAAGAATCTGCTACAAAGTATATTCAGTACTATCCAAAGATTATAACAGATTGCTAATGGTTTATGGTCAGTGAACTTCGGTGGAGTGTATCGCGCAGTATTGTTTCATAAATAAACAACTAATTTGCATAAACAATTGAGGATTAAGATGTCTTCTGCAGGAAATCCCACAGAGAAAGAGTTACGACTTGCGATCTTTATCGCCATGTTTTTGACTTGAGTCCACGCTCAACCAAAATTGATCACAAATCACACATTTTTGTAAAAGCCGAAAATGATAAAATCTATATAAAATAACCTAATATACTGAGTGATAAAATGATTAGGAAAGATATAGGTACACGGATTGGTGCGTCAGTTCTATTGTTTGAAAATACCCATAAACAAACCCCAAAGAAGTACACTGTTATCAATTCTGTATTTAAGTATACACATACAGCACTAAGTTGTTGTCAACCACCCTTGCAACGAGATAATATTAAAACAAAAGCCGTGCTTTATTAAACTAACCCGCAGCCTTATAAAGGTGAACTATCTAGCTGGAGAAATAGCTGTTAATTCTCACAATATGACAAAACGTTTAGACGAAAAGATATTTTTGGAATGACCCAAATTTTCAAAGAGGAAGAAGAAGAAATTTGGGTACCTACAGTGAAAATCAAAAAACGCAAAGAATATTATCCATTAACGCTGTATTGAATACTATGATTATCCAGTCGTAAAAACGGACTACGAAGCCCGTCACATGGCGACGAGTCATGTGATAAAAATCGTGCTGTGTTGAGATGTACATAATCAGTCAAAGCAAAGAAAGTGGCGCGTTTGTTAATAGTTAAGCTTTGATGGCTTATAAAACATGGCTTAATAACTTTACAAAAAAAACCAGAGACAAAAGTCATCAACCTTGAATATTATAAAACTTCATTCTAAAAAAATAATAATAATATGGCGGACATAGTTCATTTTATCGCCACAATCACAGTGGCGCTGTTTGTTTATTAATTATTATTATGTTTATATGAGTATCATAGTACCTACCCAAGCAATAATATCCACATAATTTATGTGAATCAAAGATGGCCGGCCGTATAATTTTGAGTTTACGATTTCTCAATATTTTATTGACAGTGTATCAGCATTGTTGGAAGATCAGAAGTTTTGTTTTAAATATTCCCAACAAATAAATAAAAAGAGGAAAATTGAATTAATAGTTTATGGTTTAAAATATATTATTTATTGTAGCCTTTCCTTAGGGGATGGATGTCTGTTAATAATTTTTCTTTGTTGACTTGCGATCAACATGCTGAAGGCCACAACTAAGTAAATGTATTACTTCTTCTTCTTCTTCTTTCAACGTGGCAATCCACTCTCGAGAGAGTGATCTATGAAAAAATGTATTACTTGAGAAACAATTTTATTAAACATCCTAGCTCCATAAAACATGCATTCTTAATAGGTGTCCATTCATATAATATGACATAATTCTTAACTTTTTAATTGAATCGAAAAAACGTCCCAATTTTGTATTTTTTTTTTTTTGGGTTTACACATTTAGGGCATACGGCTCTCTGCTTAAACTTTTATAACATTGGCCAATAATTGATTAAATATCAAATCCCCAACCGATAATATCCATCTTGATTGAATTCACTAAGTCTAAAAATCTACTCTTGCCAATAAATAAAATAAATAATTCTATACAAAGGTGTCAGTAGCCGGAAGAAATTGTTGTGTTAGGCAATTTTGGCCCTGGGTAAAAATTGACCAAAATTATCTCCTGCCGAGAATCGAACCCGGAAACACTTTGGCACGATAAAAATTCTCAAGATGGAAGTTCTCACTCAATTATATTGGTGAAAATTATTGACATTTTAGTTGACAGAATTTTAGACTGCGAAACAATGGGGCTAGTACCTACGAGTTTTATCGAAAGCTAGCGTGCAATTAGTGTTCTTGAATCAAACGATCGAATCATTCGATCATTTTAGTATGAAAATTTTTCGAAACTCTTTCGATGATGAAACTCGTTACGATATTCGATCATCGAAAACTTATACTAGAGCTACAGCATTGTTGGTCGTAAGCCCGTAGCAGTTTATTCTTTTGAAGAAATGTTTGTACCGAAAAGGTGATATTTATCAATTGCATTGTATTCCTGTGAAATTATTTTCAAACTGTCTATAAATCTACATAATATTTTAGTCCGTTTATATTTTTGAATGCGCATCAATCGTAGAAAACAGACGTTAAGGTCAGATATTAATATGCGAAAAGCCGCGCAAATATCCGGAGAGCGTTCTTAAATACTCTTTGATATATTAACTTTAATATATTTAGAGCTATTTAAAAAACTTTATTTTTTTAAGATCTTCATACAAATTTTTCACAAAAGACAGTAAGCCATCTTTTGGAAACAAAATTACTCATGTAAACGTTGAATGGAATCTTGGTATTACTGTATGAAAATGTAATAAAATAATTGGAGATTCATTTGTTATACATATAAATGTTATTCAAATCTTATTATTCTCAATCAATAAAGATTTAATGAAAAAATTTGCATAATAAATTCTCCATTTTGCAAATTTGACACATTTCAAAAAATTTATGGCTACAGATTTTCCATCTGTCGTAGCTAGCATAGATGAGTAATTTTGTAAGTACCTGATAAAATCATATTGCAATGTTGGTAAAAATAATAAATATACATTAAATTAAATTCATAATACACACTGATGTAATATGATTCAAGAAAATATTATGAAAGAGTTAAGGTAATAAAATTTATGAATGAAGATTTACTTTGCAAGAATTGAACGGTAAAACAGGTACTTACCCACATCTGAATCTCAAAACATTACCAGAATGAATTTGACAGCAAACAAAACTTCCTGTTTATTTTGGAAAAGAATCAGATATGTAGGTATTTGGTAATAAAATTCATTTGATTTATCCACATAAAAATTAAGCGATATAAAGCAGGTACGCATAAAATTTCTTCAAAGATAACAGATATTAGATAATGTGTATTCACGAACCTGTATCGAGCTCAAAATTCTAATGTAGATAAATGCAAACTTATGTTCTCTTACCTTTAATTTATTTTATTTAATGTTATATTCATCACAAAACAAGGTGGGTAATATTTTAAATAAACACAGCATGTTGTTGAAAGTTGAAGCATTTGGTAAGTTTGGTAGCGTTTCTTGATATATCCAAAACCATTGCAAGGTTCTGACCTAGAAAAAAAACATAATTCATTTAATATATGAAAGCAAAATAAAGTGATTATATGGCCATGGTTGCAAATATATAAGACGACATTAGAAAATTTTGCATTTTTCAGGGATTTGTTTTAAAAATACGTATTGTGAGAGTTTGATTAGAATCAATATTAAGGTTTTAGAAAGTATATCAAACTACTTAAGAACTTCATATTATATTATATTAGAATAAAACAATCAATTGCTCGATACATATTTGATATAATATATTATATCAAATATATTAAAAAACCACTCCATTATGGGGGTGGATTGCCAATATTAATATCAATAGCATATTATGCTCTGCATAAAACATTCATTTGGAATCTTTAATTATTTGTTTGAAAGTGTAGCATTTATACCTTTTAAATATCTTCCAGGTTTTATTATTTCAGATAGAGAAAATTTCAAGCTGCAACTCCATGTCTAGAACATAATATACAAAATAATCTTCAAAACCTGTCATAGTTTAGTTACAGGGACAGCAAATTCAAAAAGTATCACATTTTATGCCCCTATATCTTTACAATTATTCATGAATACCCTAATAGTAATTAAATAACTTAGGTACCTACTTAGAAAGATATATTTCAATATATTAAAAAACTTACAATGTTTTTGAATTTCGAATCCCATCACTGCTTCGTTTTGTTTCGTATGAGCTGTCAGAATCTTATGACCATAGAATAAATAATGGATAACTTATGACCAAATGACAGTCGGTCTGCGGCCGCCATAGATCACGTTTATAATTTTTATTTCATAGTGCGTGTTATTGAATGTTTTATAAATTTTTTTACACAATAATGTAGTTTTTGTGTGAAAAATATTTTTTTATATGAATCAAGTATTTAAAGAGGCCATTATATAAGTAATTCGAAAAAAAATATAATTTATTGAATGTTTTATATTTTTTTTTCACATTTAAGGTGGTTTATGTGTAAAAAATATTTTTTTGAATGAATGAAGTATTTTAAGAGGCCATTATAAAAGTAAATCAAAATATTATTATATATCATAAAATAATTTTATAGTACCTATACCTATATTCTAACTATGTTGAATTGTAATATTATCTTTTGTTATCCATGGATGACAGGATGACACTTGACAATAAATCGTATTTTGTTGTCAAACGAAAGTTACGGTTCGATTTTGAAAATAATTATTTTCAATTGAGTTTAATGAAAATAAAACTGGTGAGTCATTAATTGATTAAAATATTTGTATGCTTATGCCATAACTTAAAACATTTATGCGTTGCTAAAACAGTTATGTTATAAGGCGGGAAGTGTCTTACCGAAATTACAGGATCTTAATAGTAATTAAAGTAATTAATTTTGTTTATATTTTTTCAGGTTCCTGTGAAAAACGTGTTTTCAACAAGACTAATTGCTTTCATCCCACCTTTTTGACATAGCAATTAAGTACATACTTCTAAAGATCAAATTGATTGATAAAAGTGCATTTCTATGTAAACAAACTCAAAAGTTTTATTTTTGCAAGACAACATTGTTTACCAAAATGGTAAGCTATGTAAGAATTTCATTAATTATGTTTCTTGAATTTCTTTATGTGTATTTTAATTCAGAAACATGTTGCAGATTCAATTTTAGAGTGTTCATTCAAATTTCCCATTTAGTTGAGAAGGGAAATAATTATATTGAAAAAATATTCAAAGGCAGCTTATGGGATGTAAAGAAGATTGACCATAATCAATAACAGACTCTTGCGGGTGCCAGTGATTTTATCAATTTTTACTACATATCATTATAAATAAGTTCTCTTTCTTCTTATGTGTTGTGGCCCGCTAAAAGCATATTATCAGCTTCATACAGAGTCTAAATGTATCTTAAACCATATTATATAAAAACAATAATGCTTCTGGCTCGACACAACACAAGCTGATACAATTAGTGTGTTTCTAGCAAATAGATTTTTATATATAACTACCGAGATGAAGTACTCCAATAGCTCTTCATAGTAAATAAGTGAAGCCGATTTGGCCGGCAATTTTGACAGTATGGTAGTCAAAACGGAACGTAAAAAATGATGTTGACATTTATAAAGATACTTAAAAATGATCAAATTTCACTTAGGTATTTCAATGTAAAAATATGTTTTATTGTAAAAAACACAAGAAATCGACTGAATAAATATACACCATACCACGTTCTTTTGGGAACCAAACTGTCAAAAGTTGCAATATTTCGGCTTCATTTTTGAATGCGAATCGGGATTCTACGTTATTGTATAGAATTCTGTGTCTAGCATCAGATTTATTTAAACTTTAAATTTTTGATTTCGGTTATGGAATAAAAATGATATAATGTTGGGTTAAGAAGTGAATAACTAATATAACGGTGGGTCGGAATATCTTTTCTGGTTTCCATTTGTTTGGGAGAATATTTTTTTTACTCTGCTGATTTAACAATAAAACTTTGAGATTATACATATTTTATTTATATAGCTTTTCAATTGTTGATTTTATGTTTTATGAATTAAATAATGATTGGAAAAAAAATAAATAAAAATTCTTTCATTCATTCATTCATATACTCATAAGAAATGATACTACTACTAAAATGGTTCTACCTTGAACAACTTGACATTTTTCAGAAGCCAATAACTTAAATTTGAATTTGTTTCCTATGTACATTTTGGTTCAAATTTTGTTTAATTTTAATAGATAATGGCATTTATCAATAAGGAGAAGAAGAAATACCTAAATTGGATATTGATATACCTGCGTTGATTCATTGAAAATTTCCTTATAGGTAACTTCATATATTTTTTAAAATTATATTGTAGTGGTGTAGTTTTGTTTTGATTCCAATGCCTTTCTCAAAATGATATTAAATAGTTTTGCCTAATTGCCATAGATTTTTTCACCTATAACATAATAATAATACAACATCTATTGACGTCAAGTGAGCATCTCGGTAGGTTTCGAATTCTACTATGGGCAATTAATTCTTCAACTTCCTGTGACGAGTCTGGGGATTGCAGATTTATAAGTTGAACCACCAAAATAGAGAGTATTGTTAATCTATGTAGGTGAGTTTATTTGCATAATCAAGTTGATTTTTATTCGCTCAGTAATAATCTACCAGATGTTGTTACTTGAATCTTGAAGTTATAACACATCAACCATTGATGTCAAGTTACATGCAAAACTCTTCAACAATTTTTGGCGATTATTTTGAGTTTGATGTATCCAGACATGGAAATGAAATTTATGGTAATCATAGATACAAATTTTTACAATTTCTCAAATATATTTAATGTGATTAATAAATTTCTAAAATTACAAAATTTTCATAGTAAAATCTGCGTAAACACAGATGGCCATCTTTTGAAAACAAAATTACTCATGTAAATGTTGCATGGAACCAAAGTTTGACAGAATAAAAATGTATTTAAAAGATTCAAGATTGTTTTGAAATAAAAATAAATGTAATTCAAACCATATAAAACACATTTATTTTTATCAACATTAAAATGAAAGTACATTTTCAGATTACTTTTCGACTAACGTTTGAGGTCGGTAAAACAGCTGCCTTTATCATTAGCCAATCGCATAAAATTTGTACCATTCCACACATAGAGAATGTAGTCAAGACTCAAACCATATTGAGAGTAAAACTTTCATATTATTTAGGTAGGTTCGTATTATATTACTATTAAAGGAATTTTTTACCCTTCTATTGAGCAGTGAAATTGAATCAAGTGTAAGATGTAACATATTGCAGTTTGCAGTTTTTTTCCATGTATGTGTCAGACTATAATTTTTCTTCTTTCTTTTTTATAAACATTAAAACTGTCATTCTTCTCTCTTTTTATGAATTGTGAAAGTGTAATTCTTCTTTTTCTGTGCTTATGTCAGTTAAGCAATGGGAAGCTAGACTAGAACAATAGAACCTGTTTAATTACCTACCGATCAAGCCTGACATTCGGAATTAAAAACGTAAAGCAAGACGGGTATTAGCTAGTAATAATATAATTTAAAGTTCGTTTACCTATATAAGAATATTATAATGGAGAAAGATAAAGTATGAAGTCTACAGTTTGGTTTCTTCAATAAATAAACTTAAAAATCCCAATATCTAAAGCACAACTTTATCCCTATTCGGAATATTATTCAGTTACTTAAGTGAGAAACTCACGGAAATTTAGTATGGGCTGCGGAACTTTTCGAAGTATTCTATAGAGGTGCTATACACGTTTCCATACAAAATTTTGTTACTTCACGCTAGTTTAAATGTCACGGAAGCTTAGAATAGGGGAACTGTACCTAATCTAAATAATGAACGTCTATAATTATAAAATATTTGACAGAAAGTTTGATACACGATACAGCGGGTAGTTTCATAATAATATTAATATTATGAAATGAGATTATAAGAAACGATTATTTTACATTTTCTAATAAATATCTCAACATAATTACCTTTTCAAATTTCAAAAACAAGAATGTTTTTAATAAATTTTATTCCGTGTCATAAATTAAACAAATAATACAGGATGTTCCGTCAACGAATGAACTACATACGTTTTTACTTACCTACCTGTTGTTTTGAGTTTAACCGACCGAAACGTAGAGAAAAAAAAGTGCTGGAAGGTATGAAGAATTTGGTGATCTCTCTTATTTTATATATTTTTATGGATGTATGTAGGTTTATCAAAACATAATGTTATTTCACCCGGGCAAGCAAGACCAACCGTTAAGTTTGATTTGATTCAATGAACTAACAAATACGGTTGATAAGGTTTTCTAACATGGCTGTTTGAAGAAGATTTCAATTAAAGTAGGTACGTATATACCTACAGCAAATTTTTATGTTTTAAGACATAACTTGAAGAGGTTTACAGAAAAAAAATACATCTTACGAAGCAAAATGTAAGACCACTATATAAAAAATCCTTCTTTAATGTAGCTGATAATAGAAGTTTTATCAAATTGAGCTACTTGCAATCAACGCTATTAAGAAAAATTTTAATCGTAGGTACAACTGAATAAATTCAAAACGTTTTATGGGAATACTTTTGTTTTATTAACCTTTAAAAATATGTTATTTTACGTACAATTAAAAAAATAATAATGAATAGAAGGGACATTTTTTTCTAATGCATATGGTAAAGACCTGGCTATCACAAATTCAATGGAAGGTCTCTTAGCCAATTGGCTGCGTCAGAAGTGACCCCGTGGATTTCAGTCAGACCGCGCTGGAAACCGAAAATTGGATACTCAACTATGTGGCCCATAGTTTGGCGGTGACCACACTCACATTCGGGGCATTAACTTTCACAGTTTCACACAACGAATTAATTAACTTACTTTCACCTTTTCACACATATTTTATTTTATAATTCGCATAGTATTCCAAAATATTATAAGAAGGTACTTATTTTAACTATAGAGTCGAAACTGTCAATTAGATTTCGCATGGCAAACTTATCGAATACTTTACAAAAGTAGAACATCGAAATTAAGGTAAAAGGCATTCATATTGTTGGTCTCGCTTTTCGAGTAAGAATACTCTGTATAAACCCTAGTTCCAGTGCCCACTCACACAATGACAGCTCCGGCAATAATTCCTTTTTGAAGAGATTCAAATGTGTTTTGTATTTAAAATTGTAAGACTTCATAGAACATTAGGTACGTATCAAACTACACGCATTAATATACAACGTCACTGACCCATCACACCGACCACAGATGAAAATATTTTTATTTAGAAAACCACAGACAAACTACCTTATCTGTTCTATTTTAAATTTGAATAATTTTAAAATATTCGAATGCAATTTTTTTTCAAATAACATTAGTGTTCTTTTTTTAAATAATCTCGGAAATAAATACAACGAAATTTCAATGCGTTACGCTTTGATTGTTACGAAATATTATAAGTCAGCGTCACATCACATCAAAGATGGACAGGATTTCGTTTAATTACTTGAATAAATTTTGAATAAAAAAATATAAATATACATAAAACAGTTGGTAATTAAGAATAAAATATGTATTCTCGTATCGTATTATGACGATATTCCATAAAAATCCTCGACTTATCACGAGGTTCATCATCGACTAATTCGGCTATTTGACGAGGCTACAACACACAAAAAGAAACAAAATGTCGTATATTTAAATATATTTTATGACGATCACAGACAAGTTTTTTTTTAATCTACGCGCATACCATACATCTACCTACTGTGAACTAAAAATTAAGTGAAGAATGTTTAGTATGAAAATACCCAATTAGTTCTAAATTTGAATTTTGTTGGTAAACTGTTCTAAATTTGAATTATTTTTGGTGCATTTTTTTTATTTCTATTCAATTGAGTTTTCTTTATGAGGCACCACATAGGTGAATAGGGAGGCAACGGGTGCCCATAAAAATGCGCTCAATCTTGCGGAATGACAGCGTCCTTACATGATGTCCTATATTTATTTTTTTCAAAATTGTCATGCATGATTACGAGTTTAAACTGACAAAAAAATCGAAACACTGCGAATTAAACAAAGATACTACGAAAGTCAACACACATTTTTTTTTTTTAAAGATATTGAATGTACCAAATAAAAAAAAAACATAAATCCACGATGCTTAACACAAATGTACTGTTTCAACTAATTTGATTATGAAGCTGGGTATCTATACAATAATAAATATTCGGCATTACTCAAAGAATAAGTAAATTAAAAAAACTCACTTAAGTTCTTTCATAAATTAAGATTAAATAGATTAAAACTTTAAGATAAAAAATAAGTTCATAACTTTGTATTAATAATAATTGTTACTAATGAAATGCGGTGAAAAAGTTTAACAATCTTTGGTTTTCATTTGGGCGGCATTAATATTTTGACATATCGATATCAAATTCGGTAAAATGTTACAGGCGGCATACCAAAAGATGTGCCAGTAAACATTGCAAATGACTGTCGAGATTAGTTAAAACATATTTTGAGTGTTATTTACCGAAAATTATCTTAAAAAAATGAGCTATAGGATAGGGTATGCACCTTTTTAATACGTTTACAGACAGACTGCATCTCTCCGCCAGCACAGTAAGGCCCGGTATTCACTTGCGCCGCGAATATGTTACGTTGCATATGTTTGATCAAAAGGTTAAGTGTGTACGTGATTTGCAAATCGAATGCGAGTGGATAGCGTGCACTGTTTTGATAAAATTGATGCAACGTTTGCGGCGCAAGTGAATACCGGGCCTAAAGATTTCCAGCTTGCCCCATACGTGGAACACGAAAACACATCGTCAATGTCCAGCTATTGCTGTTACACCCTTAGTGTAAGTATTATAGAAAATTGAAGTTTCCAGTGCTTAAAATAATAGCGTTTAGCATATCTGAGTAAAAATATGTAATTTTTACTCTTTTAAAAAATGTGTCTCTGGTGTCACGAACATAAATTTATCGAATAGAGTACCATTCTAGAAGAATTTTTGATAATTTTAGAGGACTGTTGATTAAAACGAATTTTTTTCATATATGAATCTAGTTTTGAAAGAATTCTAAACTTATTGGAACTGTTACAGAATCAACCCCACCGTGTGTTTGTTAAAAAATGTTAACTCAATATTCATTTATATAACCGTAGACATGTAGATATGTATGTGAAATGAACGTTCAATCTGAGAATTACACTTTTTCTTGAGACGTTCTGAAATATAAAGGTAGGCATGCACACCTTTCTATTGATTTTCGATCTAAACTTCCTTTTAGAAATACTGACTCTAACTTTTGTACGGCAGAGTGGATATTCAAACACTGTGTGAAGTACTCTGTGTTTTAAATTTCCCGAGAGTGTTATCTTATTGTGACGGTTAAACAGAACTATCAGTTTTAAATCCATTTGACCTAAAAAAAATGAATACGTTTTTCAAAACAGTCGCAGTCGTGAGAAAACGCAGGTTCCGATAACATTTTGAAAATATTCTCCTTCGGTCAGGGTACGAATATTCGTTGTTGAATTCAGGAATTCTTATTAATATATGGCGCACAATTGGCGAAAGTTGAATGAGGAAATTTATCAACGGTGACATAAAAGTCAATCAATCTTTACCGTCTAAACTAAACTAAACATTTCATATCTTGTATAATGATCACTATACAAATCCATCGGCTGCTCATAATGGTTGCCCTTTTCGTATATTATGTTATTTATTTATATTCATAGTTACATTATAATAAATCCGCATAGAACTCGCTAGGTGTGCGGACTTTTTCTACAAGTGTGGTCTGATGGAGTCCGCAATGCGACTGTGGGGCGGAGAGACAGACTGTGAAGCACATTGTGTCAGAGTGCAGATTGAGAGCGTATGGAGGAGGCTGCACTGATTTCTTTTTGTTGAATGAATTGCCAACTGAATACATAGTAAAATATAGTCTTGAACATCTGAAAAAAGAGCTTGCATATACTAATTTTAACAAAATATGTTACAGAAAAAATAACAACTAATGACTCTAATAATTCATGACTGATGTTCGATTTTTAAATGGAACAAACCACTACGGGCTTACGACCGTCTTCTACTGTTATTTCGAAAGCTGGCTTAGTGTGATCACTTTACGTTAACAACGTTCGCCATTAGGTGGTAATGACCGAAACTCTTAATCATGAGAATTCTCAACATGTTCAACATGTCGAAAAATCTCATGTATGAAACAAGTAGAAATTTAATAATTAATGAAACATAGAGAAAAAGTTGGAAATTATTGAGAACAATAGATGGATAGTGATTGTTATTTTCAATTCTAAGATGTGTTGACCATAAGATAAATAAATAAATATAATAAACATTATTGGGGGTTGGCCTGTCTCAGGTTGGACGGGACCGGTTGACTGGAAAAAATTGCCTCAGGCAATAAGTTCCGCCGGCTATACTGACACCTTTGTATAGAAAAGTGTTATATTATTATTATTTTCAAAAATAAAAGAACATTCCATTAAAATTCACGATAAAAAACAACGAACCGACTTCTATTTTATGTTACGTAAAATTCTTGGGGCAGAATTTGAAATTGTGACTCATGCAAAGTAAGGTCCTGTCCGCACTGCGATTTTTCACCGCACGAATTTTATTCTTGATCAAATCACAGTTTTTTTTCCGCACGATTTTTTACTGCAATTGCAAACACTCCCATAAGATTCAATGTGTTGTCGGAATTGCGAAAAAAAAATCCGTGCGGTGAAATTTTGAAGTGCGGACGGGGCCTAACACTTCACACGAAATAGGATATGGCATATAATGAGTGAGTAATACCTACTGAAGATTTTAATTAATTAACGGACAGAAAAGTAAGTTGGTAATTACATCATTCAAACCAAGAAAAGCTATGAATTTAAGTTATTCAAATACTTTAAATAAATAAATAAATAAATAAAACTTTATTGTTGTTCCCATGTAAAGTCGGACTTATCCCGAAGGATCTCTGCCAACCAACCTTCAATTATTTATATATTTATTTATTTTAGCCCGTGATGCAGGCATCCACTCTGCCCCAACGGTCCGAACGATGTTCTCGCTCTACCTCATCGTTGTCTACAAACACTTCTTCGACCAGTCTTCTTCTTCTCGTCATAAAGACTGGATACCGCTAAAGAATTGGCCGGTGTCTATGTAAATGGAATGAGATGATACCTACTTGTATAAGAGTTGAATAGAGAGAACTTTGCCAAAACCTTCATCAAACAGACGCGAGATTCAAAAACAAAATGATAAAAGTTGTTTATGAAAATAATGAATACGAAGGTTGCAACTGAATCGCTTGTCGAAAAAGGATATCACCGACAGCATACAAAGATAAATAAAATATATTTTCACCCGTGTTGGGTGCGGGCGACCATTATTTATGTATACATTTGTGTGAGAGAGTGGGTTGGTAAGGTACCAGGAGCTTATAAATCTACTCCTTACTTAGTACTGTAGCCATAAAATTAGCATCGAAACGACGCGCCCGATACAGTAATTCACGGTGCCTCACTACGTAGAGAAGGCAAGAGATGGCCTATTGTGATGGGCCGCTTACCTGACAACTTTATTACGAATAGGCCGTACACCTTTCTACGGACATTGCAACTCAAAAGCTATATTTTTTTTTACCGGAAGAAGTTGTTTGGAATATTTCGGATGGGAGGAATACTTCGACGATGAAGTCAAGCAAACCATGGATTTGTTCCATTGAAGGCATATCGCAGTTAATTATTCCAATCAATTTATAGCCCTAGTATAAGTTTTCGATGATCGAATAACGAAACGATCATGGAAAGAGTTTCGAAAAATGTTCATACTAAAATGATCGAATGATTCGATCGTTTGATTTTAGATCACTAATTGCACGCTAATAAGCGCTTATTTCCGTCCAATTAACTTTTGATAAAACTCGTACTAGCCCCACTGTTCTGCATAATTATTCACGAAAAAGTTTAAGTTTATAAGTCAAATATTTGAGATATTTGAGAGTTACGGGTAAGTACATTACACATGAACACCCGTTTTCTCAAATATTTGAGATATTTGAGAGTTACGGGTAAGTACAATACACAATACATGCACACCCCTTTTCAAACATTTACTTCATCGATTTTACTACTTAATGATTATGTGAGCCCGTGATTAAAAAAAAATCATAAAGTATAAGTATTCTAGATGGTACCACCACATCACGAACGACGCTATACGCCGGCGCACCCAGCGTGAGCCCATCACTTCTACTATTATGTGGAAGAGATGGACTTGGCTGGGACATGTGTTAAGGATGCCAAATGACAGTTGGCCGAGGAGAGCGCTGTTCTTCCTCCCATCAGGGTCCCGGAGACGAGGAAGACCCTCTCATACTGTGTTCCGCTCCTTCGAAGCAGAGCTGAGGAATCTGGATACGGTGTGGGAGGAGGTCATTAACGTTGCGCAAGATCGAGCGCAATGGAGAGCTCTTGTTGCCTCCCTATACCCCTAAGTGGGGTCTAAAGGGAGTTTGGATTTGGATTGGATAAGTATTCTAAAACTCTTTTTAAAATTCAAATAAAATGTAAGAAAATTTAAAGAAAAGGGGGGATTAATCGGAAAAATAAAGAAACAGGGGACACAAAAAACAAAGCTATAATATTGCATCATGTGTAGAAACTGATCCCGTTTTTTATGAGAGGTTGAAGTGAAGAGAGGAAAGAGGAGGGAAAGAGATAGAAAGAACATCGACAGACCAAAATATCAACGGGATCACATCAGAGGCTGCCAAATAAGTTATCGTCTTCAATTTCGGATAACTTCTCCTCAGGGATAGCGATGTACACATAAGGATCCTAACATGATTTTGATTTCTGGAAGGCTTGCCAAAATTATTACGAGTAATATCGCATTTATCTGGAAAAATATATCTCTAATAAATTGTAGAGGTTATGATAGGACCGATCCAGAATGCCTCTCCTTGTTCCAATATCCTTCAATCATCCCTATGTATCTCACCCTGATATTGTAAATAATACTACCTACGTCCCGATATCATGAATTTATATTAAAAACAATAATTTAGGGTAAATTTATCAAAATATATAAAAAACCCCATCAGGTAGGCAAGTAGGTATCCCAAATACTAGTATTATTATACCTAAAACTAAGTCTATAGCCATTTTATTGACGTTGTGAAGATTCATTGTAAAGAAATACAAAATCACAAAAGCTTTTAACTACACTTTTACTTATTTTATAATTGAAAATTTATTTTGCACATACATTTTATGACCTCTCTAATACCTATGTAATATATGTCCCGACCAGTGGAGCAAGTACGAGTTTTATCGAAAGCTAATTGCATGCAAATAAGCGCTTATTAGCGTGCAAATAGTGTTCTTTAATCAAACGATCGAATCATTCGATCATTTTTTATGAATATTTTTCGAAACTCTTTCGATCATCGTTTCAATATTCGATATTCGAAAACTTATACTAGGGGCTCAGGAATCAAAACCAGAAATTGTTGATAAGAGAAGTCGTATTTTTTAAGGTGGAATGTAATCTAACGCTTTTCAAAACTTTGCCACATTCAAAGGTCTGACAATTTATTGTTCGCACTTACTATAAAGTAGACGCGGTTTTTGTGTTTCCCAAGCGCTCATTAGTAGCTAGTGTTTGAATTGACGACTGAGATTATTGTGATGATGCCTGTGTATCTCATACTTCGTACACATTGAAAATGGACAAATAATTAATAATTTTTA
Organism: Mystacides longicornis; assembly: GCA_963576905.1. NCBI lineage: Eukaryota > Metazoa > Arthropoda > Insecta > Trichoptera > Leptoceridae > Mystacides > Mystacides longicornis. Next base: position 21,773,837 of record OY756433.1, on the reverse strand, counting down.
GCACTCAGTACACATATTATTATGTCATGGTAGGCCAAATATATGTAGGCAATTGATATGCTAGCCATCTTGGCTTCTGTAATTAAGTAGGCATTAACTTACTGTACGTGTAGGTACATCTGTACATAATATAACAACTTTAGCTTTGATGAAAGAAATTCGTATTTGTACAATATGATACTTTTCAACATAAGGTAATGAAGTGTTCATATATTTTAGTCTCTCACAGAATACATACTTCTCGTTGTAGATGTTGCCGTAAATGTGTAGGTTTGCATGCATTTTGAGTGAAGTGTGTTTTAATACTTTTTAAAGAGTTACCTTTTTCCACTCTTATAGATACTCCGAATCATATTATATTTCCAGTTATTTTAATCCAATATTACTTTACGAGAGTGAAGAAATAATAAATGTGAAGACATACCTGAAACAATGAAAAAATATACGTTAGATGAATTATGACATGTATAAAAAATATAGCAAGTACCTTCCCATCGACCGATTACAATTAGGTATATAACAAAAAACATGGTAATTAGGAACGAGTAGGCACACCAATTTTTCATAATTATTTAAAAAATAAATCATTATTTTTTCCCATAGATCCATTTTATGCACTTGGGGACAATAATCAACGACTATTGCATATACAAAATAAAGGTAAACATGATATAAACATAGAGAAAAATATACCTCTTTTTTTCTAAAATGTTTTCTATTAAGTATGTCTGGGTGTAAAGACTGCTAGAATCCCATAAACGCACGTTAATAAATTACAAAATAGAGAAAAATCATGATTCAAGTTGAGCAATGCAACAAAATTAGACATTAATTATTTTCAAATCATTGCTGTAAAAATATTGAAAAAAATGGGAATAAGACTAAAGTACCTATAAATCTTGATTCAGTACTTGTTGATGTAAAAATCTGGTTGTGTGAGGGTTCGATGCTAGATGGAGCATTATGGGGTTGATTTAGGACAAGGATTATATAAGCAACTATATGACTTACTGTATTTTTAAATGAATCTTAAAAATGTTGACGCATTTGATTGCATCGCTTCTATTAGGAGCCCAAAAATCTTATTAGATACTATTTTAGACTTTAGTAATAAATCTCGCTTAACATGATATATTCATTCGTTTAGAACTTAATAGACAATGATTCAGATATTTTCCCATGAACCAACAATACCTACGAGTTGTCTTAAAATCCGTTTTGATAAACAGGAGGTGTTGTAGGTGCCGTATGTCGCTTCATTATATATTAAGAATGAGTGTTGGAAGTGATATATTATCGGACAGGTCCCGTGTTTCGGACTTTTTACATCGAAAAAAGATTTATTTATGAACCAAACGCCGAAGTAGGTATCACATAAAATAATATTACTTACAACTTATAGACATCTATCATTATAATTATTATGTCATTGCTACAACTATCATATCTTCAAAAAAATATTTCCTATTACTAACAAAAACTGTCGAACCATAGATATAGTACTATTGGATGTTATTAGGTATCAGATATTTTCGTAATTTCTGTTTATTTCGTGCCTACGTGATAAACAGTGCCATGGTTACATCGTGTTGTGCGTACAATAATTGTTAAATTTTTATTTAATACCAAAATTTTTAATGAAAGGAAGATAAATAAATATACTTGATGAGAATTAAAAAAAAAAAAAGATTTCTAAGGTATGTAATACATAGAAAACCAGTGTAAAAAATAAATATAACACAATTAGTTACTAAATATAATATTTATTTATTTTATTTTTATTTATTTATTGTCTACGCAACCAGCGGTTGCTTTTACAAACAATTTTGACATTAAAAAAAAATACATTAATAGGTGATGCCAAGATGCAAACACCAAAAGAAAATAAACTAAACACAAACAAGAGACACAAAACAAACAGTTACAAATACATAAACATATGGAAATTAAATGAATACAATATTGTAACATGGGGCCAAAGAAAACATCACAACTTCATAGAAAACACAAGGTGCCTAGCTGCTCTGATCTTTTAATCTGATATGTCCTCTTTCAAAGAAAAATTATGAGTCCATAATAATATTGTGCTAAAACAATGTGTATTCTGTATTATTCACTATGGGAGACAAATGCAAAACAAAACAATATGTCCATTCATCACAAATCAACAGAATTTTTCAAAATAGAATATTGAAATCGGAGAATTTTGCTCTCAAACATGAGCAATTATGAATGGGCTCCCATACAAAGAATTCCCCCTTGCCGCTAGTAAGGTGACTTTCCATACAAAGAGTGTTGTCACGGTTTGACTGTACATATATTTGACAGCTCGCATTACCAGTCCACCAAACGACAGGCTTAGATCAAGTTCATTGATTGTTTGATTGTCCTGTAAATCAGTTATAGCATCCCTTAAAAAGCCCAAATTTTATAACATACTTTTGCCAAATTAGGGATTATGGACAATCTGACATTTCTTCCTGTAGGAACAGTTTTAGGAACCTCAGATCTATCATCACATATTTTGTGGAAATAGTATTTCCCGCGAATATTATAACCTTTATGAGATCGATTACGTTCGCAAACAAAGCCAGGACAGAAGTAACAGAAATAGAAGAAATTGTATGTTAATATAGATGAGTTGAGGTCCTTTCTCTCTGCCCACCCCTTACGAGACACGCTGTGATGGTTTAAAATATTTCATAATTGTCATAGAAACCAAAATCGACTTACAGACGAATAATATAAATAAGTATGAAAAATATTGTCCGTGGAGTTCAACTGTTTCAACGAAAATATTGTTACAGACGAACTTACCGATTATAATATACGATTATGAGATTGAACAAAAGTTTTTCTTTAAAACTCTGTCAAAAGTTGGAGGCGTTGATATCTATATACCTACGTACTTAATGCCTAAAATTATACACAACGTATACGACCCCATGCCGATGTGGAGGCTGTATCCAAATACCACAGCAGGTTTTCACGTAGGCTGAAGATGACAAAAGTGATAGATTTATGCTGAAACAAACTGCCGTGACACTGAGAAGGAACTGCTGGAAGGGATGGGAGTTGCGGCGTCTCTGTAGAGGGGTGGATGCTGGATATTTATTTTATATTAAGAATTATTTACGGGTGACATAATCATATTATTTACAATATTTAATACAAATAGCTCTTTATCTTTAAAAGTTGACATTAAAAAGGTGGGTAGGCACTACGCGTACCTACTCATTAAAAGGTCATTTTCACATAATTGTTTTGTATCTTCTTTAAATTGCCTCTTAGCCATGCAGAACCTGATTCTCGCCTTTCTTAATATGTTTAAAATTTAAAGGTGTTTTCCGTACACAAAAATCAATCTACGTATCGAGCGAATATTCGGGATGTGACAGCGCTGGTTACTACTTTTTCAAAATGGTTAACAAAAATAATCATTATTGATGGTGGATTGTCAAAGGAAATGACAATTGCCGATGATACTGTAATGTAAATGTCAATATACATAGGTAGTTATTGATACTAGATTGGCAATAGATTTAAACGTTGACGTTTTATAGTATTACAAGGTATATCCAAGCCTCTTTGATACACGCCATTTCTTTGCCTATTAGTTTCATACATACTTCCCCTTCAAAAATGCAAAAAATCCAGTTACTTTCTAACATAATTGAACATTGTTTTCTAAAAAGAGGTATTTTGAGCCCAATGCATATTATTAATGTCTGAAAATTTTTGAAACCTAATATCGTAAGCTCCTTCATTGCACTTTATTTTATATAATCTTGTATATTTTTCTTTTTGAACTGTATAAATACCTTAAAAGTGTTCATAAAATGACAATATCAATCCTATATCAGAGCTAATAAACTGTCTCGATTGATCGAACCAAACTGTACAAAGACTTGATATACCTACAAGAGATTTTATTGTTTTGAAGTGTGGAACATAGTGACACATGTACGAATCAACACGAACAAACGAACGCCCGTCAAGATAAAAAAGGCAATAAATTGTCCATAATATATCAATAAAAGTCTTAATAAAATCATCCCAGGTTTTATTTATTTCATCTAAAAGAAAAATTAAATTTATTGCTTCGATTCAAAAACAACTATTTTGGACACGACACTTTATAATAATGTGTTCTTCCTATCAATAGTATTTCCTTTGTACATAAAAATAACGAGCGTTTTATCAGTTGATTAGTTTCAAACGTCCAAACGGTGAAGAGACGGTGTCAATAAAATATTTTAATATTGACATAAAAAAACGAAAACTGAAATCGCCAATAATATCAGTACATTAAGTTTTGAAATATTATCAAACTAGAAATACAATGTATTATATTCATTACAGAACAAAATCTTACGAATTTTTTTAAAATTAATTTAAAATTTATTGACAGTTTTTTATTATTTTGTTTTGATTGTATTTGTGTTGTGTGTTATTATTGCCAGTTAAGACATTTTTTTCTATAATTATTTTCATTGAATTCTTGTTTTTTAGATTATTTATTTGAAGTATTTGTATTTTTTTTTTGGCCCCTTATACCAGCACCTCGCTGTCTGGGGTTTTTTTTTTCTTTTTCTTGATAATATTTTATGTATTTATATTGCTTTAGTATTGTAAATTGTGTATGATTGTTGTACGCTTATATTGTAGAAAGAAAGAAAAAAATAAACTATCTATCTATCTATAAGCATTGTCATTTTGAAACAACAGACATGCGTGTAACTTTTTCTTTTCATTGTTCTGAAAACGTAATAAGTAATATTATGCACTTTTTGTGTAACAGATTCGCTACAGTTTTTGGTGTAAACAAACTTTCACCAATTAATCAATTTTATTTTCGTATTACTTGCCGATCGTCAATACAACCAAAGTTCAAATTTAATTCGTTACAGCAAAACGATGAACAAGAAGCTTACTATTATTTTTTTTCAATTTAAAAATAGATAAATATGGACTTAATACCTTACGTTTTTCTCATTTCCGACTACAATTTTTTTTCATTCACCTCTTAACAAGCAATAAAAGTAATTCGGTCATTGATAAAAAAAAGTAAATAATACAATTTAATATCCAAAAATAATGATCCACACTTGTGGAACATTAAAATCAAACGATTTATTGGAACGAATAAATCTTTCTCAGGTGTTTATGTCTTGTTCGACACGATAAAAGAGTCATGTTATGAGAGGCATAAAAACTAAACCGCCAAAAAAGAGGCCACATTAAAATCACCTATGTTGTTCTTTTTTACTGTCCGGAAATCACTCTCTAAACATCCTTTAAACATATTATAAAAAATTACATGAATATTTGAGTGAAAGTGTGGGAAAGACGCGTATGTGTTGTCATCAAAACTCAATTGTCTTTTTTGACCGGTTCGATGTTCCAAATTGAATTTTAGTATCCTTTAACATATTTGTCAATTATTGTTCTTTTTGATTTTCAAGAACGTCTTACGTCCCAATCTGTGATATATATATTTTGCAATAAGATAATAAGTGAGATAATATGATAAGTGAGTATATTTTGCAAATCCATTTTCTCACAACTGCCAAAATTTGGAGACGCTTTTGGAGGGATCATGTTGAAAACAGGGACACGACAGAATCTCTACAATTGTCTGAGGGTCATCGAACGAGGAGTACGCCATTTTGTAACGAATGTGGGTTACGAAGAACACAGGAGACGAGAACCAAGAATAAAAAGGCTATGGTCTATAACAAAAAGGAAAAAAAAAATGAGAAATTATCCAAGACAAAATATCTTTCTTTGTAACCTGCTTGGGAGCCGAGCACGGGTCGCTTTCCAGAAGTCTACGCCCGTAAAATAAGCCTTACCTGAACGATGTAATGATATTGATGACACCAGAATCGAAAAGTGATTAAAAATCTTGAAATTCAATACTATAATATTTTATTGAAAAAAAAAAAAAACCTTAATGCGACGAAATACATGATGCCTATAAAGACCCATACTCTCCCGGTTATACAGTGGGGAACAACACAGAAGCGTATATCGGAGTCGAGTGAGACGGTTTTTTCTCAATAAATCTGATTTTCGTTTTACACTTGTCCGATTTCTTAGGCGATGTTACTAAATTTATGGGGACGTTTCTTTCTTTTTATTCTGGATTTTATAGACTGAGTTTATTTTCGGTGGCAATCTGAATATTTTGATTCGACATACGACATTCTCGGCAATAAAGCGAATACAATAAATATCTGTACAAATCTTCAATAGATTGAACAAACGTTGAGTTATAGGCACGGTACTAGAAGCCGCGAATCCTCCTAAAATGTGGCTATGCGTAAATATTAATATGACTGTGTCTCTTTAATATTTTGGCGAAAAGAGACACTTGCCTAGAATAACTATATTAGTACTTATCGATAGTTTTTCTTCGTCTTTACTAACCGTCTCTCCACTGCTGGACATAGAGCCTCTTCCCGACCAGTTTCTTCCCGCTACTGGAATCACATCGTTTATTGATTGACTGTCCTCAAAAGACTTAGGGTTGGTGCCACCAGATGTAGGAAAACCTACGTAGATGGGGCTACCTTTCTGCTGACGAAACTGAATCTGGTGAGCTCCAGGATGACAATCACCTCTTGACATGCCCGCTGATTGGCGAAACATGTAACCTGAATGACCTCATCCTTGAGAACGACAAGGCGATGATTGTCGCTGCTTACTAGTGTGGCAAAATGTGGACCGGAAGTGCAAAGTAGGTAAGTATCGATTTTTTGGGGTCTCCCTATCGGCTTCGTATTTTCATACGGTCACTGTTTTAAAATAACGAACCAGAAACTAGAAGCTGGAGTGACATCAGAAAGGTGTAAAATCAATTGATTTAGATGTAGGCGTGTACCGCATTGAGCCTATAAAAATGAGGTCGAGTAAACTTCCAAAAATACGTGTATAGATTTCACAAAAATTTAACCAATTTATAAACAAGATCCCATTTTAATTACACGATGAATTTTATAACTTGCACGCACTGATTCAAAGACGGATTGATTCGGATTTGATGTTACGATTGATCATATAAACACACCAAAAATAAAGTGGCAATGAGCATTGAGAAGTTTATGATGCATGACAGCACACCACAAGATGAAGCTGAAAGTATTAAGATGAAGACTTCGATAGAATAGAAATGGCGCGCATGAAACCTAAAAAATGTGGACCAACCATTAAGCCCGGCTTAAATAGTTGGGCAGTGACTCTAAGCAGATAAAGAAATGGAAATGAACGGGAGAGGAAAATATTCAGCAGTAGAGGAAGGAGTGCTGAAGTTGAAGAAGAAAACATGAGAGTAACGCCAATATATTATGATTAAGGAACTCTAAAGACTGACCTACAAATTCAAAAATATTAAAAGGGCTTTTGGCTCTTTAGAAGCACAGCAGGTAACGATAAGGGCAATCACGACAATCAGGTACGAAGATCTTTAACGTGTTATTTTGCCGTACCATGAACCTAATTGCCTCAATAAAATAAATAAATAAATCATAAATTAGATAACAATTGAAAGTATTTTATTGCTTGCAGACGGACTTAGCATTCACGAATACCAGCCTGCAGTAGATCAATATATTATTAATATCTCTGCACTTGTCATTCGTTGCTAGAAACACAGCAGAGTAGATAGATAACATTTAAGGCTAGACACGATCTTGATAAATTACCTACCAGTAGGTGCGCACTTAGAACTGACACAGGTGAAACAATCTCAAGTGTTAATAGCAATCAAAAGTACTAATAAGATATCTATAGATTCTTTTAAAAACAAGCATGTTTCTAGTTCATTAGCAGATATTTATACTCCCTTTATCACTAACGCTAACACTTTTTAAAGCTCTAAAAGTAGTTTTAGAGTGAAACAAATGCAGATTGAAATAGGAAAAATGGATTGACTGGACTAAAGCGCTGGTTAAGTTACTCGACCAAGTTTTAGGTCTTCAGACACATTTTGACATGATTTGAAATTACTCGCCGGCGCAACCAGCGTGAGCCCATCACTTCTACCATTATGGGGAGGAGATGAACTTTTGGACGGAGAAGACTGTTCTTTCTCCCATCAGGGAATCTGGACATGGTGTGGGAGGAGGTCATAAATATTGCGCAAGATCGAGCGCAGTGGAGAGCTCTTGTTGCCTCTCTATGCCCCTAAGTGGGGCGTGAAGGAAGTTTAGATTGGATTTGGAAATTACTCTCCACTTGACTAAAATACGTGACTTATGTGATGAAAGGCGAATTTCTGGCGTTTTAAAATCCAACAGAAAATCCATCGGATAATGCAAGAGGAAACCGCTTTGGTAAACTCTTTTGTAATTTCTATTGTTGTCTTGTATAGTGGTTTGTGAAAGGCAAATACGCAAACAATAATAGAAATTTACAAATCACATAAAACAATCCAATCGATATAAATGAAGAAAGAACCTGAAACACTGCATCAATCTATTAACACGATTGGCATTCAGATCTCTTATCGAGATTATATCTGTCGCAGATAGACTATACTAACATCGATCGATATACTGTTCAGATCAAGAGATACTAACGTGAGAAGATTAACTTATAAAATGTCAATAATGTAACTCAAAATTTATAAAACCAATTTTTAAATACTCTCATTAAATCAATAGAGAATGGATATGCCTTTTTCAAATCGCACCCTAGCATAGTACAGCTGGAGAAACGGGTTCGAATCCTGCCGGGTGACCCCTTCAAACCAGCCTTCGAAATGGCAGTGAAAGACGGCCGTAGGCCCGTAATAGTTAATCTGGAGAAAATATCCATCTATAATATAAAATAAAGTCGAGTTAGTGCAAACACTTATGACTCGAGATCGGCTAAACAGATTCTTTTAATTTATTAGATTCTTCTCCTCCCCGGATAACAGAATAACTATTAAAAAGTTGAAAATGCATAAGAAATAATATAATATTAAATTTAGCTACCAACGCCATCTATGAAAAATTCTATTACAACAAAATTATTGTTTACCTGATACCCATTGACATTAAAAATATTGGTAGGCAGAACTTTCAGAAATATTTTTTTTTGACATTCAAACATATTTTAAACGTATTTTTGTATAAATTACAAATTTGAAATCAATATTACTTAGTAAGGACTACAGTACAAAGTCTGTCGGGAATGCTAGTTTTAAAATAAAACATCAATTGATCTAATGATAGATAGCATCAAAATCGTTGGTACTATATATTTATTTGAAATCTACGCAACCAATGATTTCTTTTACATACAATTTACAAATCAGAAGAAAAAGCCAGATAACGGCACAAGGATTTAAATACCTGCTGGAAAAAATTACTACGGAGACTTAAACATTACCACCTAATGGCGAACGATGCTAAGGTAAAGTGATCACACTAAGCCAGCCTACGAAATAATAGTAGCAGACGGTCGTAAGCCCGTAGTGGTTTGTTCCATACTACATAAAAATCTTTTTATTTAACGGTGCATGAAAAGTAGTTATATCTGAATATAATAATGAAATAAAATATGGCATAGGAACAGAATAACAAAATAAAGGACATTTGTACATATTATACAATATGTACTAGCTGGTATATGCACCTTTTTAAAAGAATGACACCACACGAAGAACATGGTAGGTTTTAATTGATTTACCAGCGCAGACAAGATTCTTCCGCATGCTTGGACAGTAGCTGGGCTGCCTGGTTGGAAGTAGATAAGTAGGAAAAGCAACTTGATTAGAATCATACATGCCGTGGTGTCCACCTGTCACTCCTTACTTTGTAATATGATAAAATATAGGAATTTAAAAATAGTTTAAAAGAGAAAGAGTTCTTATATTAAAAAGATGAACCATACAAATCCTAGTGAGTTTAATTTAATTCGTACAATCAATAATTTTTAAAACATTTTGATTTCATGTGACACTATATATTAATACGAGACAGGCCAATCTCTGGTAGAAATTGCAAATGAAAAAACACTGAACCGACCGGGAATCGAACCCGGGACCCCGGATCTGAAGTCCGAGCCTATTTATACCACAAGGGAACAGAGGTACTTTCTATATTAATGAAGATAATAAAATCCATTGATGGTTTCGTGAAAAATACCATATCGAAGCGATTCATTGAAACGTGTCGATCGGAGAAGATATCGGTTATTTATTGGAAAAGAAGTTCAATTTCCTTCCTTCCATCTCGTATTGGTCCGCTCCTGGATAGTCCATATCCATGTCTTATTATCCTTGCGATCTGCATCCACTGCGAGCCAATGATTCTTACAAAGAAGTCTATTCAATCGAGAATTAAACATAGTAAAAAGTGATAATTATGTACATACTCGTATACCAGAGAAATGAACACCCTAATATACACCCATAGAGGTTTTAAAAAACATAGTTAAATTCAGTAAAACTATAAACAAGCGTATATAATAGAAATATTTACTATAAAATAATATAGTAGCAAGTAGGAGCAGGTTGTAGCAGCAGAAGTCCGATGAGATATAGCAGATTTGTTAGTGACGTGACTCGATGTCTCGGTGTTCACTTAATAAAATAATCTGATGCATTTCTCGGGGATATTATGTGCAGACACAGATCCAAGATTCCTACGAGAAATAATAATACACCAGAAGAAACTTTAAATTCTCTAATTACATTTGGTTGTCACAGGCATCCTACGGTGAAATTTATATTCGCTATGTGTCAAATACATTCATATCGCGAGTTTGTTAGGTAGGTACGTAAGTAAGGCCCGTCCGACTTCGTGCTATTGCAGTCGAGACAAGACAATAACAATAATAGAACCAAACACTTGTAAGAATAATATCATACAACTATAACGATTGCGCATATCTGCCATAATGTTTACTTTAGCGTACCAACAATTTACACATCACGGTTCGTTATTCCCGCGACGTCGTCACACGCCCCAAGATTTTGTGTGTTCCAGGCGGATATGTACGTATAATAATGCTGTGTGTTAATTGTCCATTACTCTGGGTATACATAGATCTGGGGTTTAACAAAGTGTATTTGGCGAACCAAACGTAGCCCGCAAACATTTAAGTATCTCGCGAAGGTTGCGTTTTTCCTATAAACCATGAGTAAATCACATGATTTTTTTTATTAGGTTGGTGTATTAGTTTATAGAGTTTCTCGATCATTTCAGCGAGAACATAAGGCAAGTGTTAGAGACCAAATAAATTTCTAAAAAATGAAATAATCTAAAAATGACATTTTATTATTCAAGTGTCATATTGTAAAAGGTAAAACAAAGTTACACGCCATAAAGGTTAAAGACAGCTTCTTGTCTGAAAAAATCTTTGACAGTGGTTCAATGTTTCAGATGCTGCAGAACATGTAAAACAGGCCCAGAATAGAGAGAAGGTCTCACAAATATTGACCGTTTTCCATTAGGAACATTTTTGACAGATAATTTTTCGCATCGTCACACGTGTTTAATACTAAATTGTTCGATCTACGGAAGCATTGAGATAATATATTTTAATCTCTTCCAATATCCACGATCGAAGTTTGCCTGTAGACGAGTGATCGCTAAAAAGATATCGATCCTGTCAAACATAAATATCCTATATCTTTTCGACCTAAGGATAGATTTAATATTCCAAAGCTTTTAGTTATTTTTTTATTTATATATTGTAATAAAAAATAATACATTTGTATTTTTTATCAAAAATATTACAACATCCATGGGTTTTCATCTATTAAATGTAGAACTATGCAGACTTCAGGGCTCTGGGGCAAAGGTATTGGAAGGAGGCAGCCAGCGACAGGGAGGTTTGGAGACATTTCTTGGAGGCAGCTAAGACCCACCAAGGGTAATGACGCTGTGGATGTATGTATGATATAGGTTTCGCGAAAACATGAGCCATAGTTCCGTTAAAATTATATTATCAAAATTAACCAATATAAAGATAGCACATTATACAATAAAATAAATTGTTGTCTTATATCAACATATTATTTTTATAGTAAGAAGGGATTTTTTTATATACGAGATCTTCCATATATTCCATGATGATATATTATTTTTAAGCAAAGTATTTATGATACATTCCTAGAAATCAAAAGTTAATAATACTTAGATTTTTTGCGTATAAAGTTTATAATAGATTTTCTGGCGCCAAATACATGACAGCGGTCGCAGTCTTTAAATTTGGTTGCTGTCTTGTTCTCAATAATTTCCAACTTTTCTCTATACATATATCATTAATAATCATTAAATATTCACTTGTTGTATACATGAGATTTTTTGACATGTTAAACATGTCGAGAACTCTCATGATTAGGAGTTTCTGACACCTAATGACGAATTTTGTTAACGTAAAGTGATCACACTAACAGTAGAAGACGGTCGTAGCCCCGTAGTGGTTTGTTCCATTTAATAATTAGAGTTATTAGTTGTTACATATTCGTTAAGATTTTTTTACAATTTTTTATGGAATTAATCTTTATTAAAAAAAAATCATGCACTGTTGGGTTAATGCAATTATTATTATTATAGTAAAGTGCACAAGAAGCGTGTGAGAGCGAGTCCATAAGGCGAATTGTGACAGGTGAGTTGAGTCAAAAAGACGTTTGTGAATTAGCTTAGAACACCAAAAACAAGAAAGCAGAAGTTATGGCGTTGTCATATCACGGGGAGAGGATGTGTCGGCAGGTATGCAATATGTCATGTCAGCAACTCCACCATAGACGGGCATTAACTGCAGAGCTACTACTCCTTGTTGTTGTGGCTTCCTCTTTTTGTTTCCTCCCCCAACCCGGTTTCCTTCAGCTAATAACAAAGCTGATACGGCTTTTAGCGTTTTGCATTCATACTGAGAGTTCATCTCTGCATTTCACATCTGCCGTTGTTCATAGTGTCGTGATGTATTATATAATATGCAATTGTACCAGTAATAATTATCATCCATTTCTCAAACTGTCGGACCAACACAACATTGTTTTGTCAAACTCGAATGGATCGCTTGCAATTATCGATGTAACCCGTCCACACTCTTAATTGTGCATTTTTAGTTTTTTTTAAACTTCACGCCGTTAAGGGGAGACAGAGAGAACGCACCTCCGCTCTTATGCGGTGTTCAGACGAGGCGAATATCGCCAGGACACTAAAATATCGCCAGCCAATTGAACCGTGTGAACAGATTGTCGATAAATCTGAAGCGATAAAAATGGTTAAAAGCGATATTGTCTCAAGTTGAACGCCTTTCAACTTTTGTATCTGGTGGAACGATTCACGCATGCGCAGATATGCGCGGCGTCCGTATGTTCTGTTTCTTGACAGTTGACAGCACTGCTCTAAATTTATTTCTCCTTAGAATCCAATTCCACACTCAATATCTGCGTTTTTTTTTTATTTTTCCTCAATTAGGAGTCTTTTTATATCGTCTAAAACAATTTTTTCAACTTTATTTAAATCTTTATTGTTACCCCAAAGAAACACAGTTTCGCTGAGAACTAACTCCAATTACTCCGCGACTTCTACCTCGACGTCCGCCATTTTTAAAACAATCAGCGCACCTGACAGATTGAATGTATGTCGGTGGACTCGTGTGAACACATCAGACGATCAATGGGCGACCGAGCGATATTTTTTTAATGCAAGCGAAATCGTCTGGCCTTACATCGCCCCGTCTGAACACCGCATTAAGGAGGAAATCGATGTCTTCGTTTTTTTATGCATCCCCTAACATCCCACACACCGAACCTACACTCTTCCTCTCTCATCTTTAAGCCTCCCTTTTTGACATGGCATGGTGGGTGGCGAACCTCACCGCAGATAATTATTATCCATATGCCAACCGTCAGACCAACACAACATTGTTTCGATGGACTCAAACGGCTGCAACCAAGGAAACCCGACACAAGCTTTATGTAGTTTACTGTGAAAGAGTCAAAGAGCGTATTTGTGTTCACTTTGAGTGAGCACAGATTCATTTAAAAAAAAAGTTTAGTTTGTTTAGTTATTTTAAGTACATTTTTTATATTAAGCTAAACTCAACAAAAATATACATATTATTGCAGTCGATTTTTTCTAACCATTTTTCTCACATTCCCGCTAGTTATGAAGCTATTTCCATATTTTACAAAAAAAAAATAGAAGAATCAAAACACACATTAGCTAAACATAACATCATAAAAAATATAAAAGATATTTTATTTATAAAATTTTTGTTTTTTTCCTAGTCAACCAGTCCCATACAACCTGAAACAGGATGCAAAACCATGAATCCCATCAGCGATGGATAGGAAACGAACCCAAGAAGAACAAACCGAAAGATAGACATCAAATTTTAAGCTACATATCTTTTCCATGAAATGTTTCTAACGGTTGGGTACAAACCTGCACTTTGAATTAAAAATATGCCAAGCGGAAAAATCTCCCCTGTCGCTATCTTGGGGTGAAGGATTGTCATCTCCAGTGTTGTTGCTTTATAACTGACTCAAACCAACTAAAGCGGGAGATATATTTTCAAAATGGTTACATTGAAAGGTCAGGGTAATAGGTATAGGTAGGTAGGTACGTAAGTTTATGAAATCATACAATATTTTATTTTACTAAATTAAATGTAGGTACGAAAAGAATGATTTGATTTGCGATGGAATACCGTTTATTAATTACTATATTTCCCGACAGACGTTGTCCAGTACCTACCCCTAATTAGCATCCCCACTAGGCAAAAGCATGTAACGGGAAGTGCTATCATAAAAATAATCAATATAAAAAAGTATCAAAACAGCATTAAAAAAAATAATATAATGAATAAATTCTTCTATACATTCCAAACAATAAAAAAAATATATATATTCATAAAAGATCTCAAAATACAATCAAATACAAAATACGATGTAAAATTTAACAATACCTACAACTCGTAAATTCGTCGAATGAATGTTTAAATAAGGGTAAAATAATGTCAGATACAGTAAAATGTAAGAATTATGTTAAAAGTCATTAGCGTGTAAATTTAAATTTTAGCGATTAAATAAATAAACAAAATGAAGTTAAATATTTAAGACTGGAAGCATTTGAAATGTGGCTTCATCGTCGAATGCTCAAAATTCCCTGGACAGATATGGTAACTAATAATGAAGTCCTGAGGTGAGCTAGGGTTGACAGAGAGCTGTTATTAATTATCAAGGTCCGGTCATATCTGGGCCATGTACTGCGAGGAGAAAAGTACCACCTCCTTCATCTTATACTGAAGGGAAAAATAGAGGGACGCCGAGGGCCTGGCAGGAGACAGATATAAGGGAGTGGACAGGCATCCGAACTGTGGATGAGCTGTTCCAGGCAGCACAGGACAGGGACAAGTTCGCCAAAGTGATCGCCAATGTTGGGGGGACCCGAGAATAGTTGTTATGTTATCCGGAGTAGAAAAGAATCCAATAAATCAAACATCGGCAGAATCTGTTCAATCGATCTCGAGTTATGTGTTCGCACTAACCCGACTTTCTTTTATATTATAGATCATCTTGGCAAAAACGCTGCCTGAGCCATGTTCAAAGATTGAGCAACCGGTCTATGGAAGGAGAAGCATTGTATGTCGCAGGCTGAGATGGCAAGACGGAGCGGAGAGAGACATGCTCGTACTGCTAGAGTGGACGATTGGCGAAACACAGAGACATTGAGAAATTTAATGGAAGAGGCCACGAACCACACAGGTTTCTATTTCCCCTCATTCAAAAGAATAAAGTTTCGCATTCATTGTTTCCTGTTCCTTTTACCTTTGACTTTTACCCTCCTTCCGGCGGATCATGTTGGTACCCTCCTTCAGGACGGCACCAGCATGATCGGATTGATCGGCCCACTTCAATCTAGGCCGGCCACGTCTCCGTACACACATTCTTTCACATTTTTAGATCCTTTTTGTCGGTCTTTCTTCATTCATTCTCTCAACACGCCCGAACCACCTTAATTAATTTACTTTCATTCTAACCACTACGCTTGCTCCACGTTCGTTTCAATTCAATCATTCGGTTATTTATTTATTTTTTTAAGGATATTTTTTTATATTTATCACAACTATTTTAATAAATAATTTCAAACATTTTTTCCTCGTCAAAAACATTAAATGACAAATAAGTCAAACATGGGCTGTGCAGAAAAAATGTTGTTGACAATGTTGAACATTCAAATGGTCACGTAGTCCTCAAATTTGATGTATTTATAAAATTAAGTCGCTGTACCTACATAATTCAAACATACAACAAAATACAGTGAAATACTTCATTTTGAATTTCTACCCGGGGTTGGCCTGTCTCAGATTGGACTGATTGGTTGACTGGATTTTTTTTGTATAAAAAAAAAATCTGAATCTAAATGAATAAAAAAATGAATGGAATGTGGAGTAGATGCTAGCATAGTGACTAGAATGAAAGTGAATTGATTGAAGTGGTTTGGGCATGTAGAGAGAATGACTAAAAGGATATATAAATCTGAAAGAATGGGTGCACGCAGACGAGGCCGACCTCGAACGACATGGTCCGACCTTATCGGTGCCCAGCAGGACCAAGTCAGGAACGAAAGGAATAGAAGAGCATGTACGCGGAATGTTATGCGTTTGGAAGAAGCGAAAGAGGTTTGTTTGTATAGGAAAGAATGGAAGTCCGTACTCTCTGCCTACCCTCTTCGAAAAACGGCCTGATGTATAAAAAAAATATTGACATCTTTCACACTGTCGTGAAAGTGGAAATGGTCGACACCGCCGGGATTCGAACCCACGACCTCGTTGTTGTACGTACAAAAGCCGCCGATTGATACCACTGGACTACCAATTGCTTCAGGCAATAGGTTCCGCCGGCTATAATGACATCTTTGTATAGAAAAGTGTTAATTTATTTATTTAAAATACTTTAATAAATGAAGGTATCATAACGAATCCGTAAGTCAAGGCAAAAAAAGCTAGTTAGTTCTTAGTAGCCTCTGGAAGTGAAAGATCGAATCAAAATAATTGTTAGACAGGCGGGAACGTTAAGGTATGGCTATGCGCATCAGCCTGGTAGTCGTATAGAATTAAAATGCTAAAGATCGTCCATGCGTTACAGATTTATTTCTGCGTGTGGGATAAATGCAAATTAAAATAAATTGATACTTAACCAAGGTAGTAGTTATACATACCTACATAGTAAATGGAAGTCTATAGCAAAAGTTTAATTCGTTTAACGGAAATTCATTTAGCACACAGTAGTTTTATCTCTCCCATACTAAACACCTATTCTGAATTTTACTCACCAACGTTAATGGGAAAATTTAGGGAATTATGTATGGGCTGCGGAGCTTTCCGTGATATTCTGTAGGGGTGCTATACTCGTTTCCATACAAAATATTTGGTATTTCATTTTTTATGACATTTTTACATTATGTCAATTAATAAAGGTACCTACTTACATTTTCAGATTAGGAACTTTAAAAAAATTTTTTTTTTTTAAGTTACTTCCAATCATTATTTTTTGGAAACAAATATTCCCATTTTCTTCTTAATCACGCACAAATTTCTATCACATAACCTCCGGGGTTAAGGTGACCAATGAAATACCAGCACAAACAACAGTAGACGAGACGCCCGCAAGATGATCGAAACGGAAGCAGTTTGTTTATATTTTACTGATTAAGAAGTGCACGTTAGATTCCCAGTCGGGTCAGAGATTTTTATTTTTTAGATTTTTTTTCTCTGGGTTGGAATCCTGTCTTAGATTAGACAGGACAGATCGACTGGTAGACGACGCTTCAAGCATTAATTCCATAGATATGTTTAGAAATTTTTTATTTATTTAGATTTATTTTGTTTCAAATCCTCCGATGTCTTAGCACATTGGTATTCTATTTTCCTTAGTCCATAAGTTGGCTCGTCGAAATCATTTTTGGTCAAGAGACTTTCTATAAGAGATTTTCTATAATACATATATTTTTTGCATAGTGAATATGTATGTCCTCAGATTGGGCGATAAAAAATGCCCAAATATTTATTTATTCAGAAAATTTTCACATGGTTTTTGAATCGTTCATCAAAGTGCAGGTGTGATGCAAGGCAAGAAAATAGTAGAGAAGCTTTGGCTGACGTGTTCACCTGGCGTACGGTATTAATTCAGTCAATCAGAATCGGAAGATTTGCGTGAAATAAGACATGCAGCAGCGACCAACGAGTCAAACTCGTTCTGCGGTGCAGTGCGATGCTGAGAGGCTCACACTGCACACCACAGCATAATATCTCTACCTGGCCAGCACGGCATAGAAGAATGATGACATTACGGACTGAAAATAAATTGATATCAATCAGGTATTACCATGTTACATGACATTTCTACAGGTCTCGCTGTTGCAGTGTCGGTGAGATTTGCAGCCTACGAAAAACAACAATTTATTCTTCTCAACGAGATTCCCTCTGCTGTATCCGTCCAATCGCACACTCATACCGTCCTTCATAATAGTATTGGTTAGCGTAAGGATGTACGTACGCGCGTCGTTAGGAGTGTGCGAGTCTTCCATTATGAGAAGATGACAGTAAGCAACATACCTACTTAACATCTTTACACATACATACATATATTCTCCCTTTAAAGCCCCCCGCACTACCCGACGGCACGAAACAGACCCGGCCGGCCCCGCACAAGTCAATCCCGCCGCGAATCACCCCCAAACTAACCCGCAATGCGGGGGGGCCTAAGCCCCACTCGGGAGCATAGGGAGGCGTCAAGAGCTCTCCATTGCGCTCGAAGGCGTCCGAGGCTCATTGTGCCTTTTCTGACCAGTTGAGATTTATGGACGTGAGGGGGTCAACCTCACGTCGATCCGATTTTTCGATTTCCTGCCTCTTACAGGATGCTCGAAAAACCAGAAAAAAAGAGCAGAGATGCTATTTTTAGCCGGCAACCCCACGGCTACACAAACGTAACCAATTAAAATGTGTAAGGACAAAGTTATATACACTTACAAAATCAAATGAGGCGCGTTTATGCATAATTTCTAGAACATTCAGAATCAAATAAATACCATTACAAAACTTTAATCAAAAGAAGGATAGGGGTTGCGATAAGTCCAATGACACGCCTAACTAAACTCTGGAAAGATCGACATATATTTACTTGTAAATCTAGTACTATGAAAAAGAAACTTGTATGGTTTGGCGTTTTCCCTTTTTTATAGAGAGTTGAATCTTCGGGAGTGCAAGACTAGGAGAGGACAGATGCCTTCCCAACGTGGTGTTGAAGATGAATACTACATACAAGAAAAAAGCATCACATATCTGTCTCGAGTAAATATTCAAATAGTTTGGTCACGTAATTCGCAGGAGAGAGGAAAGCTAATATTGGTCGAGAGAGCACTGGAAAGTGAGGAAGTTTGGCTAAACAGTGCATCGCGCCGTACCCCGCCCCGTTCCGAACAATTTTAAAATATGAACTACGGAGCTTTCCGAAGGAGCGCTACAACTTTTCATACAAAATTTTGTTAGTTCCCGCCAGCGTAAATGTCACGGAAACTTAGAAAAAGGGTTGCGGACAGGCAAGCCCGATGATCAAGTCCACCGAGCGTGATGACCGTGACTCTCAAGAGTGAAGATGAGAACTGGAGAGAAGTTATGAAAAATAAAGAGGACACTCTGTCAGTGCGATTGGAATGCTTCGGGTGTACGTACATTAATTTCATTATCTCCCAGCTTATCTCTAGTGCGATTGTAGAATTACATCACCCGACGAGCTATCAATCCTGATATTTTATTAGAGACTCGATCATCAGTTATGTGTTAACCTACCCTCAACATTGCGTAAAATGAGAAAATAGCATCAACTGGTGGAGGATGATGACAAAATATGACGAAGATGGACCACGTTCACTCAATCAAGTGACGCGATGACTTGGACCATGTCTACTCGAGTTTCCCCACCTTGAGGATTCGTTTGGAGTGATGGACGAATGGCTTCGACGCGATTGAATTTTAGACTAATGGATATCCGACTGACAGTATCACTCCAAATTTCGTGAGATGACATCGCTCCATTTGGACGGACTCGTCTTTTTTTAATCGTCATATTATCACAATCATGGATATGGAAAGTAGGCACTAAGTAAGTATGAATTTAGATACAACAACGCCATCTGTGAAAGACTGTATAGGAACACAATTTTTACATGAAAACCATTGACATTAAAATGGATGGATTTTTTTTCATGCTTTTTTCTAATTTGTTAACATTGAAGCACATTTTATTATAATTTAAAACGCAAAAAAAAAGAATAGGGGTTATTTTGAAATTAAATTGTCGTTTGACACAAACTTTTTGTTGTTGCGATTGACAGAACTCTGATGGAAAATACGTCGTTTAAGACAGGCGCATCGGTCGGAATGCTATTGGTTATCGTTTTTTTTAAATTCGAATTCAATGTTCATAGTTAGACCACAGGACAACGTCTGTCGGGAAAGCTAGTAAATATTACAAACTCCCTTGGAAATCGTCGCACAGTCTCGACCCATTCAATCATGAACACAATGACATAATCATAATTTAGTAATCAAATTTGATGCTCGTAGAATCTTCCCAAGTCGAAATCAATAAATTACAAAAAATGGACGAACCGTGTACATTTCATTTTATTTACGTGTAATAAAATCTAATATTGTAATATATTACAAAAATGAATAATAGAAAATGACAGATATAATAATTTATTGTAATCTATTTCCTTTTATTCACGGCCACTGTGACACGATTTTGGATTACTTTAAAGTTTCGGGACAGCGATAAATTACTTTTTTATGTTTTTTAAGATCATCATCTCAAAAATCTATTTTAATACTATATACCAATCTATATGCTTATTTAATCATTCTTATTATAGTATTTCAGTGGAAATATATAATATATGTAGGCACTTAATTATATAAATTGAACACAAAGTTTTAAAGAAAAATATTTTCTTGGAGGTTGATTCCAATCCAACTTAAAAAAAAGTTGGATAGCCTTTTGAATTGGTAATGAAAATATTAAGAAGTACCTACTTACTCAAAAGAAAATTGAAAACGAACAAAAGGTACGTTTTGGTCAGGTCACATATTAACCAGAAGATAAATAAGTGTATATTTTCAAAAAGGCTATTAATAGCGAAAATTTAGTGGTATTTGACAACGATCCAGGGTTCAATTGAATGTTGGCAATACACATTTTTCTTAATGAATCTATGCTCATTGAAAATGAACACAAATACACTCTTTGACTCTTTCACAGTAAGCAACTTAAAGCTTGTGTTGTGAAAAAGGAAAATGCTCGCCACCTGAGATCGAACCCACGACCTGGTCCAGTACGAAACAATACGAAAACCGGCGTCGTAACAACCTAAAGGAGTGAAGAGGAGATATTCGCGCTTGCTTCAAACTAATCCACAGGATTAAAAGCGCAGAAGAAGATAGTCATAGTTCATAATCATAGTTGACAGTCCACTAAATAGGATCTTAGTATCATTTGCGTGAATTCTAATCATGTGCTAAAAATGTATGTATAAGGAATAATGATTAAGTAATTTGTTACGTTTAAATATATGGGACACAAACATTTAATGTAACGAAAAGGTTGGAAACATTTGAAATTGATTGCACCAAGGCATGCTTAGAAAATAAAAGACTAAAATAAAAGAAATTGGTATTATTTGCGAGAAAGGCTACTGTTGTCCAGCTCAAAATGGGAGAAAGGCTAGGGGAGAACTTATGCTGATGAACAAAGCGGCGTAGAAGAATGGTACAATATTCTTAAAACACTAAAGGGTAGCACACTATAATACACAAAAGTCAAAGTTGAAACGATTTAATCGCCATGGATCCGGGTATTAACGACGTCCTTTTAAGGGTAAACCACAGTTTTATTAGATAAGGAACATCAGGTATAGAAAATATAATGATAAGAGAAGAGTAGAGGATAAATAAGAACGAAGGAGAGGCAGGGAGCCTAGACAAAGAAAGGTGAGTCTGGGCGGAGGATTGTTTATGTGACATCTGGGGAGAGCCGCCGTTTAAATAATGCAGGTTACACTCATGAATCTATTGGACGGTGAATACTTTATATAATTCGGTGATAAAGATGGCTTTGAATGGCGGGTAGGACTGTCACAGGCTGCCCATAGACAAAGAATTATAATACCTATTTAGATACATTATTGCTAAGCGCGGTGGATATAATAAAAAGCATAGACACAACCTTCTAACTACCTGTCACCAAAGTGAAAATTATTACAGTACGGGAATAAATCTTTGGAATGTTTTGATAGAAATATTTTTATTTATTGGACGGAATTTGAAATATGTTTATACTTACATTATTATTTTTTTTAAATACGAGTTTTTTTGTTATAAAAAAGTTTGTTTATGAGGTTTTTTCTCATCGGCTAACTACGCCTTCAATATATCACACCATGCCTAGACATGAGTTATTAGAAATCCAATTAGAGATATTCTTCTTTTTGATGTTGTTTATGATATAACCAGCTACACCTGCGCATCACTAGATTTTTTTCAAAGATTCTGACATGTTAATAGCATTTTTTTTTTCTCATAGATAGATAAGATCAATCGTGTTAAAATTGATAGTTAAAGTTTTCCAGAAAGGGAATGCGTCGTGAAAAGTCTGATGGTTGTAGAAGTTGAAATACGGATTAAAAATAAATAACAACATTTCCCATTAAACACCACTTTGGAATCTACCACAGAACCGTTTTCAAATCCCGAACACGATTATTTGTTTTCAAAATTTGAATTCGGATGGTTAATATGAAGAAATTGGCACAAATGAAAGCAATTAAATAAACGGAAATAGAAGATAATTAATGTCCTTGTTAATGTTAGTAAAGTTTACAAAAATGACAGATATCTTTCCAGTGTTGAAGGACTTTAATCTATAGATCCTTATTCTAGATTGAGAGATAGTCGAAGAAATATGTTTGGTATTGCAAAATGATAAGACTGATGGATGAAAACATGTTAAGGATAAGAAAGATGGAAATTCCATGCTTAAACATGGATGAAAAGCATGATGTAAAATCACAAAGAGTAAAAAATTTTAAAGATGGCGAAATTTTAATATTTATGTAATAAAAAGAATAATATTTTAATTATTTGATTAAGAAAAGTGTGAACTTTCACATAATTTGGAGTGGAACATATAGAATTCTTGAATGAAAGATTGATGGGAACTATAATCTTTGGGTAATAAGACTATAATTGGTTTAATATATAAGAATTTTGTAAAGATTATTATATTGAATTTTAAGGTCTTTAAAGTCTGTAGGTATTAAAAATTAAATTAATAGTGTTTTTGGCACAAAGCATCCTAATGGATGCTTTGTGCCAAAAGGTCAAAAAAAATTATAATCTTTAGGTCAGCAAACACAAAAACTTACGTCTTGATTAAAAAAAACTACCATAGATTGAAATAGCACTGGAAAACCTCAACACGATTTTAAAGTTTCCTTAGTATGATATAAATGAGGTTCCTATGAACCTTATAAATAATTTGTGAAATATTGAATAAACGAATTCTAATAAATAAATCGTAAGTTTTAATTTTACAGTACCTACATAAATTTGAGGCTCATTAGACACAAGAGGCATGTGGGACTAGAAAACTACTAACAAATCATAGCAGATTTACGATACAATCGAATTTATTACCTTGGGTACTTGCCTCTGCGTAAGATTTGAAAAAAAAAATGTATTATTAATGATTAAAAACCCAAATGAGTTTGGAATAAATCTTGTCATAGATCATTTTGAGAAATTAAATTTGACAGAAGATGTGAAAAATATGGACGATTTTTACATCTTTTCTGAAAAAGAATGAACAAAATATCATTGACAAAGCCCATGTTGCTTCAATGAACAAATAACCAAAAATAGAAGTTATAGAGGAGGGTCTTGAGTGGGATCAAAATAGGAAAATTATTTGAATGATGCTATAAAAGTGTGAGCCCATTCAATATCGGTGGTTGATTTGTGGTTGATATTTCAAGCAACAAAATGTATGGATAGTTTATAGCAGTCATATATCTTCAACTCTGCTGAATCCAACAATTATGAAAAACAAGCATTCATTAGTGAATATGGGCTATTTTGATTGATTTAATTTAAGGATTTCACAGATGCACCACAGAAAATCACTATCATTGGAGAAGATATAAATTTTATTTCAGTTATTCCACGTCAGATATTCCCAACTTCGGTGATCACTGCGACGAATATTTCTCTGCCCTACTCCGCTCTAAGCAATTCATCTACAGTTCTTATATCTGTCTTCTTTCAATCGTGGATTTTTATATTTAGTATCAGGTGGAAAACTTGATGCTTCTCTAAACTTAAGAACTTATATAAAAAGGAACACTCATCAAAATGTATCCCAAGAAAAGGTCTTTCATATTAGGTATATTTTACCAATAATTGTTCCCAATCCTGAAATATACTATGTAAATATAAAAAGTTATATTCTTAAATGAGTCAGAAGCATTTGAGCTTGAATATGAATTGGCTTAAGTCAGTCAAGCGAAATGAAGCAGTTCAAAAAAAAAACAAAAGATTTCGCAAAACAAAAAAGCTTTAATAAGCTGATTCGCATTCAACGTGCAAAAATGTATTCAAATTTGTATTTATGTTATAAAGAGAGGTGAATGCTGGGGAAAAGTATTGCCGTGGTGGCTGAGGAGTGGGGGCAGGGATGTGGCCCCATGGGCTGGGCCACTAACCACCGCACCGCAGTGTCCATATTTTGCCAGAGAATTGTGCACCGGAACTTTTAAATTGTATCCAGACCGGAGAAAAGTTTCGGCAATACTCGTATTTTTGAGCCATTTTACGTTTCAGTTAATATCACTGTAACTATTCGGTTCTTGGTGAATGATTTGCGCCAACGTCCCAACGCCATATTTTATGAATGATGAGTCAGACAGTTGAAATTACATGAGCTTGTTCCAAACAATAATAATTAAAATTTTAGGTAATTGTTGGTAGAGCTCTTTTAAGGGACGCGAAACCTTACTTTTAAACTAGTTTCCTTGGTGTAGAAGAGGTTTGAAGGAGAAACAAGTTTCTACTACTTCATCTGTTTTTGTTCTATCCTGAGGATTGTTTCTTTTCAATGCTAAGGTCTGATGCCTGTTGGGATTTAAACAAGATGTCAAATACATCCATCCATGGCGCTACAATCCATTGTGGGTCTTGGCCTCCTCAAGCAGTCGTCGCCATTGCGCCCGGTCGGTCGGATGCCAGTTTCTTATTCCCAGAGATTCCAGATCTGTGCTCACGCAACCGAACCATCTCAACTTCGGTCTGCCAATATTCCTTCTTCCAGTCGGGCTGTCAGTATGGAGTTTCTTTAGTGTAGAGTGTTCGTCTATTCTCTCCGTGTGCCCCAGCCAGCGAAGACGGCATATTTTGATGAATTTGCTGATGTTAATGTTGTTATATGTATAATTGGTACAGTTTATCGTTATACCGGATTCGACACCTTCCGCCTTCATCAATGGGCCTATAGATTATGCGTGAGATTTTCCTCTCGAACACATCTAGTAGCTCCTCATCACGCCTTGTTAACGCCCATGTGTTGCAGGAGTATGTAAGGACAGTTCTTATTAAGGTCTTATAAAGCTGAGTCTTGGATTTCCTTGACATAAGCCTTGATTTAATAGGTTTCTGGAGCCCAAAGTAGCTTCTGTTTGCAGCCGCTATTCTTCATTTAACCTCATCACCAATATCATTGGTATCAGTAACAAGGGAGCCAAGATAAATGTTAGATGTTAAATAAAGGTCAGGTACATGATAATACAATATTATTGTAAGAAGCTACGAAAGTTGGATTCATCTAGGAAATTGCGGATATGGTAATATCTACCCTAGTAAAAAATATACATACTCTCGTTGGTGATCGGCTCAAAAAGTCTCTTGTAGTGAGAACAAAGCTTTTGAATTAGTCTTTACCAAATTAAATGTTCCTATGCGATTTTGTTTCACGGCGCAAGACATGACGCCGCAAAAACATTCATTTTTCAATAAATTCCGTGAATATTACCGTCAGTACATACGTTGGTGGTGGATGCAATACGAACTGAACGATAAAATTGGGGGAGAGTTGTAAAAAGTGGAAAGTTTATACTGACTACTTCATATTATTACCTTGACATGAGACATGCGCTTTTGAAACTGTGATAAAAATTACACTCCATAATTTTAATAAGGGAACAAAACAGAGTAATAAAGTAGGTACCTACCCGCAAACTATTCACAACTCGTGCACTGTGGCGTTAGTGTCGAATTATTATTTTGACAAATGCCAATAAATTATTGGTTTTATTTATAATCATAATATTATGATGTAGGAATTTTAAAAATAAATTTCGAATAGATTGCGTAAAAACATCATTAAAAAATTTAAATTTACATTTTTTTTCAATATGCGACTCATTCAACAACATGCTTTTCGTTACAATATTATGTAAAAATCAGCAAAATTTTGTAACATATTTGAGAGATTTAGGCCTAGCGCAAAATAGATAATACATTTAATGGTATGTTTTATTTTAATTTTATTAAAGCAATATAGACCGTAGTATTACCGGAAACACACTGCGTGATCGCATAAGGAATAACACCATCCGCGGCATGTGCAACACGGAGGACATCGTCAAATGGGGAAGGCAATGGAGGCGACACTAGAGCGACCATGTTATAGAATGTCAGACGACAGAACTCCTCGTGTCGCCCTTCAAGGCAACCCTGAAGGAAGAAGACCCCCGGGAAGACTACCAAAGCGATGGAGAGATAGTTGGCAGTCGACCTCCCAAGAGGCTGAAACAGATCCGCAGGATCTATGAAAAAAATAAAGTGTGCAAATTTCACTCTCCTACATCCGCGTAATTTTCGTAAAAATGGTCAACAAGTCTTTGCTAAACGTAAGTAATATAAATAAATTATTAATAATCTTCTGACTCTTCAATTCGTAATCCGAAAGTCTTTCTCTAGATAGATAGTGCCAATACATTGTGTTTTTGCCATAGTTGAAGTATTTAAATGAGTGAGTTACTTGCATCCCATGGATAGGACACCAAAGAAGCCGCACATAATCAACTTAACTTACCAAGTAATAATAATAATATAAATCAATAATGTGTGATTGTGTAACTCATCGTGACCGCTGTTTCAATCAAATACGAACAAAGAAATACAATTAGATATTTCCAAGAATAGAGACGAAGAAGTTCAAAGTTTAACAACAGAACTGTCTTTAAATATCAAATCAGCTTCATTAGGAATTACCATCAAATATATCGGGTTATATAATAATTTTAGACATCTGTTTCAAAGAATCATTCGACAATTCCCGTACATAAGAAGACTATACTTAAAATAATTAAAGTAGAAAAGGACGAAAAATCTACCCTAAACCATAGACATTCGAAAACTGAACACTTCTGTAGGCGTAACCCAATCAAATCAAATCAAAACTCCCTTTGAACTCCACTTAGGAGCATAGGGAGGCAACAAGAGCTAGAGCTAGAACCATTGCGCTCCATCTTGCGCAATGCTTATGACCTCCTCCCACACAAAGTCCATTTCCCTCAGCTCCTCTGCCTCGAAGGAACGGAACACTGTATGAGAGGGTCTTCCACGTCTTCGAGTCCCTGATGGGAGGAAAAACAGCGCTCTCCTCGGCCAACTGTTATTCGGCATCCTCAACACAATATGTCCCAGCCATGCCCATCTCCTCTCCGTAATGGTGGAAGTGATGGGCCTGCGCTGGGTGCGCCGACGTATAGTGTCTTTCGTGATGCGGTTGTACCATCTTATACCCAAAATTCTCCTGAGGCACTTTGTTTCGAATGCAGACACTTTTTGTGCCTGGGCTTTAGTCAGGTGCCAGGACTCACGCCCATACAGGAGAATGGGCAACACACACGCATCAAACAGTTTACATTTCGTCTCGACACTAAACGCCGACGCCTTCCATATCTTGGTCATGTTGTTGAAGCTGTTTATCGGGGCAGGCATTACTCGCCATGAGCTCCGTCTTACTGGCATTGACTCGAAGGCCAAGGCGTGCTGTTTCGTCGCAGAGTCTTGAAACACTGCGCTGTAATTCCTCCACTGTCGTACTGAACAACGCTAGGTCGTCCGCGTACTCCGAAAGGTAAAGTGCACACGTGATTCGAAAAAGCGAACGCGAGCGGAACACGTGCATTCTTTTGATAAAATTGATGTAACGATACACGTTCGCGGCGCAAGCGAGCTTAAGAAATAAGACTTGATTTTACAGTATTTTGGCCTTTAAGTCGTGGCCTGTGCCCAAACGATTCTTCTGTTTACATATTATGAGACATTTACAAAAATGGATATTGTCATATCCTGGCGCCAAATACATGACAACAGTCGCAGTCTTTAAATTTGGTTGCTCTCTTGTTCTCAATAAATTTCAACTTTTATCTCTATATTTCATTAATTATTAAATATCTACTTGTTGCACACATGCGATTTTTCGACATGTTGAACATGTTGAGAATTCTCATGATTAGGAGTTTCGTAGACTTAAACATTACCACCTAATGGCGAACGTTGTTTACGTATAGTGATCACTTTAACCTTCCGTCGGGCGCAATATTAAGTGCAACGAGTTCGGGCGCAATGTGCCTGATAGGCACATATAAAAACTGCCAATAATTTTTAATATAATGTATATAGATGAATTACTACTTATGATTATATTTATTTAGTGTGTTTATGATAGAAATAAAAAGAAAAGATTCTTATAAAAACAACATTTGAAGAAAAATCAGTATTACAAAATATGGTGTTCATTTTCAACTTTTTCCACACAGAAATAAAAATATAGCAAAATAAAATAAAAAATAAAAAAAAAAACAAAAAATTTTTTTTCATTCGATTGTTAGACTGTTCATTCAATTTAAAAACAACATTGAAAAAAATATTAAAAAATCCTAAACAAATTTTAGCGTGTCACAAAAATCATAAAAAAAAAACATTTTTTGTGTATGATTTATGTTTTTTTTTCAAGTTTTGTGTAATTAATTACAATATTTTTTCAGAAAAAAATACCTATTAATAAAATTGCATAATAGGTTTTATATCCCTTTCCCTAGAATATTAATTATCTTTTATTGTATCCATATATTTATAGGTATAATTAACCATTGACTCTATATTCTATCATATCTTCAGAAAAAATATAATTCCAACAATCAATAATACCTACTCGTAGCATTTTTCGCTTTTCCTTTTAACCCTGGTAAATACATGATTATATTGTGAGGTGCTGTACATTGTCTCTGAGATGGTACATTTCGATTCCATTTGGTTTCAATTCTCTTTTCCCAAAAAAATACTATCTTCTGAACGTATAGAATCCTCATCAGTTTCATCGTCTTGTTCCGTGTATGAATTTTCATTACCTCATCCTCAGAAGCAATGTCACTCTATTCGTCAAAATCATCTCTTAGAATTTGATCATATTCCACTAAGACCATCACTATATCCAAGTCTTCGGGATTATTCTAATCAAAAACTCTGTGTGATATGTTTGTATAGTAAATCTGAAACAAATAATATATGTATAACATGAACGGGCGCAATGTGCCTAACAGGCCACCTGATAAAAAGAGACGCAATAATTAAAAAAATATATTTTTACCTTAATATTCTAATTAAATGTATTTTTTTTAAATATTTTCATTAAAAAAAATATATAAATTCCGTACCTTGTGTTTGGAACGACTTCGGGCGCAATGAGCCTATTTGATCTCAAAGTGACAGAGCACCTCCCCACGAATGTCAATTTCATAATAAATGTGTGCATAGCGTGCACAATATAAAGAAGCGAAGGTACTGAGTACCATACACAAGTTTGAAAAAAAATAAAAAAATTACAGACAAAAACAATTTGAATGTGCCGGCTAGATCGGTTGCGCCCGACGGAAGGTTAAGCCTATACAGTGAACTGGAAATAGGAAAAAGAAAGCACGGAGGCCAACGTAAGAGGTATAAGGATAATCTACATATTGCGTTGAAGAGTGTTAGTAGGCAGTCAGACTGGGAACAAACAGCGACAAACAGGCCTGAGTGGAGGAAGATCGTTGCCGCAAGTCAGGGAACCGAGATGCAGAGAAGGAGAGGTCCAGACGAGGGAGCAGAATACCCGTGCTCGGAATGCGGCAGGATTTGTCTTTCGAGAATAGGCCTCTACAGCCACACAAGGTGGCATAGAAGACAGAACTAGTCCTTTTTGTGCTCCTTATGCTCGACTCACGGGCAATGGGCATTATTATTATTATTATTATACTTTAAGCCAGCTTTCGAAATAACAATAGAAGACGGCCCGTAGTGGTTCGTTCCATTTAAAAATCGAACATCAGTAATGAACTCTTAGAGTTTTTAGTTGTTACATATTCGTGATTCTTCTATTTCAGCTCGGTGCTTTTTGCCTCATACCCCCAAAAACTCTACAAGCAAGTGTTCGAATACCGTTTGTGGAATCCTATGAAGCTATTAGACGATATAACTATGTATACGACATTTTTCGATGGTATTCCGAAGCCAGGACGCTTTTGAAAGATTTACGAGGAAATTAATGGTAACCGACAGAGTTCCCAAAATTAATTGAATAAGAGAAAGCCTACAAAAAAGCTGGAACAAAGATATTCATCGAGGTCATAATGTACGAAAACCATCTACAATACACTTTAAGAAGGGTAATGAAAATAACATTGTGGCATTAGCATAAAGGTCTAAATGTCTGACTGATTGACTTGGTTGGCATTGATACAGACGCACATATTCTTTTGTTTGTCTGTGGTGCTATTGAAAATAGATTAATATTGTTTGACTTTAATAATTTTAGAAAAACTCTGTAATAATAAAAAATTATCAAAATTTCAAATTTAACGTATCCATGGCATTGTTTTAGAAAAAAATTATAAAATCGAATTTCTAGCACAGGCCCCGTAGACAAATTCAAACTGGCGTTCTACTACAAACGAAGATTTCGCCAATGTATAGTGCGACAAAATTATCTGTCCACTGGAACATGTAAACAAGTATTTAAACCAAGCAATGACACTTATATGAAATTATAAAAAAGTGGACAGCTAATTTTCTTCCTACTCTACATTGTAGAAGAATTCGTTTCTAGTCGATCGCCAACTGTATTTTGTCTAGGCCAAATGGTCGACTACTAATTAAGTTAAACTTGTGATTTCTTAGTGCTGCAAGTATTATAAATACAAAAAATGACAACAAAAGAAAATAACACCAATATTTTTTTTAAAATAATATGTTTATAAATAATATTATGACTGTTGTCTTTTTCTTCTTTGAAATGAATCCCATCTACCACATCAAGCAATGCAGAGATACCGACTGTGTATTATATCTCGTAAGGAAATTTATTGTTTTTACGACTCACGTAGGAATTTTATTATTTATATTTGTTTTGAGGGTGGCTCCGTTCTATCCAGAATCTCCCCTCTTGTCTCTTTATTATAAAAGGGGGGGTTCTGCTGAGATAGGTGTCGTCTGCTACCCTTCCAACCTAATAACATAAGGGATCTATGAATGTATGTATGTACCTATACATGGTTTACCATTTAATAACACTATCATTACAGAACAAGGTAATTTAACAAAAAATATCTACTAATAAAATATTGTAAGTAGACATTTTAAGAAACCTCGTGGAAAACGCCTCTCAGGTAGACCACAAAGAGATGGAAGGACAGCTGAGAATCAAAATCGCAGAAAGCTAACCTCACGTCTTGAATTACAGGCTGCAAGGTCTAAATTAAGGAGAAGAACGAAAATTCTAAATTTTGATAAAAAAAGTCTGAAAAAATACCTTGACTTTTCCGAAAATACATGCATAAATAAAATACATTTGATCTTTCTAGCAACTTCAAAATACATTATTGAGAAAATGCAATTTTATAGAGTATTTTCCTTATAATAAAGCACATTGCATATTGTTGTATTCAAATATTTTTTTAATTTTAATTTTAAAATGTTGTATTCATAGTATTCTAGGTAGGTACCTTTGACACCGAATATTTGAGATTTGTCTATAAAATCTATTTGACATATTATAATATCTCTTCTCATCTCTCTAATGCGGCAATCCGATTACACAATGAGAGTTTAAATTAACGTAGGTACCTAACTATATATGTGAAAACGCCAATGAATTATGTTCTGAATATATTCTTGAGATTTTGAACTCTAAAATAAAACTAAAATTTCTTCTCTTCATAAATTAATTAACTCTCACTATTCAGTTGAATTATAAAAAAATATGACATATTACAACAACCGAAATAAAATAAATAAATAAGCAGAATTAGGAAGGGAATGTGGGGATGTTTGGGGAGGGTTGGTATTTTGATTTGTGTTTACACCCTCCAAATATAAATCCACATCGTAATACATATTATCTAGCATCTAACCTTTTTCATTATACGATTTGAATTATAGCCTCCAATGTCGGTCTCCGAAAAATGGACACAATTTGATTTTCTAGTACATTTAATAATAATCCAAGACACAAAGGCCCTGGGCCATATTTCAAAAAACGCACACTCGCAACAATCCATTTCTTATATAATACGTGTCTTATTATATTAACTTATATACATACTTTATTTTGAAGTTGCTAGAAAGATAAAACAGTTAAACACAGAACTTTAGTAATGAGATACAATATAATACCGCTAATTATATTTTAAAGATTACAGCCATAGCAAAAGACAGAACTATGTACATCAAAATAGCACCAGAGCAAGATATAACTACACTAACATAATATAGAACCATAAGCTTAGTTCAGTCTATAACTCAGATTGAAAGAACATATTGTAAGGTAGATACTCCACTGACATTTGGCTGAAAGATTTCTTATTTTATCTTTTTTTTTTTAACTTTATAACAGAGACAAACAAATCATTGGTAATTATTATGTATTTATATACTTAAATAATTAATTTCACATCAAAAACATAATATGATTCAGGCAAAACATTTAAGATATAGGATTTTAAGTTTGGATTCCGGTTCGATATACAAAGGTTTTAAGTGAATAAAGTTTTACCTAAAGTATAGCGAGATTCATTCAAACAACCACAACATATTTTAAGTGATATGCCGTGGATTCGAGCCCATTTATTACCTACATCAATATGATTGGAGGTAACAATCACAAATATAAACTTATTAGTCTGCACATATTCTATATAACAGTGACTATGAGACTACCTAGTAAGGTTAAAAAAATATCTAAATAAAAAGTAGATAAGTGGCTTCTTCAGAAAAGTGTTCGTTTCCTGCCTAGATTGTCATTACATGGCTCTTGTACTAAAGAAGAAAATGTAAAATATATTCTGCAAGTACTAGTGTGGATGTTTTACAGTCCAATTCAGTCATCATAATCATCCCCTAGAATGGAGATAGCACAGAGCATCCTCAGTACGAAGACAAGATGGAACAATGGCCGAGTATTAATAAGCAGAAACAAAAGGCAACGAATAAAAAAAAAACTAACAACAATGGCTTAAAAAATAAACAAAACAATTTCGCCTTTTACAACCACACGAGACAAACAAAATAAAACGTCTCGGAGAAATAATAATGGAAGGCTGTGCGAAATAGGAATAAGGTAGTAGTCGATGACAAAAATTCATAAAATATTATTTTTCATAACACTCCTTTGTAAAAAAATGATTTTTACATACTAGACAGACTGCGGTCTGCGGTGTAATGAAAGGCTATCTTTGTAAAGTTATTCTAACATATTGAATAAAAAATAGTGGAATGATGCCCATAAGTAAGAAGTTCATTAAACATCGATCCATGAAGCAATAGCACAAAATTAAATTACCCGATATTGATAAAAGAATACAAAACTTTAATAAAATTTACTAACGGACTTTTTATTATCCTGACTAGTTTCGTAGGCACACGTCCTACATGGTCACAGTAGACTAATTCTCCTGTGACCATGTGTGCCTACGAAACTAGTCAGGATAATAAAAATTTGTGGAAAAGTTATACTTACAATTTTTGATTTGAACTTTATTTACAAAACTTTAAAGTCTCGTACTTTATTAGAGGTTACAAAACTCTCTACAAATATTTTGAGAATCAAATAATAACATCAAAATGTTAATTTTTTGTCCCTAAATGGGTAGGCAGAAGGAACGCTTCTCAAATATTTTCTTCCATCGACATTACGTTTCTCACAAAACCTTACCTATTTCTTTTTTTCTGACGTGGCCTGCCTTGAGGACGAAATCTATGTGTTCGTTCCACTTCATTCTCAGTCAGTCAAGTATTCTAACATTATTTCTTTCAGCCCTAATACTTAATACTTTTTCTTATTATATTTGCATTTATTCTTTTGGCGTGCTCAAACCATTTCAACACATACTTCAATACTGCATTCGATTTATTGTAAGGAACAGGTGAAAAATGAAGAAATTAAAAACACCAACAGAAATAATGGACGTCATTTAACAAGCACTCAAACATTGAAAATTGAAAATTAAAAAAAAAATAAAATAAATCAAATACATTATGTGGGGGTTAAATACATTAAGTGGTTGGAAGCCTAGCGGTTCGGTCAACGACTTTCAATCCGAAGGACGTGTGTTCGATCCCTGGTGCCGATCAACTTCCTCTTCCACAACACAAGCATTTGCTATCTGTGAAAGATGCCAAAATTGTATTTGTGTTCACTTTGGGTCAGCTCAGATTCATTAAAAAAAACAAAGCCTCTCCAGCACTCTCATGACAGGCAAGGCTCTTTTTGTATTAATATTGCATAAAGGTACCTCTTAAACTCTTTAATATCCCACCAATACGATATACTAAAAACAATGACCATTAGGAAAGAATAATCTGGGTCGATTCAAATCAATAAACTCTAGTTTATCTGATAATTTCAATGAATCATTACAGGAATTACAAAGAACTTCGATGACATTTAGATGAAAAACTATTTCGTAGAAAATCACCAATAGGCTGTATTTATTTACCTCAATCTAAATGGGTGTTATAAATCTCCATCCAGCCCGACAGCCTACAACATATAAGCGATGATTCACTGATTTAGCTGGACAATAAAATTTTAATGTTATCGGTGTGTAACTACAATGATGATGCTAATTAATTTATTGTTTGCATAAATTGTGATGATAAAACTATGAGTCATCAAATTTCCTAACATGATTTCTTCTTTTTTACCTACGGTTTTGTGGGAGATTGACTCATGCGAGATGGACGCTTTACTTTCCTTCCGCCTCTTTGGTGCCTAAAGGTGCATCCTTACAAAAATAGAAATGAAGAAGTCATTTCCATGGACTTAATTTCAATGAATTATTTATACATCTTATAATATATAAAAACGGAGAGCAATTTCGCGTGGTCATCGGATGGCGCCTAAACGGCTGGACCGATTTCGCTGATTCTTTTTTTGTCGTGTAGGATTTTATTAGGAGAGTGTCCTTTTAGAAGAAAAAAAAAATAAGAAAAATGCATGGAAAATAAGAAAATTAAAGAAAACTCTACGTAGACAACCTTATTAGTACTTTTTACCTTATAATTTTTAATCAAATTTGGAAATTTTGACAGAAATTGTCAATTGGTGCGACTGACAGAACGCGGATTGAATATACATGGTTTAAAACAGACGCATTGTTCGGAATCACATTGGTCAAATGATAATTAATTCATCACCATACAAATTCGAACTCAATATTCATATTTTGGAACACAGGACAACGTCTGTCGGGAAAGCTAGTTAATTACTAAAATATCATACAATTAGGATTGCTCTTTAATAGACTTAAGTTGTTTCTCAATATGAAGCTTTTCAGGTCCGATGGAAAAGTAAAAAAGTAACGACTGGTTTATTTTTAATGTCTATGTAAATTGAGGGGCATATGGACATATGAGCATATGAGGAAAAAAGGACAAATTAAGTAGGTACATATCAGCATGAGAAATAACAGCTAAAGTTTCGCAATGCTTCAAAGGGTTAAAAATATATCTATATTGCTAAAAATCGTTGGTTAATGCATTGCTTTTCAATAAGTAAGTAGGAAGGTACACATTTTTGCACCTTTTTCTATATAACTGTTCTATACACGGCTTGCCCAATAATTTTTCATTTAAATCTTAAGGCTTAGTATCTTTAACTAAGTAATAATTATTATCATTTCTGTAAGGGTCTGTACACATCTGAATACGCGCGATAACGTAACCAATGTCACGTTGCATGAAACGTATCTAATTTCGTCAAGAACAACGCAAATCGAGTATTATGGAATTTTGATAAAAATTTGATACTAAATTTTAAATCTAGTAGGTAGGTACACGCTAAATAGATTGTAATTATTTTGGTTATCTACCTACCTACTTTTTTCAACATTTTCTATATCAAGATTATAATATTATTTATTCAAAAAATAAATATAAGCTCTTGAAAACATTATACAGGTCAAATCTCTTTATAGCTAATACGGAAGTACCGAAATTTCCAGTATAACGAATCGTCAATTTGTACCCAAATAACTGCCATATAAAATGTAGGTACTGAACGAAAATTCGTTGTAACGATGTCGATCTCAGTATAGCGAACTTTTTAGTTTTAAAATTTTAAAATCATGTCACAATTATTAGGCAATGGAATTTCTCCAACTTCAGTTTGTCCTTGGCATTGGCGAGTTTGCCTAACATATTTCCTTCACGTGATTGATACATCCTTGAAATTTGTTTTTGTTCTCACTTAATAATAGCAATAATCGTTTATTAGACATCAGTGGGTATAATATGGCGACACAAAAATAAAAAAATGTATCATTTCCTATATATCCAGTATAACGAAATTTCATTATTACGAAATATTTTTTATGGTCCCGTGAAGACCGTTATACCGAGATTTGACCTGTACTATGTAAGAGTTCTTTTATAATTCGGTTTAAAACTGATTTTTATATTAAATAACCTGTTGAAGAAACAAATAGAAAAACTAAAAATATAAAATTTGAGGAAAGTTGCAAAATGAGATGAAATAAATTTAGGCATCAGGAATCGATGTTCAGGTTGAATAATAATATTATAATCTAATTTATCAGATTTTGAAGGAATAGGATTGCTGTAAGAGAGAATGTTAATAATAATAATAAGTAAGTGGGCCGAACTGAAAGATCAAACATCCTGATAATTTAACAATAATTTAGAACAAAAAGCCCCGTTTAAATTTGATGCGGTTATAAAATGCAGGAGGTCCCCTCTGAGCTCGGGGGCATTCGTCCCTGGGTGGCAGGTGGGTTTATGAAGGTTTATCTTTATGAGTCTGCTGGGTGAAATTATGACGACTGCAGACGAACGGTATTATTCTACACACATACACCCAGTCACAGACACTTATACACCCTTATACACTGGGACACTGATACATCCACACTGCTGAAAACACTCAGACACAATATATAGAAGGGTAACACCCAAACATTTTGTAATAATGAGGCAGAAAAATCTACTTAAGAAAAATCTACTTAAGGTCAAAATGACATCTCGAATATTACGTACATTTTTCGAAATGCGCTTTAAGATTTTTGTAGGTACCTACTCAATTCGAATTCGAATATCTCTTTTTATTATCCTTTTTGCATCAATTGTTTTAAATCAGTAATTAAAGTACATACATAGTAATGTTTTGTCAATTATATTATATGTTATTTCGTCAAAGGTTTACAGTAGTTACAGATATTATACCTGTAAGTACGTTAAGACCTGCAGATTAACTATGCAAGGTATTGACTCACCAATTTTTCCTGTTTGACACTTAAATTATATCCATTGGACAATATTGTTACTGAATATTTCTTACCTGAAACAAAAAAAAATAGGTTAATAATGTAAGAAAAATATTTATCTTCATATTTATTGAAAGCAACGGATATGAAGTAGGACCCAGAAGAACAGGTAGACCCCTGACTACGTGGATGTCCATAATAAAAAGAGAATTGAGAGAGGCAAGGATACAAGAGGAGGACGCGGGGACAGAGGGACATTGAGGATGAGGACTAAAAGAACCGACCCCACCTAAATGGGATAAAGACTAGGGCAAAGAAGAAGAAGATATTTATCGAATATCATAACAAAATTACAAATGCAAAACAAAAATCTCAATATGCGGTTGAAGAAATTTAGACGCCAATCAAATAACCATAAATATTAAAAATCAATTCAATTCAATCAAAATATTTAATTATAAAAATAGAATCTTTAGTGTTTCAATAACAGGTATCTCTCGCATAAATATTGTACAAAGTTAGGTTAGTACAAGCAGCGTATTCTAAGGATATAGAAAATAAGAATCCAACAGGCTTGTAAAATAGGAGGAAGAAGAAGAAATCTAATTACGAATTTCTCGAACCTCAATTCAGGAAATTTCGGACGATTTAAAACTCCTCCGTATGCTGTAAAAACGTCATTTTGTTATGTCTGAAAAATTTCAGACGCATAGCAATTAGCAACCCTACAGAGGAAGATTACAACAACGCGAGTTTTCAGCTAACACCACTAATAACAAGAGACAAAGAAGCCGCTGAAAGACGAAATCAGAATTGTTACACTGTCCAATTCACCGTTTATCTTTCAGCACGTATTAAATGAAAGACATTTTGTACTTTACAAAAAACATTTCAGGACAGAATCGTTGACAAATTGGATACGCAGCCGCATACAAAGAACAACCATATCAATAACGGATGTCAACGGATCGGAGATGATTTGGGTTCAAAATAAAGTATGTCCGAGACGATTCGGACTGGAATTAAAATGTGTCGATAGATTTGTTGAAAGAAAATAAAAGTTTATCCCCTCAGTCGTTAATAAACCAAAAAGCGTCTCGTCTGGTTGCTCCATTATAATCAATAATAAATCCATCAGGGTGCTCTCTTTGAAGACGACTCACTTAAAATTCAAATTAAGTGTTGTAAGATTGACAAGTAGCATCTCGATCGTCCAGCGGCAGCCCGAAAGATCACGTAAGTAAGCACCAAAAATTATAAAAAAGTCGTATTTTTCATCTCTAACGGCTTGAAAAGAAACCTGTTTGATAGAGTTTTTTTTTACTTCTAATACCATATGCATTGTAAATATGTTAATCTAACATGAAGGGTTTAATTCTTTTTCACAAACTATCAATTTTATTTTAGTAAGTGTATTCGAAAATGTTTTTGTCCAATCAACCATAACTTTCCAGTCAAAATAAAGAAGAAAAATAAGATAGTTACGAGAAATTGCGATACATTATTTTCAAAATACCAGATTTAGCCCAACTTCAGAAATAATGTCAATTTTTCATAATAATACGATGACGAGTGATAAAGAATTAAAAAAAAACTTATATGGTATTATAGAATATGTCATTGCGATACTTGGCATATACTGCTCAACTCAAATTAAGTAAAAGTAGGGAAGACTTGGAAGTTGAGAGAAGTTGTATGGTGAACAGCTAAAAAAATAGGTACTTATGTATTATGTAAAGTTAAAGTTATTCCTAAAAAAAATCCCAAAAACTATCCGATAGTCCGTGTGAATTGTGATGTATTTTTTTTAAATTTTGTCAAAAAATAAGAAAAAAAGTGAGAGAAAAAAAAAGTCCGGATGGAAGGAGATAATAAAAAGATGACGGTCAGTGATGAATATTCAGAGCATCAAACTGTGATTGAATATTCATTGGCGCTATAAAAACATCTCCAGCGCCTCTTAAAAAGTGTGACAGTGCCTCAAGTAATAATATAAAAATCATAATGCTCATTAATATTTCATGTTGCTCTGTGATGGTTTCCTCAATCAGAGCCGGCCGAGGACAAAACTGGTGCTCGTGTCGAAATTATACCAAAAATACTCTTTTTATACACATTTTAGTGGTTTTACGATTATAGAATAAACATGATGAGTTTCCCAGTTCAAAAGTAATCGAGTTCAACTCCTCTAGACACCTCCTTATTAAGATGTTCTTAAGGAGTAACAATTGGTGCCTAACCGAAAGAGATACAACAAGACTAGAAGCTTTCGAAATGTGATCCTACAGACGACTTCTGGATAGATCCTGGAGGGACCTTATGCATATAGCAAATTTAAAGGTTTTCCAAAGATTCAAAAGAGGAAAGTGTTAGTAGCTACTCAAATACTGGCCAAAGATGGAGATGGCACGAGATTCAAATTAAACAGACCGATCTTCTGCACAATGGTTCGAACAGTGAAAAATCGGCGGTCATAGGCTACCAACCACTTCATACGAGATCAAAATATAAGAAAATGATAGGTATTCGGTATGCTGAGGACCAATTAAACTGATTCAGGGCTAAAACCAGGACTCATCGATTGGCTCCCACCCTTAAACTATTGCAAATTGATAGATATTATCGAAACTCACAACTTCAGAATCTTTTCTCATTTAGGTACGCAGCATTTTCAAATTCAAATCCCTTACCTAATTTTCATATTAAGCTTCTACCAAACAATAAATCGGCGTTGACTTAAGCACGTGAAAAATTGACTCTAATTCGTATTTTTACAATAGCCAATACTAATATACCAATTGTTCTGAACAATTTAGTACGTCCTATTAATCCATGTCTTGACATTAATCGTCATTATGAATGTAATCTTCAATCGTCCCCTGAAAAACGATAAGATATCCGGTACGACTCATTGATCGTTGATGGCCAAAAATAAGACTAGATTAGTAATTTTAATGCAAGACCAGAAGTTCATTCTGGACAGTTTGTTGTATCAATTTTCACTCTTGGATCTCATGTTGTTTGCAACCACGTAATGTTACCTACATTAAAATTATAAGAAATCAATCACAAAATGATTCATGGTATCGCTTGATGAAATTGATTAGCGCTTAGCCGATGATAATGATAAATAAGATGGTGTACCACTTGCAGACGCGTCCCCATCGATCATGGGCTGGGTGATCAAACAGTAATATAATAATTGGCACAAATTACGACCGACTGTCGCCGAGTGATAGATAAGAGACGCATTTGTGAAAGTGGATGTGGCCGTACTGCTGCGATCAAAGAAAGCTCATTAGTCATCGGGTTGTCCGTGGTATGTGGTGCGTCCACTCTTTGTACTATCGACAAAAGCACCTGACACTCTGGCCTTATAAAAACGGATAACGTTATTCATTATAATAATCTTTTGAGTCATTGTTATATTCGTATTATCAATAGTTGCTTAATGAGAGTGTCATTGTACGTCTTAAAGAACTTCAGTATTTGGATGGTGCCATTTCCACATGCTTACAAAACATCAATTCAAAATTTCCATTACACCAATCGCATCAAATTGGTTGAACTCAGGACTTCAAACTTTTGCATTGTACTGTAGCTTTGTGACAGTGTGTTATTCTAGTACAT
Organism: Mystacides longicornis; assembly: GCA_963576905.1. Taxonomy (NCBI): domain Eukaryota; kingdom Metazoa; phylum Arthropoda; class Insecta; order Trichoptera; family Leptoceridae; genus Mystacides; species Mystacides longicornis. The sequence continues at coordinate 21,732,315 of OY756433.1, read as the reverse complement.
ACTGATCTCTGCAGCCGAATGCTAAGGGAGCCGATTTCTGATCAAGACGTTCCGGGGTCGATTCCCAGTTTCCTTTGTGTTTTACACTTTGTCTAAAATAGGACAAGACCGGTCAATATGAAAAAAAATGCCTAAGGAAATATATTCCACCGGCTACACTGACACCTTAATATAAAATAATTTTGTTTAATTTTCTAATTTACGTATCTTTGAGTTTTGAATGCTGCGAATCTAGTATAGTTATGTATTTTCAAACATGATTTTAATATGTAAACTTTTATCCAAAAAACTCTATACCAAGTGAATTTGGTTGGAAAAGTGAGTCTGCGGTTCCAACCTCTTCGAAATGTGGCAACCCTACTTACAGCGTCCTGTATTTCTTCACTAAACTAAAGTATCTTACTCATTAAATTAAGTAAGTGAGAAACTCACGGGAATCATGTATAATAGGCTGCGGATCTTTCCGAAATATTCTGTAGGGGTGCTATATACACATATCCATCCATACAAAAATTTGTTACTTGACGCAAGCGTTAATGTCCAGGAAGCGTTGAATAATAGAGATTATTGTAAAAATATGTTGTGTACTACTTGACTATGTAAATCTACAGGTCATTATAGCTAGTAGCTAATAGTTATCACATGAAAGACACAAAACGATAATTTATTGCGATTGACAAACAAGGAAGGAGAGTCCAATCTCAACAATTTCAACGTCTCTTTCTTGCACAATCCTTCTTATACCATTTATCACAACTTTAAACAAATGTCTCTTTCCGTCAATAAATCGTAGCCTAAAATTATTGATATGGATGCTAGGGATGCAGATTTGATTCCTGCTGAGGCCGTGAGATTTTTGATAACATGGACCGTAAAGTTTGGAAGTGAATAATTCACCTAGAGCTAAAAACTTGATATAAATTGTTAATCCGTGAAAAAGAAAAGACGAGTTTTTCGAGATCTGAGGAAACTTCTTACAAATTAACTATAAAACCTCTCAGAACTGCACAATGTGATGTTGATATTTTCATAGATCAAATTTATCCAAAAATATTAAACATCCATTCAATTTCCTTGCGGCTTAAAGAATATTAAGTTAGGAATTAATAATAATTGATTATCGTGTTAGTTTCTACGATAAAAATCTGTTAATAATCTTCAAAAGTTTTGGCAAATACCGACAGCCAATTCGGGATGATCAAATTTGTCGTAAATCTGTCCATGACTTCGGCTGCCTGTTTGATTTTAGCATTAGGATTCATTATTAATTTTATGAACTTAAAAATATCTTTGATATATAAGCGATGGATCCTACGGCGAACGACACTATAATAATATAAAGATTAATCATACAGTTAGTTAAGAATATCTTCCATGTCGAATCTATTCTGGTGAATTCAAAGATTTATAGCAATAGTACTTCATGATGGATATTTTTTCGTCTTGTTTAAGATGTCTCTGATTTCTTAGAGATTTATTATGATATTTTCAGCCATATTTTATTCATCAGTATGAGATGATATTTGGCTCTTTATACTGGTTATTTTTAGGTGTTCCTACAATGATCTTTGCACAACTACCTGTATCACGCTGCTTGCTTTTATTTTACAAAATGGGAGAGGAATTGGTCTGTATGAACATGATTTTTTCCCACACACCTGGATATAACAGGCACATCTTTATCTCTTATTTCCAACAGAAGGTTGTTTACAGACGGTCCGGGGGTTCGCCAGAAGGGCCACCCTGCAACTGTCTGCCTAAAGTTACTTTCAACACTGAGAATATCGGCACTCAGCCTTGTTTACTCTGCGGCGGAATATGCCTCACCAGTGTGGCTTAACAGCTCCCACACTTCATTAGTAGATGCACAGCTTAACAACACCCAGCGCATCATTGCAGGCACCCTAAGATCTACACCTGCGCACTGGCTGCCTGTTTTGAGTCATATACAGCCGCAAGACCTCCGAAGGCAGAACGCTCTAATTAGGGAGTATAGAAAACTTATCGAGTGCCCAGCACTCCCAGCCAATCAGGATCTCAGTTACCTCCTGTCGAACAACAGACTAAGGTCAAGAAAACCTCCGCTTGTAACTGGAAAGGGTCTCTACGACAGTAACCTTAATATCGTGGAGAGCTGGAGGGTCAGATGGGAGGAGGCCTCGAACCAGTTGACCGGGGCTCTACCGTGTATAACTAAGACACCACCCGGTTTCAACCTGCCTAGAAGACACTGGACAGCACTGAACAGAATCCGCACCGGTCATGGCAGATGTGCCGACTTCTTCTTCAAATGCGGATGGCAAGATTCCGCAGAGTGCGACTGTGGGGCAGAAAGGCAGACAGTGCATCACATAGTCTCCGAATGCAGTCTCAGAGCTTATGACGGCGACTTTCTCGACTTCATCTATCTCAACGAAAGGGCGATTAAATACTTGAAAAATAGCAATTTTAATTTTTGACAAGGAGACACAAGAATTCCAATATATACATCATTATTTATTTTTATTTTTAAATTTTAGATTGATAATATTTTATTATTTTAACCTTTTAAATTACTTAGTTTCATTTTATTGATTTGACAACCCATGGGCGATATTTTCAATATTTTCATAATTAATTTTTAATATTTTAATGTTTTTAATTATTATTTTTGTATACCTATTTATTTGCAAGAATATTCTGTATTAACTTACATGACATGTGACATACATATATGACCATACGATAAATAATACTTTCAACAGCTCTAACCAGCAGCCCGATTCACGGAAAAGTTTAAGTCTAAGTTTAGTTCGAAGTTCGATTCAAACTTTTCCGTGAATAGGTACATAGACTGTAGATAGTCGCCGCCTACAATTATTATTACCAGCAGCCCTATTCACGGAAAAGTTTGAATCGAACTTCGTTCGAACTTCGAACTAAACTTAGACTTAAACTTTTCCGTGAATAGGGCTGCTGAATCAGTTAAAAATTTAATCAAGTAAACATATTTGACTTCTGAGTTGGACGACGTGTTGCGTAGTAGTCATTATTTTTGTTTTTTGCAGTTACGAATGGTTAAATTGGTGATGGATGATGCTTGTGAAATGTGCTGAAAAGACTTTATGAATGTATGTGTGTTCTATTTTGTGTGCGTGCTTATTCTGTATTTGCGATTTTCTAAGGGACGATATTGCGATATCATCTGGGTACAGATTGACCACGATTCCTCTTCTTTTTGGTCACAATCTTAGGATTCGTCTGCTGCAATCATGATAACTCCGTTGATCCCTGCTCTTTGTCACTTTCCAGCTTCTTAAGTTCTTGGAAAGTGCAACAGAATCACATGGATTATAAATTGTTTCTGGGGCGGACTTTGATTTTAAAATCTCTTAATCATCCTTAATGGCTAAGATGCATCAGACACGGAAACTTGATGCTACGGCAAGTTTTTGGAAAACTCCTTTTTGAATACAAGATTCAGCGCCGTTAAATCGAAAGTACAACAGAGATGTTCTGAATAAAAATGCTCATTCAGATATTACGAATAATGTCATGATTATGTATTCTTAACGGATTTCTCCCTTCGTGCAATCACTCACCTTGGTTATAAAGTCAAGCACTCTGTTAAACCTGATTATTTAGAAGCAGGATGTTCAGTTAGAGTGGCGGGTCTAGAAACCGACACGACTGTCGATGTGAACCAACGCGATACAGTGATAACATTTTGCATGTGCAGCCTTACTTGTAGGGTGTGTCGTTAACAAGGCACTAATGTTGATTGCGTTCAAATCAAAATGCAATTTTAATTACTGCAATACGACTGTTTGTGCTCTGGGTATCTCTACCAAATGCTTGTTAATCTGGGCAACATTTAAGCCCTCACGATTTCCATGTTATACATTATTACTAGTAAATCATTTTATTCTACATATAAATGAATCAATAAATTGATAGGTTAGAGACACTACTCAAGAAGTGTCCATCGAATATCGCTTGTGATTTGGGAAACCGAACCGAAGTCCAATCTTTAAAGAAACAGCCATGTACGAAGCTTTTGAAGACTGATAAGGATAGAATTTCTCCCGTATTTCGAAAAAACATCTTTATTTGCGGACATCTCCCTAATAAACCTTCTTGAAAAAAAAAATCTAATGGTCACTTTCACCAACGGTTCCTAAATTTTAGGTAGCTCTTAGCGTAGCATTTTAGGTGGTGAGGTGAACGCCTTAATGGGTTTATAAGTGGTAATAATAATCGTGGTGAACACCTAAATAGGTTTTATATGTGGGAATAGTTTAACAAAACAATAAACTCTAACAAAATATTCAAATCTCTTATATGTATATATTTAACAAAATGTTTACTACCCTAGGAAACATAATATGTACCTACATATGGTGACTTTCACCAACAGTTCCTAACTAGGAGTTCTTAGCATTGGAACCGCAGGAACTGTTGGTGAAAGTAACTGTAAGTGTGTTCCTAGGGTAGTAAAAAAATTGTTAAATCTTTTTACATAAGAGATTTTTGAACAATGCTAGAGTTTATGGTTTTATAAAATAATTCCCACATATTATAAAACCTGTTAAGGTCTTATACCGTGTTATAGCTCGTGTTTAGCAACACAGCAACTACGATTATCTGAATAATTGCTTGCTTATATTCCTAGAAGATACATCATAGGTACGTTTATGCAGATCTACTAGAGGCGTGCATACAATCAATATATCAATTGAAGACATTGAGGAAATAATCAATAAAATAAAATGTCATTGATGTATGATTTATTGGAAAGATCCATATATTAATCCGACGACTCAATAAATGTGTCGTTGATGCCGATTCAGTGTGATGCGCAACTACCCAAAAACACTGATAAATCGTTATATTCACGCATTATGTATGATTTATTCGAGGCTAAATTACTCGGAATTATGCATAAATTATGAAAAATTGTTGAAATCCTCACATTAATCTGATAAAATCTTTGATTTGAAAACATGGTTTGTGACTTTAAAAATAGACACAACCCAGATATTATGAACTAAAAGATTAGTTTCATTTCTTTAACCTCTATTGTCTCTTCTTGTCACACTTTTGCGTCAATTATGGTGGCTATCATGAAAATAGTTCCACAGGTCTATTTTAAATCCGACATTGCTTGGCGTTTAAAATGGTATGAATAAGGATGTAATATTAAAAGTATTGATGGACGACAGTGAGATTCAGGATAGAAATAACTTCGCCAACGAGAAAAATACGATTAGGTACTTAAGGTTCAAATTAAATCAACATCTGTACATAGAAAGATTACAATAGTTTGTCAACATTCACAACGATATACTATTTTGTTTGTAATTATTCAAAGTTCTAGATATGATTGTTCAGCAGTGCCCAGTATGAATAGTGACGCAGAGTACGGAGGTTCAGGAGCAGCAGCGACAATGATGCCTGTCAGTTTTAACAATGTGGTGTCTATCTCCGTGTCACTTAGCGACAAAGACGCCAGATGAGACGTCTCGCGGCACGGACAGCATCCACCGCACTGTTTCTTTGAGGCCATCACAATGGGGAGGGCATTTGCCACCTACATCAGACACCACCCCCTTACCACCAAATGGACTAAAATTAAAACTGCATCCTGTGACTAAAAAAAATTCTTCTTCTTCAGGCTATGTGATGAAAACTGAAGAAGAAAACGTTCGGTCTTGGAAAACTGGTTAGAAGTAAGAGTTAAACTGGTGAATTTGAAGGGAGAATATTGGTGTTGTTGAGATTGACAACACTTGGGCTACATAATAGAATATTTATATCACCATAGAGAATAATATGTCGACAACGTTAATTCTCATACATACATTTCAAAAAATAAACAAATAAAAACAGAGGAGTTTGTCAGTAGCACAGAGAAAGTATATCGACCAGAAAATTAGATTTTTTAATAAAAAAACAAAACGAAAGTTTTACCTGCAGTATAAAAACAAACAGAAAAAATAAAACATTTTCCATAGTCCGCTAAAGCACCCATTCTAACGGACAGTGTGTGGAAACAAAACGATGAACTGTACTCAGACAAATTATAAGAAACAGATTTAATAAAATTGAAACAATTTTTGGAACAACCAGTGAGAAAAAGGATTTAGTATAATTCAATTTGAAAGAATGATCACACGCATTTTTTTTCTTCGAATTCTTCCTGAAAAATCCCAACTTTTACTCACTAACTTAAGTGAGAAACTTTTAAGAGAATTTTGTACGGGTTGCGAAACTTTCCAAAGTATTCTGTAGCGAGGAACTATACACGTTTCAATTTTGATACTTTACGCTAGCGTAAATGTTACTAAAACTTAGAATAGGGGTACAGAGCTTTGGCCAATAATTAATAATTGTTATAACGGCTAAAATCTGAGTCTTTTTATGTAAGATTCCAATCACTTCAACATTATTTATGAAGCTAAACTTCGATATATCTAGCATTCTTTTTCATGAATCCATAATATTACACGTTTATACCTACACTCGTACACTTTTAAGTAGGAAATATGAACGATTCATTGAGATCTACGTTCCAATCATCAGCAATTTAACTGGAGAAAAAACGAATCAAAGTCACAATATGTATAGGCACGTATGTAACATAGATCAAACCTAAATCAACAGACTATCTGTCTGAGGCAGCAGACTTATTATTGGGACTATTGGGAGATCTCTGGTTCGATTATGGTATGGTCAGATCTTTTCAATCCTGAATCTGATCGGAGGGACCAGATAACTAGAAAAAATTTCCAAAGGCAAAAAGTTTCACCGGTTAAACCAAAACCTTTGTATAAAAGAAGATTTTTTTTTTCATTTATCTAAAAGAGTATTCATCAAAATGTGCTGTTTGCAATATAAATTGAAGCCTTGCGTTAATGAGTTAAAGTGTTTATGATATTTTGGCAGACGTCAGTATCGCTAACCATTCTGAATGTAACTACAGCGTCCACGTGTTACTTTATGGTTTAGCCTGCATTTTTAACATTTCATCTCGCCACGCGTTAGCAGGGACAGGGCCAGATGGATAATTATAAATCTTCTGTCTTGAGTTGCCGTAAAAACTGCACAAAAATCGTAGGGGTTTTATTCGCACGAGAGACCACTGCGTTGTCTGCTGGTTAATTAGAAATAAAGTACAATTGATGGCGCTAAATATATGCAGACGGCAGCAGGTATGCGCATTGCTGAGCCGGACTGGTCATTAAGTTCCCGTATAAATAGCCAGGTTTATTTTGTCGGGACTTTTCGAAACCGGTTGATGAAAAATTTTAACTCTGAAAAAATGTTAGTATGTAAAAGTGTTACATAAAGATAGTGAAAAAAAAAAACATGCAATTACTGTTTTAACTGAAACAACCAGCGATAATTAATTCATTAAATACTCCCCTTTATTACCAAATATGTTTGCAGAATTCCCATGCGAGTATTTAACTCAATCTCATGGATCGATGCACAAAAAAAAACAGTCCATGAAATTTCGGTAGGAGTTTATGAGAAGAGAAAGCTGCTGACGGTGAAGAAACAACCTAAAGATGAGAAAAGTGGAAACAGCGCAAAAAACTAGAACAAGAATATGTATATATTTGTAGCTGTTTATTCTCTCTACATGCCCAAACCACCTTAATTTATTTACTTTCATTCTAGTCACTTCACTAACATCCACTCCACATTCCTTTCTAATATTACCATTCCTCACCTTATCAGTCTCTTTCCGCATATCCTACGCAGTGATCTCATTTCCACAGTATTTATTCCAACTTCCAGATTTTTCGTCCATATACATGTTTCATTTCCATACATCATGGATGGTATCAGGATTGCATTGTGCATCAGCTGTTTGGATTTAAGAGATACGTTCTTATTTCTCATTAGAGGTCTTAAAGTGCACCGCCAACCCTTCTACCAGCCAGTTTCCTTCTTTCAATCTCCTTTTCACACCTTCCATCTCTGCTAATAAATAAATTTGGAACGTTTGGATATATAAAATAAATTTTGAAAGTTTGGAAATCGTTGGTTGGGGTGATTTGATTTAATTAATTGACATGACAATTAACATAATTTTATAATCAAATAGATCCGCATTGAAATTATTCAGATTGTCAGTAGTTTGACGTGTGATATTTTATAATCCAGTCGGTTGCTGAACACGATAAAAAAATAAAGACCAGGGAGTTAAAAAAAATATTATTCATTGGTTATGTGTACCTATCATAATTATGTGGCATGGAATTGATTTGGTGCATAAAACTCTCTTACATCGGATTATGCTTTAAATAGAGATGTAAATTGTCACGTAGAGGCATCCAAATTTAATCGATCATTTCAGTAGTGACATTTGTTTTCAATTAATCTCAAAGTACGTGGAATTGTCGATGAAATAATTTATTGAAATTATTAAAAAAAAAAAAGGCGAAAATGCGGATGAATTTAAAAAATCCAAAGTAAGAGGTAGGTACTTGAAAACAACTTTAAATAAAAAAATCAGACGATAATTATATTTAAAAAAGCTTTCAGCATTGTGCTGAATCTTATTGATTTTCTTAAAACAAACAAGGTCAAGGTCCCTGGTACAAAATAGGTCTTTAGTGACATCATTCAATTCGACCCAGCGTTGCATATTATTGGATTATTTAGATTCTTCTCTGCTCCGGATAACAGAAGAATTATAAAATATTCGAAAAATGGAAAGCAAACAATATGAAATATAATGTTAAAGTAAGTATGGGACGGATTTATTGATATCAACGCCATCTGTGAAAAATAACATAAAAACACAATTTTCATATAAGTACTTGACAACCATAGAGTTTCAAAACATTGGTACGCAATTTTTTGATAGAATTTCTTTCAAGCTTTCAGAAATATTTTTTTAACATTCAACAATAAACGTGTTTTTTCTTAAATAACAAATTCGAAATCAATATTCATAGTAAGGACTACAAGACAACGTCTGTCGGGAAAACATTATTGAGTTAATTTAGTATGTAGATTCTGAAGAAAACGACTACAGAAGACATTTCGTCATCAAATACATGAACTATCTTTTCATTATCCCCGAACATTGCACCCAGCTACTTTATAATACGAGTTTTGATATAAGCGTGTGTGATAAGAACGGGTGCAGATGGATAATACACGTAATAATGAGTTGACAGAAGACAGAACTTGACAATGACTGAGCGAATCTAACTGTATGAATTATGTCCGTCAGTGAGAGAGGTATATATTATTAAACATACGACCTAAGTAGGATTATGGCGTGTATTTGTAATCAACTGCACGTCAAAAAGGATATATTATTTTTATTATTTATTCCTTTTAATATAAACGACATCGGATAACGATAATAATATTATGGTTGTCACCTACATTCAAACTTTTGTTTTATCGAAGATTTTTTTTCCTATTGACATCCCTAAAAATTACCTTAAGATACGATATTTATAATAGACTGTTTATATTTCGATTAAGTACCTACTCAACAAAACAAAATATTGAAGTCATAAATGCCCAAAGATGGATATTTTTTTTTATTATAAACCAATTTATGTCAAAAGGAAAGTACAAAAAGTTTTATGAAAAACTTGTCTATAGAGTTCAAAAGTTTCAATATCAAACCGGATATATGTTGTATTTCTAATTCAATTCAAAATAAATCCTCTAGCCAGAGAATTCATAATTTTTGGCGTTCAGTCTTCCATTCACCATATCTGCAAAGAATGGAATGGTATGGAGAATTCATGAATGCGATTTTAGTTGTGGCCTGAGGAGACGCTTATGTACAAACTAATAGCAAAATAGAATGCTTGGATAAAGGTGGATATAAATTTTGAAACCCCTATTGAAAAAATTTAAAACCATTAAGCAGACAAATAATATCATTGTGTCAATACTAGAAATTTGGTAGAAGAAAAAAAGTTGTTCTAGTTTTTGTAAGGCTAGTTCTGTAATAAGGCAGTTTGGTCTGATCCTCCATTTAAAAATATATTAAGTTTTTATTATATTATGAAATAACCCTTTATGGCGTGATGAAGATTTAAGAGTGCAGATCCTTGCGACTCAAGATAAATGAAGTTTATCTATTTCAAGTGATAAGTTTCGCCCCCGCAGGAATGAGGACATACTGGCAGCCTGGCCACGTCTGCCGAGTCCTGTATAGTTGTGTGAGGTCGAGTGGGAGTTGACACGTCACGACTCATCTTAATCTATACTCCATTTAGGCCAACAATAGCCTGGCAAATCAAAGCTCAAAATTTATAAAAACAATGATGACGTGTGATCTTTTCAGCGTAAATTGAAGTTTTCACATTATCTGGTTCGACATTTCTCGTACGCTGGCATTACCTGTGACAGTAAGATTATGGTTTGACTAGGCTTCAAGAATGCAAGGAACTTTGGTTCATATAAGACAAAGATTGCAATCTCATTTTGCTATTCCGTCACTTCGAAGAAATGGATTTTGAATATGCTTTTGGAACAAAGTCTTTGACACCCAACGAAATTGAGCAAAGAGGAGGGTTGATTTAGTAGGTATGTTGTTTTACTATCCCCTTCGGCATTAAAATGTAAATTGTAATTATTAGAAATTAATGTTTCTCTATTAAATGTTATTTTCACATCATTCAGTAAATCCCGTAGAATGTTCTGATCACATGCAGAGGATTTTAGAGCATGACAAGCTAATTTTCACAATAGCCAGAGAAGTGGAAGATTGCCTTTTAGAATCACTAAAATATGGAAGAGTTGAAAAAGAATAGATTGCAAAAAAATCACAAAATCGAAGAAAAAGTCTCAACCAACAACAAACTTTTGTCTACAGCAGCCAATACAGTAGAAAAGCTCCTTGTAGGTCCTCTAAAAAGTTGAAAAAGAATAGTTCCAAGCAAGATTTGAAGAATACACAATTCATGAAAATGAACAGCTAATATCGGTGATATTTTTAACACAAGCGTGAAAGCAAACTTGGGGTGTGCGATATGTAAAGGTAGCGTTAGTGCGCGTATATGTGTATGAGGTAGGTGGATGTGGCGTGAATCTATCATAGCAGACAGCTGCCGTATCAAGTGACATGACATGTCCAAGAAAGACAAAGAGAACTCAGTACGGGCGGGTACCTGCCAACGTATACACACCTCACCAAGACAGGACACGTGGTATAGTGGTAGATAATATTATATTCTCACTCGGAGGACGTGTCACAGTGTGACTCTCTCTTATTAATACCAGCAAACTACCCGCAGGAGCGACAAATATTTTCAAAACCGTAACGGAAGCTTAATGATCTTTTAGCCTGATGGTCTCTTGGACAAGGTGGTTACCTGAAATATCGGATTGGAGTTCCTGGGAGAATAACAGGGGCGTCTAAAAACCTCTAAAAATATATCTAATCGTTGTGAGGAAGACCTGGCTGTAAAAAGGAATAATTATGGAATGCGGATGAAGTCAATGTCCAGCAGTGGATAAACAAAGACTAAAATGAAGAGAAGTTTTCAATTTCTTTTCGGAAGATCCTCACAATTGGATAAGCAATACTATCAGGCATCTAATCATGTTAATCACAATAGTAGAACTAATGGTAGTTCAAGGGGGCGTCCAAAAAAAAATTATTCCCCAGTTCATTATAGAGCCGCGACAAAAGTGAAGAACTAATCAAGACTTGGCGCAAATTAGTCAAGAAAAATCGTAAAACTAAAAAAGGAGATACTCGTGATGTCTGAGCAGCTTTGCAATTGATCAGATAAGACAAGCACTCTCTAAAATCTGTAACTTGTAAAAATAAGATAAAAGTTATAACTATCCATCTTCAAGTTTATGAAGTTGTGGGCATTTCAAAATGGAGTTTGCAATTGCTTTTAGAACTTTCTCGTTAAAGTAAATGAGACACATTCGTGAAAATTTGGAATCCGTATTAAGATTTACTCGTATAGGCTACACAAAATCATACCTAATATCTAAGATTTGAAGGATCCTGATTGTATCTATACGAACTTTTCACAGAAATTAAGAGGCCGAATAACCAAAAATTTCAGAATCGAACCTTTTTTCACATCTCAAATTATGAAAGAAATATATTGTATCCATGTTAAAAAATTCCAATTTCGAACAAACTGATTTTAGAAAACGACAATGCTATTGGTTAGTACGTCATTGCATTACACCATCCATTTCTCCTTTAGCAGGGCCATACAAATTGACGGGAAATATGAGGTGGCACAATGTTATAGCGGATAGAAGTGGCAACTGGCCGTGTGATATAATCCACAGACATTCGCTCATACACCTAATACACAAGACACATCCATCACGTCAAATCACACGACACACCACGATATGGCAATATTTATGACGCCACATACTCTCTTATATACATACTTACACACTCTTAGATAGGAGTTTACCTGATACCAACATACATATAGTAGAAAGCAAATATACTATTATGGGATTCTTTTATTGAATTGAACAAAAATGAAAATCTTAAACTAAAGAGTCATGGAACCTGACCAAATCCCAGTTACAAAAAGTCTCTGCGTGTGAAACAAAGTACCTCGTGAGAATTTGGGTAAAATATGGTATCACCGCATCACGAACGAAGCTCATCAATTCTACCATTACGATGACATTGCTGGGAGTTGTGTTAAGGATGCCGAATGACAGACGGCCGAGGAAAGCGCTGTTCTTCATCCTATCAGGGTTCCGTAAACGAGGAAGCACTTCTCACACCGTGTTCCGTTTCTTTGAAGCAGAGCTGAGAGATTTGGGCATAATGTGAGAGGGTTAAGAGTAGTGGAGAGTTTTTGTTGCTTCCCAGAGTAAAAAAACTATCGGATCACGTAACACAACCAAGAATAACAAAATTGATTAAATGTTCGAATTACAAATAATCTCATTCCAGTTCTCAGCAAATAGCAATTACTATATTGTTCAGTTACTTAGTGAGTGTGAGTAACTGCAATTATGATAGACACTATTAGTCCTGACATTAGAAAGATGGTGTAGGATTATCAGGGTGAGTAGGTATTTTAGTAAAAAAAATAGGCTTGCGGAACATGTAAATAAAGTTAAGAATTACAAAATAGCCCGGATGGCTTCAACAATATAATAACAAAATTGATTAAATGTTCCAATTTCAAATAATCTCATTCCAGTCCTCAGTAATTACTATATTGTTCAGTTACTTAGTAGGTGTGAGTAATTGTAATTATGATAGACACTATTAGTCCTGACATTAGAAAGATGGTGTAGGATTATCAGGGTGAGTAGGTATTTTAGTAAAAAAAATAGGCTTGCGGAACATGTAAATAAAGTTAAGAATTACAAAATAGCCCGGATGGCTTCAACAATATAATAACAAAATTGATTAAATGTTCCAATTTCAAATAATCTCATTCCAGTCCTCAGTAATTACTATATTGTTCAGTTACTTAGTAGGTGTGAGTAATTGTAATTATGATAGACACTATTAGTCCTGACATTAGAAAGATGGTGTAGGATTATCAGGGTGAGTAGGTGTTGGCAAACTGTACGTACAAAAATGTTTCAATTAAATTACTCAAAAGATTTATATTCGAGATTACCTGACGCCACTGCGCCACTGCGATGGCGACCTCTTCACAGACAATAAATTCTTGGTTTGTTCGCAAAATGGTTCAAGTCAAAATTTACTCTAAAATGTTACATTATTTTTGTAATATTTAAAAAACAGTAATAGGGTAATGTAAAAAAATGAAGCTCGGAACAACTAAAATAAAATATTATGTATCCTCGTATGTTCAAAAAATATTAAGTGGAAATATATAATATCTGGTTTCAGATTCAAGGGTGTGTAATGCTTATTTTAGAGCAATTAACTTTCGTCGAAAGATTATACATCCTTTGATGTAGACATTAGTTATTGGCTAGCAGGCTATCCTAAAATCAATAAACGCTAGGGTATACCAGTTTGAATATTTGAGAAACACATAAAGATTTTCAGTAAGTATCGGTGAAATTCAAACACCTAATAGTGACATAAAACAAACGTTAAAAACAGTGTCAAAACAGCAGGAGCCGTGCAATAAAATGACAGTAATCGGTACCATCACTCAGTCGGTGTTTCCATGGTAACATCTTACAAACGAAAGCTTTTTCGGTCTAACCATGGGAACACCGACTGACCGATACTATTTGCTGTCATTTTTTTTTTAAACAAAAAATAACAACTTTTTTAAATTAAATTCAGCTCCGGGTACCTATATGTAACGTTAGCTTAGCTTACAAAATCATTATAATATTTTTTTTTCAAATATCAATACCGAGAGCTGTTCTAAAACATAAGTAAAGTATGTATAAAAAAATTATCCTCTTAACAAAACCTTTTTGTACATATTCATACTTAATTTAAAAAAAAAGTAAAAAAAAAGACTTCAACACATAGTCCACTGAACCGTAATAAGACTGAATCCTCTTTACTTCAAATTTATAGTGTTGCACTGCCATTACACGGGCTCTTCATAATTTCGTTCACTACACACACACACACATACAATTCTTACTTTATTACACACACACAAATATAACTATTTAAATTAATATAGTACCTACACAAGTGCCCATACACATATATGTACATCAATACAGATACAGAAACGCATACACACGGACAGAGAATGCAGAGACGGCACGTGAAATAATTTATATCACACTAATTTGATTTATACTTCGTTATGAAAAACAAGAAAGCACCTCTCTGCAATCGTAAATATTAAAAGGACGACATTTTTGTTTATGCGAATTTCAAAAACAAAAGCGCACTTCGTATTATTTTTTAATGTAATTTGTCCGCGCGTTGTGTTTTTGTCAAGATTTATTAATTATTATTGTCTCTGACTCGGCTCACTTCGTGCATCTACTGTCATTTTTTATAATGTGGAGAAATTATCTCCGTATTTTTTGAATATGGAATAAAGCGGATTCTATTTTCGAAATATTTCTTTCTTTTTCTTTTATGAGGTTACACACCCAAAACGAGATTAAGCCTTCTCCTGCAATAATAATTATTGTCCTTTCTTTCACTAGTTTTCATTACGCACAAACTGCATAATTCTTCATAGAGACCGGGGTTTTCCTGTTTTTCTCTTGCTACCTGGAGCAGGGTTGCAGCCAGGGGAGGAGATCAAATCTTCTCAAAATAGTCACAATTAACTAGTCATTAATAAAAAGAACGATCCCAATCACCCGTCCGACACTGTTCCCAAATACCAAAGTAGTCGATATACTTCAAAATGACCGTCATATTTAAAGGCATTTTGATGATCTGCAAACTCCAAGATGTTAAAAAGGCATGCATCAGCCTCATGTGAATTTCCAAATTCATAATCGTATAAGAATGGAATTCTGTGACAAGCATAGCATTATACAATATCACAACATATTATGATGAGCAAACATTCATTAGAATATCAAAGAAATGTCGGTTACATCTTTATTTTAGATGGATGACTAATGGTACATCATTTTCATATTTGAATCATGCAAGTGTCACGACATTATACTTGTGATTTAATTAATAGTTTCATTTCTAATTAGAGTACAGCGACGCAGTGCGCATTCACAGAGATGCGCGCATCAATTATCAAGTTGTGTGTTTGATACTTTTTGGCTTGGAAGCAGCGCGCACATACCACGATGGCACAACTATCAACAGTCTGTCGTCCAAGATTGTGTCTGCTGCGCTCCAACTGCTTCCACTGAGAATGCAGTAAATTATGACGAATCGGCTGTCACCTGTTCAACTCTTATCGGTCAAAGATATAATGGTATGAATATGTCGCAGACAGTCGCATTAATTCGATATATTCCATAAAAACAGGTGCTTGAGAAAAACAAAAGAGGAGGTCAAGTTCCAAGTTGAATGATCTGGATGGATTGGAAAATTGAAGATGCATAATTGCTTATTGCTGAAAGTAACGCAGACAGTGTAGCTGAAATTTGCTACTGGAATAAAGCAGGAAACAGCGTCGTAGATGTTTTTGTTTGAGACAAAAACATTCAGAATGGAGTAAAAATAAGATTTACCACCGCATTACAGATGGTTTATGAAACACTATGATAAACACGAAGAAAATTTGGTTTGTCTGGGAATGCAGAAAGACTGACAAATTATAAAACAAAGGAACGAAATTATCTTGAAAGAAAAGTCCAAGAGTTTCTTGGAAGTTAGAATTGTAAGAAACATTGTTTTAAAGAAAGTCAATAACTTGAGATGGTTTGGGTATGTGGAAAGAATAGATCCAAAAAGGGTCACAAAGAAAATTTATGAGGCTGAATGTAAAGGTTTAAGAAATCGTGGAAGACCGAGAATGATGGGGACAGATGGGTAAAAACAAGAGTCGAAGAATATTAACATGGTGGGGAATAAATTTGAGATAACATCTGAAGATCGATCGCAATTAAAAGTTTATCATGATCTGACTAGCCGAAATACTTTTCGAACATCCATTTGCGGATTTTGTTTTATAATTAATTAGGCATTCCACCCATAGAGGGTGATTTGTGCCATTTGCGGATTATTTAATTGATTAAGAGCAAAAATGCACAAAATTAAGTATGGTATAAATGAATAACATTGTTAAATGTAATTAAAATATTAGTTCAAATATGCTTAGAAAGATGTGTCTTTTGAAGTAAATTTCATACGTTGGTGTACTTACGTAAGTAGGATGGAACTTTTTTTTAATAAGACGAGTTATTGCTAGTATCTACAACATAACTGACAGACAGATTATGATACGTAATAAATAACCTGAATAATTCAATTATTAAATGCTATCACTTGTGACTTCATTCTTCATACCCGTTGCACTTCCTACTCAGTAGGTACATCCCTACTGCAAATCTAACGATATACTTCTTCATTTTCATTAATGTTTACTGAATGTGCTGCAGATATGCTAGAAGAAAATGTAATGAAGCAGGGCACTTTTTATCGATGATTGATTAGAAATCTTAGGTTGTGTTAGAGTAAATGATGGTGTAATAGTACCTAAATGGACGACATAGCTGTTGCTGACAACTTTCAAGTAGGCACACCAAATTCTAGAATGGACTTTTAGGGAGCACCGAAAACATAAAATCCTTATCTTCTCCATCCGCTTCTCCCAACATTGGTTAGCGACCATTATTAAAAAACTCTCTACGACCTTAAGCGAGCTTGATTAATGCAGCATCCAAGCAACTGTCTGAGATTCTTGAGCTCTATTGACTCTGTGCCACAATTTTTCTTTTTGAGATGTACCTAAAAGGAAATATTTTTGAGCCAAGAAATTGACCAAGAAATACGGCATGATGTATCTCCACAGTGGGTAAAAGCACTATTTTTGCATCATGCCCAGGACCATGTCATTACTCAATCAGTCGACCGACGAAATGAGCAGCAATCTTCTATTTATCATCATCTGGAAAACTTGATGAAAGTTAAAATTTTGAGGGTCCAACCTTTCCCTCCATACAACAGCACTTAACGCTTTGATAGCTCTTGATACTTCTCAAACCATCAGTATCGCATTTGATCAGTATTTTTTTTTATTATTTCCAAAAGAAAAGAACCTACATAATACAATATAATTTAAATAATGGAATATATTGCTTCACTAGACCTAAGCCTGTTCCGAGACAATACTAATAAAAATTGTAAAATAAAGTTCAAAATCGAAAATTTTCCGATTATTGATGCTTGTCTTTACGGCTAAGAAAGCAATTGATTGGAATGAACTGAACCAAGTCATATTGTGGAAATAAATCCAAAATATGATTCAGAAATTAGAGAAAAAATTGTTTTATATTTAAAGGAGACTTGAGCGATATTAAGCTACAAAGAAACAATTTCATTGTGCATTTTCGTAATGCCCGTAAATAAGGACGGGCATTGTATGAAATTTACATCACGATAATATGAACAGTAATAATTTAATACAACAATGTTATGGGGTATGTCTGTATGTTCACTTATCCCACTACGCTATTATTTCTCATATCCAATTATAGACAATCACGTATTGTCATTAAATAATCTCCCCATTCGCGTCCATCTCTCGCAGAGTGTATAGTGAGTGCTCCTCCCAGCTATCCCATCCACGGGAATGATTCATTCTATAATATCCCGTGCTATAATATCTCGATGGCTTACCACACGCAAACTGATCGACGAACATATTAGTTTTGTTCCATTCCATCACCTCCTATGATATGTGTAGGTAGGTATATTGAATTCGAAATTTGAAAATAGTCGCGCTACATTGCCAGCGAGTAGGTAGTTGAAATGCGGCTATGTTCAGATTAGTGGTTGCGTTACTTTTGGCAGATTGCGATGAGATTATTATTTTATACCGTATTACAGTATTTTTCAGTATGATAAAACAATGTTAATATTAAATTCATATGTGGAATTTTTCCAATACGATATTATCGTGGTAGCATAGTGATAACGACGCAGACGCGGTCCCAGATTCGATGCCCGATCTGTTCAGAACTATATAAAGTTATACTTACCAGCATTTACTCGGAATTTTTTTGAAGAAGAGAAAAATCACTTAGAGTAAGATAGGGGAATATGGCCTGGGTTGCCAATATGGCCCACCGCTTTATCCCAGAAACCATTAGAGCTGTGGAATATATTACTAGCATACTCGCATACGTGTCCCGTCTACCGAACTCTCAGTGTTTTTCGTGAGTTTGGCTAGAGCGCACGCACTCTGACAAGCATAAATACGTTTTTGCTCATTTTGATATTATTTTCTGGTAAGTTTAAACTATTGTATTTTTTGAAAAATCCTTTGTAATATCGATTTATTATTTATTACCATTAAATCATTTAATAATTCTAATTGTGGTACATAATGTACGTGCGTAGAGTTAATATTATCATAATAATTTTAAATATTTTGACGACATGTGTATTTTTCCAATATGGCCCACCACTATACATGCGAATATGGCCTACTAGGCCATATTGGCATGTATACGTTATAGTTTCCTACTAAAATTTTATTTCGGCCCCAAAAGTACCAAATTCACACCGAAAGCGGCAAACGTGGGATAAAGAGGCAATGGAGATGGAAATATCTAACAGAGACCGTAAAGCAAGTAAATCGACTTACTTCACCGAATCATCATACAAAAAGGAATTAGTAAAAATTCATTAGTGAAAAAAGCCTAAAAAGAGTCGAAAGCAAAGAAAGGAAAAGAAAAGAAAAGAAAGCTTAAAAAGATCGTTAGCATCTGATACTTCCGGCTCAGATCTGGAAGAAGAACCACCTCTTCAAGACTCGTCGGATGAAAGTCCTGAAAGGACTAATCTTTCGTTCTCTAAATGTTTTTATTGTGAAAATTTATTTTTTTTCTTAAAGGAGGGAAAAAATGGATTCAACGCGTTTCTTGCAAATGCTGGGTTCATGAGGAATGTGATGGTGTAGACAAGGATTTATTTATTTGTGAATACTTAATTGTCTTTCTTATTTATTTATCTTTTAATTATTACTTTTTATTCTCTTCATTTTTTTCCTCAAACTCTTTACCTAATTATTATTTAGACTGTATGTTGAATAAGTACCTAGCTAAACAATTATTGATAGAACAAAAAAATCATTTATGCTTCATAATTTTCCTATTATTTTAAGGTTTGTTAAGTGAGTGGCCAATATGGCCTACCCTTAAAATGGCCAATATGGCACAGGGCCATATTCCCATACACTGTGAATTTTTTTGTATATTTGATTGTCTTAAATGTTTTTATATAATTTATTTTGTATATCGTATTTAACACAAAAAAGCCTAAGAAGTCCTGCCTAACTAAATTATCTATCGATTGAAGTAATAAAATTTAATTTACAACAAATCAAAAATGTTTTATTGAGATTAAAGCTTATGGTGTGCCATATTCCCCTATCTTACTCTACCTGAAAACAAATAAAAAAGTAAGGTTAGTTACATACATCATAGGTATTTAGAATGTAAAGTAATGAAAATCGTTCTAAAATCAAATTTTGAAAACAAATCTATATAATAATAGAACAATGCAATTGGTTGAATAGTGTTCGGTCAAACTCGGAAAGACGAAGTTTCCCGAGGTGCATAATGTATTTCGTATTACTTAACAACAGCGCTTACTTAACTTCTATTAAAAACAAACTTAAACTTAACCGGCGGAGATTAAAAGCAAACAGTTTATGGGAAGATGTGATAATATATTATTTTCTCAACTAAATGAAGGAACATTAAATATTTCTCGGAATTATTTTGCAAATGGAACATTTCAATCTAAGTGACGTTTGACCAAAATAAATCTTGGTGTAAATGATCTACATAGATCTCTGATCCACGCCGTCGTTTTTTGACGATATCCCGTTCTACCTCTCGTTGATAAAGTGCAGGGATCTGTCATTGATGGATCACTCTCATTAAGTGTTATGTATTGAGTAAATCATTTTAATCACACGTTTCGAAGATAATTGTCCCAAGGTACAGCAGTGTCATCAAAGACTCACGGCTACTGCAAGGTATATTCTGAATCTTATCTTGAAATGAACCTGCACCTCATGAATTTATACGTGGCCAAATTGATTAGGTAACACATATCAACATTAAGCAAAAATAGCTGTGATCTAAGAAGGTACCCAGCATAAAAAGTACATATATCCATTTTTATTTTTAGCGTGTTCGGGTATTAAAATCTACAATATTTCAAAAACAGTATATACCTACCCGAGTCTAGCCTCGGTGAGAAAACTACACTTTCTTACGATGAGAAAACTTCACTTCTTTCTCTAGTAATCATTACCACTGGGTGAAATGTGGCAGGATGGTAAAAGAATAGTTCATCTAATAAAGAGGAAGATTTGATTGTTTGTTTATTTGTTTGTTTGCATTGAATAAGCTCCGAAACTACTGAACCGATTTGAAAAATTCGTTCACTCTTGGGAAGCTACACTATCCCCGGTGAACATAGGCTATATTGAATTTTCAAAAATATTTGGGATCCTTACTAAAACTCCAATAATGTGACCCAAGGTGTAAAAAAATACCTAAATTATTCTTTACATCACGTGCGCTGTGAAAACTATTGATGATAGAATAAAATAATGTACGATTTTGTAGAAGACATCATTATCTACAAAAATTGTCACGACAGCATACGTCTGACTATTATAATAATGCCACAATAAGTGTTCATTTATTTAAAAAAATTTATTGAAATGCGGCAGAGATATAGGCGTCACTGGGGTACGAACCGGAAGCGAGGGGACCATTAGAATACTATATTATTCCAGATTAACATAGCCTATAGAATATTTTGATAAAGTTAGGGATCTATAAAAATCATAAGAAAACTGTTTTTTTTTAAATACCTATGTACCCGTGCGAAGCTGGGACAGACCGCCAGTAAAAGATATTTTCATGTAATCACATGTCAATTTATCCTTCAATTTGTGATTTATGTGTTGTTACTTGTTAGTATACATCCGACGGTGGCATTCATAAGTAAATAATTTAATTTTGAAATCATTAAAAAACTTACAATTCAAACGTTTGGGCTTTTTAATAATATCGTTTTAAAATCGTCTTGAGTATTAAAATAAATTAATTAATTTTTAATTGAATAGTTAGTTGGTAAACTTTACATAAATATATCGCGTTAAAACTCTCAAAAACAATACTTCCTTAAGAATTACTCCATCGAATTATAATATAAAATTAAAAATCTTATTAATTTAAAGTTTGAGAGATTTCAAAGAGGATTTTTTTTTGTAACGGTATAAATTAAAATACAATAATTAGGTGCCTACATAATTAAAAGATTAAATAAATTTAAATAATCAAAATATTTTTTTTCTATATTAACAGTAACAGAAGATGGTATGGGCATGTTATGAGACGACCACAAGACAACATGATCCAGAGAGCCATGGACATTGAAACTCCAGCCAGGAGACCAGGCAGACCACCCGCCACATGGTTGACGAGCATAAATAGGGACTTAAAAGACTGCGAAGTGGAGCCAGAGATGGCGTTAGACAGGAAATCTTGGCGCAATAGGACAAGGAGAGCCGACCCCAAATAATGGGACAAAGGCGAGGGCGAAGAAGAAGATTAACAGTAACAGAAGAATTTTTTTTTCAAGATTTGTTCTTTTATATTTTAAAATTGCATGAAATTCAATATTGGACAAGGATGAGATATTGGATAATGGATAAGGCTAAACATCATCTGTAGGATTCTAGGCTAACCCGACAAAAGAACTGCTTGACTACACAACTAGGAAAGATTGGGTTCAAAATCAACCAAAATATAATCTGATGTAGACTTTTATAAAAACGGTTCTAGCTTATATAAAATGTGGGTCTGACATAAGCACACGCACCAACGCATTTCCTGGAAAACTCTAGGGCTTTTCCGTTCTGAAGAACAACGTAGACAAATGGCATTGGAATTACAAGCGACCATTAAAAAAAAAGCAAAAATTAATTTTTATAAAGACGTTTGTTAATGTTCGATCAGTTAACCCAGGTATGCCTATCGTTAACCCAACAATTGAATTTGAAACGAGAAGACTTGACAGAGTCAATTCAAAAAGAGTTCGTATCAACTAACATTTTTTGATAAGATACAAAAATATAAGCTGAGTCAGGCTACCCAACGTCAGGGCATAAATCTTTCAGTTTTTTCACAAGATGTGTATGTGGAAAATTTTGGACAATAAATTATGACGAAGAAATGAATGATGCATGGCGTTTGTTTCAGAACTTCGCTTCTAACTTCAGACAGCTACCAATGTAACTAGCACACGCAGTACTTACTACCAACACATCAAATATCAACGTTATGTGAATACGCGCTGTGATTTATTTTCAAATTTGACAGTTAGCAGTCATCGACCATAAATTATATTAATATTTTCATGCGCACGAGTATTTATATTTGAGTGAAAGAATAAAATGTTTTGATTGACCAAAAACACGCAAAACAGTGTTTTAAATATGAAATTATTTTCTCTCTATGGTCTTAATTCAAGGGTTGGTTTGCATACATAGTCACCTACAAATCCATCTCCTTCTAGAGAAAAAACACCATATATTTAAACATATCATCCCCTCAAATATGATACCAAGTGCCCTATTCTTCTTGCACTCCTTTCGGAAGGAGTTTTGAAGATCTATACCCTTCTTCTTCGATTTTTTGTTAAAATTAGAGTTTGTGTATTTGTATACTATAGTTTCTTGATCAGTATTTCTAGATATCCAAATAAATATTAAAATCAACTGATCGGATTTTCTTGTAGTAAAATATTTTAAAAAGTAAAGCTTGGTATGCCATTCTTCTTTGGTGGTTATGGAGATTGAATACTTGGGACCCTAAATACAAACAGTTGAAGTTAATTCAAGTGATGAAGGCTGCAATGCATGTGTATAATCAGGACAAGGTTTGACAATGCATATTGTTTTCAAAATATTTGATGAAAAAATGAAGATATTGACATATTATCCAACAATTTTATTGATTTCCCAAGATGCTTTAAGGCATAAGCTGATCCAAAATTTAGAAAGAATTCAACGTATTAGAACACAAATGAGTCAAATTAATGTTTTTTTTTCTTCAAGAATGTTTTCGTAGCCCCTAACCACGCCTTACTTTGTACTTTGAAGAAAAATGATCATAGTCAAGTAGAAATAATGACGAAGAAACTTTTTTAACACTTATTAAAATCAAATCTATTTCTAAAATTGTGTCTTAGAAAAAGTCCTTAAGTTATTTAAGAACTGAAATGATTAATAAAACGACGGTTAGCGAAAGAAGTCAATATTAAATGCAAGGCGGCAAATGGACCACTGAGGATTCTGAGAGAGTAGCGATCATACAGACTGCAGTTGATAAGGGCCGTCAAAGGCGAGATGCCATAAATTCTTCAGCATTGCCCAGCGCATATTATCTCGCGTGCCTGGACAGAAGGTGAGTGCAGCGGATATTACAGTTAGCCGAAGACCACGAGGACGAGCTTTAAATGGTCAGCGAGCAACTTGACGTGAAGAGAGATAAGTTAGGACTGCAATGGACAATTTATGGTCAAGTCTCAAAATGAAGAATTGATAATATACGACAAATTGTTGAAAGTATGTACGGGTAATAGATGATGAGGAACATTTTCCAATAAAATTCAACGGTCCTTGAGAAGCCATCAGTAATAATTTACTAAAATTTTGGCATTGAAAAAATTATAGTCCTCAAAGAAGTGTCAAAAGTTTCACAGTAACATGTGATCAAGATTCAGAAAGGCAGTTGGATGACAACAATGCAACTATTCGTCCAACTCCCGTAACGAAGATTCTTTCACTCTGTCTTTCCTTTCAATTAAGGCAGAAGAGAAATATTTAGACGTGCAATCAGATGCCAAAGTCCCTTTTCCTCATACTAAGGACGTAAAAGAAGAATGAGTTGATTTCTCATTTTAATTTTTGTTTTTCCAATCGAACCCGCGTATTTTAGAATGAAATCTTGTTCAGCCCCCGTAGACAAATTCAAATTGACGTTCGACTACAAACGAAGATTTCGCCAATGTATAGTGCGAAAAACTTAACTGTCAACTGGAACATATAAACAACTATTTAAACCAAACAAAGACACAATATAAAAATATAAAAAGTGGACTGTTAATTTTTTTTCCCAACCTACATTGAAGAATTCGTTTGTAATCGATCGCCAAATGCAATTTGTCTAGGCCTACTGTATTCGAAAATCATCGTTGATTTGTGTTTTCGGTAGTAGGTTACCCTCTGAAATTCCATTCTAGCGTTGGTTGTTTATTTCACTTATTTTTTGAAACTATAGGTAGCTAGTTAAAGTGCAAAGATTCCATCAATTCAAATAAGACCATGACGAGTGCGAAGGGTTAAAAATAAAGAAAAAATATAAGACCATTTTTTACAAAAACTTTTATGATTAAAAAATATTTCCTCTTGCTACATACGAGTTGATTGTGGACTATTTATTTAAAAATCTATATTATTAATTCCGATTTAAAGCAGTTTTGTATTTAAATTTAACAAAGAATTAAATATTTAAATAAAATTCAACACCACAGTTAACTATCGATTTTAAAATTAAAAGTGTGAATTTGTATATAGGTTTATATAATATACACTATTATATAACAACCGATTTAATATTATGACATATTAATGAATGATTTAAATAAATCTATGTATATGTACCTACTCATTGTCTCGCACATAGCTCAGTTATTATGTTAGTGAGGTTATTGCTAACACGATTCGTTTTGCAAATGAATGCAAATATGCCAAAACTGCATTAAAAAGCGTTCGACAGGGGTCTAGCAATAAAGGCCCGCGTTGCTTTTGGCCATCTTTTTTTTGGCTAACTGCAATTATTACGGATTAACGATAGACCTCATATTAGTCTTTACCTACATATTGAGGTGGAGTAGTCTAATTGCAGAACAGCCAAAAATCCCGTAAAGGATTAGGCAACAAGCAATCTATATAATTGTAAAAAATATTCTGTAAATAAATATCTAAATAAAATAAAATTGCAGAAAACGAAGAATATTGAAAAAGCGATTCTAATAGGTTTACAAAAAAATGGGTCAGATTTTGGTACTTTCTTTTCCCAATGACAGCTAAATAAATAGATAAATAATAACACTCTTTTATATGTTCATACATTTCAGTATATCCGGCGGAACTTGATGCTTGAAGCATTCTCTACCAGTCAACCAGTCCCGTCCAATCTGAGAAAGGATTCCAACCCCAAGTACAAAATTTCACGTGAAAAAAAACACATTGAATATTTCTGACCCGAACGGGAATTGTATTAATGTTGCAATTTGTATATTATTATTTGTATTTTAGTGTCAAATAAAATATTTACTTGACTAGAAGCGTCGCTGTGTTTTTATTCCTCATACAAAATCCAACATGGTCCTTCGAGCCGGATCACGTTATATTCAAAAAGTCTACAAAAAAGGATCGGAATTTATTACTTTCTTTTCCCACTGACAGCAAAAACTGTGTTTATGAATACTACTAGCTCATAGAATTTCGCAATATTTACACTTTTGATTTCGAATTTCGCATTATTTACACTCCAAAAAACCTCCCTTAAAAAAAAGACCGCGAACCAGGATTTGACAAGATGCGTCATTCATCGCAATGAAATGAACATGCGTGTACATGGAGGGAAATATTAATACAAAAGTAGTGGTAGCTATTTTCCAATTACACGCACCGATAAATAGAATAACTCTGACATTCTGAAATGAATTTATTCCAATATGTTCAAATGATTCTGTTTGGACTAATATCTATATATCGGGTTGAGTCTACATATATTTATATATCACAACTTGATCAGGGCTAAGTCATGCAACAATTCATTTAAACACTTGTATCGCAATTAGCATTTAAAATTTTGTAGATCATATTTTTTCCCTAAGATCGGTCTATTTTAAAAACAGCATTATTTAAAACAAAAAACCTAGAATTAGTCCTTTGAAAAAATGTGTAATTTGTTCCTCCTGACTCCTGACCACTAACCTTTCAATCTTATTGTTGTTTTTTTTTTCAGAAGATGTTAAATAATTTAAAACAATTTGAAATATTAGAATGAATGACTTACTCATTGAATAAATAAATACAACCTTATAATCCCCCAAAGCACGAGCTCTGCTCAATTTTGGGGGTAAAAAATATATTTAAAAAAAAATGTATAAATTTATTATTGTGAATGTATTTTTTTAATGTTTTTTATTTCCTTAATAAAAATATTTGAATTTGAATAGAAGAAATATGAAGAAAAGGATATATAAATCTGAATGAAAGGGTGCACGCAGACGAGGTCGACCTCGAATGACATGGTCTGATCATATCGGTTCAGTCTTAGAGGAGGGCCAAGTCAGGAGCAAAAGGAATAGAAGAGCATGTATGCGGAATGTTATGCGTTTGGAAGAAGCGAAAGAGGTTTGTTTGGATAGGAAAGAATGGAAATCCGTACTCTCTGCCTACCCCCTTCGGGAAATGGCGTGATGGGTAAAAAAAAAATTGAAATATTGAATCTTAAGCAAATTATTGTATGCAAAACATTGTTAAATTTCATTAGACTCTTTTTAGTTCAGAGAAAGGTAAAAGTCACAATTTCAAAATCCTAGTCGGAAGAAGAATTGTTTAAAATGATAAAACTAAGAAGGCGAATTGGCGTGTTTGGTAAGGAACTGGAAGGCAAAAGACAGTGACAGGATGTTCATGAAAGGCAAAAACCTCTAAGGAAAGTACCTAACACTAAATAAATTAACTAATGGATAATTCTATAATTAATGGACATAAAAAATAATAAACGATATTCTCATTGTCGCCTTGTTACATTCATGTTGGATTCTCAATTCCTGTAGTAGGTACCTACCCATGTATCCACCCTTTCAAAATCACAGACATCCTTAACGCTGCAAGTCGATCATTTCATTTTGAAGCCATACCTAATTGTTTCTTATCTAGACGCAGTTCCTTTCTTTAAAGTTTGAGGTGTGGAATCAAAGATTTTAGTTTTTGCATCTAATTTTTTATTTCGAATAATTACCACGTTTCTGTCAAGCAAATATTATCAATTTTCACGCTACTTTAGCACAGTGCTCATAGGTTCGTATTGATCAGCCACGTCTCTGACAAGATCAGAGTATTAATGTTCGATCATATTCGTAAATAAACGGACCAAAATCACAATGTCAGCCCTACTGGATTGTTCAAATTTATAAACGCGGCTTTTCCACTCGAATGAGTGGACAGACTAGACAGCGGCAATGGCCACTGCCCTGATTGATTGATTTATACGTTTGATACGTGATTATAAAACATAACTGCAGCCATTCAATGAACATGTTAATACATCTACCTTTTAAATCATGAGGTAGATACGCAACGCATAAATGAATTCGTAAATTTGGTAGGGAAATATTTTAACACCAGAGGCGCTAATTGTTGCATTTCGATTGTGTAAAAATTTTCATGGTAACACAATGGTCAGCATAGACAAATAGAGTCGTAAAACCAAGTCCTAAAAATTGCGGGAGAATTTTTTCGTTTGTCAAAAGTGGTTCTACTTTAATCAATTATATTTAAAAACAGATGTTTAGTATTTTAAAGCGACGAATGTTTTTTTTTTCAAATCTACAAATCAATCAATTATGCAGAAAGAATGATTTAAGCAGTTAAACGAATAAATCACAACTTATCACAGCTTCTCCAGAAATAAGTTGAAAATCAAATAATTATTTACTCAGTACCCCATTTTTCGAATATTTGCCTGAAGCTCAACTCGAAACCTAAGGGATATACATAGGTGTAAATTTAAGCCATTACCAATTTTATTTCATTCAAATTTAACATTTCTGATAACCTCAAGAACACATGTTAAACAAAAATAAAGTATTATTTCACTAAAAAGTCTGGTTTACTAAAAATAATGAAACATAATAACAAAGAACAACTTAATTTACTGGTATCCCGGTACTCGCCATCTTTTCCTTTTTAGACACATGCTTTGCTTACTATGAAAAATATAAGCATATTTTTGTTCATTTCGGATGAGAGCCATGATTCATATTAAAAAAAAACTTATAAAAAACGTTACATAATTTTACACAAACGTAATTCATCGAATTCGAGATATCTATATATTATTAACTAGCTTATACCCGTCATGCTTTACGTTTTTGATTCCGATTGTCAGGCTTGATCGGTAGGTAATTAAACAGGTTCTAGTCTAGCTTCCCATTGCTTAACAGACCTCTATAACTGGCATAAGCACAGAAAAAGAAGAATGACTTTTATACCGACCTCATAATATTATACGAACCTACCGACATAATTTGCAAGTTTTCATAGAGAGAGCTCTATGGTTTGAATCTTAGCTACATTCCGTACACCCTCTAATGTGTGATAATTAATTAGGCATTCCACCCATAGAGGGTGATTTGTGCTATGTTTTTGAGAAATTTTTATGACGATCCTAAAAAAATTGAGTTTTTTAAATAGCTGTAAATATATTTTTTACCGCTTTTTAAAAAACCCTTTACACGAGACTTGTCTCTATAAGGGGGATACACAAACTATTATGTTTTGTTCAAATTGTTCTTGTTCATTATCCTTTATCTGTAAAACATTATATTTGTATTGAATAAATAAATAAATAAAATAAATAAAATATTAAAGTTAATGCAGCAAATTATATTTAAGAACCTTCTCCACCATTTTGTACGGCTCTGGGCATATTAATATCTGACCTTAACGTCTGTTTTCTACGATTGATGCGCCTTCAAAAATATAAACGGACTAAAATATTATGTAGAAGAAGATACGTGAATGAAAAACTTTGTGACTATTTTTACGAAAATTGCGCGGACTTAGAAGTATGAAATTTCGCAAAATTATAGTTTACTAGCTGACTCGCCCCTCGACTATCGACCTAACCCAGAATAAAAAAATATTTTGAATTATTTCATGAAATAAATGTGATTTACGACATACAAACTTAATAAAATTTATTGCATTATGCAATAGTTATCATTGATTCGGATGCGGGATAAAGTTCGATGGGTCATAAGTTTGAAATCAAAACAATTCCTCTGTTATTGTGTTACTTTTTGAAAAATCCAAGAGATGGCGGTGTAGTAGAAAATTAATCACATTTGAAGCCTGTTAACGTATTGTATATGTTGGTGAAAGAATAGATCCCAATTAAATCAAATTTTGCTGAATTATTATGGTAAGATATGAATATAGAAGGAGTGGCAAATGCTAATATTTTTTTGAAATTATTATGCATCAAAAATAGATGAAATCAATTTAAAAAAAAAATTACAAACACTACTGTAATATTATGTATTTGATACTCACACACACCTCCACAGTCTACTTATAAAGATCATCAACTTCATAGAAATAAATGTAAAATGAAAAGGGACTCATAATGCGTGAAGAAAGCTTTTATAAACCAAATTCTCATGCAAAGATCATAGATGACATGCATGCATATTTGTAAAGAAGCTTGATATGGCGATAAGTTAATTAAGCATATAAATGGTTCACAGAGTGCATCAGATTATGTAAGAGACAATAATTCACTAATTTTGATAACAGAATTCGCGTCACTTAGGTGTCAATAATACGAAATGAAGAGGAGTGTGTTGCAATTTAGTGGATTCAATTCTACAGCACCTGGCACTTTTTCATGATCAACTAAGTGTTGATTTAATTCTATGAAACAACAAACTAAAACACAAAAAAAATTATAAAATTTATCAAGGTTTCACCCTTACGAAAAAAAGGCTAGCTAGCTAGCTGAACTAATTAATATCAATAAGCGATGGGGTTTTCTTATAAATTTGCAAATAATACAGTATTTAAGATAGTATAGTGCATTATTTTTAGTTTACTTACGACTTTAAAATATCCCGCCATATTTAAAAAATTTCTATAAAATACTAGGGAACAACGAATGAAATTTTGATAAAAGGCAGTAAATCATAACCTTGAGACCTGCTAGCTGAACCTACTCTGTGCTAGTATGCACATCAAAGCTTATGCACTACTGCTTATACACGTCAAACTGTGTTTATATAAATGTATGGCAGTTAGCGGCAGGAACCTTTGATTGGAATTTGGATGGATTTATTCCGTAGGTGTCTGTTCTGATCATGAATTAAGAATATTAATTTGCGAAACCGAAATACTTTTTAAATTGGTCGCACTTGCTGAACCAAAAGAAAAACTTAGAACTTTTAGACTGAAAACTAAGATAAAACCCAATAATGAAGATTCTAGAGCACATGTTCTGACAGTGTCAAATGAATTAAGGATTAAAGACGTCGAAAGGAGTCATCGATGGGTAAAAGGAAAGTCTTTTCCCGCTATTGGAAACATGAAAAAAAACCTAAAGACGATCCCACGTCGGGTATAGGAAGCAATGAAAACAAAAAAAAACTGAGAAGGCACAAAAGATGAGCATTGTCTTATTTCAGTCTTACTCCCTACAGTATCCAATCAAAAATTGAAATGGGTGGTGCACCTAATATGATCCGTAATTGTTTTTAGTATTATAATATGCAACCGTCTAATGTCATTCCGGGTTAGCTGATCGTGTTGTCATAACGCTAAATATTGACACATAATGCAGCGTTCGACGTCCCTGTCTGCTGTTTAGAAACAATCAATTTACCGTATTCCGTCATATTAGCGAATCACTATTAATTACGTCAATTCGCGAATCTATTAATCGCTTGCATTAGTTGTAAATTGCATAATATAAAATATCATTATTACATTTTAGCCTTGTATGCGGTGAGAATGAATGACATATGGCAGATGGACTAAATCGTTTTACAGTAGCGTCCATGGATGGAAAAAAGAATCAGGGACAGGCCAATGATGAGACATCGTGGCCCGCGATAGTTTCGGCTGGATGAGAAAGGCACCAACGAGGAAGATGTGGCGACAATGGGGGAAGGCCAATGTTCAGAAATTGACACAAGAAGGCTAATAAAGATGTGAATGAAAATGTTGTATTAAATGTTGCCATATATTGCTTACGAAAACAAATGAAATACCATTTTATGATAGAACAGCGTTTGCAGGATCAGCTAGTAGGTATTATGTTACAGAAAAAAAAACTAAAATATATATATTTAAAAAAATGATGATATTAAACACAAGGCAAAAATTGCGTAAAATACGTACATTGCATGGTAATCAATCAGAGTGTATCAAATGCATTTTAGTACTTATAAATCACTAAAGAGGCGCTGTACATCAAGTGGTCATACAGGGTGCAACATAAAATACTGCATGATTCTGGAAACAATAAATCTCATATCCGTTGCGTGTGTGTAATGTTATGTAAGTGCAAAAAAGATACAAAACATTAAACTACGTATGAAAAATATTGAAAAAAAAAACAACCAACTAGGAGTAATTTTATTGGGAACAGTTGTTGTGGTACCATGTGGATAGCCAATATTTAAGTGTGAATAGTAAAGTAACTTTAAAAAGGAGTTTGAAGTTAATAAAGCTTTTATAAAGTAATGTCTATTCGAAAAGTAGGAAACTATACGTTAAGTACAAAGTTCTGAAGTTAATTGAATGGAAAACTAAAACTATATATTTTTTTTAAATTCAGTCATTATGTGAGAGTTAAATTGATTGATTATTAATGTTAACAGTAAGTTAAATCAATTTTTATCAAGGAAACTGTTATATTTAATACAATAATTATATAATTATTATGAATTGTATATAAGGGCTTTCAAACACCTTATAGTAACCCAATTCAATGGTTAAAAAAATAGGAATATATTATTCCCTTTTTTACTATCGGGCTACAAAGTCTTTTATATAGCCGGACATAACAAAACATTTTAAATTATTGTTTTTATAGGCTGAAATAAGCAACGCAAAGGAAGGCGCCAATGTTTCCAAGATAAACTTACAGTGCGTCATTTTATGAAAATCAATTTTTGAATTCTAATTCTGATTCTTATAAAGTATATGTAAGAAAATAAATGCAAATAAGAAAAACTCGCCCTAAAAAATACGACAAATTTCAAAGTTTAAACGTAAGATATAATAAAAGTAAATTATCAAGATCTTGAACGATAGAAAGTTACTTTGGAAATGTTGAAGCAACTCGGCCCAATGGTAACAATATGATGAGGACAACAAAGAGGTGATGAGGAGGGACGATCATTGCAGATAAAACGCTCTGCAGTTTGATTGATGTACAGCACGCGGGTCAATGAATGTGAGCGGGGCAGTTTAACCTGCATTGTTGGTCTCAGGTTTATGGGCTCTAATGATAGGACAGCGGCTGGCAGTTAATCTCGGACCCGGCGGAAGAATCGTGAACTACTGACGAGCGGCAGCCGATGATGATTATCATTAAACGTAAATCAACTTTTGTTATGTTTTATCTAACGGTTTTGTATGTTGATGTTTTTCTGAACAATCGGTGTGCAAAATCTATAGTAATTGGCAATATTTAAAAGTAAGGCTAGGTTTATACTTTTGAATCGACCAAACCGTTGAGTCGAATGATGCAGTCGATTGATCGATATAGTTTATAATTGTTTTAAACAAAAGAACATCGAGCTTTTTTATAGGGCAACTGTTTATTTAAGTATGTAAATAGAAAATATACCAACATTTGAGCAAAGACTATAACCAATTCCTGTACCAACTGACCCACAACTAAAGAGTCAAACGATTAAAAGCTGTATGTATGAGCTTAGCTAGTCTTATAAACAGCGGTTGGACGCAGAAAACCGCTCTACTGGGTGTGTGATGTCAAACAATTTCAGTAAAAAGAGAGGTATGAATTTATAAGAGCAATGTATCATTGAGTTGTGCGCAATCTTAAAAACAATACAAACGCATGTTTGAATTGTGTGGTAATCTCGAAAACGTAAGGTTAATTGAGTTACGTGTAAGTGGTAGGTTTAAGTACGTCAGATACGTGGGGACTAAGATGTATGAACTGTGGGATAGCTCACATAATGTGATATCTAATGACATATTATTTGTGTTATAGGTTACATGTACCTTATCTTAAATTGGGTTATCTTAATAAAAACCAGTAAAAAGTGTGACATTTTAAATAGTGCGGTAAACAGAGAATTTATTTTTTTGAGCTGTGTGATATCTTATTGACGCAGTTGTGTGATTTCTCATGACAGAATGTTGCGGTTTAGAAAGACTTACATGTCAGACATCTAAAAATAAAAAATAAAGTACATATCTGGAAATTATCTAAAAATAACTAAGTTGAGATCATTGAGAATCTTTGGAAGTTCAACGGGGAGATATTTTGCAAAGATATGTTGTCAACAATGAGATTCGTAAGTACACATGTCTATGAAAAAGAGCATCAAAGAGCATAGCATAATTGAATACATTAATATAACAAAAAAAAAACGTTTTTTTTCTAAGGAATGACCAAAAACATACGGTGTACAAAAAATAAAACATAAAATAAATAAATACCTAAGTAGAAAATAGTCGAGGTGACAATATTCTGCATTGTCAACCAAGCAATAATTTATCAAATTTTATTAGAGTCATGTTATTGAATATAATATATAAAAATAATTGTAGTTGTGTATTATTATTCCGAGCCATCCGACGCGTAAATCAAACCATCTTTCCTTTATTCCTACACCCACCAGATTTGACGTGTGGATGTTGACTCTCTTGTTTGTATTTGTGCGTGAAGACGATTCCAACTAATCAATTGGTTTAAGAGAAGTAATATAAAGAATTCTATTCAAGAACATTATCGTTTTAAGTGTCACTTGTGTTGCGAGAAGTGTTCTTAAATAGTTGACTTGTAAAAATCCTGATAAAATCAATGTGTCATATTTTTGTACGTCAATTATTTGTATGTAGGTATGTTGTGTTTTTTTATTTATTACTTACTCTAGTATTTTAATAAAAGAAAAGCATTTTTGAAACATGGAGTAAAAATTGTGTGATATCACAAACGCCAGAAAAATAAAGGTATATGAAAAAGGTTTCAGGAATAAGTTAAGTTGTGTGAAACGTTGGTAACGTAACATAAATGAAGGTACCTATTAGTTGTTTTTAACCTCATAAATTTCGGATATATTGAAACAATCAACACATTTTGAAATGCGTTTGTAACTGACGGAGATATTTTTAGTCAAATGGTCCATCAATACGCCAGGTAAAAGTTTCAAGTGTAAAACACTTATTTACACAAATTCTCACCTGACCAGGAATCGAAGCTGTGGCGTCTTGATTGTAAGTCAGCGCATAGGCAATTCCGTTTTCAAGGAAGGCTAGGTCAGCAATAGAAATAGGAAACGTTTTATAGCAGACTAAATAAAGGTTCAAAAAGCGAAGGAAGTAGATAGTGTTCTTGGATAAAAAAATTAAGGAGTTTCATTCTCTCTGCCTATCCCTTAATGATATTATAGTCTTCTGACTTCGGATATATCTGACAGAATAACTTTTCGAATATGTAACAACTAATTATTACGGATGTTCGATTTTTAAATGGAACAAATCACTACGGGCTGACGACCGTCTTCTACCGTTATTTCGATGGCTGGCTTAGCGTGAACACTTTACGTTAACAACGTTCGCCGTTATGTTTAAGTTTCCGAAACTCCTAATCATGAGAATTCTCGACATGTCGTAAATCTCATGTATACAAGAAGTAGAAATTTAATAAATAATGAAATATAGATATAAAAGTTGGAAATTATTGAGAACAAGAGAGCACCAAATTTAAAGACTGCGACTGCTGTCACGTAGAATAGCTTTTGAGGATTTCTACTTCTTAAATAAGTACCTACTAGATAAAATATTTTCTAGGATAATGAATAAACGGTCGTTTTGTATAGATTCACCGCGGCATACGTCATCCGGACATTACTTATATTCATAATATTGGTGAATTTATGGAAGTATTTGAAGAGTATCCCACTGCGCTGAGGAAACGTACAACAATTAAAATATTTATAATCAAAAATATAATCGATACGCCAATGCGCAACATTCATATACCTCTTCGATCTTAAGTAATAATTTTTAAATACATGAATTAAATATTATTATTTATTTTTTTAATGGACTTATTTCTATAGGAAATAAATTTGTCAATTTCGTATGTTGTTCATTTTATCAAATATGGTCATTCTGAACGGGATTATTTTAAAGTAAGTATGCTCACTTCTTGTGTTGGTAAATTTACGATAAATAAATAATCTATTATGGATTTTATCAAATAATCTTAATTCCTAAATTTAACGCTATAGAACTATACCTACTCTCTAAGCCATATATTTGAAGATTTATTTAATTGCATGTTCCAACAATGTAATTTATTTATTTAATCAAAGCCTACATCTTTATGAGAATCTTTTAAAAAGAAATTTCATAATCGATTCAATTATGTATGCATTTCATAAAAAGCGTCAGATATTATTAAAATTTGAGGGAAAACAAAGATAGAATCTTTTTTCAGAATCAATGACGTGTCATATTGCCGATTTTGAGTATGAATTTTAAAAATTTTGCTGTCTATAAATACACTAAGAGTACATTAAGCTCTTTTTCAAAATATGATACTTTGAAATGGTAAAAGATTAGCAAGCTGCCGTGGAGAAAGACCATCGATGAAGCATGGATGGAAGCAAATCGATGGGACAGAGGATCTTGGAAGAATCCTGAATGCAGCAACAAATAAACGAGGAGTAAGATAAACATGAAGAAAAATATATTTTTTAAGAAAATATTTGCATATTATAATATTGTGTAGGTACTAATTTAGTTCGAGTATAACTCCAAACCTCGATATTTTGCAAGCTAGTTTTAAATGACACTAGACATAAAAAAATATTTTTTTCCGTTTGTATTGAATTCGGGATACAAGAGAGAAGGTATTATAGAACAATGCTGACTATCCAAAGGCATTTGATATGTGGTCGCATATTCCACCAAGGGGACAAATTTATTCACTTAAATAATTCAATATTTCATGAGTAGAATAATTATTTTACTTATCGATAGTGTAACTTGTTTTCCGATTTCATTTAATATTTTGCAGTAAAGCTGTGGAATATTTACCCGATTTGATTTGATGATCCAACATTACTACGCTTTATGAGAACGTTTAGCGTAACAAATACATAATATGAAATCAAAGACAAGTCTAAAGACATTTCTAAATGGAAACCAGTCTCATCATCAGTAATCTAGGAAGACCGTTCTTCCGGCAGACCATGCTGGGCTATAAGTCAATACAAACTCGAGACACCATTGCCGCTATACAGATAATAGCTTTTATACCTAAATCTTTTATAATGATAAAATAATCCATACAATTGACAAAAATATTCCATTTACATATTATTATATCTTTTAGTTTTTTGAACTAAGGTCAAGAGAACATTTACTCCTTGCGTTACTACCACCAAAATGTATTATATTGTGATATCCTTTATCTAAGACTGATGTGCGTCTTGTATAACTCAAAATTTTTTCTTGGTGCAAAAATTCTTGCATTCTCTGAGATCGGAGTTTAATAAAAGTCTTCTTCATAGAGTATGACATCTTTCGTGTTGTCCTCTAAGCTGGACCTATGGACTGGGGTACCTGAAAGGCCATTTTTGACACATAAGGTATGTTTCCGCAGTTTGCTGTGTCTAGCAAAGGTTCTTGTTAATCCCTTTTTTAAAGCTTTTTAGCATTGGTGGAGAACTTCTCTAAGAATCCTACAATCAGAACTTTTGCATATTTACGAATACATCTACATACAACTGATGACGACTAATACTGTTCGATTTTAAAATGGTGTGAACAAACCACTACGGGTTTACGACCGTCTTCTACTGTTATTTCTATTTTGCATGTTTTCTCAGATTTCACAACTCTGATCTTTGAACCAGCTTAGATTTATTTATTTTATTAAGTTACAATTTAACCTTAAAAGTAACTTATAACAAACATTGTATACTCACTTACTAACTAAATTACAACAATACATTTGCCTACATACATGACGGTGCACATTTAGTCAAAGAGCAAATGGAGGGTCATTTTCCAGATTTGTTAAGTTTATTGGCATTTATTTGATTAGTGACACCAACAGAATACCGAATAAACCAAACAAAAAAAAACATGTAACAAACACATAGAATCCCCAGTGCTCCAATAACAGGCATTCTTATTGTCCATTTAAAATTGATCAACAAACCACAATGTGTAGGTATAGAAAATTTTCAGAAATTATAATTTTAACAATGTATAGGTAATCTGTGTATAATATTTTATTCCATATGGCAAAGACCCTGCATAAAAAAAGTCGTAATTATAACACTAAATAATGACGTATAAATAATGTACGCAAAACGGCGTATCTTAATACAATCCGCTCAACTCTAGCAAACAATTTAAAGAACAATAAAATGCGAATTTATTACGAGAGTCATGAAAAATATGATAATTACCGCTTGTAATGTCTGACGGGATATCTGATTTCTTTGATAATTCCATTTCGGGAATGCTTCAATGATCGGAGACCCGTCAAAATCAGTGAAATGTCAAACGGTTCACAAATTTAATAACCTAAAAACTATTATTAAACCAAATGATCAAAAAGATACAGAAATCCCAATGGATCAAAAAGATACAAACTATCTTAAATGAATAAATTAACTAATTAACAGCTTTCTTCGCAAATGTGTCAGTATAGCGGAGGTTATATACCTACTGTCTAAACTAATTCATTCTAACTGGCCCAAAATAATAAAGATTAGTCTAGGAATCATAACCGAGGCAGAGAATTTGCAAAACTTTCGAAAAAAACCCTGACCCTTTGACTTTTGAAAACAAAATTCCTTCTTTTTTTCGTTTTGAAAGTTTAAATGAACAGAAAAGTCAAGTAGTAGAAGATGGCCCAAAAATTCATAAATGAGAATGATCAAAAATTTGTTTGAGAAACAACACTCAAAGAAACCAAAATGTACCAAAAACTATACAGCCTGCGAAACAATCTTTCCCCTACCTACTTACCTACGTGTATTGTAACAAGCAGTGTTTCAAAGCGATTTCTTGATAGATATATTCGGAGGATTATAAATATTAATTATGTTACAGACGCCTGTTATTGGAGCATTGGGAGGTGTATGTGTTTCCTAATATGTTTATTTTGTATGTTTTTTCAATGTTCTGTTGGTGTCTTTTATAATAAATAAATGACTTATAGAAATAATTATTGAAAGAAGGCTATATTTTAATAATTAATGTTTAATATTTCGATATCGTTGTTTTTTTTTTATTTTAAATTCATACATCAGAATAACATTTTAATTAAATGGACTTAATAGAGTTGGATGTGGAACCAGTTTCGAATTTCGTTTACGTATTAAATCTTAAAACAACAAAAAACACATTTATAGGATTAATTTAATCTTAAGAAGCGCACAAGCATCATTATTGTTCCTGCGAAAAATATGAGTCATTTGTTTATGTTGATGCACGCAAAAGCTAGACATAGCAGGATATTCAAAACGAAAAATAAGGCGGCAAAATTAATACATGACTCAAATTATTTGTGTGCACAGACTATTATTATAATGGTCCCATTAATAAATAGGCGACATTAGCATAGAAATTTGGTATGCAACGAGTTCAAAGTATAATATTTTAATAATTTTACAATTCTCTTTAAAAAAACGTTAATTTATTAAACACTTAATGGATTTTTATGGCTCAAATGAGAAGATTTGTAATGATCAGTCGCCGATTTAGAAAGGTTAATTTGGTGACATATTGATGATGTCTCTAAGAACATCCGCGGTTTCTTTACTAAGCTTTTTTTGTATGTCGAATAATAATTATCTTTGAAAATCACATTTCATTTCGGCTTTGCAGGCACGCATTATCAACTGACAGATTAAAAAATTTGGCATAAAGCAAAAAGGAGGTGTAATAAAAATATAAACAGAAAAAAAACGGTTCGTTCAAGTCCAAAAATATAACGATACAGTCTAAATAAGTATTGCCACGTTCTTTTGTAGAAACTTAAAAAAAATGTTCAATATATGTTTACAGTTTTTTCATCAACGATGAAAAACTTTATTCTTGCTTCAAGATTTCATCCCCAATTGTCAAAAATCGTTGGGCAAAATTTTAATCTAGGGTTGTCCCAAGACTTATGATTTTATCAGACCCCCCTGTCTGAAAATATAATAGAAGAATGTAGTTTACGAAGGTCGTATTTTCTTAGGGAGATAACAAAGTGGCTTTATACGTAAAGAAGGTACATCTACCTCCTCAAATCGGGGGAATGAATTCACCGTACGAAATAAAGAATGAGATCCTAAGAAAGTACCATATGGAGAAAAGGATTGTCCACGAATGCATGCCAATTGAATTTTTTTTTTACCAATCTCATTTCAAAAGATATGACATAAAACAAGCGGGGAAAAAATTCTAAATGGAATTTGGACAAATGCAACAAACGAGAATTGTGATAATACAAAACATTTTCAAGACGTCGTTTCATTGTTCCTTGGTCAGGCTTTGAAATAACGTTCCTTTATAAGATGAGAGGACTATCGGCACATGTGCAAATGATAAAGAAATCAGATATCTTATATAAGCAATATCCTTTGGTCAGTTGAATCGTGTGTATTGTTTCAAAAGGTCGGGTAATGGTGGCGGCACGTACCAAATAAGAGATGGCACAGAGGACAATAGCGCAAATAATATAAGCAAAATAGCATGAAGAGGATGGGAGACGAGAAAGGAAGTGAGGAGAAAAGAATTTCATCACACACAAGTCGTCACTACCAAAGACTACCCTTAAGTGCGTCTCATGCTCTCTCTGCTTTATTGAAAACCGATAGTGCCCATGGGGGCTGTTAGGGAGGTTCACGTGGCCACTATGCTTCTAACCATACAATGTACTCCTCCCCATTTCTAAATATATCAATACATTACAGGGGTGCTGGAAATGACTTGTAAAAATATCTAGTTCTCAAAAAAAGTTTTTGTTCGATATTTTTGGAAACGGGTTAGTACAAGTGTTTACGCGGAGTAGTTAAAAGATACGGGATGAACGAAAATTGACTAGCAATTGAATATGATCGTATAAGAAACAGATGATGAATACCGATAAAAAAACGTTAAAATCACTAATTGCACGACAGATCGGTAAATTCGCAGAATCAGTTGCAAAAATATAATCGAGAAAAAAGAGCTCACCTAAGCTTTTCGCATATCAAAACATAGACCTTATACTTCTAGTCTGGCGTCTAATATACGTCTGGCCTAAGCTATTTAGACAAATTCATACAAAAAGCGTTTTGTCCATTTACTTTACATCTTGCGTCTTTTTCCTATAATGTTCACGCTCCTGATCCATAACCCTTTGGAGATATCAACGCTTTTTAGAACCAAAATAAATTGACATATTTGATTCAGAGCATCACCGAGCAGAAAATTTCGGACCATTTCCAGTATAAACTCACATATCGAGATGAAAGGAACTGCGTATAAATGATAGAATGGTAAAATAGATGGAAAACCTTGCCGCAAACCAATTTCTTATTACGTAAATAAGAGAATTAAAACACAAGATTAAAGAAAACGTTTTAGACAACCCTATGTTTGAGAAATTTGCTTCTCCCTGAGAAAAGAACATATAAAATCCAGTATGTTGACATCATCTAGTTCTGGACCGATATTCAACACGCAAAACACACCCCTGCCTACCCCGTCTCCAATACTATTCCACATATTTTCTACGTCGTTGACTTCTTTAAATAGAGAGGCATCAACACTAGCTATAATAGGCCCAAAAATACTCCACATTATTGAGGCGATACAACAAAGTGAAAAAGTTACTTGTCTCGGAGATAATTAGAAAATCAAGGAAAGCACAACTAACATTATTTTATTTGAAAATATTTACATGCTTCAAAGATTATGCGAAGGCGATAAGATAAACCACTCCAAACAGACGCCTATGCTGGAAGAACAAATTGGCAAACATTTTAATAGAATTAATTATTTGAATGAGTTCTCACTAAGAATATGTTACAACTAATGACTTTAAACTAAATCTAGTTCTCACTAAGTTGACAAATGAAGTTTTGTCTCATTCTAGCTGTACGGAGGAACACGTTTTTCAGATTGTTCCAACTGTATGAACTGGTATTTTGATCAAGATATGTCAGAGGAATATGTCGAATGTTTAGGGGAAATCTGTGCATGTTTCATAGATTATGAGAAAGCTTTCGATAGGGTAAACCACTGCGAATTGTTGCGAATGCTGGAAGAATAAAATCCATGACTCACAAATTCATCATTCGCTTTATTTGTCTTATCAATACCTACGCATCTTCCAGTTTGCTCCATATTATAGGACATTTTGAAATGATATTCTGATTCAGATAATATGTCAGTTGAATATGTCGAATGTACGAAGGTGTGTAATGTCGGAAAAGTATTAATATCGAAATTCTTGTATAGTCACAGCACAGCATTTTGACAATTTAATTACAAATTATCGCATCCAAGCCGCCATTACGGGGTAGTAAATCAATCAAAAATATGGCGGTAATTATTCGTACGTGGAATGGAATCCACGTTTGGGAACCCCGATGAATATTCATCATATTGACGTGCTCTACACACACCAACACAACATAATACTAATACCTATTATAACTCATCCTGCACTTGTATATTGTCCGTATACGCACAGCACACAAACGAAACCATTATGGTACAATAAGATATTATTTAACTCTTGTGAAGGAACGTTAGAGGCAATGTAGTTAACCTGTTAGAAACGGTCATGGCTAAATTTTGCTTTCTTTTTAAACAGCTTAAATTAACGTATGAGAAAATATGCCTTATGAAATTTAGCTTATTACGTACCTACCTACCTACTGTTAGTATGGTCGGTCCACAAAAAATGTACTTACGTAAGCACAAGAAAATTTTATGACACGTTAAATATGATTTTGAAGTTTGTGCAACAGCCAATTTCTTCAATTTTCCGATCAAATTTAATGTCCTAAAAAATATTTCAAAAACTTATTTACCTACATTAATAAACAAA
This sequence comes from Mystacides longicornis, assembly GCA_963576905.1. Lineage (NCBI taxonomy): Eukaryota > Metazoa > Arthropoda > Insecta > Trichoptera > Leptoceridae > Mystacides > Mystacides longicornis. Next base: position 21,689,613 of record OY756433.1, on the reverse strand, counting down.
TTTACCTACTGTGAGATAAAGACGGACGGACGGACGAGACAGAGTGTTTATTACAGACTATCCGATACTGAACCTTAGGACAACTGACTGACGAACCCTTACAGACATAAACTACAAAAAAATCTCCTAGCCCTCCTTCCTTGCCCATTCTTCCTTCTCCCTTCATTCCCCACCCTCCTTTCCCCTGTAATTTAAAAGTGACGTTATCAGTGTAAAGACTGTGTAATAATAACAATTTGTGTAGGTAATTAAAGTGAATAATATTGGGATACACATTAATGGCAATATAAAAATGTAAATGATAATATATTAAATTTTGTAAATTATAGAAAGCTGTCTGTATCCAATAAAGGAAAAAAAGACATTATTAAAAAGTAGATTCATCTATTGCAACTGCAACAATTGTCTCAAAAACCAGTGCGTATTTCAACAATGACAAGAAATAATACTATACGCATAGAGCGTAACACTTTTTGGAGATCACATAGGTAGGTACTTATAAAGAGAAGTTCTCAAAGAGTGATTATTCCAACAGAAAACAGAACACCCACTGGTGAAAGGGCAGGTTTTTCCAGGTCTATGTTCCAAAAACAGGAAAATCCAGTCAATAGGCAAAACACCCGAATTGTAAACAGTAGCTGTGACTTTGATATGAGGTAAGTTGATGCAATAGGGCTTACATCAATAAAAACATGCGGTAGCGTCTTGTATCAGTCGGGTATAAATTTTATTCATCCATACTCTTTAGTTTATATCCAAATACTTACTATAGGTACTTAGTACGAGTCCAGCTACCTATTATATACCTACCTACGTCAGGAAAATCATTCGTGGAACACAGGTCGGTATATCGACAGACTTCCAATCAAACGATTCCATTATCGACACCATTCTTTTTTTTGAAATTCGAATATAAGTTCAAATTTTTAAAAATTTCACTGGGATGTCTGAAAGGTTAAAGAGAACGCATACAATGTCCCCACAATCTTGAATTTCATTAACTAGACCAACAGTTGCGAAAAATACGGTCATTCTGTGATTATTCCGATGAAGCTTAGAACGCTGTAAAGTGCGTTTTAACTTACAATTCGGCTTAAAAGTATCATAACTTTTCTATGATAACCGTCATTTGTACAATTTAAGAACAAGAGAAATACCCGACAAATTTTTATAGTAGGTACTATTTTATGTCAAAATTAACACTTGATACATCCTAAAGACAACAACAAATGTATTCATTATCTTCGCTGTTTTTCTTTTACTCATAGTATATGGAATATATATGAGTCTTGTGATCGGATTTCAAAAAAAAATAGATTTCGCTGAAATTAATTTTCTCGACGTTTTCGAGGGTGTAGATTCCAAAAATGCAAAAAAATTTACGCCTAAAATGTGTGCGCACCCATAACTCATAGTAATTCTTATCCGATTTGATTGAAATTTGGTAGAACGGTTAGCCCCTCGATGTAGATGAGTCAGTAAAATGTTGAGATCTGTACCTTCAGGGGAACCCTCTTAAAGTATCCCAAGAAAATTTCACTTGTTCTAGAAAAAGGGCTATAGAAGAAAAAAAAATCTTCGATTTTCATAAAATTTGGTATACGGGTTGGTCTTATGCTCCTACACAAGCGTAACTTCAGTGGGTCCCCCTTAAAGTACCGATTGATATTGAATATATATAGTTCTAAAGCAGATAATAAAAAGCTCCAATAGTCGATATCATTTTAAAGTTTATATAATAATTCCAAGGATAAATTCATTTTAATCGTAAAATTTTGATTTTTTATGCAAAGATATGTTTTACACGAAAATGCTGTTATAATATTGAGCTGCTTAGCGCAACAAAAGCATAACCCACATTTTAACTTGATTTTTAGACGACTTAAATGTCATATTTTATGGTGGAACCAACGACTAATCAATCAGAGGAATATAACAATGATAAATACGAAATATCTTGTACCATTTTAAATCTTTTGTAGAAATTTAAATCATTTAAATATTTTCAAATCATCAAAAACCTAAAGTGGGTTAGGCGTTTGTTGCGCTAAACAGCTCAATAATAATAATATAATTCACGACACAAGCTTTCAGTAGCTTACTGTGAAAAAGTCAAGGAGTGTATTTGTGTTCACTTTGAGTGAGCACAGATTCATTTAAAAAAATATATATATACTATGAGTTCTGGGTTACCCTAGGTTAGCAGCTTTTTTTAAATACCTACTTCTTTCGGGGCTATTACGACAGTTTTGATATAAACTTGGATGGTATAACTTGCATCAGCTAAATCAAATCGACCGATTTCTCATAAATGTCATTTGCTGATCTTGTACGGGGAAATCCTTAGAATCGACACAAGAAACGTGGCAGTAGGTATAATCCAACGAACATGGAAATAGAAAATAAAATTTCAAACTGTGGTTTAATAATACACAGTTATTTAAATAGCGTCAAAGAAAACAAAAGCTCGTTATTTAATTAAAGAACGTGCATGAGTTGCAGCTAACCATAGTTTTTGAAATTGCGTGGAAAAAAAAACAAAAGATAGTTATTTAATTAAAGAACTTGAGTTTTAGCTAACCATACTTAGTTAGATATTTAAATCGCGTGAAAAAAAACAAAAGATAGTTATTGAAACCGCGTAATATATAAATCGTCAATAAGAAAAACGCTCCGACTTACAATATCACGAGAGGGTTTATATACCGGTAGGTTGATTTACACTTAATTGTTTCACCATAGAATACCTATAATACACAAGTAAGGTTTTGATTAAGTTCACCGTCTTAATTCTTGTCTGTGCACGAGTTTATACTATATTTATACCGCTCTTAATGTTTCTATAAATCAAATCAATGTAGTATTGTATTATTTCTGGGTGTGTTATTGTGACTCAGGATAATTTACATTGCGTTATATGTAATTAAAATGGCCCCACGGTAATATACACATCCTTCAAATTAACATACCTTCATATTATTTATAAAAAAAAAGGATTTAATAATAATTATTGTATTTAAATCAAAATGGAAGCCGTATAATTATTACTTGATCGTATTGCTGCATTTTGATGTTGAAATTAAACTCCCACTTTTGAATACCATACAACAGCATTTCAAAATGGGATTGATATGAATTAAGTTTAATAATATAATTTGTTACCTGTACTATAAAACGAAATAATTACAAAAGATAATGGTTTTGTGCGCTGTCTTTTCCAGATAACTTGCTGCATTGTAGTAATTGATTATCATTATGGAGACAAGTCTTAAAATGTATTTGAAAAAGTCATATTATTGTCTTGGCTAGAATAGGTATTCGCCTGCTTTTAGAAACGTCCCAATTAAACTATCAAAGATTCAGTTGTCATGTGATGACTTCCAGAACGACAAATACTTCGTGAAAAATTCTCCTTAAAGGAGAGAGCTGTAACGTAGAAGACTATCCTGGAAAAAGACAGGGCTATGACTGTCCGTGACGGATTCCTAACTTTTAGATAGCACTTGGCGTTTAACACACTATGTAAAACGCTACGCAAAATCAGTCAAACTGTCCCATTCAATATGTGACAGGATTCCAACCCCGAGTACAAATTTCAAGTGAAAGTACGCATAGGTAGACAATTTCGAACCGACCGGCAATCGAACTGAGACTTTTTGATAAAAAAAGTTGCCTCCTTAGTACCTACCTTATCAAAAAAAAAATCCACATATTGTTTCCATCAAAATTAAATATCTTCAAAGTATTTAGCATAATATTACATGAGTAATATTAGGTATTTATTATGTACGATGAAATGTACAGTTTTCTTTAAAAAAAAAAGCGGGTTTTAATACTTTATTCTTCCGAACACGTCAAAAAATAAAAAAAACTCAGTGTGTCATAAATATTGATGCCATAAAGCAGTTTTTTCAGTAGATCTAATCATAAATCACAGTATTTTGATAATTAACACGTTTTAAAAGTATGTTACATCAGCGTCTAGTGTGTGCGTGCGTGTACGCATACAGACAGACTTCTATAACAAATACTCAATCAGAATATTATGGTGCGCTCATTCAATAACGTTTTAAAAAATATTTAATTTAGTTTTGACTTTGGAAAAGAATAGTAAAATAGAAACCATATAGATCCGAAAAATATCCTAAAATGTAGGATAAATATGAAATCCTTCAACTCTTGCAGCTGGGAGGGTTCGACGGACAGAGGAAAATATCTTCAATGGAGTAGATAAAGAGCAGTGGAGGAATTTTTCCGAGTGGCGCGTGACCGAGAATCCTTCGTAGAAGTGGTTGCCAACGTCGGGGACAACTGATATGCCACAAGCAGAATAAGAAGAATTCAACCAGTAGGTATGATGAGGAATACCTTTCCATAGGACTACGACTCACTCGTCTAGTCCGACTGGTTGAATCGACATTCACTTTTGATTTTTTGAATAATAAATTTACTCTTCTCTATACAAGGGTGTCAGCATAATAGCCGGCGGAACTTATTGCCTGAGCCATAAGTTTCCAGTCAACCGGTCCCATATAATTATAGACATGCCAACCCATTCATTCACAATCTGTCATTTGGTCGGATATTAATTCCTGACCAATCTAAAGAATCTTCAACGCGGTCAAAATATAGTAAAAAACTGTTATCCTCAACAAGCCTACGGTGCGCTAACACTTATTTTAGCCATCAAAACAGTAGTAGAAAACGGTCGAAATCCCGCAGTGTACCTGCATTATCAGTGTGTGCATTAACAATAAATACATAGGACTAGGAGGATAGGAAGAGGGTCGTCAAACAAAAGTGGAGTTGGGCTGGTCATGTCGCCAGAGTAGCCAACACCAGATGGACCAAGAAAGTTCATGAGTGGCGTCCGAGAACTGGGAAAAGAAGTGTGGGAAGGCCTCAGGCGAAGTGGACGGACGTAATTAGAAAATTTGCTGGAAATGGGTGGATGCGGCTGGCACAGAACAGAGAGCGATGGAAGTCACAGGGGAAGGCATAACATATTATGTCTAACAATGGGCACAATATTTACGGCTGATGAAAGAAAAGATGAAAAATCTACAACAATTCTGTAAGCTTTACATTACGAACGCACCGCTCAACAGCCTAGACAAATTACACATTTACAGAAGCCGATGCTAAGCTAAAAACTGGTTTTCAGTAACAAAGTTCATTAGTGAAGTAATGTCGTTGTTACACGGACCCGGGCCAGATACAATGGCAATAAACTACGGAATCTATCATGCCAGAATTAGAGGTAAATGCCACCAGATGACACAGAACATCCGTGATGCCTAGAAACTATATTCGCAAAGATTATTAGAAAATAATAATGCACAACTATTAATGCTGTCAATAAGGTTAGGGCTTAGGTACTTCTTTTCTTGAAAAGTTTACATAGTTAACGAGCTAAATTGAATAAAATTTATTTAAAAAAAAAATATAAGTGACATTTCGAGCAAAAATAGCTTATTACTAGTACCATTTTTCAGTTTATTTATACATTTACATACACAAACACTATTTTATCTGAATAGTAGGTACTCTTACCTGCATACTGCAAATCCCTTAAATTGCAGAGTTGAACGAGCTATTGCGGTACGTATAAGTAGGAAGGTGCCATGTTACTTTGCCATCTATTATATTCCTATCTAATATGCAAATTACAATTCCTTTGCTTTGGTCAGATTTAAATCAATGTTTTCATTTCAGAAACTACAATATGCAATAACAAATTGGGTTGGCTATAGGAAGTGTTCTGGAATTGATCGCATTCAAAATCAATTCAACACTTCAAAAATCTTTATTTTAGCATCACTTGCTGATATTATTCACATTTCACATTTTTACTGATAGATGCCAATGAAACTTTGCTATCAATAAAAATGTCGATTAGTCAAATTTGAATTCTCAAACTTATTGAAAGATGTATGTTTTAAATGAAAAACATACGTTTAAAAATTCGGACAAAAATTTCACATTGATTGCACAAATTTTAGATTAATTAAGTTTAATTGTTTGAGAAATATTTGGCGTTCAAAAACTCTGAATACGTATTGCAATATAAAAAAAATTCCCCCTAACTCGAAAAAAAAAATCTAAACGCGACAAACAAAATTAACATAAAATAAAAACGTATAGATCCTGCGCAATCCGTGAATATTTTTTTTTTCGGAATCAAAAATGTTTCGGCAGTCTTAATAAATTTTACTTAAAGACAGTAAATCACGGTGTTTCGTATTGTTAACATTAAAATAGATTCGGATTCAAAGATCAGATAAATTTGACGGACAAAGGGAGCTCTGTGGATCCACCTAACGAAATAATAACGATGTAAAAAACATAAATCTCCCCGTTGAATCGGCCCCGGCATCTGGACACGAAACGGCCAACGAATATATCATTAGGTTCTAGGTAGGACGGACCGGCTGGAATCAACTGACTGTCGACGAACCGACGGACTCGCAAGAGACAATGATAAGAAGAATGTTAACTTCATCCAATCATACCATTAGGTCTAATCCCATACTTCGGTAAATTAACGAGTGCGTGTTACCTCATCAAAGGTAGCCAGTTTTTGAAGTTTCATACTAAAAAATTGTTTTTACTGTTTGGCTACTCAATACCGATTTCAAATACGACTGTCTATACTTTTAATATACTAAAAGTATCTACTAGTGTAAATTCTTATTTATACATTTTTTTCGTAAACAGTAACGAATATAAAATAGACCTACATCTACGCCGTTATTTTAAGACTTTAATTGGATTGGGATCGCGATGTAAATGCAGAGTAAAGAATTTTGTGTGCAATGTTGAAAAAATTGTATAGTTCAATTTTTGTTACGAAAAATCTTAATTAAAATTTAACTGAATATGATTGTTTTTTTTAAGGACATTAAAGATGAAATTAATCGTATCTAAGTTTCTAATTTGAGTCTGTTTCAATTTATTTAATTTGTAAGTCCTGGCACCTGGCCAAAGCCCAGGCACAAAAAGTCTCAGGTTGCGAAATGAAGTGCCTCAGGAGAATTTTGGGCGTAAGATGGTACCAGCGCATCACGAACGACGCTATACGTCGGCGCACCCAACGTGAGCCCATCACTTCTACCATTATGTGGAGGAGATGGACTTGGCTGGGACATGTGTTAAGGATGCCGAATCACAGTTAGGCGAGGAGAGCGCTGTTCTTCCTCCCAGCAGGGTCCCGAAGACGAGGAAGACCCTCCCATACTGTGTTCCGCTCATTCCCGAATCTGAACATGGTGTGGGAGGAGGTCATAAACATTGCGCAAGATAGAGCGCAGTGGAGAGCTCTTGTTGCCTCGCTATGCCTCTAAGTGGGGCGTAAAGGGAGTTTGGATTTGGATGTAAAGATGAAAAATTAACTTTTTTTTTAATTTATTTCAAGTCACTCACCAATCACCATTACAGATTTCTACTTTGCAATTTCAGTGACAGTGGACACATTTAGTTCACAAGATGCATTCATAACAAGTGGTCAGAAGGAAGGAACTGACAAGGAAAATGAAGAACAATATTCTGCTAAAAATCTAAAATGAAAAATTGTCCGCAGATGTATTTATACATTATGATGAATATAATTCTAGTTGTTAAGGACATTGAAAAGTAATATTCATAGATAATACTTTCATAAATTTTATTTTTAAAATAATAATGATAGATATAACTAGGTAGGTATAGAATAATATTACATATTTATATAGCTGTAACATTTCTTTCATTGTTCCCATAGATTCATAAATCTAAAAATACAACAGAAAAAGAACCAAGATGTATTATGAACATGATTTATGCAATCACGAACAACGAGATCCCGTCCGTCTATACCAGAAAAATAGTAGATGTTGCACACAAAATATGAATCATGTGTCACAAAATTATACTCACGTACAAATTTTAATTTTTTTTAGAAATTCGAATCTTATATCACTTTAAGGTTGTTAAACATTTATATATTTATTAATTTAATCCATTTTTATGATAATAAATAATAATAATTTATTTCCCAATCCATGAGCACTTAAAGGCACTTAGTGGGGTTCAAAATAATTACAACAATTAAAATGTATTTCAATATTTGGACATTAAAAAATTACTAAAATTAAAACTAACTATCTGTACTTCAAGTTAATAATAAAAAAGGAAGAAAACAAAAATTCCTAAAAATGACAAGGTAGATCAAGGCTGATAAGTGTAAATGGCCAATCAGCATATCGTCCAGTATAATATAATAAAGAATATTACAAAAAAAAACGAATAAAATCAGCACAGAACGTCAAAGTGTATTATGCTAATATTGCTAATCACCAAGTGGGAGAACATCATCGTGGACTAGTCCTAGATGAAACCCAGTCAACATTCTAAGGCATTACTATGACCCACTCAATTCATTAACAGTCATAATATAAGACCTATAAACATTTTAAGATACAAAAATCATACTTATAGCTGGACATGATACTTTATACAATTAAAGTTTGATGTAAGTAATTAATTTATTTATAATCAAAATACAGAATTCATAAATATTGACATAAAAAAATCATAATTATGAACGGGTAATGGCAACACTTATTGTGCTTGTGCATCAATAATAATGGCATCACTGGGCACAGACAAGACATGAAAACGTTTAAAAATATCATCGTCAGCCGTCTGCGGCATTAACTTACTATCTATTACCTAGGTACTATGTTTTTAATGTAAAAAAACCCAATCCATGGATAAAATTGTTGAAGAATTCATCTAAATCAGTGAAATAATATGTCAGTGTAGAATAATATTTTTCACTTAAGTCTTGTTTTGCAGACGCTTTAAATAAAACATGACTCATTTTTCGTGTGTTAGAGTGGAAATGTTGCTGTGTACGTGTAGATATATGTCGTAGCAACTGGCTACCTACCATTGTTTGGTCTTTCACCCAACGCTCATAACTAGATGCAAGGGGATGTTTTTATCTAACTAGGGGTAAAACAAGAAAAAAATAGATTCATCCTGTTATTTATGAGTCGAACGAAATTAAAATTATCACCAGCGTATCTAATTAATAGTTAAAATTTTACTGCATATTGTATGGGGACAATTCTGTGAGTTTCAACCATGACACATATATCAATTATAGGTCAGAAATGAAAATTGTAGGAAATCATAGCCGGGAAGACACTCAGAGATAGAAATAAGGGGGTGAAAGAAATATGTGAAGTCAAAGACTGAGATGTGGAAGGCAACGAAGAAGATTCAGGTATGCACATGTGAGGAAAATGAAATTATCCATCCTCACATGGCATTCTCAGGCATGCCACTAAAAAGATGGAGGGACAGCTGTGTGTCGAGCCCGAAGGAGGCTAAAGGCATTCGCAAAATTAAGGAGAAAAGAATGTAAGTATACTCGAAGATGTTGAGAAAGAAGATATCAAGCTTGCTTGCAAAAGGAAAAATAAATAATTCTTAAAGGAAAGGCGTGTAAACGCATGGTAGACCAAGAATAATGTGGATAATTTTCAAAATTAAAATGAAGTTGTTGAAGCTTCATAAAAAAAGAGTTGAATGTTTTTAAAAATTAAAAATCGAAGAATCCTATAAGAAATAAATAAAAGTATCTTATTACTATATACCATAAAATTTGCAAATATATTATTAAAACATATAAAAGTGCTAAAAATATGCAATAAACAGGACAAAATATGCAATGTCAATTAACTATACAATAAAAAATTTAAAAATTAGGATTCGTGTCAATGATTTAATTAAACACTGACAGAGCATTGACAGTAAGCTTGCACTGTATAATATGTTTTAAGAAAAGCGATTTTGGAAATGTAATATTTTGCATCAATTTTTTTAATACAATGTTAATACCTTCACACCATCATTAAATTTAAGTCGAATTAAGGAACATCGTAAAAATTATTATTTTATCAATATATTTATTGATCCAAAATTTGATGCTTATTCTTACAATTATTAATCCTGACCTGACTCAATTAATATTAAAATGTCAATAACTGTATGCACATTGCACATTATGTACAGTCATACAATACGTAGATACATTTGGTAATGAAGTACATATATAAACTGATACTTAAGTAATTAAATCAGAAGGCTTGTGTTGAATTTCTCCGAGCAACTAATCATACATCTGAATGTAGAAGAATACCTATACTATAGAAGAAGGTAAAAGAAATGTACATAAGTAAGAAAGCCGAGGTATCATAAGTCATGTGTGACTTAGAAATTGCGATGGTAGAAATGGAAGGTCACTCTAGAAGAAATAGGTGAACGGTTTAAGTATATTATTATATTATTAAAAAAGTGTGGTGTAAATATACAGTACCTGGTCAAAACAGTAGGTAAGACAATTTTATTTTTGTAAAATATTCGTTAAACTACTCCGAACGAATAGGAATTGGGCAGAAAATCCCGGAGGCCGATAATATTGATAGGAAACGTTGGGCTTAGATGCTAACAGTTAACTACCGCTATTCTGAATCTTCGCGGCTTAACAGCCAGCCAGCGGTGTAAAGTAAAACTCACTCACTAAGCGAAGCTTATGAAAGACGTTTCAGTAGAGCTCTTTTGAGTCTATAGATGTCTAAAAATCAGTAAAAGCGTTAAATCACCCAATTTCTATGTCTAGCCTTAACAATAATTACGATTTAGCCGTGAAGTCTAGGAATATAGTGCCCACTCTAGCTAGATAACTCTGTACAATGTATCGACACCTTCAACAGCCGGTTTCATAAAAAGCTTCAAAAGAACACTTTAGTTAAAGTTCCTTTTAAAATTTAAAGACTTTTAAGCTGACGCGTTTCATAAAAAAATATATTCCAGCTAAAAATTAAAATGTCAAAAATATATATTAAAATTGGTAGCAGTTGGTAGTGTTACCATGGAAATCTATGGAAAACATAGGTTGTTTACTAATATTTTCGCGGAATTTCTGTTGATCTGTCAATTTCATTTCTCAATAGAGCATCAAAGTGCCGTTTTTTGGGTAAATTCATTATTATAGTTTATGAATTAGTAAACGAAATCTGTAAACAATAATATTCTTCCCGTTTTGCTATATTTTCCGCCCTATTTTATTAATTTTTGTCCACAGTGTCACCGCATACAAAATGTTTAACTTTGTGACAGAGAAAGCGCCACGAAATAATCAATGAACTCCGGTGGTAAAAATTTGAACTACCTAAAGTCGACTTTAACTAAAAATAATAATCAACAACGGAACTTTAGCTAAAAGTCGGTTTTAAATGTCGTTTTGTTGTTATGAAACCCGTAATTTTTTAAAGGGAGTTTAAAGTCTCCTTTATTTTTTTATGAAACCGGCCGTAAGACAGTTGAAGTTGATTTTACGAAGTATTTATTGAATGATCTGCGCTTGAGAAAGTTGAAATTATCTTTTTTTTAACTTAGTTTCTGTTTCTTTAGAAAGTGTCCATATACTGTACTGTGTGTGTGTGTTTTGTTGGCTTTTTGATAATAAGTACAGCCAGGGTTGGACTTATAGTGATGAGTCACGGAAAGAGAGCAGAGATGGAACATATTTTATTCTGTGATTTATGAAGAGACATACACCAATACATACATCTTCCACGCCGCCTTTTTGGACAAGGATTTCTTTCTTTTTTCTCTTCTGTGACACGTACCTACAAACTAACGTCACTTTTGGGTACTATTATTATACACATGTAGTCAAAATTATATGTTGTATATCTTTCTAACCTTAGAATGTTTTTTCAACAATTATTGTTAGTTTAATGTGGTAAGTTGATATTTTTAATAAAATACTTTTTTTATCTACTGGCTTCGTAATATCGTTTCTAGACACGTAAATGAACTGAAGTCCATCCTAGTAAAAAAAGGTTAGACAATTTCTACCCAGCACATTATTTATTTATTCATAACAAACTTTCCCGAGTTGTCCTGTAGTCATATGAATATTGTTTTCAAATTTGTATTTTATACACTGACAGATGCGTTTAAAATATGTTTGAATGTTAAAAAAAATATTTCTTAAAGCTAGAAAAAATTCCATCAAAAATCTGAGTAGCAATATTTTTAATGTTAGCGGTTGTCAGTTAAGCAATAATTTTGTTGTTATAGAACTTTTCATAGGTAGCGTTGGCGTCGCAGAAATTTAATATTATTTACTATGCATTTCTCAACTTTTTAACAGTTATTATCTGGAGCGGAGAAGAATCCAATAAATCAAACATCGGGGGAATCTGTTGAGCCGATCTCGAGTCATAAGTGTTCGCACTAACCCGACTTTCTTTTATATTGTGAAATTCACTGTACATTGAATGATTTAAAGCAATTAAATGTTCAAGTTACAAACACCAAGATACAAAGGGCGAGCTCAAGGCATTATTACGTCACTTACCGTTATCTTTATTCAGCCAGCGATACGAGGGTCTGGGCTGCTGTTTGGAGCGCATATTGGTGCCCCACCCAATGGCGGCCGTTTGGGCCCTGATGCCCGTCGGGTCCAACTCGCTCCTACCAGGGCACCGCGACGTATCTCAACACCATCCTGAAACAAAACAAACAAACAAATAAGTAAATCTCAACGAATTGGTAGCATAACATAGACCTAAGCGGTGGTACCATACTTATACTACTCAAAATACACCTGAGACACTTCTTTTCAAACGCGGATACTTTTTGTGCCTGGACCTGGCCAGGTGTCAGGCCCATACAGGAGAATGGACGGTCAAAATTACGGAAAACAGGTGGACCTGGCTGAGGCATGTGCTATGGATGCCGAATGGCAGTTGGCCGAGGAAAGCTGAGAGATTTAGACATGGTGTGGGAGGAGGTCATTAAAGCCGCGCAAGATCGAGCACGATGGAGGGCTCTTGTTGCCTCCCTATTGATTGATTTATGATAACATGTCATGGGTAAACATGCAAAGTCGAGGATACGGTAAGGAGAATGGACTCACCCAGACTTTCTTACATGGGCAAAAAAGACTCCTAAACAAAAAGGCGGTGGGACAGCCGGAAGCAGATCTTCCAGAAGGCTTATGTAGAAAATAAATGGGCATATTTCCAAAACAAAGAAACAGGTTGTGCTTATAGTTCACGCAGCAAATCAATTATACCCACTTATTATCGTAGCTATTTTAAAGCGTGAGAAGCAACAAAACACATGAAGAATAGCGCAAATCTGCAAAACGAAAGCTATTAAGTATGGTTTGCCAAACAAAGAAACGGTAAAAGACTCTCAAAGAAAAAGAAAAAGGGCGCAAAATGTGGAAAAACAGCTGACAGTCGGCGTCCAAGGAGAGGTTACGTGGCGGCATAATCTAAGTTAAGGAATAAGTAGATGATCAGAGTACAAAGCTGAGAAAAATAAATATATGAACTGAGAACATATTCAACTAGTATCTAAGAAATTTAAAATATGAAAACATCCAACAAAGCAAAAATAATACAACTCAAATACACATGCAAACTCTCTGGTAGCTCCACATTATAAAAAAAATCTATATTTTAGAAATGAATGAATGAAAAAGTACTTCACACGAGATAATCTTTATCGGCCTATGTAAAGTAAATTATTTAAGCATGTTAATGTACAAGTAAATGCGAGGTTAATGTAGAAGGAAATGAAGGAATAAATCAATCACATGCAGATTTCTCAAGTGAGACCTTCTTTTAAGTCCGCAGAGGAAGTTGTAGCAATCCGCATTAAAATTAATCAAATGCCTCAACGAAGAGACGATTAGGGATGGGCTCGATTTTGGGGAGCAGAAGCGTATTTCACAAGTTCTGTTAATAATTATAAACGGAAACAGATATGCTAAACATGCTGAGAAGCAAATATGCATATTTCTTCATCGGTTTGTCAGTTTAACTCTTTGATTCTTTTCCAAATCCACTTCCATCATTTTTTCTCATTTTGATTTCAAAACAGTATTACAATACTCGTATAAGGCAAAATGTTTGTACAAGTCAAAGGGCGGACTTATCTTAGAAGATCTCTTCCAGCCAACCCAGTTAACAATAAATGCGATTTTTTAAAATCAATAACTAATTCATCGTCAGACGATGCGGACATAGCAAGTATATCAACAATTTGTGTATGTGTGACTAATTTAGCAATATGTGAAAAATTTGTTTACTTCAAGTCATAAAAAACAAAAATTCAAATAATAATTCACTGCTCATTGCCTAGTGACAAAGAAGTAAAAGAGATATTCGTGAATTATTATGTTGAGTGTGAATATTTTCCATATCGTAGGAAAGACACTGACTGCATTCAGTATGACTCAGGTAACCTAAAATAGTTAACGGGCATTAATTGAAACTTAATCTGAGCACAAACCACTTACTTATTTAGGACAAAATATTGTTTATCCATTTCGATTGAATCATATTAAAATAAACAGTGAAAAAGAACACATTGTGATTTGGCGATAGCAGCGCGAGATCTAATTAAGTCAGTACGAAAAAAAAGTGTTCACATCTTTACACACGAAATAACAATAAAATGGAACGAAACAATGAAGAGGGCGAGTTTGGAAACTAACACGCAGCGGAGTTGCCAGATATTCGCATCAGATAAACACCTCAAATAAATCTCCAAATTAGCATTTCTCTTGACGGTCGACACGATGTTCTTCATTGCCTGTGGTCATTCGTTGCGATAATGTGACTGTGCCTACATTTCCTATATATACTCTGCATTGAATTTGTTCTTCATTACGACCTTTGATTTAATGTCACGAATCAAGAAGAATGCGAAAATGAAATTAGAACGCTGATTCTGATTTCATTTTCGAGGAATTGGAGAGGATGAAATATAATACCATGGATAGCAGGCAGAACGATGTCTCAGTATTGCTAGAGTCAGTCATCATTTAAATGATTTTAGATAGTTGTCCAGCGTCAACTTAAGTATCCTCTTTTGGCAACAAACTTGTAGCAGAGGGGATACCTAGAGCTGATAATGGTTGAAAGAGCGCAAGGAGTCAGTATCTGGTTGCGGATATGCAAGCCTTAAAAATCTTAATGGATAACTACTACTCTATTTTAAGTATTTTTTTTTGTTTTTTTTTTTTTTTTTTGTAAAAGGCCGGTTGGCCGTTGAACTGAATAAAATAAAATAAAAAAATAAAATAACGGAGGAGGAGGTTATCGCAACTGCGCAGAATCGAGCGCAGGGGAGAGCTCTTGGTGCATCCATTTGCCTCTATTAAGTGCAGTCTTCAAGTAACATTGATCGATTTATCGATTGATAGTACCTCGTTGTGCTTCATCAGATATTCGTAATTATCATTGGTAAAGTTCGATTTTTTTTTTTGTTATTATCAATTATTACTGAATTTTGTTTCGTACACATTGATTTTAAATGAAACATTATGGCCTGCTAAATCAAAACACTTACGAAGGGAAGATATTTTTTATGGTCGTGTACTTCCCTCCTTCACCCATAAAACTAGAACGTGAGTCCTTTACGCGAACAAATCACAAGAAAGCGTATATTGGTAAAGACATCGTCACGTAACCTTGGGCGGAAAAAAATCGAAATTATCTCTGTATTATGTAGTAGCGTTGTATTAAAATACAAGGCGTTCCAGATATAACACGTACTTTTTTCATAGCATCTAGACTTTTTTGACGTGTAAATACACATTTTGTAGGAATTGATACAGATTTTTTTTACTCTTCACACAATTAATATGCAGAACAGACATCCTCCTCCCTTCATTTCACAAATTGTAACTTATTAATTTTTAATCAAGCACATTTTCTGCGAAAATATGAGTAGTGTTCGTTTTCAACCTGTGTTAACCATCTCAGTCGTCGACATTTCAAGTTAACAAAAAGCATAAGGTGACAGCATGAGCTCTAAGAACAATTTTCTTACTATAGATGGCATATTTCACTTACTTTCTATTGGGTTATTGGCAAAGTTATCTGTGTATTTAGTAAAATTCACGCTCCTTAATTGGACTTTCTGAAGAGCAAGTTTCTAAAATTTGTTAGAATGGATTTTTAGGTACTCCCATACTTGTCCTTTAAATTTCACATTCGTAAAATTTATTTCTGTATCTTATTCCCACTTCTCGTATAGAATTTCTCGAGGGGAAGGCCGTGGTTAAGAACAAATTTCATAGACTTTTTTTTTTTTTTAAATAAAAAAATGAATCTGTGCTCACTCAAAGTGAACACAAATACACTCTTTGACTCTTTCACAGTAAGCTACTTAAAGCTTGTGTCGTGAAAGAGGAAGATGTTCGCCACCTGGGATCGAACCCACGACTTCCGATACGAAACAGTACGAAAGCCGGCGTTGTAACCGCTAGTCTACCAACCTCCCTGAATACTTTTAAGCAATTTTACTGATTTGCGATAGCTTTTTGATTGTTTTCTTCCCACATACCTCCCCCCTTTTTTGGCCTACTTGCACTCTCCTTTCGTGTTTTATTATTTTGTGTTTATCTCTCTTTTTTTCTTAATGCACTTGCACCAACTAAGAGATTTTATTTTAATTAGTTTTGTTTGAACTGGTACCAGTTTAAGTCAATATCATAATTACGCGTGACACATCGCAATGGGGGACAATAATTTAGTTTAAGACCATTAAAGATTCTAAATTCTAGTAGATTCTATTGTCTTCCTAAATATTTTTTATTGAAATCAACAAGTTTTCCTGACAGCCGTTGCCCTATGGTCCTAACTATGAATGTCGAATTCGAATTTGTATACTGATAAATTAATAGTAGATTCGAACAATCCATCTGTTTTAAACCATATATTTTCCATCCGCATTCTGTCAATCTCACCAACTTTCAAACAACTGACAATTTCTGCCAACACACACACACACACATTCTCCCTCGAGGCCCCCCGCACACCGCAAGCTAGCCCGGAGGAGACCAATCCGCAGGAAACCCGACCCGCACCAAACCAACCCCCTAGTCTGGTCGAAACAACCAAACCAAAAAGTCGGCCCAACACAAATCAAGCTCGCCGCGGACCTTCCCCCCAAACCGACCCAAATACGAGGGGACTAAGCCCCACTAAGGAGCATAGGGAGGCACAAGAGCTATCCATTGCGCTGGATCATGCACCTTTACAGGGGGAGGGACCATCTGCCTGAACTCCACCTGATGCGACCGAGGCTTATTTGCCAAACGCCAAATGCCAAACGTCAATTTAATTTAAAAAATATAATAAAATTATATCGTTAAGAAAGTTAATATTTTTTTTAATTTTCCGCGAGAAAAAAAAATAAAACTCGGTAAAATAGTGAAACATTTTTTTGTGAACACCGTGTCACGTATACACAAACATGAATGAAAGTTACGGTGTTATAAGTATACAGAATACGTGAAATAATACGTGTTTCGCAAAAGAGAAGACGAGTTCTGGTGTACGTCGGGAGAGGAAGCAAACACTAGTATTAACAATCGAAGTTGTCAGATCAAATAAATTTGAAAGGAGAATGATTGACGGGAAAACTTCACTGCATGTTGGTAGTAAAGTACGGCTGGCATGTACACGGGGGAGGTCGGGGTACTTAGCGACGTAAACTCTAGGAATTTATCGTCACATCTGCGAGGAGCGTCTGAAAAAGCACAGGTGTCCGTCCACCCACATGCCCCCATCCGTCCTCCCGAGTCGTACATCAGATAGGAAAGCCATCTAACATGTCAAAAACTTGTAAAATATTGGCTCTTCGCCGCTCCACCATTTCAAGTCCAAACTCTCTGTACTTCCTTTTCTTCTTTTTTTCTGCCTTCTCTCCCCTTCTCTCCCGGCACGTTCATAAACAAGAAACACTCGTGATTGAAACCTAATATGTTTCTGTGCATTATATACGTTACAAGTGACAGTTATTTGAGTCAAATCTTAAAACAGTTGTTACATTTTATGCCGACATTAAAGAGAAGAAAAATAAACAATAAAAAAACAATGTTTCTCTTAATCTAAAGATGGTCATTTTCTCTTCCACAAATCCAGCTATGCACAGTGTAATGCTTATACCTACAATGTATTATCGACGGGTCGGGAAACCCAGTGGCTAGTCTCACTGCTTGAGACAGCTAGGGATGCGGGTTCAAGTCCTGCACGGTGCTTGAATTTTTCCAATCACCGTGTAGTTTAGATTCCTATGCTAGGCATTTCGGGGAATAATTTGTAATTTATACGAAAATAAGTTTAAAATATGTTTGAAAAAAATATTCCTGAAACCTCGAAAAAAAATCCATCAAAAATCTGCGTACAAATATTTTTTTAATGTTATTGGTAGTCAGGTAAACAATTATTTTGTTGTTCTAGAATTTTTCATTGATGGCGTTGGCGTTGCAGGAATTCCGTTCCATATTAACTTTAATATTATAAATACGTATACATTTTTTTTTTCAACTTTTTAATAGTGATTATGTTATCCGGAACGGAAAAGAATACAATAAATCAAACATCTAAACTAAACTTATAAGATTTTGTTCTATACAACGGCGTAAAATCATATAGGTACTTATAAGTAGATTAAAAACGTTCTTTTTATCAAAGATGACATTATGAAGCGAACTGACGTAAGAAGCATTTCATAAATAAATAAATAATTTTAGATTTAAATTTTAATTAAAACGTTTTTAAATTACATAAATTAGCGATATTTCTGACATATCAGGAGAAGGGTTATTTATAAAAAAACTTTGTAGAGGAAGTTTTACCCAAAAGAAAAAAAAACATCTTTTAACTATAAGTACAATAGGTAAAAAATCTGTCGCCGCATATGAATATTGTGTTTTGTTTTTGTGTTTTTTACCAAGAGGAAACTAATCAGCGAAAACAAAGAACTCGTTGTTCGTCTTTGCATTAAAAAAAAAAAACAAATGTAAAAATCAAAGCTTAGCTTGTTTCATGTGCATAATGAAGCTGAAAAATGCTCAAGTACTTACGTGATGTTTACACACGAAAATAACAGTGGGTCATATTGTCCCGTTGAAATATGACAAATAAGCTGATGTGAAACAAAAAAGAATGGGGAGAAATGAGTTGAATATTGCTATGATAACATGAAGAATTGGTTGGAAAGACAATTTAAGTTGAAAGTGTCCTAAAATCAAACATTTTTGGTTAAACCAACCGAACATAGAGCCGAAGCTAGAAGGAGAGTATACTTCCTTTAACTGTCATCGCCCATTAATTAGCTCGTTCTTGATCGTTGTTATTTCCTTCGTGACCATATCAACGATCAAGAAAAAATACACTACTAGCTTTCCCGACAGATGTTGAAGTTGTCCTGTAGTCGTTACTATGAATATTCAAGAGAAGACAAAGAAAGCAACGACTGAAGAAGAAATAGAATATCGGTGCAAGATACTCCAACTGACGTTCATAATATATTTTTATATCGATATTATAATTATTAGGTATCTGAATTGTTTCTACCTCATGTACTTATATGACTTGAAAATATGATTTATGTTAAAAAAATATTTCTGAAAGCTTGAAAAAAATACCATAAAAAATTTTCGTAATACGTATCAATATTTTTAATTTCAATGGTTGTCAGGTAAACAATAATTTTGTTGTTATGTAATTCTCCATAGGTGGCGATGACGTCGAGGAAAAGCCGTTTCATACTAACATTAATATTATATTTTATATAATTTATTATCCATTTTTGTTATCAACTTTTTGTGAGTATGAAGGTGAAGAAGAATCCAATAAATCAAACATCGGAAGAAAAAAAACAAAATAAACTGTTCAGCCGATCTCGAGTTATAAGTGTTCGCACTAACCCGACTTTCATTTATATTATAAGATTACGGAGCATTGGCTCTATGTTTGTTTAGTTTAAACACACCCTTAGAAAGAAAGTGAGCCATTTAGCAATCCTAGCGGACATTCTTAAATAACGATATCCATAGTTCATTACATTCAACACAACCAATTGTGGATAAGATTAATTGTATTGTAAAACTCAAGATTTAGATAGATATGCAATTTATTAATTTAACTTCAAAATTAAAATGTGAGCGATTTAATACAGGCCTATGTTGCATCTAACAGCACAAATAATATGTACCAAACATATGCGGGCATAAATGTGTGTGTGTGTACATGCAATGGTTTTGTATTTATTATTTCAGTTTGTGAAGGTTGGCACTGGTGAAATAGTTTGACGGTATGAGGGAAATGGGCTATGAGGAGTGGGTGGGCGGTGTAAGAAGGGAGACGGATGAAGAAGGATGAAGGAGGCTATGTGTACTGTAATAATACGTACCTTCCTACCGAGTCTATACTGATGAATCGTGCAAGCAACACTAGTCAAAGATTTATGTCCGAAATAGGAGTAAATTGTGTGTGAGTGACTGCAATGGGTGATACTGAACACTGTGCCACGGGACACTGCACCGATCTTTTGGATGAGTTTTTTTTATACGTATTCAATCTAACGCACCTACATTTATTCATATATTATAACATTCGTGTTGTTTGTCAGTTTATTGAAAAAAAGCCTTCGATAGTGTGTATCATAACAGTATGAGACAGATCGAAATACGTCGACACCAATTTTTTTTCTCCGATAAGTTTCATTAGTTAAATCATTATATTGTTATTATGATCAAAACATGTTAATTGTCTATGAGTTTCTAAAGCAGATATCATGTTTTTACCTAACACCGTCATTATTTAAATCAAATGAATTTTTCTTTAACTTAAAAAATATAAAATAAATATTTTTTAAGTTAAAGAAAAATTATAAAACAGGGAAAGCATAGCGAATGACTAGAGTGAAAAGATGAAAATGTTCCCGTACATTTCCCGGAAATAAATTGACAAACCGAAGATAATAATATCCAAACACATTAAAAATCCCTTAAAAATAAAGAAGCCCTTTTTTGGAGGCGTGCTTAAGAAACTAGTCAGTAAAATAAACGTATAAGAAAATAGAATGATTATGCACTCAAAGAAAAAAATAGTATAAACAAGAAAATCATCGCACAGTAGACGAATTCTTTTGTACTCTAACTTCCCTCTGAATTGCACCCCGCTTCATACACACCGCTCTCAGGGGGGCAGCAAGGCGGTGCGGGGGGACAGATAGGGTGTCGGAACCTTCGAATCCCCCCCCCCCCTTACATACATCCATCCACCCGCCCATTCTCTCTAATTTACTGCTAATCGCTCGTGCTATTTTATTTACTCAAGCATCATTCATTTTAAATATTATTTCTAGCCATTCTCCACTGAAGAGAAGAACAAAATAACCCAAGAATTTTGGATAAATTTCTTCTTGATATAAGAAAACATAAATATTTCTCTTTTTGTAACAATACATTTCACTTATACGCTTGAAAAAATACGTAGATTTTAGATCAAATAAATACTTATACTTTTCGAATTAAGTTTTTCTTTCAATTCAAGTTTCATACTAAGGTTTTTGTAAAAACGACACTTATACCTATGCAAAAAAAAACATTATCATTTTACAGAACACCATAATAATTATAGAAACATATGCGGTAGGAATTAAACTGTGGTATATGATCTGATTTTTTTACAAAAACATGGTTTTGATATGAGTTTAGGGACTCAACATCGCTTAATTATACGTATTTGTTCTAAATAGTCGCACACGAGAGTGACAAACTCGCGCATGTTTTTAATGGGGCTGATGAGCTTTCCAAAGTATTCTGTGTGTAGTGTTTTAATACAAAATATGTTTCTTTACGCTAGCACTTATTGAGCATTAATCCAGAATACGAGTACAGGCGTATAATGTACTAACTTAACTTTCGAACTTCGTCCTCGGCTAGTTTTCAATCAAATCTATTCCTCTAAGATTGCGTTACTTCAAAAAGTAACGCTTCCCTGCATAATGTCAATGAAATCCTTTAATAAAAAAATCCATATCCCTCATATTATATACATCATCAATGGTATGGAAAGGTCTGCAGCGACATCACGATCCTGATTCAGAGCATATTATTTTTGGTAAAAAAAAATAATTTAACAGTAGATATTTTACAAAAAAGAAAAGATGAGACATTGTAAGTAATATGTAAATCAGTAAAAAATATGTGAACCTATAAATTGAAATGTATAAATTACATATTGAACGAAATTTATAACCTAATAACTGTAACTCATTCAAAATGTCTTGACCTTCTTATATGGCGCGTTATGTACGGCCCCGGGTGGGAAGATGGGGAGAGTGGTGCCCTGGTGGCAGGACAAGTACTCGCGGCCCTCGCAGCCCGTCTGTCCGCTGTGACGTCCCCGTCCGTTATTTATGCAGACTATGCTGAAATACAAGATTTATTGGAGGTACGTGAAAAACTATCATATCCATCCACTACTCACAACTTTAGTATACAGACAGGCACGAAGCAGGCGAACCAAAAATATTATTCTGAAACCATAAGCAAGTGTTCGTGAATTCGCCTACAAATTGCCAATTTTCAAAGGTTGTATTTTCTTCCTTTTCATTCTTTTTGGTTCATACACTGCCATTATAGATATAGGTAAGTTTTATTTTGTAAAAATAAAGTCCCAAAAATTTCAAAGGTGGCGGTTTTTTATGGTAGGTAATGCTCGTCCTGGAATATTCCGCATTACTTGCAGATTTCTGTGACAGCCATGGCCCTATTTGTTAAAAATTTAGGTTATATAATATAATGATGTGTAGATTTATTCCGAAACGAAACTGACATTTTCGATGACTACTCTTATGCTTATAAGTTTTGAATTTCAAAAAAGTACTTCACCTTTGTGAATCACAAAATAAAAATGATCCGCCCGTTGAATTTCGACCTAATAAAATAAAAAAATAGTTTGAATTATTGAATGAATAATTAATTATTACATTATTGATTCAGATGCGGGATGAAATTCGATGGAGCGCCTAGTTTTTAACTATAAAAATTTCAAGAGATGGCGATGTAGTAGATAATATGTACCATATGAAGTATGTGATCTTATTGAATATAGTATTGCAAGAACACACTTCACAAAAACCAAATTTTAAAGGTAATAATTCACATACCTCAAGCATGGTTTCAAATATACAAAACTAATGCTGCTAAATTTTGAGTAAATGGTAACTCCCTGTATGCGTTTGGTATGGTACGTCCTTCATAGTTTCGCCTGAAGAATGATGCCGTCTGATATTGTTATTACATTTCAAAATATAATCTATCAAGAAGGTGCGACCTACATAGCATCGTCCTTATGCTCAACCAACGTGTCCACATCTAGCCATAAAAATACAAGGAACAACAAATCTAGTACAATGTTCGATATAAAATACTACTGCTCGTAATGTCTACAATACCTTCTAAAAAAAACAAGTGATATTTCTATATCCACTACTAATCTGACAAATCGAATGTCATAGGCGTACTTTCTGATCATGAAAGAGAAACTGGTTCTAATTAATCGTTTTATTTCTTATTGTTTTCCCTAGTTCAATCCCTCGCAATGGAGCTAAATCCTTTAATCGTTTGGAAATGACCAGTACGTCTTCTGTTTCCTTATTTGTGTGGTAGTTGCGTCTAGGTTATGTAGCTATGTCCTATGACTTTCTCAACACGTGGTCCCTTTGAAACACACGTTGGGCGCCAATTTTCGCAACAATAGAGTAAGTATAACAATTACGTAGTAGTACAGAGTTTATTACTTCTTGTTCTTCTTTGATTGGGCCTGCTGGCCTGTCGTTTCTGTCATTTGTGCTCTTGGGAAGCTGACTGCCAACTTTCCCTCCAGCGCTAAGGGGGTAGTCTGGAGGTCTGCTTCCTTGTGTCATTGTGTCTGGCGTTTATTTGCGACTATTGTGTATTTCATTCTTGAAACGTGGTCGTTCTAAATCAGACTCCTCTGTCTTCCCTACCTCGACTCTACTTTGCGCATCCTTTGGATTTCCTTTTTTATTACTCTATCACAAATGGTTTTTCCCGAGATATTTCTGAGAGTCTTCATCTAGCTCGTACGAAGTTGTTTGGACAGTGTCCGCTCTGGATTCGACATCGTAGGTCGTAAGACTCCTTTGACTTCCTTTCTTTAAAAGTTTATTACAGCATATTTGAATTACTTTAAACACAATTTGACATTTTAAATATCGAATATATGGGTTTATGTTACTAAAGTAAATAATGAGAGTGGATCAGGGGCGGACTGTATTGGATTTCTTCTTCTAAACTCATCCACAACCAAAAAATATTCAGCCTCTTTTTACTCTTGGCACCCTCTTCCTGCACTCACTTCTATCCTATTATATGAAATGTATGTATTATATTATTG
This sequence comes from Mystacides longicornis, assembly GCA_963576905.1. Lineage (NCBI taxonomy): Eukaryota > Metazoa > Arthropoda > Insecta > Trichoptera > Leptoceridae > Mystacides > Mystacides longicornis. The sequence continues at coordinate 21,665,314 of OY756433.1, read as the reverse complement.
TAACATTTAATAGTGATAGGCAACGAAAACATTTTCAAAATTGCCTAGAAATTACATAAAAAAACCATCAAAACATTGAATTATATGGTATAAAGTTAACAAATGATTGCATGCATGCGGACCAAAATGCCTTTTATAAAAATACTCGAACCTACATACATACATGAAGTAGGTATGTAAATTTTACAATTTTACGCATCTAGGCAATAAATTGCAGTAGCTAAGTCTTCAGTAGGCCGAATGTACAGAGTGTCAGCAACAAATAGAGGAGAGAAAAAAAATTTCGGTCGCTTTTCAATGTCGCGATTAGACCTCAAGAAAAGAAGGATGTCTTGGTGAAATCCTTAGTTAAAATTTGAAGAAGTAAGCATCAAGTGCAAAAATCGCTAGTAATTGTATCAAAAATCGGTCAAAAAACATAATCACAAAATTTGTTTATTTCATATAAAAAATATTCAATACTCAGTTTGAACTAGGCACTTTGTTACTGGAAAAAAATATAGGCAGATATGTATCTAACGGAACAAACATTTTAATTAAAACCAATCCAATTATCACCAAAGATTGACAGAGTCCGCGAGATAGTCGTCTTTAACGAATGGCGAAAAAAATTTAGTTAAAGACAACACTTCGATGACAGTTCAGTCATAGATGCTAATGATGTGAATCTTGTCTACGTCTCCGGTGACACCGTGTCAACTTGTCAAAAAGTTTAAAAGATTTTCCTCTTTGACAGTGAGTGATGAGTCGTCTTTCTTGCCGATGTCACTTTTCTTATTGCCCAAACAATATTCACTTCTTTTGATGTCCGACATGTTAACTTATTATTATATTTTCTTTTGCTTCTTACATTTGGACCCTTCCGAACATGTCAATCATTTCAGAACTGAAATAACATTGCGAATGAATATATTATTTTCTTTTTGTGTATTTTGTTCTGAAAATCTTTAACTTTTTAATCAGACTAGCGGTAGACCAGTGGTTGAAATTCGACCATAACTAAATTAAAATTATAATTTTGAGGTCCCACTATCAAAAACTGGGCGAGCGCTATTTCACAATATTCTTTCCAAAACAAAATGTAATGACATGGATACCTACGTCAAATTGAAAATTTGATACGTACAATGATTTTTGTATTCTTTATTATAAAATATAAATATAATTTCAATTTGACCACAGATAAACAAAATATGTGACTGTACCAAATACGTCAAGTGTGTGTGAGTATCAAATACATAATATTACAGTAGTGTTTGGAATATTTTTTTTTTATAGACTTAATGTATTTTTGTGCATAATTAAAAAAAATATTAGCATTCGCCACTCCTTCTCTTTATAAACTATAAGTGTGCGAAATTTCCTCCGTCCGCGTAATTTTCGTAAAAAGGTGTTTTTGCTTCACGTATTAATATATAGATAAGAAAGTTTATGTGCTTTATCTAATATCGAAGGGTCAAAGGGGCATTATAATAAAACATATGAGGCAAAATATACGATTTGATTAGAGATTGATTTGTCCACATACTTTGTCGACAATGCACTCTTAACACCAAAAACCACTCTTTATATAAGAGACCGAGTAATCAACTACGACGACAATGTAGAGCGAACGGAAAGGACGCCATCGCCAAACCATTTTCAAACAATCGTTTTCTAATGCCAATGTCAAAATCATAATGACAAAATTTGTAACGTATTTACTATATATACGTACAACAGTAATCGAGAATATTAGTAAGATGTAATAGGAGAACCTGGATGGACCATGGGAGCTTAAAGAAAAGGGAGAATTGTGTTGTTTTTATCAATATATTATGTGACTCCGTATATTTTTTATCGCGTCTTTTTAATCCTAACTAGTAGAAAAAGTTTAGAAAATTTTAGAATCAAGGTTTGTTATATAATACATCATTAAAATGAAAAAAAAAACGAATTGCTTTTTGTTTTATATTTATGTCATCAATAAAAGCTCGCGTGATTTAACCGTATTCGCTATACGCCCAAACCTCACCATATTATCTTCAAAATTCACTTAGAATAGAACAGCCGCACATCATAAATTAACATTTTTTACCACTCGGGCTGAAATTCCATATTTTTATAACTTATTGTAAATCATTCATTCATTGTAGGAACAATATCAAAATCATACTAGGTTACGTTGGCATTAATTTGTTTAAACATCAATTCCAGCCAAATCACGTAGTCCGAATAGATGTTGTCGTCTTTTAGTGACATCACCCATGGAAAAAAATGAATTGTCCCTGTCCAAGAGTCTACCAAGATTCAGGGGACAGACATTGATTCTCAGTTGCATTCTACTTTACCTCTTTCTTAACTGCAACAATTCGATACATAACAAACACCTTTCCAATAAATGTATCAAATGCATATCTTTAACTTTATTTACAGACTTAATCGATTTCAGATTGGTTGGAGCAATAATTAGCAGTCTTAGTCAATGCAAACATCTCATTAGCTAACTATCAATACTCCACAAACCAGACTTTTTTCATATAATCAATGGGTTTTTTACTAAAATAAACCATGGATTTAACAATAAATTTAGCGCAGCACAATTGTTTGGTTAAAACAATTCCGTTCAACAGAGTTTTAAAACAGCAATTTTTATAATCAGTATACAAATCGGTTTGGTCAATAAATTGTTAACTGAAGAACTGAACTATATATTTCAATTGTCTGGGCTTACTTAGTGGAGAGCTCTTGATGCCTCCCTATGCTCCTGAGTAGGGCTTAGGCCTCCCGCATTGTGGGTTGGTTTGGGCAGAATCCGCGGCGGGCTTGATTTGTGTGGGGCCGGCTTTTCGGTTTGGTTGCTTTGATCGAGCTGGGGGGTCGGTTCGTGCGGGTCGGGTTCGCTGCGGATTGGTCTCCTCCGGACTGGCTTGCGTAGAGTGGGGTACCTTAATGGGAGTATGTGTATGTGTGTGTTCTTAGTTATCCATTTTTAGATAAATAAATGTAAAACTATGTAGAATCTGTCATTAATATTTTTTTTGAGCAGACATTACCTAGGCATTATCAATACTTACCTACATAAAATCTGCAGATCTACATATTATTAAATTGCAATTTTAACTAACATGAGTGAGTAGATGGGGAATACGGGATATGTGGAGTGTGGGGTGATTTCGTTTAACGGAAATATTTTAAGACAGTCATATTGGACAGCACCGGGTGACTAGGAGAAAATGACGATATCATTTCACTAGCTACACTTTCATCTTTGTATTGGAAGGTACACACACCCCTTCGCCCTTCCTTCCTTTTTTCACTCTTTTCCATGTCGGTCTAAATTATGTTTGTCTCTTCTTATTTACATTTCTTCTTCTTTTTTGTTTTATTCGAACGGGTGCCTGTTTAAATTCCCTGTCATCTGTCATTATTACATGCGATGCGATACATCTCTACAAACTAAAAAAAAGTTCGCAAGATCTCATATTTGGGCCATGTACTGCGAGGGGAAAAATATAATCTGCATCTGATACTGAAGGGCAAGATTGAGGGACGTCATGGACCTGGCCGGAGACAGACATCATGGCTGCGCAACATAAAAGACTGGACCTGCATCCGAAGTGTGGAGGTGCTGTTCCAGGCGGCGCAGGATAAAGAAAGATTCGCCGAAGTAATCGCCAACGTTGGGAAGACCCGACAGGGCACTTAAAGAAGAAGATTCTTTTATCAGGAGCGGAGAAGAATCCAATAAATCAAACATTTGGAGAATCTTAAAGAAATTATAAGTGTTCGCACTAACCCGACTTTCTTTTATATAATATATATGTATGGCTGTCACCTGTTGTATGTTTTGTTATAATACTTGACAAATAAATAAATAATATTTAAAAATAACGCTTTAATTAAAAAAATCGAGTTATGTGACAAATGGTAAGATAGGTTCAGTATAAAATCGATCATAAATCAATTGGCACATATCGATATTTCGCGACTGAGTGCACTTCTCATTACGGCGAGACACTCACAAGAATGAGAAACGATTCCCCTAATTACGCTACACCACGATTACATGAAGAGTGATGTGACATTTGTCTCATGAATCTCAATCATACGACTGCATAAGCCAGCGGTGCTCCATCAAATCCAATCACTTGCCCTGAGGCCACTGGGGTAAGATGTCGTCAAGCATCAATAATTAAATAAACTTTATCATAATATGTATATATATAATTACTTCTGTGAAGACGACTGGTTTTAAGATGATCAGACCTCACATGTACTAACTATCGAATTATAAAAAATACAACAATTATAATAAAGTGTTATAAATGTAACGAAATTCCCACAAATATTATGAAAACTGTTTTCTGAATATCTCAGTTTATATTTTAGCAAAAAATATTATTATTCTGCAAGTCGGCACGAAAAAAATCAGGTTTCAAATCCCAACGGATGCGTGGAATTTTTCAGCACGCATGATGGTCATTTAATGGCAAATTTTGTTAACGTTAAATGTCACTCTAAGCCAGCCTATGAACAGTAGTAGAAACAATCCTAAGACCGTAGTAATATAAATTTACTCTTGAAATTCGAACAAGAATGGTATTATCTTGATATAAAAGGGTGGGTAGCTCTAGCGCATCAATTAAAAAAAATTCATATTATAATATGATTCTTTATTATTATACTCACATTATTATTATATCTGCAGATATTGAAATCAGTAATGCCAAAAAAAAAAAAACAAAATCAAAACATCTGATTGATGGAGGAAAATGAAGATTTTTAGTGATATCCTTTCAAGATCTTTTCACGTTTTTCCGTGGTCTGACTATTTTACTTTCTTGTTACTTTGAGTTTTCATTGTTTTATATAAAAAAAGGGGTATTTATGTGCAATGAACGATTGAATATATAATTGCACTTAAGTCACATATTTAAAAACATTTTATATGCTAACTTTTTCATAAAATTTTAACTTGAAATACTAAGAAAATTTTATTGCAAAACAGGCTACTTGTTCCCCGTTTTACTCTTTAATGTGCGATATCAAATGCATACACCTACAGGGTGTCAAACATAAGTAGACTGCATCCTCAGATGCACATCTCGCAAATTAAAAGTGCTTTGTTATTGGAATGTCCTTCTACCAAAACAGCAGCACATAAAATATATAAAAACCCACAGCGCTGTCGACGGCCTAATTTATATCATGTTTGGATTTTACTCTTCGCCAAGATTATTTACGAATTAGTCTCGGCTTGTCTCTAATGAAGTATGTTTGTTTTGAATTGCTCTTTAATTATTGCGGAAAAAATAACATTTAAATTAAAGTAATGAGCGATATATTTCCACAATAAATAAACATTAATATTTAAATCCAATAAACAATATGTTACCTTTATTACTTGATAAAATTTCTAGTATTTATGTTATATGGCTAAAATCTATATACATTTGCGATCAATGCATGTGTTTTGTAGAGAATTTACAAATATCAATCTTCAAAACGCAAATATCAAAACGCTGCCAATTAAAATTTAAATTAAAACTCTGCAGACTTTGAATAATTAATAGATATCTCAATAACTGATTGATTACGAAACAATAATAATACGAATTGATATTCACTTGATATTCCTTTTATGCACATCTCTATAAGTTCTCGTTTCCTATCAGTGATTCTCATCATCATCCCAGTACAGAGGATGGTGTAATAAGTATTCCATCAGAACTCCATAAAGATGACTGTCAAAGAAACAGACAAGAAGTAGGTACCAGCCAGTCTGAAGGTACAGCGATGCAGTAAGTAATAGATACCAGACGTTTCGATGTGCAGCTCTGTGGTGAAATAAATAAGTCCCCGGTATCCGTAAAGTAGCTGTTATAAGTAACTGTTACGCTAAAATAAATCATTGATTAACCGTCTCGAATTGCGTTAGATTGTTTTACGCCATAAAGCTCAATCAAGACTTTGACATACCTTACAATTTTAGATTTAAGAAGACGATTATTATAAAACTAAGAGATCTCGTAAATGAATAACTGTATTAGAAATTATTTCAATGAATATATATCTATAAAATATAAAGCAAAGTGTCCTGACTGGCGATGACTGAGTGACTGACTGACATACTCATCAAAGCACAGCCCAAAGGGTTGCCTAATTGTAGAGAAGTGAAATTTGGAAATCAGACAGGTTTTAATACAAAAAACCTTCCACTATGAAAAGATTCTTGGAAATTTCCCTCCTAAGTGGGTGAAAAATAGTGTTCGATGTTTTTAATAGTATAAGAATATCTCGGAAACTAAATGGCACAATTTTGAGATTTGGCATATAATTTCTCCTATAGGAATTAGAAGTAGATTGTTAGGCCGTTTTTACAAAATTTTACTAAACGGGATGAAACAGGACACATAGAATAAGGGATGATTTTTAAGTGGTTTTATCGAAATAATAAGTAAAAATAATTAAGTTTTATTTATTTATCGAAATTGATTTCCTTTATTACTTCCTTACTTTATCTTCTTTTTTCTCTTTAAATAGGTCATATGACCTGTGTTTATTGTAGAAAGGTTTCCTGGGACACCGAACTCCAACCGTCTCTTCATCTCTTGGAGGGTCTTCACGGTTGGCGATTTCCCATCGGAGTGCTTCGGTTCGATTCCGTAAGTCGTAACTGGCCTGACACCGATTTTGTAAGTTCGCACTTTGCTATCCAACCCATATATGCTTATTGTTCCAAATAAAATCTTTCAAGGAGCTTATCATCATTTCGTGGACTGTTCGCGGACTTCGTTGTAGAGATCAGTAAAATCATTTTTAAGGGAAAAAATACCGTGTAAGAATTAAATATGGTGTGATAAACGATTCATTTAGAAGCATTGCCGCTCAAAGCGTTGCCGCAAAACTAGCGGACTATACTATCCATTTCGCTGTCACATACCGGACTAACAGCTCCACTGATGTTTCATACCTGTTACCTGTCGACAAAGATTTATATATTGTAATTAACTCTGTAATCAAATACCTCAATTAAAAAAGCATTGGCGCCACGTTCAACATATTGTTGCGGGCTTTACTGCTTTAACTATTTGCAAACTGTTTTTTATCAGTTAGTAAGCTCTTAGCACATTGTTACCAGCGCATAAAACTAATTTATACCCCTCGTAAAAGACTCGGGATTGAAGCCTAAGTCTATAAACTGTCGATTCATGATGTTTACATCATATTTCTATATTTTCAATTTGAATACTTTTTCAATAAAAGCAATTACTTTTATCGATGTGTAGAGAACATGTTATATTTATGAAAAGAACGCGCAATTTTATTTACAGCAAAAAAAGATAGGATGCAAAAAATCCCCCTTAAGAAAAGTTAAGGTTTGAAAAGATTTTCGAGGTAAATAGAACGCTATCCAGATAAAAATTATGATTTTTGGGCACTGGCTCACTGGCTGGATAACCGATTCTTTGTTGTGACACATCTGACAGACAGGAAAACTCTGTTGGTTTTTTTTTATTTCCTTGCAATTATTCAATGTTTTCCCACCGTTAAAAAATACCAAGAACTTATCCTAATATTTCGAATCCAGAATAAGCCAAATCGATCGAGCCATTCACGAGTTTAAAGCGAGATAGACACACTATTGCGTTGGGAATCTATGTGAAAGTATATGCTTCTGACGCGCCACAGTAACACATTACAACATACTAGTGTGTTTCTGCCATAACAATCATGTGTGAAGATGATTGTCATCAAATCATGATATTTTGGCGAAAAAAAGCAATAGCTAATTTCAAATTATTGTATCGTCACTGTGTATTTATTTGAGTTAATAGAGAATTGCAATAAGTACTAAATAAATACTGAACATATATACATAGGTTTTCCTGGCAGGTTCATATTGATAGCGGTTAAAATAAAACTGGAATTCGTGAATACGTACGAAAGTCTGAATTTGTAATAAATTTGCCAATAGTTCTTCAATTAAAAGATTTATGCAATTCATAGGTTAATATTGATGTATAGAAACCTTAAGGAGTATAGGACTTTTGCCTTTTGCCATCGAAAACTATGTCCAGCAATTTCTGACTATAGCAACATAAGAGATTTTTTTTACTTGCAAAACCCATGCCTGCGTAAGGGGTTAGCGGGTACATTCGTTCACATTGGCCCACGGAACTTATTTGGCCACCGAAGTGATAGAAACAATTTCTATAACGCAGTCTGGTGGTTTTTATCTTGCCTAATAAGTTCAGAAGGGTAAATAATAATTAAAAAAATCACAGTCTTCTAAACATAGATGTCGGTAAATCCGGCAGAACCTTATGCTTGGAGCATCCTCTTTCAGCTCGACTAGAGTAGGTACCTAGGTTCTTTAAATAATAGAATCTTGGATAAATACGCCGATAGGGTTGTTATGGATTTCCCTTTAATTGCTTTCTCCGTTGTTGCTTTCGGTAGGTACTTTATGAACTGTCAAATGTTTGTCAATGTCAAATCTCAGCTGTCAGCCTTCTAAGCACGGGGTAAACATTGCAGTATCCCTAGAATCTACGCCAGCCTTCTGAGCACGGGGTAAACATTGCAGTATCCCTAGAATCTACGCCAGCTTTCTAAGCACGGGGTAAACATTGCAGTATCCCTAGAATCTACGCCAGCCTTCTATGCACGGGGTAAACATTGCAGTATCTCCAGAATTACAGGTTTTTGTGATCATTTAAGTCAATTCCTTCGTACGTTTTATATAATATTCATGAAATTGCGTTGTTACAAAGGCAATTTCAATTTATATACCCTTCACCGTCATATAATTATTCTAGTATGAGATAACCCATAACTGCATTCGATGTATTTAAGCACATAATAATCCTGTTCATATTGGTTGGTTTTATTGACTTATGTTTAAACAGCAAATTGATTAATGCAACGATGTGTAGACACAACGAGCTAGGCAGGTGAAGATTTCCATGTTTACATATAGGTTACATTATAATAAACTCAAACGTTTACTTTAAAGGCCTTTATGGTCTAAAAAAACAGGCATAACCATCATTAAGTTGAGAACTCCTTTTACTCTTTATTTTTGGAACGTTGTATTGGATTAAGTAAATAAATTTCAGAATCGCTCTTTTTCTGTATTTGTTTCTTCTTCTGCCTATTCTTTTCTTCTAATCTGCTCTTCTTGTAAAGTAGTTTCTAAGCTTTCCCTCCATATTTTAGGAGGTCTTGGATGAAGATCAACGTCTTGAGGCTAGGTAAAATATTTATCTGTGAAATGTAAGAAATTCGGATTCGTGAAGACTAGGTTTGTGGCCTCTTATTTATTTTTTAATGAATCTGTTTTCACTCAAAGTGAACACAAATACACTCTTTGACTCTTTCACATTGAGCTACTTAACGCTGGAATCGTGAAAGAGGAACATGGTCGGCAGCTGGGATCGAACCCACGACCTCCGCACGAAACAGTACGAAATCCGGCGTCGTAATCAATCAGTCAAATCTCCAATTATTGTAACGGGGTGTTATGACACCCCGTTACAATAATAAATCTCCACCTCAATCGATCTTCCGCATTTGTTATGACCTTTGATTACCTATAACCAAACTTTTGATTACACTTATTAAATTTTTCAACACTTTTCAATCGTAGTTGAACACCAAAAAATAGTAAATTTCATTCAACGCAAAATTAGACTTATGTGCAAATTTGAAAAAACCTAAATGTGATACACCTTTGTTTAGAATCAAATTCTGAACTGATCAATTTGAAGGATATTTTTACAGTTTGGTTGCTTTAGATGAGATGAACAAAAAATATGTATTATATATTAAACTATGTAAACTATATATTTCGAATAACGACTATTTTTTTTAATTTGCACATAAGTCGAATTTTGCGTGCTATTAAATATACACATATTATTTCGTGTGCATCGACGATGTTTCTTAACAATAAAAAAAACTTACTTTATTATAAGATGCACTTATAAGGAAGTTTAGTAATTAAATTTCTTCCTATATGTATATATTATCTCTCAATATGGAGTACCTAATATTTCAAAACATATTCCATAAGTAGAGCGGGCTAGGAGGGACCAGCATACACGTGACGGGGACCGTGAAATTCATAAAACAAGCGAGTGTAGCCGTCAGTATAAATCATCGGGAAGATTTAAGATATTTTCTCAGAGTAATATTCGTGATTCGATTGGCAATAAATCGTGAAAATCCGAAAGTTTCTTTCCTTCACTCATAGTGGGACGACGTAATAAAGAACAAGCCCCTCCCCCCCTACTTGCCTCACAGCCACCCCCTCACTCCCCCCTATCATCCACCAGAAATGCTCCGTTTTGTAATTTATGGACTTATCAAATTTATATGTTGTAATAATGTTTAACCCTCGCACACTCGCCAGCCTTCCAACTTTCAATCATTTCTTGCCGATTTTTATCAGTTTTCGAAGTGATGATAATAATATTTTCTTTTCAACATAGCATAATAATAATATGCTTCTGATATATTTATTTCTGTTATAACATATTATTTTAATAACAAAAACTTATTTTAAACTAGCAGAACTTTGTTACAGCCGCTAGTACTGTAAATAATCACTAGGTACTCATACTCGAGGCTAGATTTTTCGCAATTACAAGAACTAAGAATACGATATTCAATAATAGAGAAGGGAATAATAATTCAACGTTGCGATACAAAACTATTCTTTTCACGCGATATCTATTGCATTTAGTTACTCCATAGCACTGATGTTTAGAATTATTTTTTCATTTATGTATATATTAATTCAGAAAGCAAAGATTGCGAAAGAGCAAGATGCTCGGCACCCGGGATCCAACCTACGACCTCCACTACCAAAGACGAATAGATTGATTTCAAACAAATAAAATATCAAGAGATCGATAATTTATTCAAAAAAGTTTTAGTTCATAATAATACATCTAGATAACAAATGGGTGATTTTAGAACTGTTTGAATGATTGAATAGAAACTGTAAGAAAAAAGATACAGAGAGGTTCCTACCAGTGCTGCCACCTTTGCAAAAATTTTAGTGGGGTTGAAACTCACAAAACAAAATGTGTTAGGTTAAAAAAAAACAGTCTGCACGGAGAGGGTTAGTCATGTGACGGATGTGCAATCAGTACCAATCAATCATTCGCTGTGGATATTGACATCGCAACTGCATTCAAGCACAACTGAATAATGTCTCGTCACTCCGGAGTAAACTGCAGGTAAGAACCTCTCTGCGTGTATTGTATTCTTGGAAGTGTCTGGAGATTCCGAAGGCGGATAAGAATAGTAAGAAATATAGGAAGTTTGATAGGATGGGTTATATAGCCGTAGAGAGAAATAGATGTGCTATGTATGACCCAGGATTTTTGTGTATCTCATAGAAGCATTCGCAGGTTTTACCACTTCAAGTGTTTGGGAAGTAGGTGAAATCGGATTCTTTGATCGACGTTGACATTCTGACTAATCTATGAATCTTCAAATTAACGAAATTCATTTAAAGAGTGTCAGCGACTTCTGATTCTTCATCAGTTTTTCAATCCTTTGCTAAACAAAAATCTTCTTCCAAAATCATTCTTTCGAATGCTTTTTCCGGACTTTTAAGATTGGACTTGAAATTTGAGAGTATTTTGGTGACATCTCTTTTAGCCTTGAAGGGTATACTCCACATTTACTACTGCAGTTACCGTATATTATGGAATTTAGGGTCGTATTTTTATTATTATTATTTTAAAATAACCAACTGTCAGTTGGTATGCTTTTTTATCCATCACTGCGTGTCCCGTGCGGGGTAGGCAGCGAGAACGTATCTCCACTCTTTTCTATCTAAGCACATTTCTTTGACTTCGTCCACTGACATGCCATTCCTCACGCAACCTCTCCTATTTCTCTTACTTCTGACCCGGCCTTCTTTGAGGACGGAATCGATGTGTGTTCGATCCACGTCATTCTGGGTCGGCCACGCTTTCTTACACCTTTTTTTAATTATCTTGGTAGGTGTACCTACGATTGTCAAAAATTGGACAGTAAACTTTGTATAAATTAGATGCATCGAATCATATTGGTTAAATAAAAGTAGTAAATGTATTATTACACATTGGTATTCAATATCCATAGTAAAGACAGGACAACGACTGTCAGAAAAGTTAATTCCTGACAAATTAACGTTAATGGACAGGATATTGATATGGCTATTGAAACTGCGAAGGATTGTCCAATAATAATCGTCATTGGTGAATTAATTGATCAATGTGATTTGGCCACTTGGCATAGTATAAGAATAACAGTGCACAATCTGAGTATACAATAAAATAGGACAGAATGACACCATCAAGAGACATGTGGTACAATGGTGTGTGATACCGTATTATTGGATATATGCAAATAAACCATCAAATTATGCATCTCTTTATAAGCTCATCTGTCTGCAGTGGAGAGTGGGAAGAAGAAGGAGATCCGATGACATCTTGACGTGGGAGGGAAGCGTCACTTGCTGGTGAACCGACGCGAGATGAGGACGAGGAGAATGCACCGAGCATACTGGTGCAGGCTGTGATGCAATGAACGAGGACACTCCGGAGCTTACCTTCAACGCATCCAAACCACAAAGTCCCCTCATTAGAAGCATGCCCGAAAATATAGTCCTCTGTCCAGCAGTGCGGAATTCCTTTATTTATATTTATTTTAAAGAGAAATAACAAAAAAAATAAAAACAAATTAAACATACCTATACTGCAATTTTAACATTAAAAATATAAATCCAGACTTTTCAGCATGTATGGATTTTTTCCAAATGTCCCGGTTTCCATATTTGACCATGTTATATTAAACATAATTAGAACGTTGTGCACCAACAAAGCCAATAGGCAATAAATATGAGACATTTACAAAAATGGATATAGTCATATCCTGGCGCCAAATACATAACAGCAGTCGCAGTATTTAAATTTGGTTGCTCTCTTGTTCTCAACAATTTCCAACTTTTATCTCTATTTTTCATTTTATTATTAAATTTCTACTTGTTGCATACATGAGATTTTTCGACATGTTGAACATGTTGAGAATTCTCATGATTAGGAGTTTCGGAGACAAACATTACCACGGATAAGAATAGTACACCTAATGGCGAACGTTGTTAACGTAAAGTGATCACACTAAGCCAGCCTTCGAAATAACAGTAGAAGACGGTCGTAAGCCCGTAGTGGTTTGTTCCATTTAAAAATCGAACATTAGTAATGAGTTGTTAGAGTCATTAGTTGTTATTTTTTCTTTATCTTATATTATCTAGTGACACTATTTTAGACACACTTCAAGCACCATACAATCATCTACTCTTCTCTGCACCGTTAGGCTAATTTAACTTCGATCGTTTACCATTATACATTTTTCCTCATCAGAGGCGTCTTCCGTGGGGGTGGCCGAGCAATGCCGCATGTGAGGGAGTCTGGTTGAGTCCATTTTCCTCACACGTGCATACGAGAATCTTCTTCGTTGTCTTCCATTTCTTACTATGTCCTCGACCTCGCATATTTCCCGTACCCTCGTATTTTTTACTAACCTACATAATAATATTATTTACTAGCTCAGTCCTTGTGCATCCATTAAACTACATGCACACTTAATGGTTTGCAAGGATGTAATATCACCATTCACCAGTTGTTGTCAATACGTACCTACCCAGAAAAATAAAATAAAACATTAAAAATAACTTGGGGCCAAATTAATATGAACACATCCAATAAGAGGTCTATTAAGACCTAGGTATTATTATATAAAGCACCATTTCTTTGTTTAGACATTCTACTTCTGCTAATAAACAATGCGTTTTATTTTCATAGTAATAAAATATCAAGTAATTATGGATACTATTTAGCAATGTACAAGCTTTTAAGAAATAAGAAGTGATCTTAAAATTTGTATCAGGGCTTGTTTGACACAGGAATGATAATTCTAAGGTGACAGAGCCCTCTATCGGGAACATTATTATCATTACTATAGTCATATATACACACGGCAAGAAGGTTGTTATGCCTATAGGGCTTGGGAGACAAAAAACATGAAAATATTATGAAATACCTATAAGCGAAACACACAGAAGAATTTCAAACTACTTCGGTTAGTATACTAAAACCCGTGGGAGGTATTGTGTGAGGACTGCCCTCCCTGACCCCTCTGAGTAATCCTTTCAGAGGCTCTTCTAATGAATTTAATTTAATGGTTACACGACTGTGTAACTTGCAACACAAAACAAGTAAAATTTAAATCCTCATATAATACCAACCTGGGTATGAACAAATATTATGGTTAGTAAACTAGATACTCAAACCTCTACTGCAACCAGCCAATTAATCCAATTTGGTATCACTACACAACAGCGATTATTTATTTAAACACTACTAGCAAATAAACTCAATCACTAGATGTAACTATTACTTAATCTCTACTTGTTTACTTTAATACGTCACTCACTACGCGATTACCATATACCCGACACCACTCTACGCTTATTTCCAAAAATAAACCGAAATTACACTTTCACCGAATAACTAATTATTTTACAATAAATCTACATGTACTGTCGAATCAAAACACTACGTCAAAACTCTAAAACAACACAGGCAACCGTTAGTAGCGTAAGTCAATGTGCGTGCAACTACGTATTAGCGTGTTATGAGGGCTCGCTTTGCAATACAGCTATTTTTAAGAAAACTTCCGAGAGGCGGAGTCAGGACAAGGAAGGGGAAAAAAAATGGAGTCAAAGTATGATCTTATTGGTGGAGGCGCCTGTGATGTAGTGTGCGAGGGAGACAGGGTAATTGTTTTTGTGACCACTACAAAATGTCTACGCGCGTGAAACACATAATAAAATAATATAATTATAACATATCTTTCCGTATGAATCTTCATACCTAGTAATCAATAAAGCTTTTCTTTATACATGATTTTTCATCTTAACTGATAGGTTAGTATTATGATCTACGTTTTTCATAAAGCTTAATTTAATACATTTCTTAATAATAATCTTTTGAAAGCTTAATTCTTAAAATTAATTACAACCTTATGAATATATGGAAATCTTATATACTAGACATGTTCAATAATTGTCTTAATATTAATTATTATTAATCTTATTACTAATGTTGGCCATTAATCAATTCTATCTTAGGTAATTCTTAACCTACACATAGGTATATTCCTTCTTAATTAAGATGCTTATCAGTAATTAAACTAACGTGCCTTAATCAATAATTAATCTAATAGTCTTATAATATCTTATATTACTCCTTAAGCATATGTGTTATAATTTATCATTTCAAAACAACATTATAATCTCTACACATTATTTATTCAGTATTTAAGTCTTGTTTAAACCATAGTCTATTATAGAACAACAACATACCTACTTCTGTTAATTTACAGTTACAACTACATAGGTACATAATTTGATAATCAAAATACAATGCCATCTAAACAATTATCTTTGCCATAACAACCTCTTATTATATTCTATATTTTATTATTACAAGGGTTTTTTTCATTCTGCAAAACAATAACATGCACTCAAGAGCTACCCTAATCTACGGTGTTTCGAAGCATCCAAAAAAACCCGTTTCACTAGAATATTGTGAATTAAACAAAAGCCTATGTTAGGGACAAACTGTCGCCGTGTTATTGTTTTCTTATCGCTCGGAACCCACAATGGGATCTACCCACATCCCCTACTTTCATGATTTCTCAGAACAGATTTTGAACGCATCAACCGATCATAACATCCGCCCCCTCTTAAACGTTCAAAATCTGTTATTTAAATAACTTTAAACTAACTTAATATAACCTTCTAGGGCGCCAATACATTCAATGGTAATATCTAGGATAGCTGTGAATGTATAAGCCAGTTATCCTAGTTTAAAATAAAAAAACATCCAACACCAACATTAACTACAATTCTATATATGTTTTAAACGTATTTACCACTACCAACTATATACTTCTAAGTTCTACCCACAACCTCTTTTCTTTTTTTTTTTGTTTTTGTATTTTTTTTTTTTTTTTTTGTTTTTTTTTTTTTTTTTTATAATATATACCTTAAGACAGGATGTGGCGCCGGATCGGATGGGTTGTGTGGCGATGCATATAAAAAATCATGTGACTTCATCGCAGGTCCGGTAGCACATCTGACAAACTTAAGTATAGCTGGTTCAACGTTTCCGGATCGATGCAAGGAGGCCGTAATAATTCCTATTTTCAAAAATGGTGACAGAAGCGACGCATCAAACTATAGACCCATTTCCATATTGAATGTTCTTTCGAAGATTATTGAAACTATCATAAAAATCCGTTTGACTAGATACATGAAAGCTAACTCTATATTATCTTGTTCTCAATATGGGTTTAGAGAGGGGCTGAGCACAGTCGATGCCATACTGAATCTGACTCAACACGTCTCGGGGGGTTTTGAAGATAAAAAGAAAACCTTGGGAATATTCCTGGACCTTAAGAAGGCTTTTGACACTGTGTCACATCGTTTCTTGTTGGACAAGCTTACTAGGGTGGGAATTGTGGGCCCTGCACATCGATGGTTCTCGAGCTACCTCACCAATAGAAAACAGGCGACTAGGGTGGGGGAGATTCGTGGTACATTTGAGACCATCGAATATGGTGTTCCACAGGGAAGTGTCCTTGGTCCCGTACTATTTTTACTGTACATAAATGAATTATGCAACCTTGATATTGGCGGTAAAATTATAGCGTTTGCAGACGATACAACCCTATTGTTCACAGCTGAAACATGGACAGAGGCATACCATCGTGCTGAGATGGGACTCAAGAGGGTAAAGAAATGGCTGGACTGCAACTTATTGACTTTAAACTTAAATAAAACCCTGTACCTCTCCTTCAGCCTGAGGGAATTGAAACAGCCTAGCATGAATGAATCTTTGAGATTACACGAGCGTGATTGTGCTGGTCACGGTGAATGTCAATGTCCCAGTATTCAAAGGAAGAGAGAAATTAAATATTTAGGACTCAGGATAGATGATGGACTTGGATGGCACGGACACGTTGAGGAACTAAGTAAAACACTAAGAAAGCTTATGTACATATTTAAAAACTTGCGAAACATCTTGGATCCTCTAACCCTGAGATCAGTTTATTTCGCATTAGCACAGTCTCGGCTTATCTACGGCTTAGTTGCATTCGGCAGCTGTGGAACTACAGTTCTGCAGGAACTGAGAGTGGCACAGAGGTGCCTCATAAAAGTGATCCTAAAGAAACCCATTAAATTTTCCACTGTTGAAATTTACAGACAGTTCAATGTACTCACTGTGGATCAATTATTTGTTAGACTTGCACTGCGGAGATACTTTACTTCTGTGTCTCGGTCGAGGTCTCAGCAGAGCCGTGAAACGAGAACGGCAGTGGGAATTAGTTGCAGGGTCCCATTTTGTCGAACAACGTTTGCTCGGCGCCAGTATTTTGCAATAGCTCCGAGAATTTTTAACTCTTTAAGCCCAAGCATTAGGAATGCTAAAAGTGAAGGTGTATTCAGGAGGTCTATTGACGATTGGATTAGAGAACAAATCGGCGAAATTCCATATTAGTGGATGCCCCGTGTTTAAATGAATACGAAAGATGGTATGTTTATATGGGTGTGAGAGGGAGCGTGTAAATGTGTGTGTGAGAGAGAGAGCGTGTGTCTAAATGTGTGTGAGAGGGAGTGTTCTAGGGTGTGGGGGTATGTGTGTGTAGAATTTCATCAATACATTGCTTATATTGCTGTTATGTTTTTGAATATTGATTTTGAGATCATTTTGGACATTTTGATCATTGATTAATTGCTGTGTCTACCTATTTGTCATTTTGTATGATTGTCTATTGCCTGAACTACATATTTGTTTTCTTATTGTTGTGACTGCTTATAGTGATATCATTTGAAGTATATTTTTGACTACAATCTATGTTTATTTTATAAAGTCGTTTGTGTGAGTATGTATGAGTGAAGATGTGTGTGTATTTTTTCTTAATGATCTGATACATTTGACTAATTGTGATTGTTTAATGTTTTATTTTTTATCTTTTGTCTTTTTACTCTTTTTATCTCTTTTATTATTATTATTTTTTAATCATTTATCAGAATTTATTTCTTATACCCAAAATTATTTTATTTGATATTTATTATAATGATTTGAAATTTTTATGAATATTCATTATGATGTAACTGATTATCGAGATTTTTATTGTATTTTGCCTATTATTTATGAATATTTTGTAATAATTATTTTCATACACATACTACCGTTTTATATCTCGAGGTTCAATAATTTTTGATTTGTTTTGTGTTGACATTGTTGCATCATTAATGCGTTTCATATATTTTATTGCCTTTGTATGTTGTATTTTTTTTTCTTTTGTTTACTGTTTTTTAATGTATTTGTATAAGTAATTGTTTTTTTATCTACCCGAGACAGGCTTGTCCTAGTGGGTTGAGTCAATGCAATGTATGACTGATTTTTTATAAACGTATAAATGAATAAATAAAAAAAATAAAAAAATAAAAATATAATTTCTAACTATGTCCTATATTTCTAATATAACTTATTTTACTTCACTACTTAGCCTATATTCCGATCGATAAGAAACTCAAACTTTAATTTAAGGTTCAGTTTCCTGGACCTCTTCCTGTTGAACAGGGGCTAAATTTAATTCGTCTGAATGTACTTTAATAGGTTTTCCTTTACGATCTATCCAGTAAACGTTTCCCCGTCCTACTGGTAATAGAACCGTATAAGGACCGGAGTATTTTGGTGCAAACCCAGCATGAAAACCCGCTACGCGTTTTGAGAGTGGATGTTCTCTCAACATAACCTTCTGTCCAGTGACATAACCAGGGACCTTTCCGTTGGTCTGGGCGTATTTACTTCTATACCGGTCCTGGTTTTGACGAATATTTTTATTTATATCTAATCTATTTGATCTTTCCGGATTAGTATTTGGGGCTACCGACGACCATTCGCCAGGTCGTTTAATTTCGTAGCCAAATAGAGCTTGGCTTGGAGTCATTCCCGACGCGTCGTTACGTCTTCCCCTAATTGACTCTAAAATTGAGCTTAAGTGCTCATCCCAACGCTTGTGTTCACGCCCTAATAGGTGAACCCGGAGCAATTTTTTTAACTCTTGATTTCGGCGTTCTGTTATGTTAGCACGGGGTAGGTAAATCGCTGTGGTCCAATGCTGGCATTGCCACCTATCTATTGCCGAGTTCCAAGATTCGTGACTAAACTGTGGTCCGTTGTCTGAGAGAATAGCCCTAGGATACCCATACCGTGAAAAAATCTCTTTCTCTAACAAGCCTACAATCTGTGGTGCTCTCCCCGATCGCATAGGAAATGCTTCTACCCATTTTGTAAACATATCTGTAACTACTAATAAAACCGTATTCCCCTTAGCTGATCTAGGGTATGGGCCCATCAAGTCAATAGCTAAAATCTCAAAAGGATTTTGTGCTACCGATGATCCTAAAGGCGCGCGTGGACGACTTGGTAACGCTCTCGCTTGAGCACAAGTCATACATCTCTTGACAAACCTTTTCGCATCTCTATTTATGCCTGGCCAGATAAAATATCTCCGAGTCGCTCTAAGCGTTTCCCTTTCACCAGGGTGGCCAGCATGCCTACTGTTATGATAAAAATTTAAAACGTGAGGGATCATAAATTTCGGTACGATCAGTTTCGGAACTGATTGTCCGCTAACCTGTCTATATAAGTAACCATCAATTAATTTGTATATCTCCAACCAATGCCTATCACGGGCATTTGTTGGTGGACTGTTGGCAGAAAGTAAGCTTTCCAAATGGTTTATCATTCGAGACAACCGCTGATCGGTGCGTTGGGCCCCACGCACACGATCTGCCAGTTTTCCAGACTGCTGATCTTCAGCGTCCCGAAGATCCAGACCGTTCCCAATGAGCGTCACCTGAGGTAGACCTCTATCTGCTTTCCAGCCCTCCTGGCTAACATTGGGGTACATTCCCCTATCTAACGAATCAATATCTTCAGTGATATTAGATTCGGCCGGATTCCTCGACAAGAAATCTGGTAACTCATTTTTCCTACCTGGGCAGTGTTCTAACGTAAAATTAAACTCCTGTAATAACAATGCCCACCTAGTTAACTTAGCTCTTTCATCTTTGACCCGTTCTAACCATGTCAACGCTTTGTTATCTGTACGTAGGATGAAATGTGTACCTTCCAAATACTGACGATATTTCTTTATCGCCCAAACAGCCGCGAATGCTTCCTGTTCGTTCGAATGCCAGCGTTTTTCTGCATCAGAAAAACGAGCACTAGCGTAAGAGACAATATCACGACCGCCATCAGGTCGCTCGTGATATAGAACGGCGGCAACGCCGAACTTGCTGGCATCTGTTTGCAATACGAATTGCCTCTCGAAATCTGGCCTGCATAGGGAGAGTGGCCTACTTATAGCAATTTTAATGCTATCCATTGCATTTTGTGCTGAGGCATTCCATTTGAATGGCCTCTTCGTGCTCAACAAATCAGTTAATGGAGCTGCTATCTCTGCAAAACGATAAAGATACTCGCGCAACCAATTCGATAAGCCGAGGAAGGACCTCAACTTCTTTCTTGAAGTAGGCACTGGGAAGTTTGCAATGGAGATTGCATGTAACTTCTGGGGATGGTTACCACTAGCCGAAACTACGTGACCTAAAAATTCTAATTCTGTGGTACCGATCCTGCACTTATCTGAAGCGCACCGCAAATTATATTGCTGTAACCGTTCTAAAACTAATCTCAAATGATACCTATGTGAAGCCCAATCTTTAGAATAAACGATCACATCATCGAGATAAACAAGGCAAAAATCGCGTAGATATCCAGCCAAGACCTCTTGACTCATTATCCTTTGAAATGTTCCTGGAGAACCTTTCAAACCAAAGGGCATAACTCTAAATTGATAGCAAGCTCCGTCAGGGGTTGAAAAAGCGGTTAAATGTTTACAATCTTCAGACATTGGGATCTGCCAATATCCTTTCTGTAAATCAAATGACGAGAAATATTTCGCGTTACCTAAATCTTTTAACGTTTCATGAATAATGGGTAAATGTGATGGCTCGTTCTCAGTGACGTCGTTGAGTTTACGATAATCTACACAAAAGCGATATTCATCTTTCCCTCGCTTGGGGACCATAACTACCGGAAAACTATAACATGATCTACTGCTTTCGATCACGCCATCAGCCAGCATGCCTTCCAGCTGGGCCAAGAGATGCTTCTTTTTCTCATCAGAGAGCCTATACGGAGGTAAACGAATCGGGCGTGCATCTTTCAGCTTAATCTCGTGAGGTTGTAGCGGAGCAGGGCCAGAATATGGAAGAAATACCTCTTTAAAATCATTTAAAATACCTATAAGACTCTCTCGGTGTCCGCGAGGTATATCGGATTGCAACTCTGGCAATTCGACATCACACTTCATTTCCCCACGTACCGGTATCAAATGCGTCGTCACCCTTTCTACTCTACCGAAATGAAGGCAACCCCTATGAAAATCTATAACGCACTTTTGTGACGTCATCCACGGCACTCCGAGAATAACATCATCCCTAAGCTTATCTACGACTAAAAACTCACAAATAACCTCTATACCTTGAACTAAAATATTTGTCTCAAGTCTAGCCGTTACCTCCATGTAAGCACCTTGTTCTGCTAAATATAATCTGTCAATATGGGTCTGTTGCTTACGCAAATTTCTAACTAATCGGCTACATACAATATTATACGAAGACGCAGAGTCCACCAAAGCTGTACACTCTATATTATTCAACGACACTCTAATACGCGGGAGTAATGGCGTTCCCGAATCTACAATAGCTACACACTGCGGTTCTTCAAAAAATTCTATCGCATCTAAATCTTCATCCGATAACCTTTCCCTATCTCTATTACGTTGTGGACTCTCTACTTCTTCAGGATTTGAACCCAAAAGTCTAAAATTATCGCGCTCAACATCTTTACCACTACTTTCGCGATGTAACCACGCTTGAACCTCGACTGGCCTATCACTACTATCGCCCGTATCTTCCCATACTAACACTTCATCTAACGTTTCATTATTATTAGAAATTGGTTTAGAAACTATGTTTCTAGACCTGAGCTTCACATCATTATCAAGGACCTTTGCTACAGGTTGAATAGTCGGTCGTAACTCTGATTCAACCTCCCTATGTTCTAATCCGTTTTCTAGTGATTGCCCTGAGACGGCTTTGATCCGGCGTTCCGTCCAGGGCCTTGAGCGTTTAAATTAGCGTTCTGGTTTCCGTTTTGCCTACCCCTGTTTTGATTCCAATTATTTCTATCCTGTCCTTGCCCGTTTCTATTCCAATTATTTTGATTCCCATTTTGACCCTGTCTATTATCAAAGTTATTCCTTTCCTGTCTGTTATCAAAGTTATTCCTTTCCTGTCTATTATCAAAGTTATTCCTTTCCCGTCTATTATTATTCCTTGTATTCCTGTTCCTGTTCTGATCATGATTCCTATTGTCCATTCTAAAGTTATTTCTATTTTGATTACCCCTATTTTCAAAATTATTCGACTGATTGAAATTATTATTATTAGAATTCCTAAAGCTATCCGACTGATAATTATTATTCCCTTGCCTACCTGACTGGTAATTTCCTCTATTATTATTATAATTTCCCTGTCTATGGAATTGTCCGTCGTTATTCCTATTATCAAAAGTCCTACCGTTCCTATTCCTAGTCAATGGACAATTCCTCTGTACATGCTGCCCGTTGCAGTTATAACACGTAATGCTACTACGCCTTTGAGGCTGATGTGTCGCTTGTTGTGGCTCATTATTTATTACTGGATATACCAGTTCCGTCGGAAAATCAATTTCAGAGACGCGGTTCTCTAAACTGTCAAACGTGATGTCATCTTTGGTGAATTCTCTACGCAGAACATTAGTGTAACGTGGCAGCATCAAATTTAATAGGTGAAAAGCAAACTCAGCTGAATACATAACATCGTTTCCATAAACCCGGTCATAAACTTTTGTCTTTCTACTCAAAAATGAAGAACCAGACTCGTTCTCTTGCTGTTTGTGGGAGAGTAAATGACCAGTTAATGCCATTCTGTTATTGTCAATGCCGTAGCGTTGTAACAACAGAGAACTGAAAGCCGACCATCTAAGCAAACCATTTCCGCGACTAGACCACCAAATTTTCACATCCCCGCGCAGCTTCAGAGAAGCCAATCTGACTTTCTCTGAGTCCCTTATATTGCGCAAAGCGAAATATTCTTCGCAATCCTCAATGAATGCTTTAGGGCATTCCTGAGGTAAGCCGCTAAAGAAGAAGTTTTCGTTGAGCACTTCATCTCGTACATACACAATTTGTGGCCTTGTATCGAAAATCCTGTCTCTCGTTTCTAATGTGTCAGCTGGTGGCACATTATGGTCCTCATCGTCATGTGACGAAATGGGTGGCGTTTCGTCCACGCCTAACGAACCTGCCGATGCAGCCCCATTTCTCGTGACCACCGCGAAAATAAAGAGTTTACAAACACGTAGTAATAACTCGAACCAATTGAAAATAATCATTTTATTTGTCGATGTAATATAAGATTTAAACTAATGCAATTGACGGATAGAAAGAAAAATCTAATTGGATTCTAGTATAAACCGCGTGGTCTCCGCGTGTTCAAATATTCGAAATTTCTACAAAAATCCCTATAAAAATAATAAAAATTGAAGACTCGTCTCAGGGTGAGTTCGTCAATGCTTAATATATAACTAAACACACGTTGGCGCCAAGTTGTTATGCCTATAGGGCTTGGGAGACAAAAAACATGAAAATATTATGAAATACCTATAAGCGAAACACACAGAAGAATTTCAAACTACTTCGGTTAGTATACTAAAACCCGTGGGAGGTATTGTGTGAGGACTGCCCTCCCTGACCCCTCTGAGTAATCCTTTCAGAGGCTCTTCTAATGAATTTAATTTAATGGTTACACGACTGTGTAACTTGCAACACAAAACAAGTAAAATTTAAATCCTCATATAATACCAACCTGGGTATGAACAAATATTATGGTTAGTAAACTAGATACTCAAACCTCTACTGCAACCAGCCAATTAATCCAATTTGGTATCACTACACAACAGCGATTATTTATTTAAACACTACTAGCAAATAAACTCAATCACTAGATGTAACTATTACTTAATCTCTACTTGTTTACTTTAATACGTCACTCACTACGCGATTACCATATACCCGACACCACTCTACGCTTATTTCCAAAAATAAACCGAAATTACACTTTCACCGAATAACTAATTATTTTACAATAAATCTACATGTACTGTCGAATCAAAACACTACGTCAAAACTCTAAAACAACACAGGCAACCGTTAGTAGCGTAAGTCAATGTGCGTGCAACTACGTATTAGCGTGTTATGAGGGCTCGCTTTGCAATACAGCTATTTTTAAGAAAACTTCCGAGAGGCGGAGTCAGGACAAGGAAGGGGAAAAAAAATGGAGTCAAAGTATGATCTTATTGGTGGAGGCGCCTGTGATGTAGTGTGCGAGGGAGACAGGGTAATTGTTTTTGTGACCACTACAAAATGTCTACGCGCGTGAAACACATAATAAAATAATATAATTATAACATATCTTTCCGTATGAATCTTCATACCTAGTAATCAATAAAGCTTTTCTTTATACATGATTTTTCATCTTAACTGATAGGTTAGTATTATGATCTACGTTTTTCATAAAGCTTAATTTAATACATTTCTTAATAATAATCTTTTGAAAGCTTAATTCTTAAAATTAATTACAACCTTATGAATATATGGA
The DNA here is from genome assembly GCA_963576905.1 of Mystacides longicornis. Taxonomy (NCBI): domain Eukaryota; kingdom Metazoa; phylum Arthropoda; class Insecta; order Trichoptera; family Leptoceridae; genus Mystacides; species Mystacides longicornis. Next base: position 21,640,422 of record OY756433.1, on the reverse strand, counting down.
AATCTTATATACTAGACATGTTCAATAATTGTCTTAATATTAATTATTATTAATCTTATTACTAATGTTGGCCATTAATCAATTCTATCTTAGGTAATTCTTAACCTACACATAGGTATATTCCTTCTTAATTAAGATGCTTATCAGTAATTAAACTAACGTGCCTTAATCAATAATTAATCTAATAGTCTTATAATATCTTATATTACTCCTTAAGCATATGTGTTATAATTTATCATTTCAAAACAACATTATAATCTCTACACATTATTTATTCAGTATTTAAGTCTTGTTTAAACCATAGTCTATTATAGAACAACAACATACCTACTTCTGTTAATTTACAGTTACAACTACATAGGTACATAATTTGATAATCAAAATACAATGCCATCTAAACAATTATCTTTGCCATAACAACCTCTTATTATATTCTATATTTTATTATTACAAGGGTTTTTTTCATTCTGCAAAACAATAACATGCACTCAAGAGCTACCCTAATCTACGGTGTTTCGAAGCATCCAAAAAAACCCGTTTCACTAGAATATTGTGAATTAAACAAAAGCCTATGTTAGGGACAAACTGTCGCCGTGTTATTGTTTTCTTATCGCTCGGAACCCACAATGGGATCTACCCACATCCCCTACTTTCATGATTTCTCAGAACAGATTTTGAACGCATCAACCGATCATAACAAGGTAACACAACACGAAACGTGTGTTAATTTTTTCTATTGGGATATACTAAGACGTTCTCACTTTACTTGCAAAATAATTAATGAGAATACACTTGTCATTTAATATATTGAATTATTGAATGTTTGATCATACTAAGTAATTTCAAGGTGATGCATATTAAATTAAAAGCAGATTAAAATTATTCTACCACTTATTGTATTAAGGCCAGTGTTCCGCGGCACACTGGTGTGCCGTGGTCATCAGTTGGTGTGCCGCGAGACCCAAAGAGGCTCGTGATATAGATTTTTCTTCGAAAGAAAGAATGGGTGGTAAAACTTATTATTATCAGCCGGACACATTTGCTCATTTAAATGAGCTCAACAGAAAAATGCAAGGCAGGAAATCTAATATTTTAACGTCTCCTGGACAAAATTGAATGAAAGCTTTCGCGCTATGTTAATGTATGTATATCATCAGGTACGCTGTCAATGATGGTACCTTGTGAAATGTTTCCAAACGTCTTGTCTGCCGATTACGAAAACAGTGACGGCATTGATAGGGAAACACTTGCAGCTATTAACAGAAAAAATGAACTGTTACTTTCCTATGTGTGACCTGCAACCTATGGACTGGGTACGAAATGCATTCTCGAATACTATTTCTCTTGGACACTGATCGGATATTAAAATAAAAAAATTACGAAATAGAGTTGGCCATAATCCTAATATCTCTGCATTTAAAGCGTGCTGTTGCAATGCTATCACTATTTGCCACAACTTACTAATGCGAATTGCGATTTTCAACTCCTAACTATTTTTAAATCGAAAAAAAGAACGGCTGAGGAGATCAATAATGTGATTTTCGAGTGTATCAAAAAGCCACAGGAGTGTTTAGGGAAAGGAAAGGGGGAGTGGGGGGGGGCACAAAATAATTAATTGGTGTTCCTCTGAATTTTTTGAGTAGTTTGTAGGTGTACCTTGAACACAAAAAGTTTGCGGAACACTGTATTAGGCGATGAACCTGTTATGGGAGTTTATAATTTATTTGAAATTATTGATAGGGCACCTAACGTAGAAGATCAAAACATATGGATCAACAATGGAAGCAGGTTATAAAACCTTAATAATTGTCATGCGGATATTCAAAGAAGACAACGATAAAATATGAATTGAATACTTCAACTGTTTAAAAGAAATGATGGCAGTATAGCCCCCAGACCTTAATGTCTGAGGTAATAGATTCTAATCAACTAGTTTCGTTTTATCTGAAAGGCTTCCCCGGGCCAGATATTTTAAGACAAAATGTATCGAGCCCTGGACCTACCTATCGATTATGATTATATGCTACATTAAAAAACTTTGCAGTGATGCGATTACCAAGGGGAAAAAGGTTCCATTTTTAAATATAAGTAGGTACCTACTTAGAAATTCAAGTATTCTTTTACATTAATGAGCTCCCGCTTTTGACTAATGTCATGAGTTTTAAAACACTTGCCATAAAAATAATTGACCGCATTTGTTTTACTTCGATTATCTTCAAATAGGTTTTTACGTGATACACGTAATGTACAAGAGTAATAAAACATAGAAGCGATTTTCAATAATAAAGTTCACTTATTAATCAAAATCTGAAAAAAAAAAAAACAAATAAAGAAGAACGGGAAATCATTTGCAAAACTTATATTATCTGGAATAGTCACTAAGAAAAAAGAGACAATTAATTGAAATGTGAATTGTTAGGGGGTAGCTCAGAGTGACAGGGGGTTGGGAAAATCCGGGAGAGAAGCGGAGGAGGTGGAGAATAGAGAGAAGAAGCAGCGAGTCAGAGACCAGCGGCGGAGTAGTGCTGGTGCAGTGGAAATGTTGTCAAGTCTGTCACTGAATGTGACGTAAGAAAAGGAAGATCCCATAATAATAATGTTCGGTGACAGTTGTCATTCGCTTTCCCGTCTCGGTCTATTATGTGTCTGGCTCGATGCAAGCAGAACTGCGAGCTAAACAAACGGATCACACAAGAGACAATATGTTGCTTCAGTTAGACGATTGAGACACTCCCTACAATGCTACCCACAAACCTACTCAATGTGCAACATCAGATATTATATAAAATACGACTAAATAATAATATTATTATAGGATGCAACTTCGCTGCAAGTCTTGTGCGATATCAAAATCCATCTGCTTTTGATCTGAAATGTCATTTCACTGCGATAACTATAATTGAAAACGTTTTCCTCTAATAGATATTATAAGATATTTATACTGAATATGATAGCAGTTAGGAGGACCTTTCAACTATGAGGATAACATTCTAGATACGAGAATGTATGTTCCTTGCAGTGATCTCAGTTGTATGACGGTTGATAGATTCCATTAGTTCGCATGCATAATTTGAAGTAACACATTATAAATAATAATGTACAAGTAACTTGCCTTGGAAATAATAATCTCTCACCTAGTAAGACAGCCATTCTTACGTGGATATTAATAGACGAATTTTTAAAAGGTATCATTGTTGAAGTAAGAAAATTAACTGTAAAAATGCAAAATTATTCCTAGATTTTTTGTGTCATTTTCTATCTTATCTATTAGATGTCTTCAGAAACAATTGTTTCAGAAGTGTTTGATTTATTGGAAATGCATTTGACTGTCTTCTACTGCTGTTACGAAGGCTGGCTATATGTGATCACTTTGTTAAAGGAATATAAGATTACCACATGGGTCCCAAATTGAAGCGTATTCCGTCTGATAATTTTTAGTCTCATTCAATGTCCTACAAGGCTACAAGTATGTATTTTTTTTCACTTAAAAATTTTTCAATGTTTGTTTTGAGTAAACGCACACCTACAACGTTTCAATAATTAATATTATTATGTCTCTTTCTTACATAATAAAATGCCAAGAAACAGACATTAAGTTCTGACATATATTATGAATACAGTAATTGAGTGTAGCCTAAAGTAAGTACTCGTAGGATTAAGACATTAAGATCATAATATTATTAGAGGTCTGCTAGAATAATGTTTGCTTTTGCATGGTAGGTAACCTACCGATAACCAGGTTAAAGAAAATCTAGCGAAGATCATTACCTTTCAATGATAAGGAATTGCGATCATGTATTTGAATGTATAGTTTTTTCAGACGATGCAAATATTCGCATTCTTGTCGATTGAGGAACAACCATAACAATTATTGTTACTTTGCAAACATCCGATTACAATCGAGGACTCGCATTAGAGTAGAGAATGCACGGGTAGCAGCAGTTATTGCGAGTCTCGGGGGCAAATCGTGTCGGGCCTGAGGGTGGCGTGGAGATGCTGAGGGTGTGGAAGTAGCTAAAGACGTACTTTATCTTGACGGTATTATTCATATCTTCACAAACTTCTATACGACGTATGGACAGCACTGGGCGGTAGATTCAGAAAACGTATGGCCAAGTAGGCGCCTGCTAGACGCCCGTTCAAGATCTCCCGCTATATTAACAGCGGACAATAATAATTATGATAGATCCAGATGAAATATCTTGATTAAACTATTCACACTCCTTCCATTACTATCACATTTTTTTGTCCATAATACGGTATGGAAGAACAAAGAATATTCATGCATTCATGTCTGTCCTCATCTTTCCTCCACTTGCGCTGCTCGAAAAAAAAACCTTTTCATTTTTTTGCAGCTAGTTGTTCTATCTCTATGCTTTGTTTTTCAAAATTATCTGCTGAAAATATCATTTTTAACGGACTTGCACATTGCGGTACATAAATTATTAGTTTAAGTTTAGCAGGAAAAAAAAACAATTCCCAGAGGTAGTACAAAATGCCTTTGAAAATTTTGTTGCCTCCCGTCCAACTCATTTTTACAAGAAGGGCATCCATAAACTGCAGCCACTGCGTTGGCAAAGATGCATCGAGTGCATGGATGATTACTTTGAATAACATTTTTTTTTCCGAATATGTAACAACTAAAAGCTCTAAGAATTCATTACTGATGTTCGATTTTTAAATGGATCAAACCACTACGGGTTTACGACCGTCTTCTACTGTTATTTCGAAGGCTGGCTTAGTGTGATCACTTTACGTTAACAACGTTCGCCATTAGGTGGTATTGTATATGTCTCCGAAACTCCTTATCATGAGAATTCTCAACATGTTCAACATGTCGAAAAATCAATAGAATTTTTTTTTTATTTAAGCTATTCATATTAAACGGAATTTTTATTGGTAAAGCCCTAATATGTGCAAACATGTTATTAATTTATTTAATTCTTTATGAATATATTAAAAAATAGTGGGAAATGGCGGGATTATAGCCGAAGCAATCTCCAACATCCAACCATAGTTATTTCATCTTTTGATAATGACAAAATTGTTGTGGATAAATCAAGTTGTTTAATCAATCTAAATAAAGAAAGATTTAACAGAACACCTATCCCAAATTGAGCAAACTTGAAGGATACGAACAGAACAACCATGTCAAAACTCCACAAGGAATAGAAGAGTAAAGATGTTAATGGGTTTAATCTGGAATAATACCAGTGGAATATCAGAACAGAAGAGAATAGAAGCCCACATTTACATACTGGAGTAGAGACTCATAACCTGATATGTGCTTGTGGTAGAGTAGGGTTCATCTTTAGTTACGTCACCTCCGAATAACGCGACATCACACTCAGAATGTTTTCATAAAGCCAACGTAGAAGAGACAGCATGTCACACGACTGGAGTTGCAGGCAATAACTCAAGTTTTTGTTACTGCACCAAAAGTGCATAAAGTCATAACTCTATTTTGGGATAACAGAAATAAACCTTATATTTTTTATTAAGTATAGTGATTTTGTGTTGCAATTTGATCTTTTCAGCTTGTTAAAAATGGATTCTACTTCATCAAATGAATCGTTGACAGATCTTTAAGATATTGATTGATCATGTTTAGAGAATTTCGTCTTCACGGGTGCCAAAGAGAATCCTGGCGGGAAACCTGGCAGAAGGAGAAGATTAGGCAGACCTCAGACTACCTTTGGAAGACAAGAATGACGTAGCATAGTTTCGGAAGGTTACCATAGTTTGGAGGGCTGCATCAGACGCCAAAGCGAGTTGGAGGTGAAGGTTAAGGGAGAAAAAAGCTAAATATGAGCTGTTGTACACTTACAGACTTACAAAATACTTTGTACTTTGACAATGTTCTGAGCATAATAGGTATGCACCTAGATAAAGACTTTTTTTACAGTTTGTAAAGAAAAACATTTCTTCTAACCGACCTCGGAAGTCTAGTGGGGGCTTCCGAGGTCGGTAGGCGCCGACTTCTCACCAAAAGTTCCGTGGTTCGATCCCTGACGGGTCAGTAATTTTCTGTGTTTTTTTTTCACTTCAAATTTCTAGTCATCAGGACTGGAATACTGTCTCAGATTGAATGGGAACGGTTGACTGGTAGAGAATGTGTTTTTACGTTGACATACATGCATTCTAGTAGAGTGTTATTTATTTATTTTAAACACAAATTCAACAAAACTTCGAATTAGAAATAATATGAAATTGCAGTTTCGCTGTATACTAGCGATAATGTATGTTAGTGGGTAAGTTAAGTTTATACAGGAATGAAGGTATGGGAGTGATGCACTCTGGCAGCCACAGCCAGTGGCGGAGCTACAGCTGTCTTTCCCGTGGAAGATTCCCAGTGACAAGTGTCACTTCTCAATTAGCGCGCTACTGCTTCTGTCCCATGAAAGAAGACATTCATACAAACGCCATTTCTAGCTATCTATTGAAACTGATATCACATACGTACAGTGATCATTAAATAATAATATGTTTTGAAGTGTTAATAATTGGTTTAAACTGACAATCAAATTAAATTGCTTTTTAAATATCCCGTATTAGCCAAATAATCAGACAGTTATAAGAATAATGTTAATCAAGTGGTTCAGTCAACAGTTTTCATAAGTTCAGCATTCTGAAGGTCATATTAATTACCCAAAGACCGTTATTTTAGTCGGATAAATCTTCCTCTTTCACGAAACAAGCTTTGAGAAGCTTACTGTGAAAGAGTCACATGGTATATTTGTGTTCACTTTGAGTGAGCACAGTTTCATTTTAAAAGAAAATATTAGCTTTATTCGATGAATTGTCGTTATTATTAATTATCAATTTAGAAAATGTCACAAGTCCCAGAGGTTTAAGTGATACAAATTAACGATGAAATATGTTTGTTGTACTATGTTACATGATTATTGCATAAACATGCACTGTTTATTTATTTACAAAATGAGTTGATTTACTACAGCACTGCTTAAGATATTTTAACGTTTTAACAAGTTGCAGTGATTGCTACCAAAATAACAATATTATCACACACCACCCGACAAACAAGTTGACAATAGAATTAGTGCTACATTGAAATATTAGTTATTATTGCCAACTGTTATTTACATAGTCACAGTTATTGGCTGTGAAATGCAAATGCAAAAGGAGGGATATAAAATATTATTTTATAAGAACCTAAATAATAGTCTCGCCTATTCTTGTAGAGTAGCCCTGAAAGTTCCCATTCATTAAGACTGAATCTTCCCGAAATTAGAATATTCATATATGTGATGGGTTAAAAATGAAACTGAGCTTATTCACTAAATTTCTTAGAATACGTTGTCTTGCACAAGTAGATATCGTCAAAAAAGTGAAGGAAAAGTGCCCAGTCAGGTCCTCGACTTTAGTTATCACTTAGGCAAAGGCCTTCCTGTCTCTAACTACTTGAATCAGTTCCCAGAAGGTTTGGATTCCAGTACACCTGTCTTCTACCCACACCATGGTACCCTTGATCAACCCCTCTATAATTATCTGCAGAAGCATGTACTTATCGCCTCTGATAACGTGACAAATAAAAGAACACTTGACCACATCAATTCTATACAGTTAATCATTACTATTAAAATAATGAGTGTTTAAGAATCGGGAACCATCGGGTATAATCATGCTAGAGCATTCACACAACTCCCAAGTTATTATCTACCTAAGAATAATATTGTTTTGTCTGGCGCAAATCATAAACATAAATGTGTCAAGAAAGATGAAATACGGATACTTATTACTTATTATGATCTTATTAATAACTTCTCGCAGTCCACTCTATAGCTATCCGCTTCAGTAAAGCAGGACAACGCACAATGTGTGCCCATTAACATTCTCTACGCAATTGCTTGAAGTAGTTTGACAAATAGGAACGCTGCTACTATAATCTAATAACTAAAAGTTAACCCTTTGTCCATCTGAGGAAGGGGAGAGTCGTTCCCGAAAACTAGTTGATGGTTATAAATAACTTTGTAATAGCACAAACTGAAGACCCTTTTATTTTTGCAACGATGAAAATGGAGTACCACCAAGCACTCTCAGTCGAAACTATCAACTAAAAAATTGACCATCTTCTATGTCATAAAAACCATCAAATGGTGTTGTGTATTCTGCATAAAATCTGCAAATACTAAAACTCACCTAGCCCGAGCTATCATTGGGATCTTTAATTACTGAGGGCAGAGATTGGTAGGGACACTTTAAACAGCCAATGTGGAAGAGCGCGTTAGTGTATGTACGCCAAAATAGCAATAAGTACAACAATAACTAATTGCTGATAGTTGAGTTGGTAAGATTCAGATGTTTAGTTATGAAGGCTTTTGATTTGAATGAAAATATTGAATGTTCCGAAAACTAGCATTTCATTTTAAGTACTCATTTGACTATGGTCTTTAATATCTACCTTTGCGATAGAGTGGAATGAAATAAGTAGGACAGCTTATGCCAAAAATAACATTGAAAGATGTTGGGATTTTTTGTTATGTATGATATAGGTTTTATTACATAATTAGCCCCTTTTAAGCAACACAGCAAACCTACCATATGCTACAAGAAGAACAAAGAGCCATTCAAAGAAAATGGTGGAAATCTATTTGGAAGACCATATCCTGATGCTAAATACGAATATCAAGATCAAAAGGCAAGTGGCCAGAACATATTTGTCTTATATAGGATGGGCGATGAGCACCAAGATAATTGAAAAGCAGCCGCGCACGCAAAGAAAAGGAGAAGGTACATCACCAGCTAGATGGTGAATCAGGGATGACATAGCGAAAGTGTTTGGACAATGATGGACGATCAGTTCTTGACTGATCAGTTGATTATGCAGCGAGATGATTATTAATAATACAAACCCTTCAATGCTAGCAATTTTACCAACAAAAAATGAGATGTTTATACGAAAAGAGTCACAGGTTTATTGTTTACACAACAGACCAAAACTCATTATATAACATCGTCAAATAATGTCTACCAGATAACGCCATTACAAATTATGTAAGATCAAAGGGTGTATATAGGTTGTCGTTTGTAAGTCAAGTGGTTTGGACGTGTTTGTGTGTTGTCAACGCTAGCGAGACACCAGTAACGCCGTGCCGTGAGATTAAAAATTTCAACTTTATATTATTATTTCTGTCGTAATTACTTAGATATTACATACATTACACATATTCATAATTTGTTTAATATTTTCTATTTCTTGTAGATGTATAGTTACTTTATATTATTTAGTAGTTTAGTTCAATAAATACTTGTTGTAGTTTTGTTGCAAATAACCCGCCTTGTAGCGGGGAATTCTCACTGCGTTAAATATTTGATTTATTATTTTAATTTTTTTTTCTCCTTCATTATTTTTAAGTAAATATTTTTTTTTTCTTTCTCTTTTTCGTTTTGTTTTGTTTTTTGTTTATTAGGGTTTACGTTATGTAACTATATAAGTTAAGGTCTTTTCTTTTTTATTTAATTTTATATATCTTTTCGCAATTACTTGATAAAAAGTTCTCGTTTCGTCTATTTTTCTTAATACGTATAAATATTTTCTAAATATTTATTTTCATTTTTACTAAAGAAATTGGTTTGATGGTATAATGCAGCCACCAGACCCTGATCCTGATCCGCCTGATTTAGGAAAGAAAAGAAAGTTTAATGGCGTTATAATCTCCAACATTATGGAGGAGGATAGTACAAATGGGAAAATGACAACCGATCCCCAAAACACTATTAGTACCGGCCCGGTCCGAGAACATTTTTACTCCCCGAAATCATTGGGACCCTATGTTGTCAACATACAACTTTCAGACAGTAAGCCTATTCATCCGATGGACTTTGGGAAATTTATTTTTAAGAGGAATATTAAAAACGTGGTTAACGGATCCCTCAGGGCAGAGGGGAAGTATAAATTATCGCTTGAATTTCAAAATGGTCAGGCAGCTAACGCTTTTATAAAAAATTTATATTTAATTTCCAACTCATTATACAAAGCTTTTATACCATCATATAATGTTAGCAGAATGGGTCTGATAAGGGGTGTCTCAGTTGACATCTCGGAAGAAGAATTGCTTGAGGGACTCAAAGAATCTAATCCAAAGTTGGACATAATAAAAGTTAGAAGATTAAAATTCAAGGACCGATCAGGAGAGAAACCTGAGTATAAACCCTCTCAAACAATTGTTATCACATTTGAAGGGCAGTCCCTTCCCGATAATGTTTATCTGTATTATAATTCTTTTGGTGTGGATATATACTATTACCCCACCATTCAATGTTACAAATGTTGCAAATTTGGACATACGAAAGCAGCCTGTCGATCCCCTGCCAAATGTTTTAAATGTGGAGAAAACCACGAGTTTAACGATTGTTCTTCCGATAAAATCCAATGTCACAACTGCAAAGGAGCCCATAAAGCAATAAGCGTCACGTGCCCAGAGCTTTCAAGACAGAAAAATATTAAAAACACAATGGCTCGTGAGAATGTGTCCTATGTGCAAGCGTCTAAAATGCACCCATTATTGCATACATTTGCTGAAGTAACAGCTAATCCTAAACCTAATTCACAGGTCGCGCCCCCAGCAACGCTGGGAAGTTCCTCCAGGTCAGCCATAAAACATAATTCTAACCATAATAATTCCACGCCCCCTACTAAAGGTGTTTTTAAGTATAAAACTCCAAAAGCTGCAGTAGTCCCAGGATATGATAGGTCGGAGTACAACTCTATGCTTCTGTTTCCGAATGGATCAGAATGGTCTAGTGCTCCTAATGGTTTCGCTTTAAATGATTCCCCAGCCCAAGAAAATCGAAATCAAAATCTGAAAGATAATCTGTCAACAGATAACAATAATTTTCTAATGACTTTAATTACGATGCTTATTGAACTATTGTCGTCTCAAAGATCTGCCCCAGTTAATTCTGCTCATTTGGTTTCCACGTTAAGATCATTTATTTCTGAAAATGTCCCGACAACATCACATAATCAATAATTTTCGAATTCTCCAATGGAACAGCCGAAGCGCTGTTGCAAACCGAGATGATATATCCCTCCTTCTTAAGGAACACAGAGCCGATGTCTTTGCTTTATCGGAAACTTGGTTTTCCAGTGACTCGCAGGTTAATTTTTCTGGATTCGTGTGTTTGAGAAATGACCGCCCCGATGGTAGGGGTGGAGCAGCTCTCTTAATTAAAAACTGTTATTCCTTTAACCCTATTACTTTACCTGATCACCCAAAAATACAAATTGTAGGTGCCGAGATATTCGGTATCGCAGTGATCTCATTATACTGTCCGCCTAGGACGAAATTTGACCCCCGTTTTTGGAGAGACGTAGTTGGAAAACTTCCCTCCAATTTCCTATTATTGGGCGATTTTAATGCGCATTCCCCCTCTTGGGGCTGCCACTATTATGATTCTGCGGGAAAGGATATTCTGGATTTTGTGGATTCTGAAAATCTAGTCATCCTTAACAGTGGGGAACCTACTAGGCTAACCCTTCCCAACCAAAACAAAAGCGCGGTTGATCTTTCAATCTCATCTTCCAACATAGCTTCCATTACAACTTGGACTGTTTTAAATGACCCGTACTCGAGCGATCATTACCCTATAATTTTACACATTAATCATCAAGTTCGTCAACAACCAAGACCTGAAAAAAGACAGAAACTTAATATAGGAAGGGCGAACTGGACCCTTTTTCACTCTCTCCTGGAGGAAGGAAAATGTATTTCTGTACTAGATTCAGGAAATCAGATAGATATTAACACGTATGCCACAGAAATAACTGACTATATCAATAATGCTGCAAGTCTCTCAATACCTAGCTCTTCCGCGAGTAAAGGTAAATTCTACAGCCCCTCCCCACCATGGTGGGATCAGGAATGCACAGACTCGGTAAAGCAGAGATCTTTGGCCCTAAAAAAATATAAAAGAAACGTGACTGATGAAAATTATTTAATATTACGAAAAACTCAAGCTATCACAAAAAAACTTTTAAGAAGGAAAAAACGTCAGGGCTGGCATTTATTCTGCTCATCGCTTAACCCGGAAACCAACATTTCAGATGTGTGGAATTCGGTTCGTAAATTTAGAGGGGCTTGTTCCCCTCGACCTGATGTATCAAAATCGTTCGATTGGATTGAGGAATTTGTGGATTCGCTTGCACCTCCGTACGTCCCACAGGAAATGGAACTTCAAAAAAACCAGATCACTTCCCAATCTCCAAGTGTATCCTTATCCTCTCCTTTCACAATGAATGAACTATCATCTGCAATTGATTCATGTGGAGTTTCTTCTCCAGGTCCAGACCAAATCCCATACAGCTTTTTCAAACACTTCCCAAAGTCTCTACTTTGTGAAATATTAAAACTATATAATTGTATATTAATGTCGGGAACTATTCCAGATTCCTGGAAAGCCCAATTTGTTATTCCAATACCAAAACCAGGAAAAGATATTTCAAAGGGATCCTCATACCGACCCATATCTATGTCATCATGCTTTTTGAAAATTCTGGAGAGAATGCTTAAATCAAGGCTAGAATGGTTTGCCGAGAGCAGTGATTTGCTCCCGGTCTGGCAGTTTGGCTTCCGTAAGGGAAAATCTTGTATTGATAACTTGAGTACCTTGATTGCAGAGATTCATTCTGCCAGATCGGTTAAAATGGATACTGTGGCTTGTTTTTTGGATATATGTAGAGCATACGACAATGTATTACTCCCTGTTTTATACGAAAAGCTGGTTTCACTGGGTATTCCGTTACTTTTATGTGATTTGATTTCCAATATCATGTGCACAAGAAGACTCTTAATAGAGACACCCTTGGGCATAATTGAGAGGACGATCTTTCGTGGCCTGCCTCAAGGATCGGTCCTAAGTCCATTTTTATTTAACTTGTATACCTGTGACATTCAAAATTCTATTCCCTCTCCGTGTAATGTATTACAATACGCGGATGATTTTGTAATCTTCGTGTCCCAAAAAAATATTGTCAAATCTGTCGAATATCTTGAGAGATCATTAGACTCTCTGAGTTCCTGGTGTGATATAAATGGATTGGAATTCTCACCATCCAAAAGTCAAGTAGTCTTCTTTTCAAATAAACACTCCACCCCAGACATCCCAATAAGCTTTGGGGACTTTTCCATACCTATCAAAGAGTCAGTTAAGTTCTTGGGAATGGTTTTGAATAGAAAATTGTCATGGAAAATGCACATTGATTACATAACAAGCAAGTGTGAAAAAAATTTCAATATTTTAAGAGCAGTTTCGGGAGTGTGGTGGGGAGCTCATCCATCCACAATGAGAATGCTTTACTCAGCGTTAATAAAAAGTCATTTAGACTATGGTAGTTTTCTTATGGACCCACTCCCAAAATACCTCTCGATCAAGCTAGAAAGGGTTCAGTCCAGAAGCTTGCGACTCATACTCGGAGCCATGAAATCATCGCCAGTAATAGCTCTCCAGGCTGAATGCGTGGAGATGCCGCTGTCGTTGAGAAGGAAGTCTCTGGCTTTTAAATTTTTATTGAAACGCATGAATCAGACTAATCATCCTATTTTCTCTAGGCTACAGAATTTGCTTAGTTCCCGACAGCCAAACCTGCTCCCAGGTTTGCGTTCAGTGTGGGAGTACTGTTTGAAAAAATTTTCTAATCTATCAACTGTAAAACATAACATTGTTTCCTTCCCGTGCATTCCCTCTTCCTTCTCTCCTGAAGTTTTGGATAATATCCAATTAGACAAATCATACTCACTTCTCAGCCCAAATATAGTCAACGCGATTTTCTCTCGTAAGATTGAAGAGCATTGGCCTTCGACTTATGTGAGATTATATACGGACGGTTCCAAGTTGCTGGAGGGAGATTGCGGGGCTGCGGTCTATATTCCGTCAATAGGTATTAAAAAAATGTTCAAGCTTCCCAAATCTGCATCTGTGTTTACCGCAGAATGTTTGGCCGTCAAAGAAGCCATCTTGGAAATACGTAGCCGTTCTCTCACGCACACTTTAATTCTCACAGATTCACTTAGCTTTATAGAAGGACTAAAATGTTGCCAAAGGTCATCTACGAATAGTCACTTGCTTTGGGAAATCAGGACGCTATTATACGAATGCCACTCTAATGGAATTAAAATCGTTTTAATTTGGATACCTGCGCATATCGGCATTAGTGGGAACGAGACGGTGGACGCTGCGGCGAAGGAAGCTTGTCTTTCTGGTAGTGTCCCCAGCTCGTTTGTGCTGCCGTTTAACGACTGTATTGCTGATGTTATGACATTAATACGTAAAGAATGGGACGATATATTTACTCAGACCCCTAAGGGGGCACGATATAAACAAATCCAACCGCTAATACCAGGAGAACCATGGTTCCAGGGTAAGCGTAGAAATAAGTTATACATATCCCTGTTGACTAGATTGCGTATAGGACATGTCGCCCTGGCTTCACATTTGAAGAGACTTGGTGTGGTCGACTCGTCCCTCTGCGAGTGTAGGGAGGATGATGAGACCATCGACCATGTATTCTTCGGCTGTAGTCTGCTTCCAAATAATGTTTTCCTTCAGGAGTTACTGGAAAGGGGTCTTCCCCTTCCCCTGAACGTTGTGTCTTTGCTGTCGAGGAATGAACAAGATATCAATGATATTATAGTGAACCATTTGCGGAGAAATAACAAGAATCTTTGAATCCCTCTTTATTTTCCTTTTCTTCCTAATTTTATTCTTTTCTTAAACTAATATGTCTATGAAATAAGCAAAGGCTGCATCACCCGAATACGGGTGCTAGCCTCAAAAAAAAAAAAAAAAAAAAAAGGGTGTATATTATTGTATGAATCATTTCCAGGAAAATTTTATTTATTACAAAAATATTAGTAACCATTCACATAATCTTAATTTATTAGCCTTCTTTAATCTATCTGGTAGGCAATAAAAATAACATACATAAAATAAAGAGGAATTATGTGTTGTGTAATATTAAGTGAGATTATAAGAGAAAAAAATAATAATCGTAAATAAACAAAATAAATGTAATTTTTAGTTATCACTGTTGGATACAATCAAATCTATTTTTTGATTAAATCATTCAATATCATCTCTCGCTATAATATCAATAATTTGTACTGTCAAAATATATTGTGGGTGGAATGACTATGTCCTAGTCAGTCTTCACAGATAGATAATTTGGGAAAAATCTGTCTTGCTTACGTACGACGGTTTTTATCTCGAGAATCTTTATACCGCATATGTGGAAGTCATCTGACAGAGCGAGAGGCAATCTTTTGGACAGTACCACATTTCACGACAGTAGATATCAGTTGACTTTTTTCGTACGTATAGCGTACTGAAAGGTCATGGGTTCTATGTACCGACAATTTCCACATTTACAACACAAGCTTTGCTTATGTGAAAAATGTCGAAAACACATTTTTGTATTAAGTTTAAATGAGCCTCGGTTCATTAAAAAAAAAAAACTATTCAATACAAAAAATGTGAGAAGGCAGTTACCTATACAAATTGTTTACACAGCTTATTTCATAACAAAATTTATAAAAAAGCCATTTTTAAACTCGGAGTGTTCCTCATTTGAAGAACCTGAAAAGATAGTTGTAAAGCTCAATTCAATTCCCATTCGACTCAAAAATTGTGTGAAAGCTATTTTTTATCATCTTCTTTATGTGCCCTGTCGGGTTCCCCCAACGTTGGCGATCACTTCGGCGAACTTGTCTCTGTCCTGTGCTGCCTGGAACAGCTCCTCCACAGTTCGGATGCCTGTCCACTCCCTTATATTGCGCAACCAGGACATCTGTCTCCTGCCCGGCCCTCGGCGTCCCTCTATTTTTCCTTCAGTATAAGATGAAGAAGGTGGTCCTTTTCTCCTCGCAGTACATGGCCCAGATATGATATTTTCCAGGTAAGGCTATTTATAAATATCCCAATTATTATTTCTTACGGATATAATTAACAGGTGATTGAGAAAACATCGAATGATGTTCATCGAGCGCGACACATCTGACAAAAATGTGATATATACTCGTTGGCCTTACAGAAAACAATAAGAATATTTTAATCCAAAAAAATATTCCTAATGTCCGATAGAAAATCCCTCGTCCATTCGGTGTTGCCAACATGACGAATAGCCACTGTGGAATGCTCGTGTCTTTAAATGTTTAATTAATGCTCTAAGATGAATGGACGTCTATTTCTATACGCACTGTCTTGTTCTTAAAAATACACACATTTTGAATATTATGTGAATACATTTTGTGACCTATCGCCACGTGACGCACTCCATAGCCACAGAAATCTATAGTAATTTATAACCTACAAAACCTAGAACCACGATACGCATTCAAAAGTGAAGATGAAAAATTTCAACCCTGACAATCAAAGGGTTGACGGAAAAGTGGTTATGATTCTTAATGCATTTTTTCTAATGATGTTCTCGGTCGTTTTTTTTTGGGTAGTTTAAGCAAATAGCATCCCCTTTTTCTATAAACTAAAATAAAAATATCTCAATTTTATATCCAATCCCTATACAACCACCATTTGTTAGGCCATAAAATCAAGCACCCGGGTCTGCTCTCTATCATCGTCAAAGGAGTGATTGAGGGCAGAAATCATAAAAGCCGCAGAGATAAAAATATGGATCAAGTGATTGAGGACATGCGCTGCAGCACACCAGAAGATGAAGAAGCTGGCCGTTCACAGGGAGGAGTGGAGGAACATAGACGACATTCTTGGTGCAGACCGATCCTAGGAAAGTGACTCAAAAAAGGAACACAGCCACATCACGTCACGTCGTAAAAGGCGCAAGAAATTAGCCTCGGACGCCTGGAACCTATCACATTAAACTAAGACCGGCGAATCTGCGAGATGATGCTGACTCTAAATTGAAACTGATCAATGGCTTATGAGTCTACCTGAACTGAATCGCCCAAAAGACAACTAGGATGTCAACAACTCAGAAAAGAAATGAACTAACCATCACGCCAAATCTTGAAAAAAAAAATGCGATTGTATGGTAAGATGTCTTCAGTTAAACTTTTCTTAAACCTCTCTACCGCTTGGTCATCTCCATAATGGTTTTTCTAGAACAATATATTAATGGGAATGAAATAGAGTGGAATGATTCGAGTGTTTGGTGGGAGTAGAAATTCTTCGATCCGAAATAACTTGACTAATATATCACTCAACACTTTAAATTGTTCCCTGATATAAATTGGCGGGATCAAAGTGTTCGAAATGGAGATTGATGAGAGACGGCTGGTATGCCGGCAACCACCAGAAATGTGGCCGGACACCGGGCTATATTTCTGGAGGTCGTAAAGCTTTCGTTGGGACGACGGATGCTGCCCGAGATAGATTGTCTCTCTAAGTTAAAACTGACGGAAAAAATAATTCATCCGTGTTTATGATCATAAAGTCATCAGAATATTGGAATTTTCTATCGGAAGAGGTGATTTGAATTTATGACATACTTCTGTTAAAAATTAATAATACCTATCATGAGAAACATGTCGAAAGACCAATAGCTGATAAAAGACCACCTACCAGATAGATGGAGAACATTAAGAAGTTTGTCGGACTCTAGTGGATGTGAATCGCACAGACACAGATGGAGTGAAGGAGAGAAGAGGCCTAACCTGGAGTGGGAAAGGCCTTGGTAAAAAATACCAAATGACCACACTAAACAGTATTCAAAATGGCAGTAGAGAGAATCCACAATCCTCCAACCAACTGCTCAAATTTGAATTGAAATCGGACATCTTTAATGTAAAAAAATGAGTAAAAAAATTATAAAAAGGTACATTATTAAGTACCGAAATGCCCAAAAAAGGCAATCTATCTCTATTCGATTGGAGTCTATTTGTGGTTAGATGCCATAGGACAATTGGACCGGGATCGATCAAGTTAAAGAACCCCCCCGGATAACCCAGGACAGAGAAACCAACGCTATAGCGATTGCCAAAATCGCAGGGCATGGCACAAGAAGAAGGTCGTAAATATGTTTCGCCTAGAGAATATGAGTAAGAGAATAGAAACTACGATCGAAGGAAATACTGCCTAAAAGCGAGAAGAGCCAACAAAGGTGTTACTCTCAAACAGTATTTAGAAAAAACAATGTCCTTTTTCGTTCATATTGTTGAATTTCGAAAACAAATAAGGACACTTTGTCAGTATTGTACTTTCAGAATATAAATTTTAACCCGAATTATTGTTTCGTTGGATTTGACAACAGTTGAGTATCAAAAAAGGTTATAAGTAGTGGAGTAGTGACTGAGGAAGAAGAATAAGATATTGTTAAAATATAAGGTAAGTATATTGTTGTTGTAGGAGTGATTTTCCTATTTGTAAGCACATGTCAGATATAGGAATGAAGTCGTTGAAGGCGAGCCGTCCAGTCGCTGTGAAAAGCCATTTAACATTTTATGAGAGAAACAGCCAAATGAACAATACGTAAATCATAAATGTTTGAAATATTAGTGTGGACCGAAGACATAACATAATCATATTTGGGACAGCGGTCGGTAACATTTCAACGAAGAAAAAAATTAAGATAAGATTTGAATAACGCTAATCATTTTGAACGTGTCTTAAAAAAATATAATATAATGTCACATAAAATAATTAAGTTGATTTAATTGACATGAAGAAGAAAAACAAGACGGAGAAGAACCTGAATAATCTGCGTAACAACGAATAATCATTAATACGAAACTGTTGACAGCATATAACACAGCATATGACAGTTCTGAGAATCTGGATAAAGTTTGGATTTGACAGTACCCCGACTTCCCTATCGTCTGATGTAAAGGCAAGGTTAGATGGTCTGATTGAGCCTTCAAACAGTCACTTTTTTAGGGGAAATCCGTCATTGACCCAGGCCAAATCTCCTGAAATTTGGACAAGGTGTCTATGAATTGGCTTAAGCCCCTCAACTCCAAACTCATTGGTAGGTACCTACCCATTATTAGGGTATACCATTGATGGTTCTTTTTAGTGTAACTTATTCGGTACTATAACGTCCTTCAAAGAGAACCTAATCTTGTAAAAGGGTAGGTATTCCTTTATACTCGTAATTATGAGACCAAATACTCTAAGTATAGATAGTCTTATTAATGCAAAATCATACGATTGTCTAAATGTCCAACATTTAAACATAACATAAACACATAACATTCTCCCTTTTAAGACCCCCCGCACACCGCAAGTCAGCCCGGAGGAGACCAATCCGCAACAAACCCGATCCCCACAAAGCCGACCCCTAGCCCGATTGCCAAAGCCAGCCACATACAAATCAAGCCCGCCGCAGACCCCCCCCCCCCAAACCAACCCACAATGCGGAAGGCCTAGGCCCCACTCAGGAGCATAGGGAGGCATCAAGAGCTCTCCATTGCGCTCGAAGGCATCCGAGGCTCACTGTGCCTTTTCTGACCGGTTGAGGTTTAAGGACGTGAGGTGGTCAACCTCACGGTCCCGATCTGATTCTTCGATTTCCTGCAGGATGCTCGAAAAACCAGCAAAAAAGAGCAGAGGTGCTATTCTTAGCCGGCAACCCCACGGCACATTTAAACACTTTATTAAAAAATCAGTAAAGACTACAATCGTGTGGACTCCGCCGAAGAAGACCGCCAAAGTGTTAAAAATTTAGCCAAACATCGTCGTCCAAGTAGTGATAAAGCATCGCAAAATTTTAAGGATATACAATAAACTCCGCTCAAAGATCAACGACTATAGACCGCTGACACAGACAGTCATAAAAAAGAAAGATATTTTGTCATTCAACTGCGCTTATGTTTCATAATTATTTATTTGACACCATAAAGAATTCAAGATGGATCCAACCGACCTGCCTTGGATCTATTAATCACAAGAGGAGAGAGGATCATTGAAGGTATCCCACTAGAACACACGCAGCAGAGATTACGGCATGTTTTTACCTCAAATCAACGTCATAAATTATTAGTAACACAATCATATTATGGCGAAATAGATCGTTGTGAAATTCGACCATTATTTTCATTATGGGGGTCATTGTGTAAATTTGTTGGTCTGCTTGGTCATCTCGTTGTTATCTTGATGGCGTTATGTTCCATCCATCTTTTACAGACGAGGTCTTTTGTACGTTTTGCGAGTAACAAGCAAGATGAAAATCTATGATTATAAGTCAATTTGAAATCTCAATGATAAATGCATATA
This sequence comes from Mystacides longicornis, assembly GCA_963576905.1. Taxonomy (NCBI): domain Eukaryota; kingdom Metazoa; phylum Arthropoda; class Insecta; order Trichoptera; family Leptoceridae; genus Mystacides; species Mystacides longicornis. Next base: position 21,620,220 of record OY756433.1, on the reverse strand, counting down.
TATGTGGTAAGGTGAGAACGACAAGAAATATCACTCAAATATGATTATTCTTGTCGTTCTCTTATATAAGAACTAGCTTATACCCGTCTTGCTTTACGTTTTTGATTCCGAAAGTCAGGCTTGATCGGTAGGTAATTAAACAGGTTCTAGTCTAGCTCCACATTGCTTTGCAGACCTCTATAACTGACATAAGCACAGAAAAAGAAGAATGAAAAGAAGAAATGCAGAAGCTGCAGAAATTGTAATATTTTGCCCGGGATATGCCAAAAATAGCAAACTCCAGCCAAATTGGGTCAGGATCGCATACCTTACCAAAAGATGAACGCTATTCTCCGATAGGATTGGAATTTAAAATAAAAAGAGACAGTTTTTTCCAAAACTCCGTCAAAAGCAGACACCTCAAACTGAGTTTTCACTCGCTTAATGAAATTTACAAGGCAAATAGGTATAGATTGATAAATTAAATTAGCAAATTTTTTAGAATAGTTTTAAGAAAAAAAGTTATGTGATATTTTTTTTAAATCGTTCTAGTAGTTTTTGTAAAATTTTAAGTTACACCCTATTTTGAGATTCAAATTTTTTTGTTGGCACAATGGTATCAAATATACCCATTATTGTTTTTTATATGCTAGGTATACCTACTATTCAGCTATTCTAAAAAAAATGATGCATGTAACTTAAAAATTGGTGTCTCTGTATCCATTTATATCCTGCAAATCAGGGTTTGACAAAATAAGTACCAACATAACTATAACTCGAAAACTAGGTATTATAAATCGCTGAACATAATATATTGAGTTATTTGGATAGCCCTTAAGGTGTTCTATCTCTGGACTTTCGCTTAGTCGTACTTTCTGGGACACCCTGCATATTTAAGAACTAAAAGTAACTTACACAAATGAGGAGGTCAATAATTCGATATAACTCTTGACTGTAATATTACCTGTAACAAAAAAAATATATATATTTAAATTTATCTATCATCAAATCAAATCAAATCTATATAAATTAAAATTATAAAAAAAGATGTAACGAACGGTTTTAGATTTTGTTTTCGAAAAGTATTTGGCAATATTTTCAAAAGAAATAATATAAAATATTCCAAAATCTAACAAGTATGATGTTTATGAGTGAGTCAACATTGCTCAGATGTATAATCATTTATCAACATGTAGATTTTCCTCTACACGATCAAAAATATGACATCGATGCATTTAAATTGGCTAATTACCCGTTAATTAGCGATTTCAAATGAATAATACCACATTTACTCCAGCGTCGTGTTTTTTCAAACAAAAGAATAAACTATCAACAGCGAACAGAAACAAATGATTGGTATTGCAAAACATCTGAGATCGAACGACAACGAAATATTATTATGTCATATTATTGTGAAGAGTTTGATGAGGAATGAATTAATGATAATGAAGATGGTTGAAAAGAAACAATAAAAAAATATGACACTTTTTGGCGGCTCATCCAAATCTCTTAACCAAGTATAAAAATCGGACTAAATATAATCATGTTCTTATCATTTATCCTATAGAGTAAGAAAGAAACATCGATTTTAGATTTCAGAGCAAGAACGTATGAAAGAAATTCGAGTTTTCACTTGTTTTCTAAGTAGTCGTCAGTCATCCATTAGCCTATTATTGCGTTCTCATTTCCATTATACTGAACGAATATCAGAAATTTGCTTTTTATTAGTTTAACGCTTGTGACATTTTTTATTAGTTTTTCTTTTTATTAGCTTAACGCTTATGACATTTTTTTTATTAGTTTTTCTTTTTATTAGTTTAACGCTTATGGCATTTTTTTATTAGTTTAACGCTTATGACATTTTTTTATTAGTTTTTCTTTTTATTAGTTTAACGCTTATGACATTTTTTAGGTGTATTGTTATTGTTTTATATTTTATCCCTTTCCGTATTATCTTTTTTGTGGAAGGAATGGATGCAAACAGAACGACAAAGAGAATTTATAAGGATTGAAGGAAATGTGTAAGAAAGCGTGGACGACCCAGAATGACGTGGATCGAACACATCGATTCCGTCCTCAAGGAAGGCCAGGTAAGAAGTAAGAGAAATAGGAGAGGGTGTATGAGAAATGTTATGCCGGTAGAAGAAGCGAAAGAAGTGTGCTTGGATAGAAAAGAGTGGAGGTCCGTTCTCTCTGCCTGATACCCCTTACGGGACACGGGGTGATGGGTAAAAAAAGAATATAACGAAAAATATTTTTTTATAAAAAAGGCAATTTGCCGTTTAATAGTTATTAATTAATTAATTTTTCTCAGAAAGCTTAAAACTTTCTCTTACAAAGGTCAGGTTTTAGGACCTTAAATCTATCCGATAGTTTTCAACCAATATTTATTTGCCGTTTAATAATTATTAATTAATTAATTTTTCTCAGAAAGCTTAAAACTTTCTCTTACAAAGGTCAGGTTTTAGGACCTTAAATCTAACCGATAGTTTTCAAACCAATATTTATTTGCCGTTTAATAATTATTAATTAATTAATTTTTCTCAGAAAGCTTAAAACTTTCTCTTACAAAGGTCAGGTTTTAGGACCTTAAATCTATCCGATAGTTTTCAAACCAATATGTATTTGAAAATCAAACTGTTGAAAGCCGGATAATCTTCTGAAACAAAAAAGCTTCGATGAGCGATGAATAAAAAAACAATTTTATCCAGCGTCGATTCTAATCTGTTTTTTTTTTAGTGTCACAGTAAAGAGTTGGTGTGCAAGTATAGACGGATGGACGTGTGATGTGTGGAGTGTTGTAGACTATAGTATGGCGTTTGATCTGGTGTCGCACGGGTGTGAATTATGGCCTCCGGGAAGTCTATTTTAACACCCTGCGGAGATCAAGCTCGCGACTCTGTGTATTGTAACACCTAGGTGTCACGTTTATCACTATGCCGGCCACCATCAGCATCTCTAATCCGTATTTTTCGATGCATTCTCGATATACTTATACAAACGTTGATATTTTAGATATCACATCAACACCTACATTTTGACGTAGTTGCACTTTTTAGGATAAATTATATGAGCACAATTATTTTTGCTACTCTTGTAGTGATTTTTTTAAGAGACTCCAAAAAATGTCTACACGAGATGTCTGACGAAAGCGCTCGATAAAATATTATAATTATGTACAAGTGATCGATCAGTGCTCGAAATTTGAGCATAAGTAATTTAGTTTAATTTAGTGAACGATAAGTTTCAACATTATTAAGTTTCCATTGCCACGTCAAATTTGAAGCGTTGATATGTACAAAGTTGTTCGATTATTATTATAATCAAAAAATATTAATCCATTCTCAATTTGACCACAAATAAACATATGTAATAATATGTACGTACGTCTGTGTCAATGTCAAATACATCGAAGTGTGTGTGAGTACTAGTACATAATACATAACATTATAGTAGTGTTTGTAAGAATTCTCATGCATGTTGATTGTATGTATAATTTTACTTTCATGGATTAAAAGCAATCAAACTTTTGTCAACTGTAAACTTTAATCATTCTGTAACTATATGTAAACTGATCCCAAATCTGCTTGCTACGCATCAGGCCTACAGAGTATTGATGAAAAAGTTTAGCTCGAACTAAACTTAATTATTTTCTTAAGGGGAATAATTACACTTAAATATAAAATATTTATGTTTTTCAGACAAATTCCCATTATTATTAAGATAAATCTTCACATTTTCCGCAACTTACGTATCTATACTACACTATGCATGCGGAAAATTTTGAGAAACGTCCCAGAAAAAATAAAATTATCGAAAAAGCATGATAAACTAGCCAAATTATTAAATTAAAGATCATTCTACAACAAAATATAGTTCATTTCAGTTTCATATGTTAAGAATTCGCGGAATCATTAAGAAAAATCTATTAAGGAAAAGTGACAAAAACATCTTAGTGCAAACGCCACTTAATTCTCAAACTTTTGAATAGTTGTTTTAATTTTAAACTTTTTTGTGAATAACCCTGCTGTGTCTAGTTATGCAGACTCAACCTAACGTTGCTACAATGTAACAAAACAATAATAATGTAATTCTATTTGAACACACGGGACAATTAATAGTTGGGCAAACGACATTGCCAGCCGGTCCTAATGTTCCTATAAATTGGTTCACTTCTTTGAAATAAACAATAATTGTTTACTTTGTTACTTGATGTTTCGATGATATTTTACAAAATTCTCAAGATATCTAGCCTATAAATCTATGAAAATTTTAAGGGAGCCTAGATAACTGGGCTACCGAGGTATGATGGAGTAGAAAATTCTTGGACTCTCGTTGGCTCAGATGAGAAAATCTTAATTTTACATTACATACATCTTCAATCTTAATTAGATTTATTTTTAATGAATCTGTGCTCACTCGAAGTGAACACAAATACACTCTCGACATCTTTCACACTAAGCACATGCTTGTATCGTGAAAGCGGAAATGGTCGACACGGCCGATCGAAACAATGCGAAAGCTGGAGTCGTAACCGCTGGTCTAGCGACCACCCCATTTAAACTTAATGCTTGAAGCATAATCTAACAGTCAACCGGTCCCATCTAATCTGAGACAGGATTTTTTTTTTCAATATGGGATTCAGGATTTCAACCCCGTAAAGTACCTATTTATTTAAAATTTTCTCGTAGGTACATGATTATTTTTAAATTAATATTTTCTATATGTAATTAAGGTAGGTAGGTACTTACTGAAATGCAAAAAAAACAACATTAAAAAACACGTGAAAGGTTCTAGGAAAAAATAAACAATTGGAAATTTTAAGTAGGTACCTACTTTTGAATTGTAATACTAGGTATAAGCAGTTAAGTTTTAAACGATTTTCATCATAGCTCTTTTTGCTAATTATTTCTAACCAATAATCTAAACTGAGTTGTTATAAAATGTAATACATTTTAAGCAAAACCACACAAGTAGACTTGTTTGGAATTGTTGTATTTGTTAGACTATTTATGTCTCTAGTTGTATGATAAGTGTAATAGGTTGGTTGGTTAATGTATTTACCACATTTGTTTTGATTCACACCAACCGACAACTCTCCATCAGTTGACACAAGATAATTCCAGAGTTTCACTTAACGCCCAGAACTGGCAGATTTATTACACGAATTACATCAACACCAAAAGTTCTGGAGCGCGATAGAGACAGCGCTAATGAAGAGAGACGTGTGGGGGAGAGATGGGGATAGACGAAATGACGACTAGCGATTGATTCATGGATGTCATATGGCACCGAAATGGATGCACAGAGACACTGTCGAGATCTGTATCAATCAAACTGTGTTATGTCCCAAACTAACAAACAGACACACGCAAAATTCTACAACATATTATCTACCTAAAAGTTTCTCAATATTTCGTTCATGATTTTCATATCCTTTTTCTTTCTGAAAATCTCCACCTTGACTTATTCAAAGCCTTTGATAATGTCGTTCCCAACATTAAAAACACATACTTACGTTGGTACAAGTTTTTTCATTTAGTAAAGTACCTACTCGGGGCTGACTTCCTGAAAGAATCGATATGACAAGTGACGCCTTTAATGACTCTTTGATGCGTGTGTTTTGCCCATTCTTCTTTATGTGTGAGAGTTCTAGCACCTGATCTGAGTCCTTCATCCCATTAGGTATTCGAAAACGAGAAAGACCCTCTCATAACGTGTTCGGTTCTTTTGAGGCAGAGCTGAGCTATATGGATATACCTATGTAGTCTGGAAGGAGGACTTCGCTGCGCGAGATCAAGTAAACGCAACGTGGGAAAAATACTAAACACTGCAACCTTCAATACCCAATCAGGGAAGACTTTTCAAATAGATCAAGACGATGTGTCTTTTTTTTGAGTTTACTATCTAGATTTTTAGATATAGGCTAACAAGTTTCAAGGATTAAATCTGAAGTTTTTTAATAGTCCAATTAAGAGATTAGCCATCCGCAAAACAAAACATTAAGAATTAGAATAAAAAACAGAAAAATATTAATAAAATGTAAAATATCGAATTTCTTGGCAGTCTCCCGAACATCACACGGGGACCTACGGATTAGAAGAGTTGTTATTTTTTAGGAAAAGTATTTCGGGAGACGTCAAACAATAAATCTCCTGACATTATATTTTAACAATAACCAATTAATTTAACAATAGAACCATCATCGCTTATGAGATTTTCATCAGCTGTGACATTGGTACATTGCCCACTAAACGTTTCGTTTCGTATTATTTTCGTCTCGGAAATAATCCATTGTTTTCCAACAAATTAATAACACAAAAAATCTCTCAAGACAATGAATGTATCTCGAGATAGAAGGACCGGGTGTAAAATTAGACAGGTTGTGCGTGATGCTGGGTCCAGTCTGTGGGGCATACATCAATCCCTGACAGATTCTTCAAAACATCGCTCAGCTACTTTGTTACAACCCGAATATAAAACAACTAAAGTCATTAAATGATAATAAAAAAAGACTACTAACAAAAATCACATCACATCCTCGAACCGGGCCTACTTTGGGTTTCAAAAGCTCCTTAAATCCGAACTGCTGTCCAGGAAGTCCAAAATAGGAATGTCCAAACCGCAATTCGGCCGGTCTTGACGTATTCTTCCGAGGCCTGGCCACTGAGTAAACGAGACCAGGACAAACTGGACATTTTCGAAAGTAAGGATATTAAAGTGTCCACATTCGTAAAAGTAGACAGGCTCCGTTGGCTGGGATGTATCGCGAGCAGATCAACACTCTGTGCTTAACAGGATCTTCTGCATGAGACCAGAAGGAAGGAGGAGCATAGGAAGACCAAAGCTGCGATGGCTAGATGGCGCTGATAAGGATCTGGGGCAGTGGCGGCGGATAGGGTGGCGTGAAGAAGAGGGAGGCCGAGACCCACTCAGGGTTGTAGCGCCGCAGATGTATCCATTTACCTACTGACAAAACGCAATTTTAAATTTATTCCTCAATAAAACCTCATAGCTACTTATGGTATATTTTCTGTAATTAACATTTCTATTACTAATCATTGTGAAAGGGAAAAATACAGGTCTGGCTTAAGTGATGTGTAAAAGAACTTTTTGGCTGAAAATTCTTGGACACTGGTCCCGCGTATGTACTGGATAATCCAAATTGCAAATTATCAAGAACGCATACATCCGATAAAAAAGCATAACAAGAAGAAGCCATGTTTTCAATGAGATAGTCAGTCGGTAGGAAGAAATTGCCCAAGCCGAGAAATCCGCATATTAACTTACTAACTAACTACTACCTTTTTGCCCCAATTTAAGAGCATAGAGAGGCAACAAGTGCCCTTCACACTCCTCCACTTTAATACCATTTTTTCGCAAAATAATACCGGATTCAAAATAGACCTACCTGAAACAATTTTTCGCTCAGCAGTCAAAATCTAAATATCATAATGACATCGCTATTGAAATTGGAATTTCATAGGCATAGGGATCGTGATGTCAATGCAGAGTAAAGCTCCTAGAGTGCAAGAGATTTGCGGGTCTGGCTGACTGAATACTGTCGGATAAAAGAAGGTTGAAGTTAGTAGTAAGAAGGCTAATCAGTACTCTTTAAAAGGTGGAATCAAGTCAAAACGTAAGGCACAAAACGAATCTTCTCTGATCCAACAACGATCTTTTCAGGACCACCCCAATGATTAAAACTACCAGAGCTACCTAATAATAACTGTCAAATCTATTGAAAATTAGTTCTGCTATTTTGTGACATACGCTTTTGTATCATCACGCTTGAACGAGTGACGAATCGAAATGATAATAAAAGATTTTATGTAGGAAACGCTAGGAGCCCTCTCTGGGAATTATCATAGGAGGCGACGTGGGCTATTTATCAAATCAACAGAAACCATGTCACTCGGAACCAATAAAATAAGTAATGATTGACAAAAATATACACGACTCTCCGAAGATGAATATATTTACGTAGTTTGTGACGACGTTTGAAACCGAAAAACTATAATCACTCACTAATATTTTTTGACTCATCATGTGGATTTATCATTGATTCGAAATCTAGGATTACACGATGGAATAATGTGTGTAACATGTAGTGAATCCCATTGCTTTAACTTTTCTTGGAACGCATTTCGTCTTATGTGCATATTATATTGTTTAACACTAAATACAGTTCCTCCGGCACTAATGAAACCTAATATTGAAATAATTTATTTCAATGAATGAAATTTCTATCTTTCTTGATTCGAAAGAACATTTTGAAGAACAGCTAAATATTTTGTCTGCTAAAGGCTTGTTTTGGCAAAGGATTGTCCTTGACCAGTTTTTGAAAGATGAATATAAGACGAGACCGCGACACGCTCATAATACTAGATTTAAACTAAATGAAGGATATATAGTACCAAAATATAATAATAAATACGGTAAGAGAACTTTGGAATATGATGTGCCTAAATTGCTTAATAATATGATGCCGACATCTGTTGAGAAATGTGGTAGTAAAAGTGCAACAAAAAGACTTGTCAAGGAATGGCTCTTGAAATGTGGATTAATTTATAATTAAACATTTGTAAATAATTAAGAATAATATTGTTTGCTGCTATTGGTTAGGTTCTAAGTTGCTAGTTTTTATTATTGTTTTTATTTTTGTAGAATAACGCGCCGACAAATCCATTTGTACGGGTTTGGCGCGACTTTTCTATTGTACTTAAACTGTATTTTATTTTTTTTTTTTTTTTCACTTTTCTAATAAAAAAAAAATTATAAAAATGTAAAACACTCATAAGGAACTGTCAACTGTAAAAGTCAGATCTCTTAACTAAGAACCCTGTATGTTGAAAACTTTCAAAATAGGAAAAAAGTTATTTGATACTCTAGCGGTTCAGGCGACTTTCGAAACGTAGGTCGTAGGTTCTGTCCCGGGTCCCAACCATCTTCCTCTCTTAGTAGTAGTCCATTTTCACCAATTTGAAAATAAAACGAGTCTTCATTTTGTAATACTACAAACTATTTTATTACCATACACATGTTTTCGGGAGCGACTGCTCCCTTCTTCAGAAGGACAATGAAATGTTGATCAAAAATTTACAATGAGGATGAATTAATTGAATATATAGGTAGGTACTTATGATATTACAAATGTCATTAAATTATGTACGAAAACAGTAAAAGCAATACTTTATAACATGCAGTACAGTAATACTTTACAATTTACCGTGGTGTTATGGTAATTACGGCAGTAAAGTAGAAAAGCGTAGATGTGCAGTTTGTCGAAGAGTGTCTGAGCGCGCGAGCAAGGAACTCATTAACTAACCTCTGCTCTGTACCGTGACATCATCTCTTAAACGCATCTCTTGAACACAATTAACATACGACAGACACTCTCTATACAATCAATAATGTACTGCACTGAATTATTGATGACTATTTATGCTCAATAAATGTTGAGTCCTGTTCTGTAATGTCCTGTGAAATTATTTACACTTATCGTAATATAACCATTACCATCACATCAGTCACTCCTTCGGGTTTGCGAAAAAGGGAAATAGTATATCAAAGGCGCATTTATTTAAAGCCTGCAATGATCTTTCAAGGATTCAAAAAGGTGTCGGTAAATAATTACAGCCTCCGTCTCTCCATTGACAAACCCTCCAGATCGAGGCTTACATATATGTATAGTATTATTATTCTCACTCTCTGATGTTACCTAGAATTTGCTGAAAACTTGGTCATTCATGAAAAGGATAGATAGCTGGTGGCAGAAATCTTAAGGCAATTAGCAAAAGTATGCCTAAGTCTAAAAATAAAATCAAAACGATTTCTGCGTAAGCTAGGGAGCCATAACTTTGGGAATTGATGATGTCGAAAATGTCAACAGATTCAAATAATTGGGGGTGTATTTGATACCAAACGGCGGGATAGGTGATAAGGAACTATTCATAAGAATTGTTAAACAGCACAATAATCCACAAATATAATATGTAGTGTTTTGGTCAGCCGTTTATTTTGAGAGATGGTAATAAGTGGTAATGATGATAGTGATTAAAACATAATTATATTCTAGTTCAGACCAAAAGCAAACACACCTGGGAGCTAAGTCTGAATAAATAACGTTAAACGTGAAAACTGTTAACGTTCCGAACGTTAATGTTAACCAAATTGAAAATGGTTTCCAAGCCAAAAAAAAATGTGTTTCGTCTTCAATATAACAGCAGCGTCGTAATGTTTCCATAGATTTGGAGGTAGCGTTTAACGTTAATTTTGAATAACTGTCAGAATTATTTTTTTGACTCGGAATTTGGAACAACATTGTTTAACGCACGCTGATCAACAGTTTTTACGTTATCTCTATGGAAATAACAATGAATTGTTAAGGTTGGAGCTGTCGTTAATATTTTGACTTGGCCCCCTGGGATTTTTTGGCGGATTTAAACAGGGGATGAGCGTTAGCCAGAATGAGCTGAGTCCCATATTGTAAGACACTCTGAGATGAAAATCATATGTTATAGAATTTAAAAAAACAAACACTTCTAAGAACGTTTCCATGGTTTTGTGATTTGTAGTTTGTTTCGTTTGTAGGTTGGTACATGAAGTCATGATCACTACTTTCATGAACAACGGAATAGAAAGTAGATAGAAACGGACACAAACACCAGTCAGAAAGCAGTCACCTTCTGATCTGTCCACTGATGGGGGAGAGCTAAAGTTCTGATTACCTGACCTAGCAAACAACAGGTTTCGCGAAAATTGGATTAGCATCAGAGTAAAGCTCCGGTTCGCAAAGTATACATAATTTAAAGCCTTTACATGAGGCATCCCAGGAAACAGCAAAAATGACCATGTACAAAATTGAAGTTTCCAATAAGCTGTCCTGTGCTGTACTGAAGGTAAAGCAAGGTTCACACCACGCTTTGGAGATAAAAGTAAGTTTTGAGATAAGCATATAAAATCAACATTCATATTGTATTTCGTATTTTACGTCCAGCAGAGTTGAGATATAAATATTATCTTTACGTACGAACCATAACAATCCATCAGATATTATGTTCGATTGCATAAACAGAAAATAAAAGATTATTTTATTTATTTCAAACACATAACATTTCCGTACGAATAATGAACATTCCAATACAACTTATTGTTGAATCAGACGTTAAGTTTTACAAAATATTTAGTTCAGTTTTTTTTTTATGAAATTGCGAATTATTTCAGAAATGTGGTATAACAAACAACATTTTATAATATAAATGGTTAGTGCGAACACTTATAACTCGAGATCGGCTGAACAGATTTTTATGATGCTTGGTTGTTTGGATTCTTCTCCGTTCCGGGTAACAGAATAACTACTTAATAAAAAGTAAAAAAAATGGATAAGAAATTATTTAAAATGTAATATTAAAGTTAGTATGGAACGGATTTTCTGCGTAGCCATCGCCATATATGGAAAATTATATAACTACAAAACTATTGTTTTACATGACAACCATTAAAATTAAAAATATTGATACGTACCTACGAAGTTTTTTTTTATGGTAGGTACTTTTTTCAACCTTTCAGAAATATTTTTTTTACATTCAAACATATTTTTTTTATAAATTACGTATTTGAAATCGATATTCATAGTAAGGACAATAAAACATTATATTGAATTAAATTATTGATTTTAATCAAAAATTCCATTTACAATCTTTGTCATTCTGGGTTCCAGCAAAACGACTTGTATGAATTTTGGGCTAAAAGATAAACCAACTGCTGCTTCTGTATACTAGATGAAAAAGGCTTGCTTATCTATGATAAAAAATACAATTCACTCGTAGAAGGTCAGATAATAGGTACTTCTAGTTTTAATAGTTCAAATTATCACGAATAGAATACCTACTGAATTATCAAAGTCAGCAAAGTTGAGGGCTGATTCCTTTTCTTAATAAATACCAACTCAATTTTTTGTTATCATGTTGTCATTGCGCTTAATGCAATGCATCTGGAAATATTTCAAATTTTATATGTTTCGAAATTTGAAAAAAATATCATCGAATGAAAAATTGTGTTAAAATCTTCCAAATTTGAAATAGGTAAATACTTTTAAAATCACACATAATGCTACTTAATGATTTCTTGAAATATTTGTTAATTTAACATACCTAAATATATTTTTCTTTAAATCTACCTACACAACCACTGATAAACAATGTAACAATATAGGTAGGTACCTAGGTTTTGTTCCATCAACACTTTATACCATTTTTTCAATGGGATGTTTTTCTTCCTTTCTGTGCCGCTAGAGGCGCCCTTGCTAATCCGGTCTATTGTCAAATTCAGTGTTGCCAAAGGGGGCGATTTACTGCCGTTTGGGCTATTTGGAACTTACTTACTTAGTTACTTACTTAACCTTTTAGCGAGTTTTCACCTTTCCGGATACTAAATGACCTTTTTTAGTGAGCTCCCACCTCTCTTCGGATACTAAAATTTTCGGAATGACCGCATACCAAATTTTCAGTTAGGCTACTTTGCGTTCGAAAAACAGCGTTGGCAACACTGGTTAAATTAACGTTTATAACCTCAACGGTCCGTTTTGTCTTTCGTGAATAAATACTTTAATTTTTTTTATTTATACTTTGTGTTACAGTGAAAATGAAAAAAAAAACAATTTATCATTCCAGTTTATTTCAAATTAAACAACTTATGTATTATTATATTAAGATAACAATACGTTTAGAATAATTGTTGTACATTTCTTTTTACATACTATTACAAATAAAATTGTTTATCTTATTTTATTTTTTATATATCTACCTAAATACAACCTAACATACCGTAACAGAATACAAAAATATATACAGAACAGCAGCACTGAGATTTTTTTCTCAAAGAACGGGACTGAAAATTCACCCTTGAAGACAAATACATACCTAGTGATTTTGTTTGTATGTAGTGTAAAAGGACATACTATGGTTTACCTCCTAGAAAAAGCCACTTTTGCAATCATCAATAATTAAAACGTTAAATTGTTGAATTGAGAAAACAAAAAAGAGAGGAAATATATTAGTATAATATTTATTTTATCAGTCAATGCTAGATGGTATGTTTGACAACAGCTGTCATAATTTGACAATAGACCTGATTAGAAGTTCTGCCACCTAGTGTGTATTGTCGGAAGCTCCCCAGAAAACTTCCCATTATGAGAAGGTAGGTGTATCTTTTTGATCGAAATTCCAAAATCACACAAGTACTCACCTAGCCATATAGGTACATAATATCTTGGTTGTTCCTGTCAAATTGTTTCGTTAAAGAACCAAGCGAACTAAAAAAAAAACAATTAAAAATAACTCTATTGTTTAGAGAAAAACTCGATACGCTATCGAGCCATTTCTACGGAAACGTGACGTGTTGGATGTTATAAATAGAAGTCACAAACCATTTGAACATTGATGTCGTTTTGATGAGCAATTGTGCATGCCTCGTTAGATCTCTACATAGCTACAATCAAAAGAAGTTCACGACACGACACTCCTGGGATGCCGATGTCAAACGACGTATCGGTGACTGCCTAATTGCCAAAAAAAAAAATACAACGACAAGGAGAGACAGACATCACTGTCTTGGCTCGTCTGCCAAATACAAAGTGCGACAACGCGCGACAAATTCCCATGATTCAACATTACAATAGACATTTTTTTCTTAATTTGAACTACGAATGGAATCATTTCAAATTTGGAAACGAGTTTATTTTAAGCACACGAAATCAATTGTTTTTCATCCCTGGTGTATTTTATTAAAATATTTTGTAATTCGTCATCATGTGATTTGCAAATTCAAAATAGGTAACAAAATTTGGTACAAATAACGACATCTAGAGATAATTCAGTTCAATTTCAGCCAAAAACTGATTCTGGCACAACTACCAACCACAACGACGTTTTAGGACATTGACCAGGGCAACAAATTCTTCTTCTTCTTCAAACCTTATATTTCAAAAATGATCATATTTTTCCAGAAACACTTTTACTAATACATAATTATAAAAAAAAATCGTTACTTAAACGAATTAGTTTCACCCTAAAATTCGTAGTAAGAAAAGCGTGTAAACGGAAACCCGTCGATACACTTCATTAGAAAAGTGTCCACATTTCAACGAACGTGATAGCTGATTAGACTTTTCTGTCACTACAATTTTTCTCACCATTTCAACCAAAAAAACCACGATCTTTACTTTAATATTACCCTAAATAAATTTTAAGATATCAATGTTTTAAATATAAAAAAGTAATTATCGGGTATAAACAAATAAACACCATCTTGGTCTTTGTTAAGCATTAGATAATATGTAGCTATTTGAGATTTTCCTAAAAGTTAATCGTGAGGTTGCTGTTGATGGCATGGTGGCGCCCAAGTTTAAATATTTCATAACTTCTTCTCCTATTTATTCTTGTTACGCTACATTTAACCTACCCCTTGATTTTTTTTACCCATCCCCCGTTTCCCGAAAGGGGTAGGCAGAGAATACGGACTTCCATTCTTTCCTATCCAAACAAACCTCTTTCGCTTCCTCCTTTTGCTCCTGACTTGGTCCTCCTGTAAGACAGCACCGATAAGGTCGGCCTCGTCTACGTGCACCCATTCTTTCAGATTCATATATCCTTATAGTCTCTTCGTTCATTCTCTCTACATGCCCAAACCACCTTAATTTATTCACTTTCATTCTAGCCACTACTCTAACATCCACTCCACATTCCTTTCTAATATTATCATTCCTCACCTTATCAATCAGTCTCTTTCCGCATATCCTCCGCAGTGATAAAAATTTACCCCCAGATCAGGCATCTGTTTTGAAAATACGTGTACATCATTGGAATAATCAAATTCAGCTATCAAAGACCAATTAATATGCCATAACACCAATATGAGATGAGATGGAATTGTAACCGGACATCGGCAAACTGTCTGATGACAACCAGTTTTGTCACATCCAAACGCCTGTTAATAATTTCAATACTAAATATCACCAGCATACCTTGCGGCTCGTAAATTTAAACACAAAATGTCTTTGATTAAATTAATTTTATTATTAAATATACAACATCAAATTTATAGTCCTACACTGACATGAAAGTTAGTCCCGCTTGTATATTAATATTAATTTACTAAGGATGTTTTGAAAGAATGTAAGTGTAAACAAGTAAAATGACCAAAACACAGAA